>FWPY01000060.1:1346172-2028672 GCA_900174645.1 Sonneratia alba
AGCAACACCGCAAACTCACAGCCAGTTTCCTGCCTGCCACAGGTGATCCCCTTGCCGAAACAATGCTAACAGGTCTTGTGGTCATTGTTGCATGCCCTTGATTGACCCACCAAGGTACAGCCACCCTTGGCGTCCAACTACGGACAAGTGCCCCATGCTTAACATGGAGCGAATGACTGCTCAACCAGGGTGTGCCTGGCTCTCTACATGGTGCCATGCTCGACAATGGGTTCTGTCCCAGCTGTACCACAGCAATGGCTGCTTGACACGGGCCTGTGCCCTTGCACTACCACAGGCGATGCCTTGCTCCCAAACACGAGGTTGTCCTTGCTCTACCACTGGCAATGGGCTAAATGGCGCGACCACGAGCCTACGCCTCAACTTCTACCATGGGTTCTTGCCTTACTTGACCAAGGGAAGTGCCAGGTTTCTACCCAGGGCGATGGGCTTGTTTTGACAACAAGCCCCGGTGTGTCACTCTAACCACGGGTGATGGCATGTTGACCACCGGCTATGCCCACTCTACCATGGCATTGCCTTACTCAATCATGGGATGTCCCAGCTCTTACCATGGCAATGGCTTGTTTGACAACAAGCGGTTTGCATCACCTCTACCTTGGCAAATGGCCTTTGGGTCCAACCACCAAGAATGATGCCTGTGACCATGGCAATGCCTTGCCTTGACCACAGGCTGTGCCTGGCTCTACCATGGGAGATGCCATGCTCCACCGTGGGCCAATTGCTTGCTCGACAATGGGCTGTGCCTTGCCCAACCACGGCGATTTGGCTGTCGACCATCCTGACAGCCCTTGGTTGACCAGGGCCTGTGTGCCTCCAGTTTGTCTCTTGGGCAATGCATTGACTCTACCATGAGCCAATGCCTTGCTTCCACCACCGGCTGGTGCTTTTCTGTACCACGGGCAGTGGCTCGGTCGACCAAAGGGTGACAGCCCTCAGTCAACCCAAGAGCTGCACCCTTGCTCTAACCATGCGCCATGCCTTGCTCGACCACAGTTGCCTCCCTCAACCCCGGGCTATGCCTTGTTCGACCACAGGATGTGCCTCACTTCTTACCCCAAGTGAATGCCTTTGCTTGACCATGCTATGCTAAACTCTAGCATGGGGTTGCTTGGCGACCATGGAGACAGGCCGCTCAGTCAACCTAAGGCTAATGTCTCAGTTCGCTCCACATGCAAGTCCCTTGTTCTACCATGCAGCAAACACCTTACACCACCACCGACTGTGCCTTGCCAACACCATAGGGCCATGGTTTGTTGACCCACAGCGCCGATACCTTGCATATACACAGGCGATGGCGGTCGACCATGAAACACCCAAACGGTGGACCACAGGGCTGTGCGCTTCAGTTGCAACAAGGCAGTTCCTGGGCTCCACCACCGACTGATGCTTGCTCAACCACGGTGATAGCCCCTTCACGATTAAGGGTAGACACGTTGATTGACCATGGCATAGCTCCTCGTTGACCACAGGCAGTGCCTTGGTTGACCACCCAGACAGCCCTTGGTCAACTGCCAGGCTGTGCGCTCACTCACTCATGGGCATTGCTTTCTCTACCACAGTCATTGCTTGCTCAACCAAAGGCGATAGCCGCTTGGTCAAACCATGGGGGGGTGATGCCCGTGATGGACCACCAAGGCGACAGCTCTTGGTCAACCTATATGGGTTGTGCCTCACTGTACCACGGGCGAATGGCTTGCTCGAACACCTGGCAATTCCCCTTACTCTATCACGGGCGATGGCTTGGTCAACAGCAGGCTGCGCCTCACTCATACCACGGTGATGCCTTGCTTAACCATGGGCTCCAACTGCGGCGCAGGCCCTACCATGGGCGATGGCTTGTTTGACCACGGGCAGTGCCTCACTCTACCACATGGCAATGGCTTGTTCAACCACGGAGACAGCCCTTGGTTGACCACAGGCAGTGTGCTCAGTTGCTAATGGGCGATGCCTTGCTCTACCACGTGCAATGCCTTACTCTGCCACCAGCATGTGCCATGCTCTACCATGGATGATGCTTGGCTGACCATGGAGACAGCCCTTGGTTGACCACAAACCGATGGCCTTGCTCAACACCATGAGCGGTGCCTTGCCCTACCCTAGGTGATGGCCTTGCTCGACCATGGGCTGTGCCTTTCTCTGCCATGGGTGATGGCTTGGTCGACACGGAGACAGCCCTTGGTTGACCACAGGGCCATGTGCTTGGTCTCTCACGGGCAGTGCCTTGCTCTTACCACGAGCAATGCCATGCTCCACCAACGGCTGTGCCCTTGCTCTACACATGGGCCATGGCTTGCCGAACCTAGGCTGTACCTCGCTCTAGCCATGGGCGATATGTTGCTCGACTAATGGACTATGCCTTGCCCTACCATGAGCGATGGCTTTGGTTGACCATGGAGACCAGCCTCGGTTGACCACTGACTGTGCACTTGGTCGTTCATGGGCAGTGCCTTGCTCTACCACAGGCTGTGCCTTGCTCTACCACGGGCGCTGCCTTGCAACCCCACAGGTGATGACTTGGTCAACCACAGAGACAGTCCTCGATTGACCACGGGCTGTGCTCTCAGTTGCACAAGGGAAGTGCCTGCTTGACCCCGGTGACAGCCCTTCGTCAACCATGGGTGATGCCCTCATTGACCACAGGCTGTGCACTCAGTCGCTCACAGGCAGTGCCTTGTGCTTTCATGGGTGATGTCCTCCTCGACCACGATGACAACCCTTGGTCAATCATGAGTCAGCACATTGATCGACCACGGCAACAGCTCTTGGTTGACCACGGGCAATGCCTTGGTCCACCACAGGCAATGCCTTGCTCAGCCACAGGCCATGCCTTGCCCTACCACAGGCAATGCCTTGCTTGATGATGGGCTGTGCCTCGCTCTACCACGGGTGATGGCTTGGTGAACCATGGAGACAGCCCTCGGTTGACTACGGACTGTGAGCTTGGTGGCTCATGGCAGTGCCTGGCTCTTCCTTGGCCGATGCCTTGCTTGAGCATGGGCTGTGTCTTGCTCAACCATGGGTGATGGCTTGGTCAACCACAGAGACAACCCTCGGTCATCCATGGGCTGTGCACTCGGTCTCTTGTGGGCAGTGCCTGTCTCTAACTCGAGGTGATGCCTTGCTCTACCACAGACTGTGCCTTGCTCTACCAAGGGCAATAGCAAGTTCAACCACAGGTTGTGCCTCGCTCTACCACAGGTAATGCCTTACTTGACCATGGGCTGTGCCTTGCCCTAGCATGGGCAATGCCTTGCTTGACCACGGCCTATGCCTTGCTCTACCATGGGGGTTGGTCGATTGTGTGCTATGCCTCAGTGTTCCTCAATCGACCACGGGCTATACACTTGGTCTCTCTTGGGCAGTGCTTGGCTGTACCTAAGGCAGTGCCTTCCTCGACCATGGGCCGTGTGTTGCTCTACCAAGGACCATGGCATGTTCAACCATAGTCTGTGCCTTGCCCAACCATGGGCAATGCCTCACTCTACCATAGGCTGGGCCTTTCTCTACCGCAGGCAATGGCTTGGTTGGCATGGAGACAGCCCTCGGTCAACCACAGGCTGTGTGCTCGGTCGCTCACAGGCAGTGCCTTGCTCTAACACAAGCGATGCCATGCTCCACCACTGGCTGTGCCTTGGTCTACCATGGGCCATGGCTTGGCCGACCCCAGGCAGTGCCTTGCTCTAGCACAGGTGATACGTTGCTTGACTACAGGCTATGCCTTGCGCTACCACGAGTGATGATTTGGTTGACCATGGAGACTGGCCTTGGTTGACCACCAACTGTGCACTTGGTCGTGGATGAGCAGTGCCTGGCTCTACCACAGGTGATGCCTTGCTCAACCACAGGCTGTGCCTCGCTCTACATGGGCAGCGCCTTGCTCCCCCACAGGTGATGGCTTGGTCGACCATGGAGACAGCCCTCGATCAACCACGGGCTGCGCTCTCGGTTGCACAAGGGCAGTGCCTTGCTTGACCCCAGTGACAGCCCTTCATCAATCACGGGTGATGCCCTCATCGACCATAGGCTGTGCACTCAGTTGCTTACAGGCAGTGCCTTGCACTTCCACAGGCGATGCCTTCCTCGACCATGACAACAACCCTTGGTCGATCATGGGTTGATGCATTGATCTACCATGGCAATAGCTCTCGGTCAACCACGGACAGTGCCTTGGTCCACCATGCTCATTGCCTTGCTCAGCCACAGGCTGTGCCTTGCCCTACCACAGGCAATGCCTTGCCCGATGAGGGGCTGTGCCTCGCTCTAACATGGGCGATGGCTTGGTCAACAATGGAGGCAGCCCTCGGTTGACTATGGGCTGTGCACTTGGTGGCTCATGGGCAGTGCCTGGCTCTTCCTCAGCCGATGCCTTGCTTGAGCATGGGCTGTGCCTTGCTCAACCACGGGCGATGGTTTGGTCAACCATAGAGACAACCCTCGGTTGTCCACAGGCTGTGCACTCAATCTCTCGTGGGCAGTGCTTGTCTCTACCTCAGGCAATGCCTTGCTCTACCAAGGGCAATAGCATGTTCGACCACAGGTGGTGCCTCACTCTACCATGGGCAATGCCTTGCTTGACCACGGCCTGTGCCTTCCCCTACCCCGGGCAATGGATTGGTTGACCATTGGCTGTGTCTTTCTCTACAATGGGCAATGGCTTGGTTGACCATAGAGATAGCCCTTGATCAGCCACCAGCTGTGCGCTTGGTCGCTCATGGGCAGTGCCTTGCTCTACCATGGTAGATGCCTTGCACGATCACAGGCTGTGCCTTGCTCTACCAAGGGCAATACCATGTTTGACCACAGGTTGTACCTCACTCTACCACGGGCAAAGCCTTACTTGATCATGGGCTATGCCATGCCCTAGCACAGGCTAGCCTTGCTTCACCAAGGCCTGTGTCTTGCTCTACCACGGGCTGCACCTTGCTTTACCCCAGGCAATGGCTTGGTTGACCACGGGCTGTGTCTTGCTCTATGACGGGTGATGGCTTGGTTGACCACAGAGATAGCCCTCGATCAGCCACCAACTGTGCACTCGGTTGCTCACAGGCAGTGCCTTGCTCTGCCATGGGTGATGCCTTGCACGACCACAGGCTGTGACTTGCTCTACCAAGGGCAATACCATGTTTCACCACAGGTTGTCCCTCGCTCTACCATGGGCAATGCATTACTTGACCATGGGCTATGCCTTGCCCTAGCATGGGCGATGCCTTGCTTCACCATGGCCTGTGCCTTGCTCTACCATGGGCCATGGGTTGGTCGACCATGGGCTGCACCTTGCTTTACCCCAGGCAATGGCTTGGTTGACCCCATGCTGTGTCTTGCTCTACAATGAGTGACGGCTCGGTCAACCACAGAGATAGCCCTTGGTCAGCCACCAGCTGTGTTCTCGGACGCTCATGGGCAGTGCCTTGCTCTGCCACAGGTGATGCCTTTGCACGACCACAGGCTGTGCCTTGCTCTACAGTGGGCAATGGCTTGGTTGACCATGGAGATTGTCCTCAGTCGACCATGGGCTGTGCCTTGCTCTACCACGGGTGATGGCTCAGTCGACCACAGGCTGTAAGCGTGGTCTCTCATGGGTAGTGCCTTGCTCTTCCTCGGGTGATGCCTTGCTCAACCATGGGCTGGGCCTTGCAATACCAAGGGCCATGGCATGTTTGACCATGGGCTGTGCCTTGCTCTATGATCGGTGATGCCATGCTCAACCACAGGCAGTGCCTTGCTTGACCTCGGCAAAAGCCCTTGATCAATCACAGGCAATGCCCTCATCCACCACAGGCTGTGCACTCAGTCGCTCACAGGCAGTGCCTTGCACTTCAGCGGGTGATACCTTCCTCATCCATGGCGACAACACTTGGTCAATCATGGGTTGACACGTTGATCGACCAGGGAGACAGCTCTTGGTTGATAATGGGTTGATGCATTGATCGACCATGGCGACAGCTCTTGGTCAATCATGGGTCCATGGGCAATGCATTGCTCAAACACAGGCAATTCCTTACTCAACCACGGGCTGTGCCTTTCTCTACCAAGGGCAATAGCATGTTTGACCACAGGTTATGCCTCGCTCAAACACAGGCAATTCCTTACTTGACCACGGGCTGTGCCTTGCCCTAGCACAGGTGATGCCTTGCTTGACCATGGCCTGTGCCTTGCCCTACCACGGGCCATGGCTTGGTTGACCATGGGCTGTGTGCCTCACTGTACCTCGGTTGACCACTGGCTGTACACTCAGTCTCTCATGGGCAGTGGTCAGCTGTACCTTGGACAATGCCTTCCTTGACCATGGGCTGTGTCTTGCTCTACCAGGGGCCATGGCATGTTGGACCATGGTCTGTGCCTTGCCTAACCACGGGCAATGCCTCGCTGGACCACGGGCTGTGCCAAGCTCTACCAAGGGCAATGACCGGGTCAACCATGGAGACAGCCCTCAATTGGCCATGGAGACAGCCCTTGATAGACCACAGGCTGTGCCTTGTTCTAGCACAGGCGATTGCTTGGCTGACCGTGGAGACAGCCCTCCATCGACCACGGGCTGTGCGCTCAGTTGCCCATGGGCAGTGCCCAGGTCTACGGTGGTCAATGCCTTCATTGACCATGGCAACAGCCCATGGTCGATCATGGTTGATGCGTTGATCAACCACGGGCTGTGCATTTGGTCACTCATGGGCAGTGCCTTGCTCCACCACAGGCGATAGCCCTTGGTTGATGACAGACGATGCCTAGATTGACCACGGGCGATGCCATCCTTGTCTACGGTGATAGACCTTGGTCAATCATGGGTTGACGCGTTCTTCAACCATGGTGACAGCTCTTGGTTGACCATGGGCAGTGCCTTGGTTGAGCAAGGGCTGTGCCTCTCTCTACCACGGGCAATGCCTTGTTTGACCACAGGCTGTGCATTGCTCTACCACAGGTGATGGCTTGGTCGACCATGGGCTGTGCGCTCAATCGTTCATGGGCAGTGCTTGGCTCTACCTTGGGCAATGCCCTGCTCGACCATGGGCTGTGCTTGGCTATACCACAGGTGACGCCTTCCTTGACCACGGGCTGTGCCTCACTCTACCACGGGGGTTGGCTTGGTCAACCATGGAGATAGCCCTCGGTGGACCACGAGCTATGCACTCAGTCGCTCATGGGCCATGCAATGCTTGACCACGTGCACTGCCTTGCTCGACCTCGGGCTGTGCCTTGCTCTTCCACAGGCAATGGCTTGGTCGAACAAAGTCTGTGCCTCGCTCTACCACGGGTGATGGCTTGCTCGACTATGGCCTGTGCCTTGCTCTGCTACAAGCGTTGCCTTGATCGACCATGAGCTATGCCTTGCTTTACCCTGGGCAATGGCTTGGTTGACCACGGGCTGTGCCTTGCTCTACGATGGGTGATGGCTTGGTTGACCATGGAGATAGCCCTCGGTCAGCCACCAGCTGTGTGCTCAGTTATTCACATGCAATGCCTTGCTCTGCCATGGGCAATGCCTTCCTCAAGCCCGGGCTGTGCCTGGCTCTACCAAGGGAGATGCCTTGCTTGACCACAGGCTGTGCCTTGCTCTACCATGGGCAATGGCTTGTTCGACCACAGCTGTGCCTCACCCTACCACAGGTGATGGCTTGGTTGACCATGGAGATCACCCTTGGTTGACCACGGGCTGTGCCTTGCTCTACCACGGGTGATGGCTCAATTGACCATGGACTGTACACGTGGCCTCTCATGGGCAGTGCCTTGCTCTACCTCGGGTGATGCCTTGCTCGACCACAGGCTGGGCCTTGCAATACCAAGGGCCATGGCATGTTCGACCATGGGCTGTGCCTTGCTCTATAACAGAAGATGCCTTGCTTGGCCATGGGCTGTGCCTTTTCCAACCACGGGTGATGCCTTGGTCTACCATGGAGATAGCCCTGAGTCGACCATGGGCAATGCCTTGCTCCACCACCGGCTGTGCCTTGCCCAACAACCATGGGTGATGCCTGGCACAACCATGGGCTGTGCCTTGCTGTACCAAGGGCAATGGCACGGTCAACCATGGGCTGTGCACTTGGTTACTCACGGGCGATGCCTTGCTCCAACATGGGTGATAGCCCTTGGTCGATGACCCGCATTGCCTAGATCGACCATGGGCTGTGCACTCGGCTGCACACCAGCAGTGCCTTCCTCAACCATGGAAGATGCCATTCTCCTCCATGGTGATAGCCCTTGGTCGATCATGGGTTGACGCATTCATCGACCACAGCAACAGCCCTTGGTCCACCACAGGCAGTGCCTTGGTCCACCATGGGCTGTGTGTCACTCTACCACAGGTGATGCCTTGCTCATCCACAGCTATGCCTTGCCAACCACGGGTGAAGCTTTGCTCGACCACGTGCTGTGCCTTTCTCTACCACGGGTGATGGCTTGGTCAACCAGGGAGACAGCCCTTGGTTCACCACGGGTTGTGTGCTAGGTAGCTCACCAGCAGTGCCTGGCTCTACCTCGGGTGATGCTGTGCTTGACCACATGCTGTGCCTTGCTCTACCATGGACGATGCCTTGCTGACCACGACTGTGCCTTGCTCTGCCACCAGTGATGGCCTGGTCAACCCTGGAGACAGCCCTCAGTCGACCAGGGCTGTGCACTCAGTTGCTCATGGCCAGTGCCTGGCTCTACCATAGGTGATGCCCTGCATGACCATGGGCTGTGTCACAGGGGTCGGAACTCAACCGAATTTTTCCGTTCCTGCGATGGTGCTGAGCAGTGTCCCGTGCACTCTCAGCCAACCCGAAGCACACACACACAGCGAAATAGCTTGGCGAGGTTTAGCAATCAAGGATCAAGATCGAACAATGCAAGGTAAGGGAAATCTCACTTGTATTCACAAACACAAATTACAAGAACACACAAAACCCTTACACAACCTTGCACGGCCACGTCCAAGTATATGCCTCGTACTCCAGCACTTGCACTCCTCACTTGGACGGGTGAACTTCACTCCGGGAGTTCACACTCAGCGTCGGGGGGACTGGTCACACTGTTGCCGGGACTTCCTTGCTCGACTATCGGTGATAGAGTGTTCTCTCTAACTCTCTCCAGTTGCTCTCCCCTTCTGCCTCTTCGACCTTGGGACCCGGGGGCTATTTATACTTGCAGGTGGGGGAATCCTCATCCCTAGTTTCTAGGGAACACCTCAGCTTCCATAACCACCCTTATCTCTTATTCCTAGGGATAAGATCGACTGCCAGCACAGTCCTTGGTCAGCACCTTGACCGAGACTCCATCGTTCCACGACCGGAGTATATCGGGCCTGACTGAGTGCCACCCGCACTCAGTTCGGTCATGGGCACCGCGCCCTTGCCTTGGATCAATTGCATGGAACATTAGCGTCGCTCGCCCCCAAGCGACTTCCCTAGCGAGTCTTCGGGAGAACCCGCATGCCCGTTGCTTGCCAGCTCGCCTTTGAACGGGTCTTTCGGGAGGTTGGGGCGTCCAGCCCACTTGCCCTTGACCGGGTCTTGCGGGAGTGCTCAGGCCCGCACGGCCCGCCACCTGTCTTCCGCCTTACTCGCCCAAGAACAAGTCTTCCGGGCGGTTAGGGCGGCCAGCTCACTCCCTGACCGAGTCCTTAGGGAAGTGGGGAAGTCCAGCTCGCCTTCCCACATAGCTTGGCCCTCGCCCTATATATATATCCCATTGATCCTTTGGCATTCCTTCCCTCGATCCTTTCCCGAGCTGCCATGCTATCGAGGGTCCGCTTGGCAGCCATTTCCGTGTCCGAGCATTAAGGGGCTGACAAACCTCCCCCACTTGAGGAAGCCGACGCCCTCGTCGGAATAGAGTGGAGGTACTCCTGGATCTTGTCCTCGAACTGCCAGAGTGTAGCCTCCTTTTCCCAACTCGCTTCCGACATTGGCAACCCTTTCCATAGAACCAGGTACTCCGTTCTCCGGTTCTTCTTGCTGTAACCCAACACCCGTCGGTCCAGCACACGGTCAACCTCCCTCTCCAATTCTGTGCGTACATTCAATGGCGCATGTCTTGCCCTAACGCGGTCCGTATCCGCATCCTCATGGTAGGGCTTTAGGAAGCTGACATGGAAAGTCGGATGAATCTTCATCCTCTCGGGTAGTGCTAAGCGATAAGCCACGGCTCCGACTCGCTTCACCACCTCGAATGGCCCATCATACCGCTGAATGAGGCCCTTGTGCCATCTCTTGCTCGTCACTTTCTTCCATATTTGGGGTGTCAATTTCAGCATGACCTTGTCACCGACCTGAAATTCTAGCGGTCGACGCCCCTGGTCCACATATTTCTTCATGCGGCGGACAGCTTTGGCAAGGCTGTCCTGTGCTTCCTCGAGCATTTCCTGCTTATTCCGGGCAAAACGGTATGCAGCAGGACATGGCCCTTCCTTCTTTTGAAGGGCCACTTCGGAAGGGGTCAATGGTTGATAGCCCAAAGCGAGCTCTAACGGGCTGAACCCAGTGGCTGAGGAACGGTGCAAGTTGTAACAAAACTGCGCTGTGTCCAATAGTTCCAGCCAATTCCGCTGGCTGGCCGTGACATAGTGTCGTAGGTACTCTTCCAGCAGCTGGTTCATCCTCTCCGTTTGTCCATCCATCTGCGGGTGGTTGGCTGTTGAGAACTTTAGCTCCGTCCCCATCATATTGAAGAGATGGGTCCAGAATCTCCCGGTGAACCGTGCGTCTCGATCACTCACAATGTCCGTCGGGATCCCAAACAGCTTGACCAAGTGGCGGTAGAACTCTTCCGCCGCCGTTTCCGCAGAGCAATTCTTTGGGGTAGGCCTGAAGATCCCATACTTCGAGAACCTATCTACCACAACCATAACTCCATCAAAACCCTTAACCTCAGGGAAGCCACTGATGAAGTCCATAGAAACCGATACCCAAGGTTTCTTTGGAATAGGCAAAGGCTGCAACAAGCCCGCCTCAATGCGCCGTTCCGCCTTGTCTTGTTGACAAATAAGACAAGTCTTGACGTAAAGCTCAACGTCGTTCTCCATCTTTGGCCAGAAGTAGGAGCGTGCCAACAGCGCCAGCATCCTTTCCCGTCCGGGATGCCCAGCCCATTGCGCATCATGATGTTCGTGCAATAGCTGCATCCTCAGCCCTCCGCCGGGGACAAATACGCGACCACCCTTCGCGTAAAGCAAGCCATCTTCAAGCCAGTACCTCCGCACGGTACCATCTTGAACCTGCGCAACCAACTTTTGGTATACCCGATCCTCCTTCGCCTGATCCTTCAGTTTGCCTACGAAGGTGGACTCCAATCGGGTAAGCGCAGCAATCGTCTCTACTGCCTTCCTGCTCAAAGCGTCGGCAACTTGGTTGTGGCGCCCCGGCCTATGCTCTCACTCGAAGTCATACTCGGCCAGGAACTCTTGCCACCGGGCCTGCCTTGGGGACAACTTCTTCTGCGTCTTGAAGAAAGTGTTTGCAACATTATCCGTCTTGATCACAAAAGAGGTGCCGAGTAAGTATACCCGCCATGCCCGTAGGCAATGCATAACCGCCAACATTTCCTTCTCATGCGCGGAGTAGCGTTGCTCAGCCGGTTTCAATTTCCAGCTCTCGAATGCTACCGGGTGCCCATCTTGCACCAACACTCCGCCTGCAGCACGATCCGAAGCATCCGTATGGACTTCGAACGCCCTATCGAAGTCCGGCAGCTTCAGCACAGGTTCGGCCACAATCCGGGACTTGACCTTCTCAAAGGCGTCTGCGCATGCCACATCCCAAGTCCACGGTTTGCCCTTCTGCAGTAGATCGGTGAGAGGGGATACCAACTTCGAGTATCCCTTAATGAACTTGCGGTAGTAGTTTGCCAACCCTAGGAAACTCCGCAATTCGCCCACCTTGTTGGGAGCCACCCACTCCCTAATGGCTTGCACCTTTTGGGGATCCATCTTCACCGTGCCCCCACCAATCACGTGTCCAAGGAAGTTGATTTCCTTGGTGCAGAACTCGCACTTCTCCTTCTTTACGTATAGCCGGTGTTCCCTTAGCCGCTGGAACACAAAACGTAAATGCCCAAGATGGTCCTCTAGGGACCGACTATAGATGACAATGTCATCGAGATACACTACCACAAACTTGTCTATAACATCATGAAACACATCATTCATGAGATTGCAAAATGTGGCTGGTGCATTGGTTAAGCCAAATGGCATCACCATAAACTCGTATGACCCATACCGAGTCACCATGGTCGTCTTTGGCGTGTCGCCCTCCGCTATGCGAACTTGCCAATATCCCGATCTCAGGTCCAGTTTGGTGAAGAACTCGGCTCCACTTAGCTGATCGAACAAGTCTGCTATCAATGGCACGGGGTACTTGTTCTTCACAGTGATCTTGTTTAGCCCGCGGTAGTCCACACACAACCGCATCGTGCAGTCCTGCTTCTCTTGGAACAGCACCGGCGCTCCAAAGGGCGCCTTTGAAGGTTGAACTTTCCCCGATTCCAGTAGGTCCTGGAGTTGTTTCCGTAACTCCTCCAGTTCCTTAGGCAACATCCGGTAAGGAGCTTTCGCTGGTGGCCTTGTTCCCGGAATCAACTCGATCTTGTGATCTACCGCCCGCCTTGGCGGTAAGCCCTTGGGCAGCTCCTCAGGCATAACGTCACAAAAGTCGCCTAGAATACCTTGCACCACGTCAGGAACGTCCGCGTTCATGCCTTGCTCGGGCTCTGACTCATGGATCGCTGCAAGGTATGTTGGCTGGCCCCTCTTCCAGCCTTTGGCTATTTGCATAGCCGAGACCCTCTCGGTCTTTATGTCCTCCGCATGGTTGAGGCCCTTAAATCCCCGAACAAAGCAAGGCTTCCTCGGGTCTGAAATGAACAAACCAGACACATGTGGCATGACTGAAACACAAGCTTTCACAAGAAAGTTGTTACCGAGTATTATGTCAAAATCATCCATCGGGATGACCATGACATCAATGGCCCCTGACCAATCACCAATCTGCACCGGCACGCCTTTGGCCATTCCAAGTACCGGCCTGCTTTGAGAGTTGACGGCTTTGATGTGACTGGCCTGCTTCTGGATCCGCAATCCGTAAGCTTGCACAACACGATCCGACACGAAGTTGTGCGTTGCGCCAGTGTCCACCATTGCCTCCACTTCCTTGGTGTTCAGGGTCATCGGTATATACATCAGTCCCTGCTCCTGCGCCTTTCTTCCCGATCGAATGGCACCGAGAACTTGGAGAGGTGCCACTCTAGTTTGCTCATCATCGGAGTCGGAGTCGGTCCTATTCACCAAGGCCGACAACTTCTCCCTCTTCGGACAATCTCGAGCACGATGGGGGCCGTTGCAGATGAAGCACCCCGGGTGGGTCTTGGGGTCTTTAAGGAATGAACCTTCCGTCACCTTCCCCTTCCCCTTGTCTCCTTTAGACATTTTCCCCTTGTCGGCTTTGCTAGCACCCTTGCTAGGCTTGGCCGCCTTGTCCTTCACCTTCTCGGCCTGCTTCCCCTTCGGGTCGCTCTTTGATATACGGATGTCCATCAACGCATCCGCCTTCGCCATTGCGGTCTGGAGGTCTTGGACTCCTTGCCTTTGCAGCTCAAGTTGAGCCCACGATTGAAAACCCCGCATAAAGTTGAACAATTTGTCCAACTCGGACATCTCTGTGACATCAAGCAATAAGGAACTAAATTCCTTCACATAGTCCCGTACCGTACTTGTCTGCCTCAAGTTGCACAATGCATCCCGAGCAGCCCACGAAGTGTTCATGGGAAGGAACTGCTCCTTGAGTTCCTTCTTCAGTACCGGCCAATCTCTGATGCGTGGCCGCCCGCCGGTAGCAGCGTCCTGCTCTCGGGTTCGCCACCAGAGCTTTGCATCGCCCGCCAAGTACATGACCGCCATTGAGACTTGTTCCCCCTCTGGAACTCTTCCTGCCTCAAAGTAATGCTCGATATCCCACAAGAAATTTTCGAGTTCCTTGGAACTCCTAGCGCCTGTAAAGGCTTTGGGTTCAGGTATCTTTACCTTCGCCCGAGATCCCTCTGCTTCGGCTACTCCAGCAGCCAGCGCACGTCGGAGGACGCTCACCTCCTCCTTCAACCGAACAACATCTGGAACTAGCGCTGCCAGAACATCAGCCACAGTTCCGTTGGCTCCAGACGTGTTGCCGAGGGACATTTCCAAAGCCGTGACTCGATCTCTTAGTGCATCCATCCGGGACATCCACAAGTCACCGGTTGCTTGCTATTCCAATCCTCGCACACCGCTTGAACGCGGCTCTGATACCAGCTGTCACAAGGGTCGGAACTCACCCGAATTTTTCCGTTCCTACGATGGTGCTGAGCAGTGTCCCGTGCACTCTCAGCCAACCCGAAGCACACACACACAGCGAAATAGCTTGGCGAGGTTTAGCAATCAAGGATCAAGATCAAACAATGCAAGGTAAGGGAAATCTCACTTGTATTCACAAACACGAATTACAAGAACACACAAAACCCTTACACGACCTTGCACGGCCACGTCCAAGTATATGCCTCGTACTCCAGCACTTGCACTCCTCACTTGGACGGGTGAACTTCACTCCGGGAGTTCACACTCAGCGTCGGGGGGACTGGTCACACTATTGCCGGGACTTCCTTGCTCGACTATCGGTGATAGAGTGTTCTCTCTAACTCTCTCCAGTTGCTCTCCCCTTCTGCCTCTTCGACCTTGGGACCCGGGGGCTATTTATACTTGCAGGTGGGGGAATCCTCATCCCTAGTTTCTAGGGAACACCTCAGCTTCCATAACCACCCTTATCCCTTATTCCTAGGGATAAGATCGACTGCCAGCACAGTCCTCGGTCAGCACCTTGACCGAGACTCCATCGTTCCACGACCGGAGTATATCGGGCCTGACTAAGTGCCACCCGCACTCAGTTCGGTCATGGGCACCGCGCCCTTGCCTTGGATCAATTGCATGGAACATTAGCGTCGCTCGCCCCCGAGTGACTTCCCTAGCGAGTCTTCGGGAGAACCCGCATGCCCGTTGCTTGCCAGCTCGCCTTTGAACGGGTCTTTCGGGAGGTTGGGGCGTCCAGCCCACTTGCCCTTGACCGGGTCTTGCGGGAGTGCTCAGGCCCGCACGGCCCGCCACCTGTCTTCCGCCTTACTCGCCCAAGAACAAGTCTTCTGGGCGGTTAGGGCGGCCAGCTCACTCCCTGACCGAGTCCTTAGGGAAGTGGGGAAGTCCAGCTCGCCTTCCCACATAGCTTGGCCCTCGCCCTATATATATATCCCATTGATCCTTTGGCATTCCTTCCCTCGATCCTTTCCCGAGCTGCCATGCTATCGAGGGTCCGCTTGGCAGCCATTTCCGTGTCCGAGCATTAAGGGGCTGACAGGCTGTGCCTTGCCCAACCACGGGCGATGCCTCACTTGACCATGGGCTGTGCCTCGCTCTACAATGAGTGATGGCTTGGTCAACCAGGGAGACAGCCCTTGGTTGACCACGGGCTATGCACTTGGCAGCTCATGGGCAGTGCCTGGCTCCACCTCGGGCGATGCTGTGCTTGACCACACATTGTGCATTGCTCTACCATGGATGATGCCTTGCTCGACCATGACTGTGCCTTGCTCTACCACCGGTGATGGCCTGGTCAACCCTGGAGACAGCCCTCAGTCGAGCATGGACTGTGCACTCAGTTGCTCACAGCCATTGCCTGGCTCTACCTTAGGTGATGACCTGCATGACCACGGGTTGTGCCTTGCCCAACCATGGGTGATGCCTTGCTCGACCACAGGTAGTGCCTCGCTCTACAATGAGTGATGCCTTGGTCAACCAGGTAGACAGCCCTCGGTTGACCATGGGCTGTGTGCTTGGTAGCTCACAGGCAGTGCCTGGCTCTACCTCGGGTGATTCCGAGCTCGACCACACGTTGTCAATTGCTGTACCACGGATGATGCCTTGCTCGACCACGACTGTGCCTTGCTATGCCACCAGCGATGGCTTGGTTGACCATGGAGACAGCCCTCGGTCAACCATAGGCTGTGCGCTCAGTCATTTACAGCCAGTGCTCACCTCTATCTCAGGTGATGCCCTGCTTGACCACGGGCTGTGCCTTGCTCTACCACAGGTGATGGCTTGCTCAACCATGGGCTGTGCCTCACTCTACCACAGGCAATGCCTTGTTCGACCATGGGCAGTGCCTCACTCTACCACGGGCTATGTGTTGCTCGACCAAAGGTTGTGCCTTGCTCTACCATGGGTGATGGCTTGGTCGACCATGGGCTGTGCACTCAGTTGTTCATGGGCAGTGCTTGGCTCTACCTCGGGGGATGCCTTGCTCAACCATGGGCTGTGCTTGGCCATACCATGGGCGATGCCTTCCTTGACCATGGGCTGTGCCTCACTCTACCGTGGGGAATGGCTTGGTCAACCATGGAGATAGCCCTCGGTGAACCATGGGCTGTGCACTCCGTCACTCACAGGCTGTGCATTGCTTGACCATGTGCGTTCCTTGCTCGACCTTGGGCTATGCCTTGCTCTTCCATGGGCAATGGCTTGGTCGAACAAAGGCTGTGCCTCACTCCACCATGGGTGATGGCTTGCTTGACTACGGCCTGTGCCTTGCTCTGCTACGAGCATTGCCTTGATCGACCACGGGCTGCGCCTTGCTCTACGATGGGTGATGGCTTCATTGACCATGGAGATAGCCCTCGGTCAGCCACCAGCTGTGTGCTCAGTTGCTCACAGGCAGTGCCTTGCTCTGCCATGGGTGATGCCTTGCTTGACCCTTGGCTGTGCCAGGCTCTACCATGGGAGGTGCCTTGCTTGACCATGGGCTGTGCCTTGCTCTACCATGGGCAATGGTTTATTTGACCACGACTGTGCTTCACCCTACCACGGGCGATGCCTTGCTTGATCACAGGCGATGGCTTGGTTGACCACTGAGATTGCCCTTGGTCGACCATGGGCTGTGCCTTGCTCTACCATGAGTTCGACCATGGGCTGTGCCTTGCTCTACCATGAGTGATGGCTCGGTCAACCATGGGCTGTATGCATGGTCTCTCACAGGCGGTGCCTTGCTCTACCTTGGGCGATGCCTTGCTTGACAATGGGCTGGGCCTTGCAATACCAAGGGCCATGGCATGTTCGACCACCGGCTATGCCTTGCTCTACGATGGGCGATGCCATGCTCAACCATGGGCTGTGCCTTTGCCAACCACATGCGTTGCCTTGGTCTGCCATGGAGACAGCCCTCAGTTGACCACAGGCAATGCCTTGCTCCACCACTAGCTGTGCCTTGCCCAACAACCATGGGCAATGCCTGGTTCGACCATGGGCTGTGCCTTGCTGTGCTAAGGGCAATGGCTTGGTTGACCACGGAGACAGCTCTAGGTCCACCACCAGCTGTGCTTTGCTCTCCCATGGGCAATGGCTTGGTCAACCATGGAGCCAGCCCTCAGTTGACCATGAGCTGTGTGCTCGATTGCTCATGGGCAGTGGCTTGAACCACCATGGTCGATGCATTGGTCTACCAAGGCGACAGCCCTTGGTTGATCGCGAATGATGCGTAGATCAACCACAGGCTGCACAAACAGTTGCTGATGGGCAGTGCCCTGCTCTACCATGGTCGATGCCCTGCTCGGCTACGGCAACAGCACTTGCTCGATCAATGGGTGACACCTTGATCGACCACAGCAACAGTGCTTGGTCAACTATGGGCAGTGACTTGCTCTACCATGGGCAATGCCCTGCTCAGCCATGGGCTGTGCCTATCGCTACCAAGGGTGTTGCCATGCTCGACCATTGGGCAATGGCTTGGTCAACCATGGGCTTTGCCTCGCACTACCACGAGCGATGCCTTGCTCAAACACTGGTTGTGACTTGCTCTACCATGGGTGATGCCTTGCTCCACAACGGGCTGTGCCTTGCTCTACCATGGGCCATGGCTTGGTCGACCACAGGCTGTGCCTCAATCTACCATTGGCAATGCCTTAGTCAACCATGGAGACAGCCCTCAGTAGGCCATGGGTTGTGCACTCAGTCACTCACAGGCAGTGGCTTCCTCTACCACGGTCATTGCCTTGCTTGACAACAGTGACACCTCATGATTGACCATAGGCAGTGCCTTGTTCTACCATGGGTGACGCCATGCTCCACCACAGACATTGGCATGGTTGACCATGGGCTGTGCCCTGTTCTACTACGGCAATGGTTTGGTTGGCCATGGAGACAGCCCCCAGTCAAGCACGAGCAGTGCCTTGCTCTACCTTGGGCAATGCCTTCCTCGACCACGGGCTGTGCCTTGCCCAACCACGGGTGATGCCCTGCTCGACCATGGGCTATGCCTCACTCTACCACAGGCAATGGCTTGGTCGACCATGGGCTATGCACATGGTCGCTCACAGGCAATGCCTTGCTTGACCACGGGCTGTGCCTAGTTCTACCATGGGCGATGCCTTACTTGACCATGGGCTGTGCCTGGCTCTACCATGAGTGATGTCTTGTTCAACCATGGGCAGTGCCTTGCTCTACCACAGGTGATGCCTTGCTCAACCAGGGGCTGTGCGTGGCTCCACCATGGGAAATGGCATGTTCGACCTTGGGTTGTGCCTCCCTCTACCCCAAGTGACGCCTTGCTCAACCACGGGATATGCCATGCTATTGCATAGGCATTGGCTTGGTCAATCATGGAGACAGCCCTCGGTCAACCACAGGCTGTGCACTCAGTTGCTCATGGGCAGTGCCTTGCTCTACCACAGGTTGTGCCTTGATCTACCAAGGGCATTGGCTTGGTCGATCACAGAGACATCCCACGGTTGACCACAGGCAATGCCTTGCTCTGCCACGGATGATGCCTTGGTTGACAATGGAGACATCCCTCAGTTGACCACGGGCTGTGCCTTGCTCTTTCACGGGTGATGGCTCAGTCGAGCACGGGCTGTACGCTCAGTTGAGCACATGTGGTGCCTGGCTCTAACTTGGGCAATGCCTTGCTCAACCATGGGCTGTCCCTTGCTCTACCACAGGCAATGCCTTGCTTGACCGCTCTACCAAGGGCTATGGGATGTTCAACCACAGGCTGTGCCTCAATCTACCACGCATGATGTGTTGCTCGACCACGGGCTGTGCCTTGCCCAACCATGGGTGATGGCTTGGTCAACCATGGATACAGTGCTTGGTCAAACATGGATACAGTGCTCGGTCAACCGTGGGCTGTGTGCTCAGTTGCTCACGGGCAGTGCCTAGCTGAACCACAGGCAATGCCTTGCTCCACCACAGGTGACACCTTGCTTGACTGTGTGATGCCTTCTCGACCATGGGCAATACCTGGCTCTACCACGAGTGATACCTTCTTGACCATGGGCTGTGCCTCGCTCTACCACTAGCAATGCCTTCTCAACCATGGGCTGTGCCTTGCTCTACCATGGGCGATGGTTTGGTCAACCACAGAGAAAGCCCTTGACCACAGGCTGTGTGCTCGGTCGCTCATAGGCAGTGCCATGCTCTGCCACGAGCAATGCCATGCTCCACTGTGGGCTGTGCCTTGCTCTACCACAGGTGATGCCTTCTCGATCACGGGCCGTGCCTTGCTCTACCACGTGCTATGGCTTGGTCAACCACGAGCTGTGCTCTTGGTCACTCACAGGCAGTGCCTTGCTCTACCTTGGGCAATGTCTTGCTTGACCACAGGCTGTGCCTTGTTCTACCATGGGCGATGCCTTCCTGGACCACGGGCTGTGTCTCCCTCTACCACAGGCGATGGCTTGTTCGACCATGGACACAACCATCAGTCGACCAGGAGCTGTGCAGTCAGTCGCTCATGGGTCGTGCCTTACTCTACCAGGTGTGATGCCGTCATCAACTATGGGCTGTGCCTTGCTTTACCAAGGGCGATGTGCTGCTTGACCATGGGCTGTGCCTTGCTCGACCACAGGCAATGGCTTGGTTGACCAAAGATTGTGCCTTGCTCTACTATGGGCGATGGCTTGCTCAACCACAGCCTGTGGCATCCTCTACCATGGGCATTGCCTTGCTCAACCACAGCCTGTGGCATCCTCTACCATGGGTGTTGCCTTGCTCAACCTTGGGTTGTACCTTGCTCTACAACTGGCAATGGATTGGATGACCACGGGCTGTGCCTCGCTCTACCACAGGTGAGGGCTTGGATGACCAAGGAGACAGCCCTCAGCCAGCCACGAGCTGTGTGCTCGATTGCTCATGGGCAGAGGCTTGCTCTACCATAGGCGATGCCTTGCTCGACCATGGGCTGTGCCTGGCTCTACCACAGGAGATGCCTTCCACAGGCTGTGCCTTGCTCTACCATGGGTGATGTGTTGCTCAACCACGTGCTGTGCCTTGCTTTAACATGCGAAATGGCTTGTTTGACCACAGGCTGTGCCTCACTCTGCCATGGGTGATGCCTTCTCGACCACTGGCTGTGCCTTGCTCTACAACGGGTGACGGCTTGGGCAACCACAGAGACAGCCCTCGGTCAGCAATGGACTGTGTGCTTGGTTGCTCATGGGCAGTGCCTTACTCTACCCCAGGCGATGCCTTTATCGACCACAGGCTAGGCTATGCCTTGCTCTACCAAGGGCGATGGCTGGGTTGACCACAGAGATAGCCCTCGGTCGACCACAGGCAATGCCTTGCTCTGGCACAAGCAATGACTTGGTCGACCATGGAGATGGCCCTTGGTTGACCACAGGCCGTGCCTTGCAGTTCCATGGGTGATGGCTAGGTCGAGCACGGACTGAACACTCTGTCTCTCATGGGCAGTGCCTGGCTCTACCTCGGGCGATGCTTGATTAACCACAGGCTGTGCCTTGCTCTACCACGAGCAACACCTTGCTCTACCTAGGGCAATGGGATGTTCAACCATGGGCTGTGGCTTGATCTACCACGGGCAATGCCTTGGTTGACCATGGGCTGTGCATTGCCCAACCATGGGCAATGGCTTGGCTGACCACGGAGACAGCCCTCAGTCAACTGCAGGCTGTGTGCTTGGTCGCTCATTGGCTGTGCCTTGCTCTGCCATGGGCAATGCCTTAATCCACCATAGGCTGTGCCTTGCTCTACCACAGGCAATGCCTTGCTTGACCATGGGTGATGCCTTCTTGATCACGGGCTGCACTGGCTCTACCACAGGCGATGCCTTCTCAACCACCAATTGTGCCTCCCTCTACCATGGACGTTGCCTTTTCGACCACGGGCTGTGCCTTGCTCTACCACAGGCTATGGGTTGGTCGACCATGGGCCGTGCACTCAGTTGCTCACTGGCAGTGCCTCGCTCTACCATGGGCAATGCCTTGCTCAACCACAGGCTGTGCCATGCTCTCACATGGGCTATGGCTTTGTGCTCGGTCACTCACAGGCAGTGCCATGCTCTAGCACGAGCAATGCCTTGCTCCACCATGGCCAATGCCTTCACAACCATGGGCTATGCCTTGCCCTACCACGGGCAATGGGATGTTCAGCCACGGCATGTGCCTTTCTCTACCACAGGCAATGGGATGTTCAACCACAGGTTGGCATGGTCAACAATGGAGATAGCCCTCAGTTCACCACGAGCTTTGTGCTCAGTCACTGACAGGTGGTGCCTTCCTCTTCCACAGGCAATGCCTTGCACCACCATGAGCTGTGCCTCGCTCTACCATGGGTGATGCCTTGCTCAACCACTGGTTGTCCCTCGCTCTACCGCGAGCAATCACTTGGTTGACCAAACAGACAACCCTTAGTCAACTATGGGCTGTGCGCTCGGTCACTCACATGCAGTGCCTCGCTCTACCACAGTTGATGCATAGCTTAGCCACGGTGACAACCATTGGTTGATCATGGGCCAATGCCTTGATCAACCACCTTGACAGCTCTTGGTTGACCACGGGCAGTGCCTTGCTCTACCATGGGTGATGCCTTGTTCAACCATGGGCTGTGTCACAGGGCCAATGTGGAGCACAAATTTTTCAGCACCCCGCTAGGTGTTGACACTCCGCTTGCCGACCAGCCACACACACACCGCGCATACCGTCGAGGTCGTTCAATCACAGAACCACAAAAGCAACACCAAGGAACACAAGAACACAATTGGGAAAATGTAACTCGTATTCACATCTACTACAAGTACATGAAAAACCCAATCCCAGATCAGAACACTTACACACAGTCACACGAGTATATGCCTCATAGTCTCTCACTACTTGCACTCCCCACTCATCTTGTCCCTTCTCTAAAGAACACCGAACTGCTTGCTCTGACTTGACTTCCACTCTCTTGGAGTCTCTGGCTCTCTATGTCTCTCCTCTGAGAATTCTTGGTTGTCTCTGAGAATGAGACTGACCCCCTTTATATAGAGGAGCCTAGTAGACTAGATATGGCAACTGATATATCTGAATCCCTTGATTCTCTCCATTAGATCTCGATCTGTTCAATCTCGACTGTTGATCTGCAATCTGCAAGATTGTCTCCATAACATATTGATTTGCCATATCCTGGGAGAATCTTTCCCCGATTGTCTATTTGACTAGGTACGGATGACTTGGCACTGACTTAGCATCGTCGATCCGATCCACTCTCCTCCTGGGCCCACATCCATGATCGCTTCCTACAATCACAGCCGTCCAATCGGGATTGCTGCATCCAACGGTGCTCGAGCATGGTCAAGGACTTATCCGATCTTCACAAGTAGTCAACTCACCAGCCGCTAAGTGTTGAGCATTCCCTTAGCGTCTGTCGTGCCTATCAAGTAGTGCGCACTCCTAGAGTGCCGTTGCTCAGTCACATCTTGTTCACCGAGCATCCTTGAGCATTGCATCGTGCCTTGCTCATGGACATCGTCACCACCCATACGCGCATTCGCCTACTTGTGAACAGTGACACTCCATGGCCACAATCTGATCCCTTAGTACTTTGCCGAGCCTTGATCGATCATCCCCTTCACTAGTGCCTCCGTGCATGCTTGTGTGACCATCTCCATACTTGCCCGCTCATGGACCTACAATTCATCCCAACACCTCACACTTGACTGCTCGTGCATCCTTGCATGCATGCTATGCACTACCACTACCCCGAGGTATGGCTTGTGGTACGCATTCTCCAAGGCTAGAGCTCAAGGGTCTAACAAACCTCCCCCACCCAAGGGATTCACTGCCCTCGTCGAATGAGACTCTCGGTACCACCGGATGAGGTCTTCGTACTGCCATAGTGTGACGTCCTTCTCCCAAGTCGCCTTTAACTCGGGTAGATCCTTCCACTTGACCAAGTACTCCGTCCTCCTATTCATCTTGCTGTAACCCAGCACTCGGTGATCAAGTATGCCTTCCACCTCCTTGTCAAGTTCCTTCCTCATGGTGAGAGGGGTGCCCCTCACCTTGTTGCGCTCTGGATGCTCCTCGTCTCGATGGTAAGGCTTAAGGAAACTGATGTGGAATGTCGGGTGCACCTTCATCCTCTCTGGTAGTGCTAGCCGATAGGCTACCGGCCCAACTCTCTTGATCACTTCAAATGGTCCATCGTACCGCTGGAACAAGCACTTGTGCCAGTGCTTGCTCGTGATCTTCTTCCATATCTATGAGGTGAGCTTCAACATCACTAAGTCCCCCACCTGGACCTCTCGCGGTCTTCGGTTCCTGTCCGCATACTTCTTCATCCGCTTAGCAGCTTTGGCGAGGCTATCTCTTGCCTCCTCAATCATCTCCTACTTGTCACGTGCAAATCGATATGCGGCCAGGCAAGGCCCTTCTTTGCGCTGCAACGCCACCTCCTGCGGCTTAGGGGCTGGTAGCCCATTGCCAACTCAAACAGGCTATGACCTATTGTAGAGGAGCGGTTCAAGTTGTAAGACAATTGAGCAGAGTCAATTAAGTCTAACCAATTCTATTGACTTGCTGAGACATAATGCCTCAAGTACTCCTCCAGCAGCGCATTCACTCGTTCTGTCTGGCTGTCCGTCTGTGGATGATTGGTAGTCGAGAACTTCAGTTCGGATTCTAGCAGTCCGAACAAGCACGTCCATAAGTTGCCTGTGAACCGAGCATCTCGGTCACTCACTATCTCCGTCGGGACTCCAAAAAGCTTCACCACGGAGTGATAGAATGCCTCAGCAGCAGCTTCGGCTGTGTAATTCTTGGTCACAGGAGTGAAAATCGCATACTTGGAGAATCGGTCCACGACCACCATCACTGCCGTATAACCCTTCACCTCTGGAAACCCGGACACAAAGTCCATGGAAACTGATACCCAAGGCTTCTCTGGCACTGCCAAGGGTTGTATGAGACTGGCCTCTGCTCACCTCTCCACCTTGTCTTGTTGGCACACAAGACAAGTCTTGACGTATAACTCAACGTCATCAGACATCTTTGGCCACACATAGGACCTTGACAATAGGGTTAGCATCCACTCACAGCCTGGATGTCCAGCCCAAGGACTATTGTGACTCTCCTTCATCAGCTGGTAGTGCAATCCCCCTCCACTAGGGACAAGCAACCGGCCACCTTTGCCATAAAGTAGCCCATCTTCCAGCCAATACCGCCTCACTGTCCTGTCTTTGACTTGCTCCACTAGGAGTTGATAGGTCTTGTCCCCTAGTGTAGCGATCTTGACATCCTGGAGGAAGTCAGAGGTAACTTGAGTCAAAGCCGCCAACTGGTCTGAAGTCTTCCAACTGAGCGCATCCGCCACTAGGTTGTGCCTTCCCGGTCAGTGTTCCCACTCGAAGTCATACTCCGCTAGGAACTCTTGCCACCGCGCTTGCCTTGGTGACAACTTCGATTGTGACTTGAAGAAGGTATTGGCGACATTGTCTGTCTTGACCACGAATGTGGCTCCCAGCAAGTACACTCGCCACACCCTCAAGCAATGCACCATAGCCAGCATCTCCTTCTCGTGTACTGAGTATCACTGCTTAACAGGCTTCAACTTCCAACTCTTGAATGCCATGGGATGTCTGTCTTGCATGAGAACTCCTCCCACAGCACGATCTGAGGCATCCGTATGCACCTCAAATAGCTTCTCAAAATCTGGGAGCTTGAGCACAGGCTCCGACACAATAGCGGTCTTCAACTTGGAGAACGCCACTTCACAATCCTCGTCCCATGTCCACTTCTGATCCTTCCGCAACAGATCAGTCAAGGGACTACCTTCTTCGAGTACCCCTTGATAAACTTGCGGTAGTAGTTGGCCAATCCCAAGAAACTCCGCAACTCGGACACCGACTTTGGTGGAGGCCAATCCTAGATTGCCTGCACCTTCTTGGGGTCCATCCACACCCGTCCCTGGCCAATCACATGGCCCAGAAATCGGATCTCCTGCATGCCAAACTCGCACTTCTCCCTCTTGACATATAGGGAGTGTTGCCTCAGCTGTTCAAAAACAGCCTGCAAGTGCTGCACATGTTGTGCCAAGTCCCTGCTATACACGTCAATGTCGTCCAAATAGACTACCACAAAATGGTCTAGCATGTCATGAAACACATCATTCATCAAATTGCAGAATGTGGCAGGGGCATTGGTTAAACCGATGGCATTACCAGGAATTCAAAGGATCCATAACGAGTTACCATCGTGGTCTTGGACTCATCTCCTTTGGCGATGTAGACTTGCCAATATCCTGAATGCAAGTCAAGCTTGGAGAAGACCCTCACCTCACCTAGGTGATCTAACAGGTCTGCAATCAAGGGCACCGGGTACTTGTTCTTTACCGTGACCTTGTTCAATCCACGGTAGTCAACACACAACTGGAGAGAGCCATCCTGCTTCTCTTGGAATAACATCGGGGCTCCATAAGGGGCTTTGGATGGTTGAATCTTTCCCGCATCCAGTAACTCGGTCAATTGACTTCGTAGCTCTACCAACTCCTTAGGGGACATCCGGTACGGGGCTTTGGCTGGGGGAATGGTGCCTGGCAGTAGTTTTATCTTGTGATCTACCGCTCGGCGTGGCAGTAGCCCTCTTGGCAACTCCTCCGACATCACATCCTGGAATTGCTCAAGCACTTCCACTACCTCGTGTGGAATCTTAGTGTCTGCCTCCGTCTCCTGCACTTCCACTTCCCTAATAGCCGCAAGGTAAGTGGGATACCCCTTCTTCATTCCTCGTGCCAATTGCATTGCAGATACCTTCTCCATGGCTACCTCCTCAAAGCGTGCAAGGCCTTGGTATCCTTGCACAAAACAGGGTCGTCGTGGATCTCCAATGACAATGCCTCCCACATGAGGCATGATGGTGATGGATGCATCTACAAAGAAGCTATTCCCAAGGATGAGGTCATAGTCATCCAAAGGAACCACCATCAGGTTGATCGTACCCTCCCAAGCATCTATCTTGATGGGCACATCTCTTGCCAACCCGCCCATCGGTTGGCTCTTGGAGTTCACCACCTTCAGTCAGTTGTGAGATCATTCCACTCACAATTCCAAGGGTTGTACCATCCGATCTAGTACGAATGTGTTGGTGGCACCAATATCCACCAAGGCTGACATCCACCTACCATGCACGAATAACAAACTGTGGCATACCTCCGGGCGCTCACTCCGCATAGCGCTGCACGCGGTCCTTGTCGGAGTCATCCGACCGTAGGGCAGTAACCTTCCCCTCCCTCTTTGGGCACTCCTTTGCCCTGTGGGGTCTGTTACATATGAAGCAGCCAGGGTGCGTACGAGGGTCCTTCTTCCCGTTGGCTCCCTCGATCACCTTCGCCTTTCCCTTGTCTAGTCCAGTCAGCTGCTTCTCCTTGCCCTTCTCTGACTTTCCTATCAGGTGGGACTTGGACTTCCTATCCTTGTCCGTATGCTGGGCCTTCTTGCTCCCCTCCTCGGCACGAGCAATCCGTAAGTCCAACAGTGCGTCCGCTGCAGCTAAGGCAGAAGGAAGGTCTCTTACCCCTTGCCTCCTTAGCTCCAGTTGAGCCCAAGGTTGCAATCCCTTCAGGAACGTGTACAGCTTGTCCATCTCTGACATATCCATCACGTCTAGCATCAGTGCACTAAACTCCTTCACGTAATTGTGCACCGGTCCGTTGTGCCTCAGCTTGGCCAATGCATCTCGAGCAAGCCATGCTGTGTTGCTCGGTAGGAACTGCTCTTTCAGCTCCTTCTTCAGTGCCTCCTAGGTCTCAATCCAGGGTCTACCTGTGCTAATATCATCCTGGACCCGGATCCTCCACCATAGCTTCGCATCCTTAGCAAGATACATGGTGGTGATCATTACCTTCTCGGCGTCGGGGATCTTCACAGCAGCGAAGTAGTTCTCCATATCCCACATGAAGTTCTCTAGATCCTTGGAACTCCTTGTTCCTTCAAACGCCTTTGGCTCCGGGACCTTCATCTTCCCACTAGGCTCATTCGATGGCCCCGCCTAGGACACCAGTTGTCGCTTGATTAGGACCACATCATCCTTCAGGGTCGCTACATCAAGCCTGATCGCCTTTAGCAGATCAGTCACGGTTCCTCCAAGATCGTCGCCTTCGCCAATGTTGTCCTCCAAAGCAGCAACGCGGGGTTCCAGCATAGCGGTCAGATCTGCTCGTTCATTGAGCTCTGCAATATGGCCTTCTAGAGCCACCAATCACTCCAGCAATGCTTCCATTGCCCTGGTCCACATGGTTGCTGATTGTAGGGTACACGTGGTCTTTGACAAAGGGTATTCTCCCCCCAAATGCAGCACCACGATCATAGGTACTCTGGCTTGTCACAGACAAACTAGCTCTGATACCAATTGTCACGGGGCCAATGTGGAGCACAAATTTTTCCACACACCGCTAGGCATCAACACTCCGCTTGCCGACCAGCCACACACACCGCGCGTACCATCAAGGTCGTTCGATCACAGAACCGCAAAAGCAACACCAAGGAACACAAGAACACAATTGGGAAAATGTAACTCATATTCACATCTACTACAAGTACACGAAAAACCCAATCCCAGATTAGAACACTTACACGCAGTCACACGAGTATATGCCTCACAGTCTCTCACTGCTTGCACTCCCCACCTGTCTTGTGCCTTCTCTCAAGAACACCAGACTGCTTGCTCTGACTTGACTTCCACTCTCTTGGAGTCTCTGGCTCTCTATGTCTCTCCTCTGAGAATTCTTGGTTGTCTCTGAGAATGAGACTGACCCCCTTTATATAGAGGAGCCTAGTAGACTAGATATGGCAACTGATATATCTAAATCCCTTGATTCTCTCCATCAGATCTCGATCTGTTCAATCTCAA
This sequence comes from Sonneratia alba, assembly GCA_900174645.1. Lineage (NCBI taxonomy): Eukaryota > Viridiplantae > Streptophyta > Magnoliopsida > Myrtales > Lythraceae > Sonneratia > Sonneratia alba. The sequence continues at coordinate 1,374,352 of FWPY01000060.1, forward strand.
CTGTTGATCCGCAATCTCCAAGATTGTCTCCATAACAAATTGATTTGCCATATCCCGGGAGAATATTTCCCCAATTGTCTATTTGACCAGGTACGGATGACTTGGCGCTAACTCAGCATCGTCGATCCGATCCACTCTCCTCCGGGGCCAACATCCATGATTGCCTCCTACGATCACAGCCGTCTGATCGGGATTGCTGCATCCAATGGTGCTCGAGCATGGTCAAGGACTTATCCGATCTTCACAAGTAGTCAACTCACCAGCTGCTAAGTGTTGAGCATTCCCTTAGCGTCTACCGTGCCAATCGAGTAGTGCGCACTCCTAGAGTGCCGTTGCTCGGTCACATCTTGTTCACCGAGCATCCTTGAGCGTTGCATCATGCCTTGCTCGTGGACATCCTCACCACCCATACGCGCATTCGCCTACTTGTGAATAGTGACACTCCATGGCCACAATCTGATCCCTCAGCACTTTGCCAAGCCTTGATCGATCGTCCCCTTCACTGGTGCCTCCGTGCATGCTTGTGTGACCATCTCCATACTTGCCCGCTCATGGACCTGCAATTCATCCCAACACCTCGCACTTGACTGCCCGCACATCCTCGCATGCATGCTATGCGCTACCACCACCCCGAGGTACAGCTTGTGGTACGCATTCTCTGGGGCTAGAGCTCAAGGGTCTAACAGGCTATGCCATGCTCTACCATGATCAATGCCTTGCTCCACCATGGGCAATGGCATGGCCGACCATTGGCTGTGCCTCACTCCTCCACGGGTGATCGCTTGCTCGACCACGGCCTATGCCTTGCTCCACCACGGGCATTGCCTTGCTTGATGATGGGTTGTGCCTGGCTTTACCCTGGGCAATCACTTGGTTTACCAAGGGCTATGCGTTGCTTTGCCCTGGGTAATGCCTTCACGACCATTGGTTGTGCCTTGGTCTACCATGGGCAATGGCTTGGTCAACCACACAAATAGCCCTCAGTCAGCCACGGCTTGTGCGCTTGGTCACTCACGGGCTGTGCCTGGCTCCACCACGGGAGATGCCTTGCTAGACCACGAGCTGTGCCTTGCTCTACCATGGGCAATGGCTTCTTCGACCATGGCTGTGCCTCACCCAACCACGGGTGATGCCTTGCTCAACCACGGGCTATGCCTTGCTCTACCAAGGGTGATGCCTTGGTTGACCATGAAGATAGCCCTCGGTTGACCACCGGTTGTGGCTTGCTCTACCACGAGCGATGCCTTGCTCAACCACAGGCTGGCCCTGGGTCTACCACGGGATATGCCTTGGTCGATCATGGGTCGACGCATTGATCGACCACAGCGATAGCACTTTGTCAACCATGGGCAGTGCCTTGGTCCAACAAGGGCATGGCCTTGGTCGAGCATGGGCTGTGCGTCGCTCTACCACCGGCTATTCCTTGTTTGACCATAGGCTGTGCACTCAGCCAGCCACTCACAGGCAATGCCATGCTCAACCATGGGCAATTCCTTGCATGACCACTGTGACAGTCAATGCATTGATCGACCACAGTGACAACTCTAGGTCAACCACGGGCAGTGCCTTGTTCGACCAGGGGTTGTGCATCACTCTACCACGAGTGATGACTTGCTTGACCATGGGTTGTGCCTTGCCCAACCACAGGCATTGCCTTGCTTGACCACAGGCTGGGCCTCGCTCTACCATGGGCAATGGCTTGGTGGACCAAGGAGACAACCGTCAGTTGACCATGGGTTGTGTGCTCGGTAGCTCATGGGCAGTGTCAGGCTGCTACGACGAGCGATTGCTTGGTTGGCTGCGGAGACAGCCCTCGGTTGCTCATGGGCAGTGCCTTGCTCTACCACGGGCGATGCCTTGCTCGACCACAGGCTATGTGTTACGGCCATGAGCTATGAGCTGATGTAATGCATACCACAGGTTGTACCTCGTGACTGCAGGAGCGCATACGTGCTAATGCGGGGCATGTGGAGAGAAGGTTTGTGGTCAGGAGGCTTGCTCGAGCAACCAAGCGGAGTGGTGCAGAGCAAGGACTTGGTGGACGAAAGGCAAGTGCTGTAGCCTTGGGGTCAATGCAGTTCGACAAATGCAAGGTGGATGATTGCTAAAGACAGCCCGGGAATGCTAAGGCATGAGCGGAGAGTGATTGAGAGGTGCTTGATCACTTCATGCTGGGGTCGATCGAAGGGGCCATGTGTTGCTGGTCGGCGACAGTGCACGGTGGGTGAGTGGAGATGCAGACACGCAAGTGGAGTCTTGATCATGCGGGACTCGACGATCGAGTGCGTGGAGCGTGACTACTCATAGAAGGTGTGCGGGATGCTATGGAGCGCAGGATCAATACTCATAGGATAAGGATTGCTGACACCAACATGGAAAGGATTGATTGTTTCCTTATGTGGAGCAGCTGGTGATCAATTAAGAACCAAGTGGGGCGCAGTTGTCCAGGTGCATCCGAGAAGCTGTCTAGGTGCGGCTGAGACGCTGTCCAGGTGGGACGAACATGATCAAGATAGAAGATCATGTGATAACAGACAATTGGGGAAAGTTTCTCCCTAGATATGGTAATCAATCTGTTATGGAAACAATCTTGGAGATTGCAGATCAAGGGCCAAGATTGGATGGATTGATATTTGATGGAGAGAATCAAGGGATTCTAGTATATCAGCTGTCATATCTAGTCTGTCAAGCACCTCTATATAAATGGGGTTCAGTCTCATTCAAGAGATGGGAGCCAAGGAGAGCGATCTAGAATTCTCAGAGGAGAAACCACAAAGGTCTTAAGGCGTCTTAGAGAGGAGAGTCAAGGAGAGCAGCTAGAGAGAGCTGGGAAACACGAGGGAAAGCGAGAGAGGCAGAGCATAGAGTTGCTACTACAAGTTGTAGCTCAGCAGTGAGTGGGGAGTGAGTCCCATCTACCCTTGTAATGCCAAAGTGTGTCAGGTTAGGGTGTGTCGAGTGAGGAGTGTAAGCGGCACGGAGGTCGTGAGGCATATACTCGACAAGCTGAGTGAGTTTGCTCTTGTAAAGGGTTTTTCATACTTGTACAATTGTGAATACAAGTGGAGTTTTCCCTTTGTATATTGCTCGTGTTCGTTTCATTGTGGTGTGATCGTGTGCCAGGTGACATCAAACCTTGGTTGTGAGTGGGGGCTGGTTGGCAGGCGAAGCTGTCAACGCCAACAGGATGCGGAAAAAATTTGATCCCCGCATTGGTCCTGTGACACTATGCCTAGCTCTACCACGGGAGATGCCTTGCTCTACCATAGGCAATGGCTTGTTCCACCACAGCAGTGCCTTGCCCTACCATGGGTGATGCCATGCTTGACCACGGGCTTTGGCTTGTTTGAATACAGGGATAGCCCTTGGTTGACCACGGGCTGTATGCACGGTCTCTAATGGGCAGTGCCTGGGTCTACCTTGGGTGATGCCTTGCTCAACCACGGTCTGGGCCTTGCTTGACCATGGGCTATGCCTTGCAAAACTAAGGGCCATGGCATGTTCGACCATGGGCTGTGGCTTGCTCTACGACGGGCGATGCCATGCTTGACCACAGGCTGCGCCTTTCCCAATCATGGCTGATGCCTTGGTTGACCATGGAGACAGCCCTCAGTTGACCACAGGAAATGCCTTGCTCGACCACGGGTCATGCCTTGCCCAACCATGGGCATTGCCTGGCTCCACCATGGGTTGTGCCTTGCTCTACCAAGGGTGATGGCTTGGTCAACCATGGAGACTGCTCTTGGTTGAGCACGGGCTGTGTCTTGCTCTCCCATGGACGTTGGCTTCGTTGACCATGGAACCTGCCTTTGGTCAACCATGGGCTATGCGCTCGGTTGTGCACGGGCTGTTCCTTGCTCTCCCACAGTCGATGCCTTGGTCGACCACGGCAACAGCCCTTGGTCGATGATGGTCGATGTGTAGATCAACCATAGGCTGTGCCCTGGTCTACCATAGGTGATGGCCTGGTTGACAACGGAGACAGCCCTCAGTCGGCCACGGGCTATGTGCTCAGTCGCTCATGGGCAGTACCTTGCACCACCCCCGGCGATGCCTTGCTTGACCATGGGCTGTGCCTTGCTCTACGATGGGTGATGGCTTGGTCGACCACAGAGACAGCTTTCAGTCGACCACAGGCAATAGCTTGCTCTGGCTTGGTTGACCCCGGAGACAGCCCTCTGTTGACCACTGGCTGTGCCTTGCACTTCCACGGGCAATGGCTCGATTGAGCACAGGCTATACACTCAGTCTCTCACAGGCAGTGCCTGGCTCTACCACAGGCGATGCCTTGCTTGACCCCGGGCTGTGCCTTGCTTTACCAAGGGCAATGGGATGTTCGACCACAGGCTGTGCCTCGCTCTACCATGGGTGATGGATTGCTCAACCACGAGCTGTGCCTTGCCCAACCACAGGCGATGGCTTGGTTGACCACGGTGACAGCCCTTGGTTGACCATGGGCTATGTGCTTGGTTGCTCATGGGCAGTGGCTTGCTCTACCACTGGCAATGCCTTACTACACCACAGGCTGTGTTTAGCTCTACCACAGCCGGTGCCTTCTCGACCAAGGGCTGTGCCTCACTCTTCCATGGGCAATGCCTTCTCCACCATGGGCTGTGCCTCACTCTACCATGGGTGATGCCTTCTTGACCACTGGCTGTGCCTTGCTCTACCATGGGCAATGGCTTGGTCAACCATGGAGAAAGACCTCAGTTGACCATGGGGAAAGCCCTCGGTCGACCATGGACTGTGTGCTTGGTCGCACACAGGCAGTGCAATATGCTCTACCAGGGGCAATGCCTTGCTCCACCATCAGCCTATGCCTTGCTCTACCACAGGCGATGCCTTCACGACCACGGGCTGTGCCTCACTCTACCACAGAGACAGCCCTCAGTCGACCATGGACTGTGTGCTCGGTTGCTCGTGGGCAGTGCCTTACTCTACCACAGGCATTGCCTTGCTCCACCACGGGCTGTGCCTGGCTCTTCCACGGGTGATGTCTTCTCAACCACTAGCTGTGCCTCGCTCTACCATGGGCTGTGCCTGGTTCTTCCATGGGCGATGTTTTCTTGACCACAAGCTGTGCCTCACTCTACCATGGGCGATGCCTTCTTGACCGTGGACTGTGCCTTGCTCTACCATGGGTGATGCCTTGCTCTACCACAGCAATGCCTTGCTTGATGACGAGCGATGCCTTCTCGAACACGGTTTGTGCCTGGCTCTTCCAGGGGCGATGTCTTCTCAACCATGGGATGTGCCTCGCTCTACAATGGGCGATGCCTTCTTGACCATGGGCTGTGCCTTCCTCTACAATGGGCGATGCTTGGGTCGACCATGGAGAAAGCCCTCGGTCAACCACAGGCTACGTGCTCAGTTGCTCACGGGCAGTGCGATGCTCTACCATGGGCAATGCCTTGCTCCACCATCAGCCTCTGCCTTGCTCTACCACTGGTGATGCCTTCATGACCATGGGCTGTGCCTCGCTCTACCACAGAGACAGCCCTCGGTCGGCCACGGTCTGTGTGCTCAATTGCTCACAGGCAGTGCCTTACTCTACCACGGCAATGCCTTGCTCCACCACGGGCTGTGCCTTGCTCTACGATGGGCAATGCGTTGCTTGACCACAGGTGATGCCTTCTCGACCACAGGCTGCACCTGGCTCTACCACAAGTGATGCCTTCTCAACCACGGGCTGTCCCTTGCTCTACCATGGGTGATGCCTGCTCGACCATGGGCTGTGCCTCACTCTACCACGGGCAATGCCTTCTTGACCATGGGCTGTGCCTTGCTCTACCACGGGTGATGGATTGGTCAACAATGGAGAAAGCCCTCGGTTGACTATGGGCTATGTGCTCGGTCACTCACAGGCTGTGCCATGCTCTAGCATGGGCAATGCATTGCTCCACCATGGGCTTTGCCTCACTCTACCAAAAGCGATGCCTTCCCTACTGTTAGCCCCTTGATGCTCGGACACGAACATGGCTGCCAGGCGGACCCTCGATGGCATGGCAGCTAGGGAAAGGATCGAGGGAAGAATGCCAAAGGATCAGTGGGATATATATAGGGCAAGGGCCAGGCTATGCGGGAAGGAGCACTCCCACAAGACTTGGTCAAGGGAAGGTGAGCTGGACTTCCCAACCTCCCTAAAGACTCGGTCAGGGAGTGAGCTGGACGCCCTAACCACCCGGAAGACTTGCTCCCGGGCGAGGAAGGCGGACGCTAGGTGGCGGGCAGTGCGGGCCTAAGCACTCCCGCAAGACCCGGTCAAGGGCAAGCGGGCTGGACGCCCTAACCTCCCGAAAGACCCGTTCAAAGGCAAGCTGGCAAGCAACGGGCGCGCGGGTTCTCCCGAAGACTCGCTAGGGAAGTCGCTCGCGGTCGAGCGACGCTAATGTTCCATGCAACTGATCCAAGGCACGGGCGCGGTGCCCACGACCGAACTAAGTGCGGGTGGCACTTAGGTAGACCCGGTATACTTCCGTTGTGGAACGAGGGAGTCTCGGTCAAGGTGCTGACCGAGGACTGTGCTGGCAGTCGATCTTATCCCTAAGAATAAGGGATAAGGGTGGTTATGGAAGCTGAGGTGTTCCCTAGAAACTAGGGATGAGGATTCCCCACCTGCAAGTAATAGCCCCCGGGTCTCAAGGTCGAGGGGAGCAACTGGAGAGAGTTAAGAGGAAACACTCCTTCAGAGAAGGTCGAGCAAAGGAAGGTCGGCAGTATTGTGACCAGTTCCCCCGAAGCCAAGTGTGAACTCTTGGAGCGAAGTTCACCCGTCCAAGTGAGGAGTGCAAGTGCCGGAGTACGAGGCATATACTTGGACGTGATTGTGCAAGGTCGTGTAAGGGTTTTGTGTGTTCTTGTAATTCGTGTTTGTGAATGCAAGTGAGATTTCCCTTACCTTGCATTGTTCGATCTTGATCCTTGATTGCTAAACCTCGCCAAGCTATTTCGCTGTGCGTGTGTGGGTTGGCTGAGAGTGTACGGGACACTGCTCAGCACCATCGCAGGAACGGAAAAATTTGGGTGAGTTCCGACCCCTGTGATAGCTGGTATCAGAGCCGCGTTCAAGCGGTGTGCGAGGATTGGAATAGCAAGCGACCAGTGACTTGTGGATGTCCCGGATGGATGCACTAAGAGATCGAATCATGGCTTTGGAAACGTCCCTCGGCAACATGTCTGGAGCCAACGGAACTGTGGCTGATGTTCTGGCAGCGCTAGTTCCAGATGTTGTTCGGTTGAAGGAGGAGGTGAGCATCCTCCAACGTGCGCTGGCTGCTGGAGTAGCCGAAGCAGAGGGATCTCGGGCTAAGGTAAAGATACCTGAACCCAAAGCCTTTATAGGCGCTAGGAGTTCCAAGGAACTCGAAAATTTCTTGTGGGACATCGAGCATTACTTCGAGGCAGGAAAAGTTCCAGTAGGGGAACAAGTCTCGATGGCAGTCATGTATTTGGCGGGCGATGCAAAACTCTGGTGGCGAACCCGTGAGCAGGACGCTGCGACCGGTGGGCAGCCACGCATCAGAGATTGGCCAACGCTGAAGAAGGAACTCAAGGAGCAGTTCCTTCCCACGAATACCTCGTGGGCTGCTCGGGATGCATTGTGCAACCTCAGGCAGACGGGTACGGTACGTGACTATGTTAAGGAATTTAGTTCCTTATTGCTTGACGTCACAGAGATGTCCGAGTTGGACAAGCTGTTCAACTTTATGCGGGGTCTTCAATCATGGGCTCAACTTGAGTTGCGAAGGCAAGGAGTCCAAGACCTCCAGACTGTGATGGCAAAGGCGGATGCGTTGATTGACATCCGTGTATCAAAGAGCGACCCGAAGGGGAAACAGGCCGAGAAGTCGAAGGACAAGGCGGCCAAGCCTAGCAAGGGTGCGGGCAAAGCCGAGAAAGGGAAGTCATCCAAGGGAGACAAGGGAAAGGGGAAGGCGACGGAAGGTTCGTCCCTTAAGGACCCCAAGACCCACCCGGGGTGCTTCATCTGCAACGGCCCCCATCGTGCTCGAGATTGCCCGAAGAGGGAGAAGCTGTCGGCCTTGGTGAATAGGACCGACTCCGACTCCGATGACGAGCAAACGAGAATGGCACCTCTCCAAATTCTTGGTGCCATCCGATCGGGAAGGAAGGCGCAGGAGCAGGGATTGATGTATATACCGATGACCCTGAACACCAAGGAAGTGGCGGCAATGGTGGATACTTGCGCAATGCACAACTTCGTGTCGGATCGTGTTGTGCAAGCCTATGGATTGCGGATCCAAAAGCAAGCCAGCTGCATCAAAGCTGTCAACTCCCAAAGTAGGCCGGTACTTGGGATGGCCAAAGGCGTGCCGGTCCAGATTGGTGATTGGTCAGGGGCCATTGACGTCATGATCATCCCTATGGACGATTTTGACGTAATACTCGGTAACAACTTTCTCATGAAAGCTTGTGTTTCAGTCATGCCACATGTGTCTGGTTTGTTCATCTCAGACCCGAAGAAGCCTTGCTTTGTTTGGGGAGTTAAGGGCCTTAACCATGCGGAGGACATTAGGACCGAAAGGGTCTCGGCTATGCAAATAGCCAAAGGCTGGAAGAGGGGCCAGCCAACTTACCTTGCAGCGATCCATGAGTCAGAGCCCGAACTAGGCACGAACGCGGTCGTTCCTGACGTGGTGCAAGGAATTCTAGGCGACTTTTGTGACATTATGCCTGAGGAGCTGCCCAAGGGCTTACCGCCAAGGCGGGCGGTAGATCACAAGATCGAGTTGATTCCGGGGACAAGGCCACCAGCTAAAGCCCCTTACCGGATGTCGCCTAAGGAACTGGAGGAGTTACGGAAACAACTCTAGGACTTGCTGGATTCGGGGAAAGTTCAACCTTCCAAGGTGCCCTTTGGAGCACCAGTGCTGTTCCAGGAGAAGCAAGACGGCACTTTGCGGTTGTGCGTGGACTACCGCGGGTTGAACAAGGTCACCGTGAAGAACAAGTATCCCGTGCCATTGATTGCAGACTTGTTCGATCGACTCAGTGGAGCCGAATTCTTCACCAAGTTGGACCTGAGATCGGGATATTGGCAAGTTCGCATAGCGGAGGGCGACACGCCAAAGACGACAATGGTGACTCGGTGTGGGTCATATGAGTTTAAGGTTATGCCGTTTGGCTTAACCAATGCACCTGCCACATTTTGCAATCTCATGAATGATGTGTTTCATGATGTTATAGACAAGTTTGTGGTTGTGTATCTCGATGACATTGTTGTCTACAGCCGGTCTCTAGAGGACCATCTTGGACATTTACGTTTTGTGTTCCAGCGGCTAAGGGAACATCGGTTATACGTAAAGAAGGAGAAGTGCGAGTTCTGCACCAAGGAAATCAACTTCCTTGGACACGTGATTGGCGGGGGCACGGTGAAGATGGATCCCTGAAAGGTGCAAGCCATTAGGGAGTGGATGGCTCCCACCAAAGTGGGCGACTTGCGGAGTTTCCTCGGGTTGGCAAACTACTACCACAAGTTCATCAAGGGATACTCGAAGCTGGTATCCCCGCTCACCGATCTACTGCAAAAGGGCAAACCGTGGACTTGGGATGTGGCGTGTGTGGACGCCTTTGAGAAGATCAAGTCCCGGATTGTGGCCGAACCTGTGCTGAAGCTTCCGGACTTCGATAGGCCGTTCGAAGTCCATACGGATGCCTCGGATCGTGCTGCAGGCGGAGTGTTGGTGCAAGATGGGCACCCGGTAGCGTTCGAGAGTTGGAAGTTGAAGCCGGCTGAACAACGCTACTCTGCGCACGAGAAGCAAATGTTGGCGGTTGTGCATTGCCTAAGGGCATGGCGGGTATACTTACTTGGCACTTCTTTTGTGATCAAGACGGATAATGTTGCAAACACTTTCTTTAAGATGCAGAAGAAGTTGTCCCCAAGGCAGGCCCGGTGGCAAGAGTTCCTGGCTGAGTATGACTTCGAGTGGGAGCATAGGCCGGGGCGCCACAACCAAGTTGCCGACGCTTTGAGCAGGAAGGCAGTAGAGACAATTGCTGCGCTAACCCAATTGGAGTCCACCTTCGTAGGCAAACTGAAGAATCAGGCGAAGGAGGACCGAGTATACCAAAAGTTGGTTGCGCAAGTTCAAGATGGTACCGTGCGGAGGTACTGGCTTGAGGATGGCTTGCTATACGCGAAGGGTGGTCGCGTATTCGTCCCCGGCGGAGGGCTGAGGACACAGCTGTTGCGCGAACATCATGACGCGCAATGGGCTGGGCATCCCGGACGGGAAAGGATGCTGGCGCTGTTGGCACGCTCCTACTTCTAGCCGAAGATGGAGAATGACATTGAGCTATACGTCAAGACTTGCCTTGTTTGTCAACAAGACAAGGCAGAACGGCGCATTGAGGCGGGCTTGTTGCAGCCTTTGCCTATTCCAGAGAAACCTTGGGTATCGGTTTCTATGGACTTCATCAGTGGCTTCCCTGAGGTTAAGGGTTTTGATGGAGTTATGGTTGTAGTAGATAGGTTCTCGAAGTATGGGATCTTCAGGCCTACCCCAAAGAATTGCTCTGCGGAAACGGCGGCAGAAGAGTTCTACCGCCACTTGGTCAAACTGTTTGGGATCCCGATGGACATTGTGAGTGATCGAGATGCACGGTTCACCGGGAGATTCTGGACCCATCTCTTCAATATGATGGGGACGAAGCTAAAGTTCTCAACAGCCAACCACCCGCAGACGGATGGACAAACGGAGAGGATGAACCAGCTGCTGAAAGAGTACCTACGACACTATGTCACGGCCAGTCAGCGGAATTGGCTGGAGTTGTTGGACACGGCGCAGTTTTGTTACAACTTGCACCGTTCCTCAGCCACTGGGTTCAGTCCGTTTGAGCTCGCTTTGGGCTATCAACCATTGACCCCTTCCGAAGTGGCCCTACAAAAGAAGGAAGGGCCATGTCCTGCTGCATACTGTTTTGCCCGGAATAAGCAGGAAATGCTCGAGGAGGCACAGGACAGCCTTGCCAAAGCTGTCCGCCGCATGAAGAAGTATGCGGATCAGGGGCGTCGACCGCTAGAGTTTTAGGTCGGTGACAAGGTCATGCTGAAATTGACGCCCCAAATTTGGAAGAAAGTGACGAGCAAGAGATGGCACAAGGGCCTCATTCAGCGGTATGATGGGCCATTTGAGGTGGTGAAGCGAGTTGGAGCAGTGGCTTATCGCTTAGCACTACCCGAGAGGATGAAGATTCATCCGACTTTCCATGTCAGCTTCCTAAAGCCCTACCATGAGGATGCGGACGCAGACCACGTTAGGGCAAGACGTGCTCCATTGAATGTGTGCACGGAATTGGAAAGGGAGGTTGACCGCGTGCTGGACCGACGGGTGTTGGGATACAGCAAGAAGAATCGGAGAATGGAGTACCTGGTTCTATGGAAAGGGTTGCCAATGTCGGAGGCGAGTTGGGAAAAGGAGGCAACACTCTGGCAATTCGAAGACAAGATCCAGGAGTACCTCCACTCTATTCCGACGAGGGCGTCGGCTTCCTCAAGTGGGGGAGGTTTGTTAGCCCCTTGATGCTTGGACACGAACATGGCTGCCAGGCGGACCCTCGATGGCATGGCAGCTAGGGAAAGGATCGAGGGAAGAATGCCAAAGGATCAGTGGGATATATATAGGGCAATGGCCAGGCTATGCGGGAAGGAGCACTCCCACAAGACTCGGTCAAGGGAAGGTGAGCTGGACTTCCCAACCTCCCTAAAGACTCGGTCAGGGAGTGAGCTGGACGCCCTAACCACCCGGAAGACTTGCTCCCGGGCGAGGAAGGCGGACGCTAGGTGGCGGGCAGTGCGGGCCTGAGCACTCCCGCAAGACCTGGTCAAGGGCAAGCGGGCTGGACCCCCTAACCTCCCGAAAGACCCGTTCAAAGGCAAGCTGGCAAGCAACGGGCGCGCGGGTTCTCCCGAAGACTCGCTAGGGAAGTCGCTCGCGGTCGAGCGACGCTAATGTTCCATGCAACTGATCCAAGGCACGGGCGCGGTGCCCACGACCGAACTAAGTGCGGGTGGCACTTAGGCAGACCCGGTATACTTCCGTCGTGGAACGAGGGAGTCTCAGTCAAGGTGCTGACCGAGGACTGTGCTGGCAGTCGATCTTATCCCTAAGAATAAGGGATAAGGGTGGTTATGGAAGCTGAGGTGTTCCCTAGAAACTAGGGATGAGGATTCCCCACTTGCAAGTATAAATAGCCCCCGGGTCTCAAGGTCGAGGGGAGCAACTGGAGAGAGTTAAGAGGAAACACTCCTTCACAGAAGGTCGAGCAAAGGAAGGTCGGCAGTATTGTGACCAGTTCCCCCGAAGCCAAGTGTGAACTCCTGGAGCGAAGTTCACCCGTCCAAGTGAGGAGTGCAAGTGCCGGAGTACAAGGCATATACTTGGACGTGATTGTGCAAGGTCGTGTAAGGGTTTTGTGTGTTCTTGTAATTCGTGTTTGTGAATACAAGTGAGATTTCCCTTACCTTGCATTGTTCGATCTTGATCCTTGATTGCTAAACCTCGCCAAGATATTTCCCTGTGTGTGTGTGGGTTGGCTGAGAGTGTACGGGACACTGCTCAGCACCATCGCAGGAACGGAAAAATTTGGATGAGTTCCGACCCCTGTGACACCTACCATGGGCTGCACCTGGCTCTACCATGGGCGATGCCTTCTCAACCACGGGCCATGCCTCACTCTACCATGGGGGATGCCATCTCAACCACCGGCTGTGCCTTGCTATCCCATGGGCAATGGCTAGGTCGACCACGGAGAAAGCCCTCAATCGACCACAGGCTATGTGGTCAGTTGCTCACAGGCTGTGCCATGCTCTAGCATGGGCAATGCCTTGCTCCACATTGGGCTATGCCTCGCTCTACCATGGGCGATGCCTTCATGACCATGGGCTGAGGCTCACTCTACCATGGGCAATGGGATGTTCAACCACGGGCTGTGCATTGCTCTACCACGGTCTATGGCTTGGTCGACTGCAGGCTATGTGGTCAGTTGCTCACAGGCAGTGCCTTCCTCAACCACTGGCTGTCCCCAGCTCTACCAAGGGAAATCACTTGCTTGACCAAGGAGACAGCCCTTAGTCAACCACAGGCTATGTGCTCGGTCACTCATGGGCAATGCCTCACTCTACCACGGTCCATGCCTTGCTCGACCACCACAACAACCCCTGGTAGATCATGGGGCAACGCCTTGATCAACCACTGGACAGCTCTTGGTCAACCACGGCCAGTGCCTTGCTCTACCACAAGCAATGCCTTGCTCCACCACAGGCAATGGCATGGTCGTCCACGGGCAATGGCATGGTCGTCCACAGGCAATGGCTTGGTTGACCAAAGGCTATGCCTCACTCTACCACGGCGATTGCTTCCTCAACAACGGGCTGTGCCTTGATCTACCATGGGTGTTGCCTTGCTCGACCACAAGTTGTGCCTGGCTTTACCCCTGGAAATGGCTTGGTTGGCCATGGGCTGTGCCTTGCTCTACCCCAGGCGATGCCTTCTCAACCATCAGCTGTGCCTTGCTCTACCATGGGCAATGGCTTGGTTGACCACAGAGACAGCCCTTGGTCGGCTCACAGGTGATGACTTGCTCGACCACAGGCTGTGCCTAGCTGCACCATGGGAGATGCCTTGCTCGACCACAGAGACAGCCCTCGGTCAACCACAGGCTGTGCCTCACCCTACCAAGGGTGATGCCTTGCTCAATGATGGGCTGTGCCTTGCTTTACTACTTGCAATGGCTTGGTGGACCCCGGGCTGTGCCTCGCTCTACCACAGGCGATGCCCTCTTGACCATGGGCTGTGCTGTGCTCTACCATGAGCAATGCCTTGCTTGACTACAGGCTGGGCCTGTCTCTACCATGGCACATGCCTTGCTTGACCAGGGGCTGGGCCTTGCTCTACCATGTGCAATGGCTTGTTCAACCACTGGCTATGCCTTCCCCCTACCACGGGTGATGCCTTGCTCAACCACAGGCTGTGTGTACCTCTACCAAGGGTAATGGCATGTTCGACCACGGGCTGTGCTCACTCTACCAGGGAGGATGCCTTACTTGACCACGGGCTGTGCCTTGATCTAGCATGGGCGATGCCTTGCTTGACAACGGCTAGTGCCTTGCTCTACCTTGGGCCATGGCTTGGTTGACCACAGGTTATGCCTCGCTGTACCTCGGTCCACCACAGGCTGTATGCTCGGTCTCTCATGTGTAGTACCTGGCAGTACCTCTGGCATGCCTTATTCGACCATGGGCTGTGCCTTGCTCTACTAAGGGCGATGCCTTGCTCGACCACGTACTGTGTGTTGCTCTACCAAGGGCAATGCCATGTTTGACCACAGGCTGTGCCTTGCCCAACCATGGGCGATGCGTTGCTCGACCATGGGCTGTGCCACACTATACCAAGGGCGATGGCTTGGTCAACCACAGAGACAGCCCACAGTCGACCACGTTCAATGCCTTGCTCTGCCATGGCCGATGGGTTGGTCAACCATGGAGACAGCCCTCAGACGACCATGGGCTGTGCCTTGCTCTACCACAGCCTATGCGTCGCTCAACCACAGGCAATGTGTCCCTCAACCAGGAGCAATGCACTTGGCCACTCACAGACCGTGCCTTTGCTCTACCAAGTGTCATGCCTGGCTCTAACACGGGCGATGCCTTGCTCAGTCATGGGCTGTGCCTTGCACTACCACAGGCAATGGCTTCATCAACCGAAGGTTGTGCCTCGATGTATCACGGACAATGGCTTGCCCAACCACAGCTTGTGCCTTCCTCTACCACAGGAGTTGCCTTGCTGACCATGGGCTGTACCTTACTATACCATGGGAATGGCTTGCTCGACCACAGGTGATGCCTTCTTGACCATGGGCTGTGCCTTGCTCTACCACGGGCATTAGCTTGGTCAAGCACGGAGACAGCTCTTGGTCAGCCACAGGCTGTGCACTTGGTCACTCACAGGCAGTGCCCTCGGTTGTTCACAGGCAGTGCCTTGCTCTACCACGGTTGATGCCATACTCGACCATGGCCTATAACTTGCTCTTCCGTGGGTGATGGCTCAAACGACCATGGGCTGTATGCTCAGTCTCTCACCGGCAGTGACTAGCTCTACCTTGGGTGATGCCTTGCTCAACCACGGGCTGGGCCTTGCTCTACCACGGGCAATGCCTTGCTCGACCAGCTGCAGTGCCTTTCTATACCAAGGGTAATGGCATGTTCGACCACGGGCTGTGCCTCACTCTACCACAGGTGATGCCTTGCTTGACCTTGAGCTATGCCTCGCTGTACCTTGATCAACCATGGGCTGTAGCTCGGTCTCTCATGGGCAGTGCCTGGTATTACCTTGGGTGATGCCTTGCTCGACCACGGCCTATGCCTTGCCCTTCCAAGGGCAATGGCATGTTTGACCATGGGCTATGCCTTGCCCAACCACAGGCTGTGCCATGCTAGACCAATAGCGGTGGCTTGGTCAACCATGGCAATAGCCCCTGGTTGATCACGGGCGATGCCGAGATTGACCATGGGCTGTGCACTTGGTCGCTCACGGGCAGTGCCGAGCTCAAGCATGACGACAGCACTTGGTCGATCATGGGTCAACGCATTGATCAACCATGGCAACTGCTCTTGGTCGACCACGGGCAGTGCCTTGGTCGAGCAAGGGCAATGCATTAGTCGACCACAGGCTATGTGTTAGCCCCTTGATGCTCGGACATGAACATGGCTGCCAGGTGGACCCTCGATGGCATAGCAGCTAGAGACAGGATCGAGGGAAGACTGCTGAACGATCAGTTGGAACGAAAGGGCGAGATGCCAAGCTATATATAGGGTGAGTTGCCAGGCTGTGCGGGAAGGGATGAGCTGGAATTCCTATCCTCCCGCAAAACTCGGTCAAGGGAGGGCGACTTGGAAGCCTTATCCTCTCGAGAGACTTGCTCCCGGGCGAGCAAGGCGGACACCAAGTGGCAGGCAATGCGGGTATGGGCGAGCCCGCAAGACCCGGTCAAGGGCAAGTGATCTGGACGCCCTATCCTCCCACAAGACCCGTTCAAGGCGAGCTGGCAGGCAACGGGCGCACGGCTGCTCCCGAAAGACTCGCTAGGGAAGTTGCTTGCGGTCGAGCGACGCTAATGTTCCATGCTATCAGCAACTGATCCAAGGCAAGGGCGCAGTGCCCATGACCGAACTGAGTGCGGGTGGCACTCAGTCAGACCCGATATACTCCGGTCGTGGAACGATGGAGTCACGGTCAAGGTGTTGACCGAGGACTGTGCTGGCAAGCAGTCAACCTTATCCAACTGCAGTCCCTAAGAATAAGGGATAAGGGAGTGGGTGGTTATGGAAGCATGGTGTTTCCTAGAAACTAGGGATAAGGTTGCCCCCCTACAAGGATAAATAGCCTAGGGTCTCAAGGTCGAGGGGAGCAACTGGAGAGAGTCAAGAGGAAACACTCCATCACAGAAGGTCGAGCAAAGGAAGGCCGGTGGTATTGTGACCAGTTCCCTCCAAAGCCAAGTGTGAACTCCTGGAGCGAAGTTCACCCGTCCAAGTGAGGAGTGCAAGTGCCGGAGACACGAGGCATATACTTGGGCGTGACCATGCAAGGTCGTGTAAGGGTTTTGCGTGTTCTTGTAATTCGAGTTTGTGAATACAAGTGAGATTTCCCTTACCTTGCATTGCTTGATCCCGATCCTTGATTGCTAAACCTCGCCAAGCTATTTCGCTGTGCGTGTTTGGGTTGGCTGAGAGTGTACGGGACACTGCTCAGCACCATCGCAGGAACGGAAAAATTTGGGTGAGATCCGACCCCTGTGACAGCTGGTATCAGAGCCGCGTTCAAGCGGTGTGCGAGGATTGGAATAGCAAGCGAGCGGTGACTTGTGGATGTCCCGCATGGATGCACTAAGGGATCGAGTAGCGGCTTTGGAAACGTCCGTCGGTAACATGTCTAGAGCCAACGGAAGTGTGGCGGAAGTTCTGGCAATGCTAGTTCCAAACGTTGTCCGTTTGAAGGAGGAGGTGAGCGTCCTCCGACGTGCGCTGGCTGTTGGAGTAGCCGAAGCAGAGGGATCTCGGGCTAAGGTAAAGATACCTGAACCCAAAGCCTTTACAAGCACTCGGAGTTCCAAGGAACTCGAAAATTTCTTATGGGACATCGAGCATTACTTCGAGGCAGGAAAAGTTCCAGAAGGGGAACAAGTCTCGATGGCGGTCATGTACTTGGTGGGTGATGCAAAGCTCTGGTGGCGAACCCGTGAGCAGGACGCTGCGACCGGCGGCGGCCACGCATCAGAGATTGGCCTACGCTGAAGAAGGAACTCAAGGAGCAGTTCCTTCCCACGAACACCTCGTGGACTGCTCGGGATGCATTGTGCAACCTAAGGCAGAAGGGTATGGTACGTGACTATGTTAAGGAATTTAGTTCCTTATTGCTTGATGTCACAGAGATGTCCGAGTTGGACAAGTTGTTCAACTTCATGCGGGGTCTTCAATCGTGGGCTCAACTTGAGCTACAAAGGCAAGGAGTCCAAGACCTCCAGACTGCAATGGCAAAGGCGGATGCGTTGATTGACATCCGTGTATCAAAGAGCGACCCAAAGGGGAAACAGGCTGAGAAGTCGAAGGATAAGGCGGCCAAGCCTAGCAAGGGTGCGGGCAAAGCCGAGAAAGGGAAGTCGTCCAAGGGAGACAAGGGGAAGGGGAAGGCGATGGAGGGTTCGTCCCTTAAGGACCCCAAGACCCACCCGGGGTGCTTCATCTGCAACGGCCCCCATCGTGCTTGAGATTGCCCAAAGAGGGAGAAGCTGTCGGCCCTGGTGAATAGGACTGACTCCGACTCCGATGATGAGCAAACTAGAGTGGCACCTCTCCAAATACTTGGTGCCATCCACTCGGGAAGGAAGGCACAGGAGCAGGGATTGATGTACATACCAATGACCCTGAATGCCAAGGAAGTGGCGGCAATGGTGGACACTGGCGTGACACACAACTTCGTGTCGGATCGTGTTGTGCAAGCCTATGGATTGCGGATCCAGAAGCAAGCCAGCCGCATCAAAGCTGTCAACTCCCAAAGTAGGCCGGTACTTGGGATGGCCAAAGGAGTGCCGGTCCAGATTGGTGATTGGTCGGGGACCATTGACATCATGATCATTCCCATGGATGATTTTGACGTAATACTCGGTAACAACTTTCTTATGAAAGCTTGTGTTTCGGTCATGCCACATGTGTCTGGTTTGTTGATCTCAGACCCGAAGAAGCCTTGCTTTGTTTGGGGATTCAAGGGCCTCAACCATGCGGAGGACATTAGGACCGAAAGGGTCTCGGCTATGCAAATAGCCAAAGGCTGGAAGAGGGGCCAGCCAACTTACCTTGCAGCGATCCATGAGTTAGAGCCCAAGCTGGGCACGAACGTGGACGTTCCTGACGTGGTGCAAGGAATTCTAGGTGACTTTTCTGACGTTATGCCCGAGGAGCTACCCCAGGGCTTACCGCCAAGGCGGGCGGTAGATCACAAGATCGAGTTGATTCCGGGGACAAGGCCACCAGCTAAAGCTCCTTACCGGATGTCGCCTAAAGAACTGGAGGAGTTACGGAAACAACTCCAGGACTTGCTGGATTCAGGGAAAGTTCAACCCTCCAAGGCGCCCTTTGGAGCGCCAGTGCTGTTCCAGGAGAAGCAAGACGGCACGTTGCAGTTGTGCGTGGACTACCGTGGGTTGAACAAAGTCACCGTGAAGAACAAATATCCCGTGCCATTGATTGCACACTTGTTTGATCATCTCAGTGGAGCCGACTTCTTCACCAGGTTGGACCTGAGATTGGGATGTTGGCAAGTTCGCATAGCGGAGGGTGACACGCCAAAGACGACAATGGTGACTCGGTATGGGTCATATGAGTTTAAGGTTATGCCGTTTGGCTTAACCAATGCACCAGCTACATTTTGCAATCTCATGAATGATGTGTTTCATGATGTTATAGACAAATTTGTGGTTGTGTTTCTCAATGATATTGTCGTCTATAGCCGATCTCTAGAGGAACATCTCGGGCATTTACGTTTTGTGTTCCAGCGGTTAAGGGAACACAGGTTGTACATAAAGAAGGAGAAGTGCGAGTTCTGCACCAAGGAAATCAACTTCCTTGGCCACGTGATTGGCGGGGGCATGGTGAAGATGGATCCCCGGAAGGTACAAGCCATTAGGGAGTGGATGGCTCCCACCAAGGTGGGTGAACTGCGGAGTTTCCTTGGGTTGGCATATCCCCGCTCACCGATCTACTGCAGAAGGGCAAACCGTGGACTTGGGATGCGGCGTGTACGGACGCCTTTGAGAAGATCAAGTCCCGGATTGTGGCCGAACCTGTGCTGAAGCTTCCAGACTTCGATAGGCCGTTCGAAGTCCATACGGATGCCTCGGATCATGCTGCAGGGGGAGTGTTGGTGCAGGACGGGCACCCGGTAGCATTCAAGAGCTGGGAGTTGAAGCCGGCTGAACAACGCTACTCCGCGCACGAGAAGGAGATGTTGGCGGTTGTGCATTGCCTACAGGCATGGCGGGTATACTTACTCGGCACTTCTTTTGTGATCAAAATGGATAATGTTGCAAACACTTTCTTTAAGACGCAGAAGAAGCTGTCCCCAAGGCAGGCCCGGTGGCAGGAGTTCCTGGCCGAGTATGACTTTGAGTGGGAGCATAGGCTGGGGCGCCACAACCAAGTTGCCAGCACTTTGAGCAGGAAGGCAGTAGAGACGATTGCTGCGCTGACCCAGTTGGAGTCCACCTTCGTAGGCAAATTGAAGGATTAGGTGAAGGGGGACTGGGTATACCAAAAGCTGGTCGCGCCAGTTCAAGATGGTACCGTGCAGAGTTACTGGCTTGAGGATGGCTTGCTATACACGAAGGTGGTCGCGTATTCGTCCCCAATGGAGGGCTGAGGACTCAACTGTTGCGTGAACATCATGTCGTGCAATGGGCTGGGCATCCTGGACGGGAAAGGATGCTCGTGCTGTTGGCACGCTCCTACTTCAGGCTGAAGATGGAGAATGACATTGAGCTTTACGTCAAGACGTGCCTTGTTTGTCAACAAGACAAGACGGAATGGCGCATTGAGGTGGGCTTGTTGCAGCCTTTGCTAATTCCAGAGAAACCTTGGGTATCGGTTTCTATGGACTTCATCAGTGGCTTCCCTGAGGTTAAGGGTTTTGATGGAGTTATGGTTGTGGTAGATAGGTTCTCGAAGTATGGAATCTTCAGGCCTACCCCAAAGAATTGCTCTGCGGAAACGGTGGCAGAAGAGTTCTACCGCCACTTGGTCAAGCTATTTGGGATCCCGACGGACATTGTGAGTGATCGAGACGCACGGTTCACCGCGAGATTCTGGACCCATCTCTTCAATATGATGGGGACGGAGCTAAAGTTCTCAACAGCCAACCACCCGCAGATGGATGGACAAACGGAAAGGATGAACCAGCTGCTGGAAGAATACTTGCGACACTATGTCACGCCAATCAGCGGAATTGGTTGGAACTATTGGACACGGCGCAGTTTTGTTACAACTTGCACTGTTCCTCAGCCACGGGGTTCAGTCCGTTTGAGCTCGCTTTGGGCTATCAACCATTGACCCCTTCTGAGGTGGCCCTACAAAAGAAGGAAGGGCCATGTCCTGCTGCCTACCGTTTTGCCCGGAACAAGCAGGAGATGCTCGAGGAAGCACAGGACAGCCTTGCCAAAGCTGTCCGCTGCATGAAGAAGCATGCGGATCAGGGGCATCGACCGCTAGAATTTCAGGTCGGTGACAAGGTCATGCTGAAATTGACGCCCCAAATTTGGAAGAAAGTGATGAGCAAGAGATGGCACAAGGGCCTCATTCAGCGTTATGATGGGCCATTCGAGGTAGTGACGCGAGTTGGAGCAGTGGCTTATCGCTTAGCACTACCCGAGCGGATGAAGATTCATCCAACTTTCCATGTCAGCTTCCTAAAGCCCTACCATGAGGATGCGGATGCGGACCGCATTAGGACAAGACGTGCCCCATTGAATGTGCACACGGAATTGGAAAGGAAGGTTGACCACGTGCTGGACCGACGGGTGTTGGGATACAGTAAGTAGAACCGGAGAACGGAGTCTCTGGTTCTATGGAAAGGTTTGCCAATGTCGGAAGCGAGTTGGGAAAAGGAGGCAACACTCTAGCAGTTCAAGGACAAGATCCAGGAGTACCTCCACTCTATTCCGACGAGGGCATCGGCTTCCTCAAGTGGGGGAGGTTTGTTAGCCCCTTGATGCTCGGACACGAACATGGCTGCCAGGCAGACCCTCGATGGCATGGCAGCTAGAGACAGGATCGAGGGAAGACTGTTGAACGATCAGTTGGAATGAAAGGGCGAGATGCCAAGCTATATATAGGGCGAGTTGCCAGGCTGTGTGGGAAGGGATGAGCTGGAATTCCTATCCTCCCGCAAAACTTGGTCAAGGGAGGGTGACTTGGAAGCCTTATCCTCCCGAGAGACTTGCTCCCGGGCGAGCAAGGCGGACGCCAAGTGGCAGGCAATGCGGGTATGGGCGAGCCCACAAGACCCGGTCAAGGGCAAGTGATCTGGACGCCCTATCCTCCCGCAAGACCCGTTCAAGGTGAGCTGGCAGGCAACGGGCGCACGGCTGCTCCCGAAAGACTCGCTAGGGAAGTCGCTCACGGTCGAGCGACGCCAATGTTCCATGCTATCAGCAATTGATCCAAGGCAAGGGCACGGTGCCCATGACCAAACTGAGTGCGGGTGGCACTCAGTCAAACCCGATATACTCCGATCGTGGAACGATGGAGTCTCGGTCAAGGTGCTGACCGAGGACTGTGCTGGCAAGCAGTCATCCTTATCCAACTACAGCCCCTAGAAGTGTGGGAGTGGGTGGTTATGGAAGCTGAGGTGTCTCCTAGAAACCAGGGACAGTGGTTGCCCCCTGCAAGGATAAATAGCACTAGGGTCTCAAGGTCGAGGAGAGCAACTAGAGAGAGTCAAGAGGAAACACTCCATCACAGAAGGTCGAGCAAAGGAAGGCCGGCGGTATTGTGACCAGTTCCCTCAAAGCCAAGTGTGAACTCCTGGAGCGAAGTTCACCCGTCCAAGTGAGGAGTGCAAGTGCCGGAGACACGAGGCATATACTTGGGCGTGACCGTGCAAGGTCGTGTAAGGGTTTTACGTGTTCTTGTAATTCGACTTTGTGAATACAAGTGAGATTTCCCTTACCTTGCATTGCTTGATCCTGATCCTTGATTGCTAAACCTCGCCAAGCTATTTCGCTGTTTGTGTTTGGGTTGGCTGAGAGTGTACGGGACACTGCTCAGCACCATCGCAGGAACGGAAAATTTTGGGTGAGATCCGACCCCTATGACACAAGGCATCACCCTTGGTAGAGCAGGGCACAGCCCGTGGTTGAGCAAGGTGTTGCCCCTGGTCTGGCAAGGCGCAGCCTGTGGTCAAGCAAGGCATTGCCCGTGGTAGAGTGAGGCACAGCCCTTGGTTGAACATGCCATTGCCCATAGAAAAGAAAGGCAATGTGGGTGGTCGAGCAAGGCTTCACCCATGGCAGAGCAAGGCCCAGCCCGTGGTCGAGCAAGGCATCACCCGAGGTAGAGCCAGGCACTGCCCATGACAGACCAAGCGTTCAGCCGATGGTCGTCTGTGCAATCACCCATGGAAGAGCAATGCACATCCCATGTTCGAGCATGGTATCACCCGTGGTAGAGCAAGGCACTGCCCATGGTAGAGCAAGGCAATGCCTGTGGTAGAGCGAGGCAATGCCAATAGTAGAGCAAGGCACAGGCCATTGCCGAGCAAGCCATCGCCCATGATACAGTGAGGCACAACCTTTGGTTGACCAAGCCATTGCCCATGGTTGGGCAAGGCATCGCACATCATAGAGCAAGGCATGACTCATGAGCGACTGAGTGCACAGCACCAGATCGATCAAGGGCTGTCTCTGAGGTTAACCAAGCAATGACCCATGGTTGAGTGATGCAAAGCACATGGTCGAGCAAGGAGTCACCCGAGGTAGAGCAAGGAATGGCCCATGGTTGAGCAAGCCATTGTCCACGGTAGAGCAAGGCACAGCTGTGGTTGAGCAAGGCATCGCCCATGGTAGACCCTGGCACAGGCTGTGAGCAACTGAGCGCACTGCCCATGGTCAACCAAGGGCTGTCTCCTTAGTCAACCAAGCCCGTGGTAGAGCGAGGCATAGCCCACAGTCGAACAAGCCATTGCCCATGGTAAAGCTACACACAGCCCGTGGTCCAGCAAGCCATCGCCCATGGTAGAGCAAGGCACAGCCTGTAGTCAAGCAGGGCATCGCCCAAGGTAGAGCCAGGCACTGGCCGTGAGCAATTGAGTGCACAGTGCATGGTTGACCGAGGGCTGTCTCCATGGTCGACCAAGCCATCACCGATGGCAAAGCAAGGCATTGCCTGTGGTAGGGCGAGGCACAGCCCATGGTTCATTAAGCCATTGCCTGTGGTAGAGCAAGGCACAGCTCGTGGTTGAGCATGGCATCTCCTGTGGTAGAGCCAGGCACAATCTGTTGTCAAACAAGGCATTGCCTGTGGCAGAGGAAGGCACAGCCTGTGGTCAACCAGGCCATAGCCCATGGAAGAGCGAGGCACAGCCCGTGGTCAAGCGAGGCTCCGTCCATGGTAGAGCAAGGCACAGCCCATGGTGGGGCAAGGCATCACCCTTGGTAGAGCGAGGCATAGCCTGAGGTCAACCGAGGGCTATCTCCAAGTTCGACCAAGCCATCGCCCATGGTAGAGCAAGGCATAGCCTGTGGTCAAGCAAGGCATAGCCTGTGGTTGAGCAAGGCATTGCCCATGGTAGAGCATGGCACAACCTGTGGTTGACCAAGGACTGTCTTGGTGGTCAACCAAGCCATTGCTTGTGGTAGAGCAAGGCACAGCCTGTTGTCCATCAAGGCATCACCCATGGTAGTGGAAGGCACTGCCCATCAGTGACCGCGCGCACAACCCATGGTTGACTGATGGCTGTCACCATGGTTGACCAAGCCATCGCCAGTGGTAGAGCAAGGTAGTACCTGTCACGGGGCCGATGCGGACCACAAATTTTTCCGCACACCGCTAGGCGTTGACAGCTCCGCCTGCCAACCAGCCCTCACTCACAACCGAGGTTTGATGTCATCTAGCACACGACCACACCACAAGGAAACGAACACGAGCAATATACAAAGGGAAAACTCCACTTGTATTTACAATTGTACAAGTATGAAAAATCCTTTACAAGAGCAAACTCACTCAGCCTGTCGAGTATATGCCTCACGACCTCTGCACCGCTTACACTCCTCACTCGACACACCCTAACCCGACACACTTCGGCGTTACAAGGGTAGACGAGACTCGCTTCCCACTTGCTGCTGAGCTACAACTTGCAGTAGAAACTCTATGCTCTGCCTCTCTCGCTCTCCCTTGTGTTTCCCAGCCTTCTCTAGCTGCTCTCCTGGACTCTCTTCTCTGAGACGTCTTGAGACCTTTGTGGTTGTTCCTCCTGGTTGTTGTGCCTCTTGGTTGTTCTCTCTTGAATGAGACTGACCCCTTTATATAGAGGAGCCTAGCAAACCCGATATGGCAACTGATATATTCGAATCCCTTGATTCGCTCCATCAGGTTTCCAATCTGTCCAATCCCTCTAGGATTGTTTCCATAACAGTCCAATCCCTCTAGGATTGTTTCCATAACAGATTGATTGCCATATTCCTAGGGAAACTTTCCCCGATTGTTTGCTATCACATGATCTTCATCTTGACCATGTTCGTCCCACCTGGACAGCTCTTAGCCGCACCTGGACAGCTTCTCGGCCGCACCTGGACACCTGCGCCCCACTTGGTTCCTGATTGATCACCAGCTGCTCCGCATATGGAAACAATCGAACCTTTCCATGTTGGTGTCAGAGATCCTTATCCCATGAGCACCGATCCTGCGCTCCACAGCATCCCGTGCACCTTCTGTGAGTAGTCGCATTCCACGCACTCGATCATCGGGTCCCGCATGATTGAGACTTCACTTGCGTGTCTGCATCTCCACTCGTCCACCGTGCACTGTCGCCGACCAGCAACACATGGCTCCTTTGATCGTCCCTGGCACGAAGTGATCAAGCGCCTCTCGATCACTCTCTGCTCATGCCTTAGCGTTCCTAGGCTGTCTAGCGATCATCCACCTTGCATTGGTCAACCAGCATCGACCCCAAGGCCACGGCACTTGCCTTCAGTCCACCAAGTCCTTGCTCCGCACCACTCCGCTTGGTTGCTCGAGCAAGTCTCCTGTCCAGCTTAGCCTCCTGACCACAAACCTTCTCTTCACGTGCCCCGCATAAGCACGTATGCACTCCCGCAGTCCCGAGGTATGACCGGCGGTACGCATTGTTCCGGCTCATAGCTCATGGCCGTAACAAACCTCCCCCACCCGAGGAAGTTGACGCCTTCGTCAACAGGGCTCCATCGCGCATGCTGGATCTGGATCTTCGCCTCCGCTGATCCTTCACAGCCACTGGCAAGGCTGTTCTACTCTCGGTCTTCTTGCCCTTGCTGCTACTGTCCGGCTTGATTCCCCGCACAAAGCTTGGTTGTTTGGGATCTCCTATCAAGCATCCCCCTATACAAGGCATAATGGTAACAGAAGCTTCGACAAAGAAATTATTACCGAGAATCACGTCGTAGTCGTCCAGCTCTACGACCATCACATCCAGCTTGCCTTCCCACTCTCCGACTTGGATTGGCACATCTCTTGCCATGCCTCTCATCTGCTGGCTCTGAGAATTCACCGCCTTCACGCGGTTTGGGCACCGTTGCACTCGCAACCCCAATCTTGCCACCATCCGCTCAGAGACAAACACGCTTGTGGCACCAGTATCTACCAATGCTGCCACCTGAATGCCGTTTATCACAGCATTCACGTGCATCAAGTCGTAGCGATCTTCTTGGCGTTCGGTCTGTAATGCACTCAGCAACTGAAGTGTTGCCGCCCTCTCAGTCGGCTCTTCATCGGATTCCTCCTGCCGTCAACTTGTACCCGTTCCATTCTTCTTCTTCGGGCACTCTCTCGCACAGTGAGGACCATCACAAATGAAGCATCCTTGGCGAGTTTGGGAGTCCTTCCTTGGCCTACCCTTGACCGCCTTTCCCTTGTCCTCTTCAGTCCTGGCCGGTTGACCATACTTGCCTTTCGCTTTTGACTTCTTCTCCTGCACCTTGTCCTGCCCCTTGGATCCGTCCTCCTGCTGAGCAGAATGCAAATCCACCAGTGCATCTGCTGCAGTCAAGGCAGCGGGTAAATCTCTCACGCCCTGCCTTCTCAACTCGAGTTGTGCCCACGGCTGTAGGCCCTTCAAGAAGGTATACAACTTGTCCGTCTCGGACATGTCAGTGACATCCAGCATTAGGGAACTGAACTTCTTCACGTACTCTCTCACAGAGCCATCGTGCTTCAGCTTGGCCAACGCGTCCCGAGCAACCCACGAACTGTTGCTTGGTAGGAACTGCTCCTTGAGTTCCCGCTTCAAGGCCTCCCATGTCTCAATCCTGGATCGTCCGGCACTGATCGCATCCTGGACACGAGTTCTCCACCACAACTTAGCATCACTAGCCAAATACATAGTTGTGATCATTACCTTCTCCGAGTCTGGAACCTTTGCAGCGACAAAGTAGTTCTCCATGTCCCAAATGAAGTTCTCCAATTCCTTGGAACTCTAAGAACCATCGAACGACTTTGGCTCGGGGATCTTCATCTTCCCACGAGTCTCACCTGCTGACCCACTCGTGGTTTGTGTGGCCAACTGCCGCTTGACCAACACCATGTCGTCCTTCAAGGCATCGAGCTCTCGTTGCAATGCCTTGACGATGTCTGTCAGCGTCCCGCCGAGATCATCGCCTTCGCCCACATTGTCTTTGAGGGCAGAAATCCGCTCCCCCAATCTGTCAATTGAAGGAGTCCTGGCTGTGACATCCGCCATTTGACCCTCAAGAGCCTGCACACGCTCTCGCATCGCTTCCATCGATCGGGTCCACACGGTTGCTACAGGTTGTGCTGTTGTGGCCACCAGCTTCGCTTGGATACCTCTAGGTTCTCCCAACCTAGACTCCTGGCACCCTTTTCACGACCAGCTAGGCAGTACCCTCTTCACAGTCAACCTTCCTCTGATATCGCTAGGCTCCTCCTAGGCGTTACCAGACCTTCAACTCGTACCAACTGGCACGAACGTGGCTCCGGTACCACTTGTCACGAACCACTGTGTTCTGATACCACGATCACGAACCACTGTGTTCTGATACCACGATCACGAACCTTGGGTCCGACACCAACTTGTCACGGACAAACAAGTTCTGGTACCAACTCGTCCTGGACCAACCGGCTCTCGTCCTGGACCAACCCGCTCTGATACCAACTGTCACGGGGCCGATGCGGACCACAAATTTTTCCGCACCCCGCTAGGCGTTGACAGCTCCGCTTGCCAACCAGCCCTCACTCACAACCGAGGTTTGATGTCATCTAGCACACGACCACACCACAAGGAAACGAACACGAGCAATATACAAAGGGAAAACTCCACTTGTATTTACAATTGTACAAGTATGAAAAACCCTTTACAAGAGCAAACTCACTCAGCCTGTCGAGTATATGCCTCACGACCTCTGCACCGCTTACACTTCGGCGTTACAAGGGTAGACGAGACTCGCTTCCCACTTGCTGCTGAGCTACAACTTGCAGTAGCAACTCTATGCTCTGCCTCTCTCGCTCTCCCTCGTGTTTCCCAGCCTTCTCTAGCTGCTCTCTTGGACTCTCTTCTCTGAGACGTCTTGAGACCTTTGTGGTTGTTCCTCCTGGTTGTTGTGCCTCTCGGTTGTTCTCTCTTGAATGAGACTGACCCCCTTTATATAGAGGAGCCTAGCAAACCCAATATGGCAATTGATATATTCGAATCCCTTGATTCGCTCCATCAGGTTTCCAATCTGTCCAATCCCTCTAGGATTGTTTCCATAATAGTCCAATCCCTCTAGGATTGTTTCCATAACAAATTGATTGCCATATTCCTAGGGAAACTTCCCCCAATTGTTTGCTATCACATGATCTTCATCTTGACCATGTTCGTCCCACCTGGACAGCTCTTAGTCGTACCTGGACAGCTTCTCGGCCGCACCTGGACACCTGCGCCCCACTTGGTTCCTGATTGATCACCAGCTGCTCCGCATATGGAAACAATCGAACCTTTCCATGTTGGTGTCAGCGATCCTTATCCCGTGAGCACCGATCCTGCGCTCCACAGCATCCCGTGCACCTTCTGTGAGTAGTCGCATTCCACGCACTCGATCATCGGGTCCTGCATGATTGAGACTTCACTTGCGTGTCTGCATCTCCACTCGTCCACCGTGCACTGTCGCCGACCAGCAACACATGGCTCCTTCGATCGTCCCTGGCACGAAGTGATCAAGCGCCTCTCGATCACTCTCCGCTCATGCCTTAGCGTTCCTAGGCTGTCTAGCGATCATCCACCTTGCATTGGTCGACCAGCATCGACCCCAAGGCCACAACACTTGCCTTCAGTCCACCAAGTCCTTGCTCCGCACCACTCCGCTTGGTTGCTCGAGCAAGTCTCCTGTCCAGCTTAGCCTCCTGACCACAAACCTTCTCTTCACGTGCCCCGCATAAGCACGTATGCACTCCCGCAGTCCCGAGGTATGACCGGCGGTACGCATTGTTCCGGCTCATAGCTCATGGCCGTAACAGTACCCCTGAGCGACCAATCGCATGACCCGTGGTCCACCAAGGGCTGTCTCTGAGGTTGTCCTAGCCATCGCCCATGATATTGCAAGGCATAGCCTATGGAAGAGCAAGGCACAGCCCATGGTCGAGCAAGGCATCGCCCATGGAAGAGCGACACGCAGCCCATGGTCAAGGAAGGCATTGCTCGAGGTAGAGCCAGGCACAGCCTCTGGTCAAGCAAGGCGTCACCCTTGGTATAGCATGGCACAGCCTGTGGACGACCAAGCCATGGCTCATGGTAGAGCAAGGCACAACCCATGGTCAAGCAAGGCACAGACCGTGGTCGACCAAGGCATTGCCCGTGGTTGAGTATGGCACTGCCCGTGGTCAACCTACCTAGCGCTGTCGCCGTGGTTGATCAGGGTGTCACCACATGATTGGCCAAGGGCTGTTGCCGTGGTAGAGCAAGGCACTCCCCATGAGTGACTGAGTGCACAACCCAGGGATGCTCAAGACATCACCCGTCATCAACCTACGGCTGTCACCTTGGTCGAGCAAGGCATCGCCCATGGTAGAGCAAGGCACTGACCATCAGCAATCACGCACACAGCCCGTGGTCGAACAATTGCTGTCTCCTTGGTCAACCAAGCCATTGCCAGTGGTAGAGCAAGGCAGTACCTATGAGTGACCGAGCAGACAGCTCATGGTCGACTGAGGGTTGTCTCTGAGGTCAACCAAGCCATCGCCCACGGTAGAGCTTGGCACAGCCCATGGAAGGGTGAGGCACAGCCCATGGTAGAGCAAGGCATCGCCTGTGGTCGAGCAAGGTGCAGCGCTTGGTCCATGGGCTGTGCATTGCTCTAGGATGGGTGATAACTTTCTCAACCACGGGCTGTGGCTTGCTCTACCATTGGCGTTGCCGTGTGTCACAGGGGTCGGATCTCACCCAAATTTTTTCCGTTCCTGCGATGGTGCTGAGCAGTGTCCCGTACACTCTCAGCCAACCCAAACACGCACAGCGAAATAGCTTGGCGAGGTTTAGCAATCAAGGATCGGGATCAAGCAATGCAAGGTAAGGGAAATCTCACTTGTATTCACAAACTCGAATTACAAGAACACACAAAACCCTTACACGACCTTGCATGGTCACGCCCAAGTATATGCCTCGTGTCTCTGGCACTTGCACTCCTCACTTGGACGGGTGAACTT
Source organism: Sonneratia alba (assembly GCA_900174645.1). Taxonomy (NCBI): domain Eukaryota; kingdom Viridiplantae; phylum Streptophyta; class Magnoliopsida; order Myrtales; family Lythraceae; genus Sonneratia; species Sonneratia alba. The sequence goes on from FWPY01000060.1 coordinate 1,404,311, forward strand.
CACTCCAGGAGTTCACACTTGGCTTTGGGGGAACTGGTCACAATACCGCTGGCCTTCCTTTTCTCGACCTTCTGTGATGGAGTGTTTCCTCTTGACTCTCTCCAGTTGCTCCCCTCGACCTTGAGACCCGGGGGCTATTTATCCTTGCAGGTGGGGGATCCACGATCCCTAGTTTCTAGGAAACAACTCAGCTTCCCTAACCACCCTTATCCCTTATTCTTAGGGACTGCAGTTGGATAAGGTTGACTGGTTGCTAGCACAGTCCTCGGTCAGCACCTTGACCGAGACTCCATCGTTCCACGACCGGAGTATATCGGGTCTGACTGAGTGCCACCTGCACTTAGTTCGGTCATGGGCACCACGCCCTTGCCTTGGATCAGTTGCTAATAGCATGGAACATTAGCGTCGCTCGACCGCAAGCGACTTCCCTAGGGAGTCTTCCGGGAGCAGCCGTGCGCCCGTTGCCTGCCAACTCGCCTTGAACGGGTCTTGCGGGAGGATAGGGCGTCCAGATCACCTGCCCTTGACCGGCTCTTGCGAGCTCGCCCATACCCGCATTGCCTGCCACTTGGCGTCCGCCTTGCTCGCCTGGGAGCACGTCTATCGGGAGGATAAGGCTTCCAAGTCGCCCTTGATCGAGTCTTGCAGGAGGATAGGAAGTCCAACTCATCCGCCCTTGACCGAGTCTTGCGGGAGGATAGGAATTCCAGCTCATCCCTTCCCGCACAGCCTGGCAACTCACCCTATATATAGCTTGGCATCTCGCCCTTTCATTCCAACTGATCGTGCAGCAGTCTTCCCTCGATCCTATCTCTGGCTGCCATGCCATCGAGGGTCTGCCTGGCAGCCATGTTCGTGTCCGAGCATCAAGGGGCTAACAAACCTCCCCCACTTGAGGAAGCCGACGCCCTCGTCGGAATAGAGTGGAGGTACTCCTGGATCTTGTCCTCAAACTGCCAGAGTGTTGCCTCCTTTTCCCAACTCGCTTCCGACATTGGCAACCCTTTCCATAGAACCAGGTACTCCGTTCTCCGATTCTTCTTGCTGTATCCCAACACCCGTCGGTCCAGCACGCGGTCAACCTCCCTTTCCAATTCTGTGCGCACATTCAATGGGGCACGTCTTGCCCTAACGCGGTCCGCATCCGCATCCTCATGGTAGGGCTTTAGGAAGCTGACATGGAAAGTCGGATGAATCTTCATCCTCTCGAGTAGTGCTAAGCAATAAGCCACTGCTTCAACTCGCTTCACCACCTCGAATGGCCCATCATACCGCTGAATGAGGCCCTTGTGCCATGTCTTGCTCGTCACTTTCTTCCAGATTTGGGGCGTCAATTTCAGCATGACCTTGTCACCGACCTGAAATTCTAGCGGTCAACGCCCCTGATCCGCATATTTCTTCATGCGGCGAACAGCTTTGGCAAGGCTGTCCTGTGCTTCCTCGAGCATCTCCTGCTTGTTCCGGGCAAAACGGTAGGCAGCAGGACATGGCCCTTCCTTCTTTTGTAGGGCCACCTCGGAAGGGGTCAATGGTTGATAGCCCAAAGCGAGCTCAAATAGACTGAACCCCGTGGTTGAGGAACGGTGCAAGTTGTAACAAAACTGTGCCGTGTCCACTAGTTCCAGCCAATTCCGCTGACTGGCAGTGACATAGTGTCGCAAGTATTCTTCCAGCAGCTGGTTCATCCTTTCTGTTTGTCCATCCGTCTGCGAGTGGTTGGCTGTTGAGAACTTTAGCTCCGTCCCCATCATATTGAAGAGATGGGTCCAGAATCTCCTGATAAACCGTGCGTCTCGATCACTCACAATGTCCGTTGGGATCCCAAATAGCTTGACCAAGTGGCGGTAGAACTCTTCTGCCGCCGTTTCCACAGAGCAATTCTTCGGGGTAGGCCTGAAGATCCCATACTTCGAGAACCTATCTACCACAACCATAACTCCATCAAAACCCTTAACCTCAGGGAAGCCACTGATGAAGTCCATAGAAACCGATACCCAAGGTTTCTCTGGAATAGGCAAATGTTGCAACAAGCCCGCCTCAATGCGCCATTCCGTCTTGTCTTGTTGACAAACAAGGCACATCTTGACGTAAAGCTCAACGTCATTCTCCATCTTTGGCCAGAAGTAGGAGCATGCCAACAGCGCGAGCATCCTTTCCCGTCCAGGATGCCCAGCCCATTGTGCGTCATGATGTTCACGCAACAGCTGAGTCCTCAGCCCTCCACTGGGGACAAATACGCGACCACCCTTCGCGTATAGCAAGCCATCCTCAAGCCAGTACCTCCGCACGGTACCATCTTGAACTTGCACGACCAGCTTTTGGTATACCTGGTCCTCCTTCACCTGATCCTTCAGTTTGCCTATGAAGGTGGACTCCAACTGGGTCAGCGCAGCAATCGTCTCTACTGCCTTCCTGCTCAAAGCGTCGGCAACTTGGTTGTGGCGCCTCGGCCTATGCTCCCACTTGAAGTCATACTCGGCCAGGAACTCCTGCCACTGGGCCTGCCTTGGGGACAGCTTCTTCTGCGTCTTAAAGAAAGTGTTTGCAACATTATCCGTTTTGATCACAAAAGAAGTGCCGAGTAAGTATACCCGCCATGCCCGTAGGCAATGCACAACCGCCAACATCTCCTTCTCATGCGCATAGTAGCGTTGTTCAGTCGGCTTCAACTTCCAGCTCTCGAACGCTACCGGGTGCCTGTCCTGCACCAACACTCCGCCCGTAGCATGATCCGAGGCATCCGTATGGACTTCGAACGGCCTATCGAAGTCCGGAAGCTTCAGCACAGGTTCGGCCACAATCCGGGATTTGATCTTCTCAAAGGCGTCAATACACACCGCATCCCAAGTTCACGGCTTGCCCTTCTGCAGTAGATCGGTGAGCGGGGATACCAGCTTCGAGTATCCCTTGATGAACTTGTGGTAGTAGTTTGCCAACCCAAGGAAACTCTGCAGTTCGCCCACCTTGGTGGGAGCCATCCACTCCCTAATGGCTTGCACCTTTCGGGGATCCATCCTCACCATGCCCCCGCCAATCACATGGCCAAGGAAGTTGATTTCCTTGGTGCAGAACTTGCACTTCTCCTTCTTTACGTACAACCTGTGTTCCCTTAATCGCTGGAACACAAAACGTAAATGCCCGAGATGTTCCTCTAGAGATCGGCTATAGACAACAATATCATCAAGATACACAACCACAAATTTGTCTATAACATCATGAAACACGTCATTCATGAGATTGCAAAATGTGGCCGGTGCATTGGTTAAGCCAAATGGCATCACCTTAAACTCATATGACCCATACCGAGTCACCATTGTCGTCTTTGGCATGTCGCCCTCCGCTATGCGAACCTGCCAATATCCCGATCTCAGGTCCAACTTGGTGAAGAAGTCGGCTCCACTGAGACGATCGAACAAGTCTGCAATCAATGGCACGGGATACTTGTTCTTCACGGTGACTTTGTTCAACCCGGGGTAGTCCACGCACAACCGCAACGTGCCATCTTGCTTCTCCTGGAACAGCACTGGCGCTCCAAAGGGCGCCTTGGAGGGTTGAACTTTCCCTGAATCCAGCAAGTCCTGGAGTTGTTTCCGTAACTCCTCCAGTTCTTTAGGCGACATCTGGTAAGGAGCTTTAGCTGGTGGCCTTGTCCCCGGAATCAACTCGATCTTGTGATCTACCGCCCGCCTTGGCGGTAAGCCCTTGGGCAGCTCCTCGGGCATAACGTCACAAAAGTCACCAAGAATTCCTTGCACCATGTCAGGAACGTCCGCGTTCATGCCCAGCTCGGGCTCTGACTCATGGATCGCTGCAAGGTAAGTTGGCTGGCCCCTCTTCCAGCCTTTGGCTATTTGCATAGCCGAGACCCTTTCGGTCCTAATGTCCTCCGCATGGTTGAGGCCCTTGAATCCCCGAACAAAGCAAGGCTTCTTCGGGTCTGAGATCAACAAACCAGATACATGTGGCATGACCGAAACACAAGCTTTCATGAGAAAGTTGTTACCGAGTATTACGTCAAAATCATCCATGGGAATGATCATGACCTCAATGGTCCCCGACCAATCACCAATCTGGACCGGCACTCCTTTGGCCATCCCAAGTACCGGCCTACTTTGGGAGTTGACAGCTTTGATGCGGCTGGCTTGCTTCTGGATCCGCAATCCATAGGCTTGCACAACACGATCCGACATGAAGTTGTGCCTCGCGCCAGTGTCCACCATTGCCGCCACTTCCTTGGTGTTTAGGGTCATCGGTATATACATCAGTCCCTGCTCCTGCGCCTTCCTTCCCGAGCGGATGGCACCAAGTATTTGGAGAGGTGCCACTCTAGTTTGCTCATCATCGGAGTCGGAGTCAGTCCTATTCACCAAGGCCGACAACTTCTCCCTCTTCGGGCAATCTCGAGCACGATGGGGGCCGTTGCAAATGAAGCACCCTGGGTGGGACTTGGGGTCCTTAAGGGACGAACCCCTCGTCACCTTCCCCTTCCCCTTGTCTCCCTTGGACAACTTCCCTTTCTCGGCTTTGCCCGCACCCTTGCTAGGCTTGGCCGCCTGGTCCTTCGACTTCTCGGCCTGTTTCCCCTTCGGGTCGCTCTTTGATACACGGATGTCAATCAATGCATCCGCCTTTGCCATTGCGGTCTGGAGGTCTTGGACTCCTTGCCTTCGCAACTCAAGTTGAGCCCACGATTGAAGACCCCGCATGAAGTTGAACAACTTGTCCAACTCGGACATCTCTGTGACGTCAAGCAACAAGGAACTAAATTCCTTAACATAGTCATGTACCGTACCCGTCTGCCTTAGGTTGCACAATGCATCCCGAGCAGCCCACAAGGTGTTCGTGGGAAGGAACTGCTCCTTGAGTTCCTTCTTCAGCGTTGGCCAGTCTTTGATGCGTGGCTGCCCGCCGGTCGCAGCGTCCTGCTCACGGGTTCGCCACCAGAGTTTTGCATCGCCCACCAAGTACATGACTGCCATCGAGACTTGTTCCCCTTATGGAACTTTTCCTGCCTCGAAGTAATGCTCGATGTCCCACAAGAAATTTTCGAGTTCCTTGGAACTCCGAGTGCCTGTAAAGGCTTTGGGTTCAGGTATCTTTACCTTAGCCCGGGATCCCTCTGCTTTGGCTACTCCAGCAGCCAACGCACGTCGGAGGACACTCACCTCCTCCTTCAAACGGACAACGTTTGGAACTAGCACTGCCAGAACTTCCGCCACAGTTCCGTTGGCTCCAGACATGTTACCGAGGGACATTTCCAAAGCCACTACTCGATCCCTTAGTGCATCCATGCGAGACATCCACAAGTCACCACTCGCTTGCTATTCCAATCCTCGCACACCGCTTGAACGCGGCTCTGATACCAGCTATCACAGGGGTCGGATCTCACCCAAATTTTACCGTTCCTGCGATGGTGCTGAGCAGTGTCCCGTACACTCTCAGCCAACCCAAACACGCACAGCGAAATAGCTTGGCGAGGTTTAGCAATCAAGGATCGGGATCAAGCAATGCAAGGTAAGGGAAATCTCACTTGTATTCACAAACTCGAATTACAAGAACACACAAAACCCTTACACGACCTTGCACGGTCATGCCCAAGTATATGCCTCGTGTCTCCAGCACTTGCACTCCTCACTTGGACGGGTGAACGTCGCTCCAGGAGTTCACACTTGGCTTTGGGGGAACTGGTCACAATACTGCCGGCCTTCCTTTGCTCGACCTTCTGTGATGGAGTGTTTCCTCTTGACTCTCTCCAGTTGCTCCCCTCGACCTTGAGACCCGGGGGCTATTTATCCTTGCAGGTGGGGGATCCACGATCCCTAGTTTCTAGGAAACAACTTAGCTTCCCTAACCACCCTTATCCCTTATTCTTAGGGACTGCAGTTGGATAAGGTTGACTGGTTGCCAGCACAGTCCTCGGTCAGCACCTTGACCGAGACTCCATAGTTCCACGACCGGAGTATATCGGGTCTGACTGAGTGCCACCCGCACTCAGTTTGGTCATGGGCACCGTGCCCTTGCCTTGGATCAGTTGCTGATAGCATGGAACATTAGCGTCGCTCGACCGTGAGCGACTTCCCTAGCGAGTCTTTTAGGAGCAGCCGTGGGCCCGTTGCCTGCCCGCTCGCCTTGAACGGGTCTTGCGGGAGGATAGGGAGTCCAGATCACCTGCCCTTGACCGAGTCTTGCGGGCTCACCCATACCCGCATTGCCTGCCACTTGGCGTCCGCCTTGCTTGCCCGAGAGCAAGTCTATCGGGAGGATAAGGCTTCCAAGTCGCCCTTGACCGAGTCTTGCGGGAGGATAGGAAGTCCAGCTCATCCGCCCTTGACCAAGTCTTGTAGGAGGATAGGAAGTCCAGCTCATCTGCCCTTGACCGAGTCTTGCAAGAGGATAGGAATTCCAGCTCATCCCTTCCCGCACAGCCTGGCAACTTGCCCTATATATATCTTGGCATCTCGGCCTTTCGTTCCAACTGATCGTGTAGCAGTCTTCCCTCAATCCTTTCTCTGGCTGCCATGCCATTGAGGGTCCACCTGGCAGCCATGTTCGTGTCCGAGCATCAAGGGGCTAACACCTTGCTCCACCATGGGTTGTGCCATGCTCTAACATGGGCAATGGCTTGGTTGACCAAGGGCTGTGCATCACTCTACCATGGGCAATGCCTTGCTTGACCACCAGCTGTGCGTTGCTCTACCACGGGTGATGCCTTGCTCGACCACAAGCTGTGCCTTGCTCTACCATGGGCCATGGCTTCGTCAACCACGGGCTGTGCCTCACTCTACCAAGGGCGATGCCTCACTTGACCATGGACAATGCCTTGCTCGACCATGGGCTGTGCCTCGCTCTACCATGGGCAATGGCTAGGTCAATTGAGGAGACAGCCCTCGACTGACCGTAGGCTATGCGGTCACTTGCTCACTGGTAGTGCCCTTCTGTACCATGGGCGATGCCTTGCTTGACCACGGCAACAGCCCTTGGTTGATCATCAGGCGATGCCTTGATTGGCAACCGCAATAGTGCTTGGTCAACCAGGGGCAGTGCCTTGCTCTACCACAAGAAATGCCTTGATTGACCATGGGCCATGGACTCAATCGATCATGGGCAGTGCCTTGCTCTACGACAGGCGATGCCTTGCTCGACCATGGTGACAGCCCTTGGTCAATCTTGCGGTGATGTGTTGATTGACCACGGCGATAGCACTTGGTCGGCCATGGGCAGTGCCTGGCTCTACCACCAGCAATGCCTTGGTCAACCACGGGCTCCACCTTGCTGTACCATGGGGGATGCCTTGATCAACCACAGGTTGTGCCTTGCTCTACCACGGGCAATACCTTGGTCCACCATGAAGACAACCCTTGGCTGACCACAGACTGTACCTTGCTCTACCATGATCGATGGCTTGGTCGTCATGGAAACAAGCCTCCATCGACCATGGGCTGCGTGCTCGGTTGCTCACTGGCAGTGCTTTGCTCCACCACGGTCGATGCCTTGATTGACCATGGGCTGTGCAATCTGTCACTCAAAAGCAGTGCCATGCTCTACCATGGGCTGTGCCTTGCTCTACCATGGGCGATGCCCTGCTCGACCACATTCTGTGCCTGGCTCTACCACGAGTGTTGCCTTGCTTGACAATGGGCTGTGCCTCATTGTACCATGGCAATGGCTTGGTCGACCACAGGGTGTGCCTCGCTCTACCTCGGCGATGCCTTGCTTGACCATAGGCTATGTGTTGCTCAACCACAGGCGATGGCTTGGTTGACCTCGGAGACAACCCTCAGTCGAGCAGTAGCTTTGCACTCAGTCACTCATGGGCCATGCCTTGCTCTACCACTTGTGATGCCTTGCTTGACCATGGGCTGTGCCTAGCTCTACCACAGGTGATGCCTTGCTCGATCATGAGATGTGCCTTGCTCTACCATGGGCAATGGATTGATCGGCCAAAGGTGTGCCTCACTGTATGATGGGCGATGGCTTGCTTGACCACAGCCTGTGCCTTGCTCTACCATGGGCATTGCCTTGCTCGACCATGGGCTATGCCTTGCTCTACCATGGGCGTTGCCTGCTCGACCACGGGCTGTGGCTTGCTCTACTATGGGTGTTGCCTTGGTCAACCATGAAGACAGCCCTCGGCCGCCCATGGGTTGTGCACTCGGTCAGTCACAGGCAGTGCCTTGCTCTACCACTAGTGATGGCTTGCTTGACCATGGGCTGTGCCTTGCTCTTCTGCCAGTGATGGCCCAAACAACCTTGGGCTGTACGCTCGGTCTCTCAAAGGCAGTGCCTAGCTCTACCTAGGGCAATGCCTTGCTCAACCTCCCAGTATGCCTTTCTGTTAGCCCCTTGATGCTCAGACACGAACATGGCTGCCAGCGGACCCTCGATGGCATGGCAGCTAGAGACAGGATCGAGGGAAGACTGCTGAACGATCAGTTGCAACGAAAGGGCGAGATGCCAAGCTATATATAGGGCGAGTTGCCAGGCTATGCGGGAAGGGGGTGAGCTGGAATTCCTATCCTCCCGAAAGACTCGGTCAAGGGCGGATGAGCTGGACTTCCTATCCTCCCGCAAGACTCGGTCAAGGGAGGGTGACTTGGAAGCCTTATCCTCCCAAGAGACTTGCTCCCGAGCGAGCAAGGTGGACACCAAGTGGCAGGCAATGCGGGTATGGTTGAGCCCGCAAGACCAGGTCAAGGGCAGGTGATCTGGACGCCCTATCCTCCCACAAGACCCATTCAAGGCGAGCTGGCAGGCAACAGGCGCACGGCTGCTCCCGAAAGACTTGCTAGGGAAGTCGCTCACGGTCGAGCGACGCTAATGTTCCATGCTATCAGCAACTGATCCAAGGAAAGGGCGCGGTGCCCATGACCGAACTGAGTGCGGGTGGCACTCAGTCAGGCCTGATATACTCCGGTCGTGGAACGATGGAGTCTCGGTCAAGGTGCTGACCGAGGACTGTGCTGGCAAGCAGTCAACCTTATCCAACTGCAGTCCCTAAGAATAAGGGATAAGGGTGGTTATGGAAGCATGGTTGTTTCCTAGAAACTAGGGATGAGGATTCCCCCACCTACAAGGATAAATAGCCCCCGGGTGTCACGGGGCCGATGCAGGCCACAAATTTTTCCGCACCCCGCTAGGCGTCGACACTCCACTTGCCGACCAGCCACACACTGTGCGTACCGTCGAGGCCGAACGATCACTGAATCGAAGAAGCAACACCAAGGAATACAAGAACACAATTGGGAAAACGTAACTCGTATTCACATATATTACAAGTATACGAAAAACCCAACCCAGGACAGAACTCTTACACGCAGTCTCACGAGCCAATGCCTTGCAGCCTCGCGCCGCTTCCATGCCCGTCTTGTGCCTTCTCTTAAGAACACCAGACTGCAGGTCCGACTTGGCTTCCACTCCTTGGAATCTCGGACCCTCTGTGCCTCCTGACTGCCCTGGTCATCCTTGCTGCTCTCTGGCTTCTCCTCGTGAGTTCTTGGTGTCTCCCTGCTGAATGAGACTGCCCCCTTTATATAGGGGAGCCTTGCAAGCCTGATATGGCAACTGGCATCTTTGAATCCCTTGATTCACTCCCTCAGTTTTCCAGCCTGTCCAATCCCTCCAGGATTGTTTCCATAACTGATTGGTTGCCAAATCTGTCCAATCCCTCCAAGATTGTTTCCATAACAGATTAATTGCCATTCCAGGAGAAACTTTCCCAGATTGCTCACTCAGATTGACTTGGCGCCAACTAAGTCTTGTCGACCCGATCCATCCTCCTCTAGGATGCACATCCTTGATCTCCTTCCTAAGATCACAGTCATCTAAACGGGATTGCTGCATCCACTGGTGCTCGAGCATGGTCAAGGACTAAACCGATCTCCACAAGTAGTCAACTCCCTTGCCGCTCCCTTAGCGTCTGCCGGGCTTGTTGAGTTATGCACACTCCTAGAGTGCCTTTGCATGGTTGTATTAGGTTCACTGAACCTCCTAGAGCATTGCACCGTGCCTTGCTCGTGGGCATCCTCACTGCCCACCCGCGCATTTGCCTACTTGTGCCTTGTGACACTTCCTGGCCACAATCTGGTTCCTCAGCACACTGCTGAGCCTTGATCGGTTGTTCCCTTCACCAGTGCCTCCACGCATGCTTGTGTGACCATCTCCACACTTGCCCGCTTATGGACTTGCAATTGATCCCAACACCTCGCACTTGACAGCCCGCGCATCCTCGCGTGCAGGCTATGCACTACCACTACCCGAGGTACGGCTTGTGGGGCGCATTCTCCGGGGCTTGAGCTCAAGGGTCTAACACCGGGTCTCAAGGTCGAGGGGAGCAACTGGAGAGAGTCAAGAGGAAACACTCCATCACAGAAGGTTGAGCAAAGGAAGGCTGGCGGTATTGTGACCAGTTCCCTCAAAGCCAAGTGTGAACTCCTAGAGCGAAGTTCACCCGTCCAAGTGAGGAGTGCAAGTGCCGGAGACACGAGGCATATACTTGGGCGTGATCGTGCAAGGTTGTGTAAGGGTTTTGCGTGTTCTTGTAATTCGAGTTTGTGAATACAAGTGAGATTTCCCTTGCCTTGCATTGCTTGATCCCGATCCTTGATTGCTAACCCTCGCCAAGCTATTTCGCTGTGTGTGTGTTCGGGTTGGCTGAGAGTGTACGGGACACTGCTCAGCACCATTGCAGGAACGAAAACATTTGGGTGAGTTCCGACCCCTGTGACAGCTGGTATTAGAGGTGCGTTCAAGCGGTGTGCGAGGATTGGAATAACAAGCGAGCGGTGACTTGTGGATGTCCCGCCTGGATGCACTAAGGGATCGAGTAGCGGCTTTGGAAACGTCCCTCGGTAACATGTCCGGAGCCAACGGAACTGTGGCGGAAGTTCTGGCAGTGCTAGTTCTAGATGTTGTCCGTTTGAAGGAGGAGGTGAGCGTCCTCCGACGTGCGCTGACTGCTGGAGTAGCCGAAGCAAAGGGATCTCGGGCTAAGGTAAAGATACCTAAACCCAAAGCCTTTACAGGCACTCAAAGTTCCAAGGAACTCAAAAATTTCTTGTGAGACATCGAGCATTACTTCGAGGCAGGAAAAGTTCTAGAAGGGGAACAAGTCTCGATGGCAGTCATGTACTTGGCGGGCGATGCAAAACTCTGGTGGCGAACCCGTGAGCAGGACGCTGCGACCGGCGGGCGGCCATGCATCAAAGATTGGCCTACGCTGAAGAAGGAACTCAAGGAGCAGTTCCTTCCCACGAACACCTCGTGGGCTGCTCGGGATGCATTGTGCAACCTAAGGCAGACAGGTATGGTACATGACTATGTTAAGGAAATTAGTTCCTTATTGCTTGACGTCACAGAGATGTCTGAGTTGGACAAGTTGTTCAACTTCATGCAGGGTCCTCAATCGTGGGCTCAACTTGAGCTGCGAAGGCAAGGAGTCCAAGATCTCCAGACCGCAATGGCAAAGGTGGATGCATTGATCGACATCCATGTATCAAAGAGCGACCCGAAGGGGAAACAGGCCGAGAAGTCGATGGACAAGGCGGCCAAGCCTAGCAAGGGTGCAAGCAAAGCTGAAAAAGAGAAGCCATCCAAGGGAGACAAGGGGAAGGGGAAGGCGACGGAGGGTTTGTCCCTTAAGGACCCTAAGACCCACCCGAGATGCTTCATCTGCAATGGCCCCCATCGTGCTTGAGATTGCCTGAAGAGGGAGAAGTTGTCGGCCCTGGTGAATAGGACCGACTCTGACTCAGATGATGAGCAAACTAGAGTGGCACCTCTCCAAATACTTGGTGCCATCCGCTCGGGAAGGAAGGCGCAGGAGCAGGGACTAATGTATATACCGATGACCCTGAACACCAAGGAAGTGGTGGCAATGGTGGACACTGGCGCAACGCACAACTTCATGTCGGATCGTGTTGTGCAAGCTTATGGATTGTGGATCCAGAAGCAGGCCAGCCGCATCAAAGTTGTCAACTCCCAAAGTAGGCTGGTGCTTGGGATGGCCAAAGGAGTGTTGGTCCAAATTGGCGATTCCCATGGGGGAACATAGACGTCATGATCATTCCCATGGATGATTTTGACGTAATACTCGGTAACAACTTTCTTATGAAAGCTTGTGTTTCGGTCATGGCACATGTGTCTGGTTTGTTGATCTCAGACCCAAAGAAGCCTTGCTTCGTTCGGGGGTTTAAGGGCCTTAACCATGCAGAGGACATTAGGACCGAAAGGGTCTCGGCTATGCAAATAGCCAAAGGCTGGAAGAGGGGCCAGCCAACTTACCTTGTAGCGATCCAAGAGTCAGAGCCTGAGCTGGGCACGAATGCGGACGTTCCTGACGTGGTGCAAGGAATTCTAGGCGACTTTTGTGATGTTATGCTCGAGGAGCTGCCCAAGGGCTTATCGCCAAGGCGGGTGGTAGATCACAAGATCGAGTTGATTCCGGGGACAAGGCCACCAGCTAAAGCTCCTTACCGGATGTCGCCTAAAGAACTGGAGGAGTTACGGAAACAACTCCAGGACTTGCTGGACTCGGGGAAAGTTCAACCCTCCAAGGCGCCCTTTGGAGCGCCAGTGTTGTTCCAGGAGAAGCAAGACGGCACATTGCGGTTGTGCGTGGACTACCGCGGGTTGAACAAGGTCACCGTGAAGAACAAGTATCCCGTGCCATTGATTGCAGACTTGTTCGATCGTCTCAATGGAGCCGACTTCTTCACCAAGTTGGACCTGAGATCAGGATATTGGCAGGTTCGCATAGCGGAGGGCGACACGCCAAAGACGACAATGGTGACTCGGTATGGGTCATATGAGTTTAAGGTTATGCCGTTTGGCTTAACCAATGCACCAGCTACATTTTGCAATCTCATGAATGATGTGTTTCATGACGTTATAGACAAATTTGTGGTTGTGTATCTCGATGATATTGTCGTCTATAGCCGATCTCTAGAGGAATATCTTGGGCATTTATGTTTTGTGTTCTAGCGGTTAAGGGAAAATAGGTTGTATGTAAAGAAGGAGAAGTGCGAGTTATGTACCAAGGAAATCAACTTCCTTGGCCACATGATTGGCGGGGGCATGGTGAAGATGGATCCCTGAAAGGTGCAAGCCATTAGGGAGTGGATGGCTCCCACCAAGGTGGGCAAACTGCGGAGTTTCCTTGGGTTGGCAAACTACTACCGCAAGTTCATCAAGGGATACTCGAAGCTGGCATCCCTGCTCACCGATCTACTGCAGAAGGGCAAACCGTGGACTTGGGATGCGGCGTGTATGGACGCCTTTAAGAAGATCAAGTCCTGGATTGTGGCCGAACCTGTGCTGAAGCTTCTGGACTTCGATAGGCCGTTCGAAGTCCATACGGATGCCTTGGATCGTGCTGCAGGTGGAGTGTTGGTGCAAGACGGGCACCCGGTAGCGTTTGAGAGCTGGAAGCTGAAGCCAGCTGAGCAACGCTACTCCGCGCACGAGAAGGAGATGTTGGCGGTTGTGCACTGCCTACGAGTGTGGCGGGTATACTTACTGGGCACTTCTTTTGTAATTAAGATGGATAATGTTGCAAACACCTTCTTTAGGATGCAGAAGAAGTTGTCCCCAAGGTAGGCTCGGTGGCAGGAGTTCCTGGCCGAGTATGACTTCGAGTGGGAGCATAGGCCGGGGCGCCACAACCAAGTTGTCGATGCTTTGAGCAGGAAGGCAGTAGAGACAATTGCTGCATTGACCCAGTTGGAGTCCACCTTCGTAGGCAAACTGAAGGATTAGGCGAAGGAGGACCGGGTATACCAAAAGCTGGTCGCGCAAGTCCAAGATGGTACCGTGCAGAGGTACTAGCTTGAGGATGGCTTGCTCTACGCGAAGGGTGGTCGCGTATCCATCCCCAATGGAGGGCTGAGGACTCAGCTGTTGCGCGAACATCATGATGCGCAATGGGCTGGGCATCCTGGACGGGAAAGGATGCTAGCGCTGTTGACACGCTCCTACTCCTGGCCGAAGATGGAGAATGACATTGAGCTTTACGTCAAGATGTGCCTTGTTTGTCAACAAGACAAGACGGAATGGCACATTGAGGTGGGCTTGTTGCAGCCTTTGCCTATTCCAGAGAAACCTTGGGTATCGGTTTCTATGCACTTCATTAGTGGCTTCCCTGAGGTTAAGGGTTTTGATGGAGTTATGGTTGTGGTAGATAGGTTCTCGAAGTATGGGATCTTCAGGCCTACCCCAAAGAATTGCTCTACGGAAACGGCGGCAGAAGAGTTCTACCGCCACTTGGTCAAGCTATTTGGGATCCCGACGGACATTGTGAGTGATCGAGACGCATGGTTCACCGGGAGATTCTGGACCCATCTCTTCAATATGATGGGGACGGAGCTAAAGTTCTCAATAGCCAACTGTCAGCCCCTTAATGCTCGGACACGGAAACAGCTGCTAGGCGGACCCTCGATGGCATGGCAGCTTGGGAAAGGATCGAGGGAAGGAATGCCAAAGGATCAATGGGATATATATAGGGCGAGGGCCAAGCTATGTGGGAAGGAGCACTCCCACAATACTCGGTCAAGGGAAGGCGAGCTGGACTTCCCAACCTCCCACAAGACTCGGTCAGGAGTGAGCTGGACGCCCTAACCTCCCGGAAGACTTGTTCTCGGGCGAGGAAGGCGGATGACAGGTGGCGGGCTGTGCGGGCCTGAGCACTCCCGCAAGACCTGGTCAAGGGCAAGTGGGCTGGACGCCCCAACCTCCCGAAAGACCCGTTCAAAGGCGAGCTGGCAAGCAACGGGCATGCGGGTTCTCCCGAAGACTCGCTAGGGAAGTCGCTCGAGGGCGAGCGACGCTAATGTTCCATGCAATTGATCCAAGGCAAGGGCGCGGTGCCCACAACCGAACTAAGTACGAATGACACTTAGACGGACCCGGTATACTTCCGTCGTGAAATGATGGAAGCTCGGTCAAGGTGTTGACCAAGGACTGTGCTGGCAAGCAGTCAAGCTATCCAACTGCAGCTCCTAAAAGAGTGGAAGTGGGTGGTTATGGAGCTGAGGTGTCTCCTGGAAACCAGGGCCGGTGGTTGCCCCCTACAAGGATAAATAGCCCCGGATCCAAAGGTTGAAGCAGCAGAAGGGGAGAGCAACTGGAGAGAGTTGGAGAGAAAACACTCTATCACCAATAGTCGAGCAAAGGAAGCCCCAGCGACAGTGTGACCAGTCCCCCGACGCTGAGTGTGAACTCCCGGAGTGAAGTTCACCCATCCAAGTGAGGAGTGCAAGTGCTGGAGTACGAGGCATATACTTGGACGTCGCCGTGCAAGGTCGTGTAAGGGTTTTGTGTGTTCTTGTAATTCGTGTTTGTGAATACAAGTGAGATTTCCCTTACCTTGCATTGTTCGATCTTGATCCTTGATTGCTAAACCTCGCCAAGCTATTTCGCTGCGTGTGTGTGCTTCGGGTTGGCTGAGAGTGCACGGGACACTGCTCAGCACCATCGCAGGAACGGAAAAATTCGGGTGAGTTTCGACCCCTGTGACACCAACCACCCGCAGACAGATGGACAAACGGAAAGGATGAACCAGCTGCTGGAAGAATACTTGCGACACTATGTCACCGCCAGTCAGCAGAATTGGCTGGAACTGTTGGACACAACACAGTTTTGTTACAACTTGCACCATTCCTCAGCCACTGGGTTCAGTCCGTTTGAGCTCGCTTTGGGCTATCAACCATTGACCCCTTCCGAAGTGGCCCTCCAAAAGAAGGAAGGGCCATGTCCTGCTGCATACCGTTTTGCCCGGAATAAGCAGGAAATGCTCGAGGAAGCACAGGACAGCCTTGCCAAAGCTGTTCGCCGCATGAAGAAATATGCGGATCAGGGGCGTCGACTGCTAGAATTTCAGGTCAATGACAAGGTCATGCTGAAATTGACGCCCCAAATCTGGAAGAAAGTGACGAGCAAGAGATGGCACAAGGGCCTCATTAAGCGGTATGATGGGCCATTTGAGGTGGTGAAGCGAGTTGGAGTAGTGGCTTATCGCTTGGCACTACCCGAGAGGATGAAGATTCATCCGACTTTCCATGTCAGCTTCCTAAAGCCCTACCATGAGGATGCGGATGCGGACCGTGTTAGGGCAAGACGTGCCCCATTGAATGTGCGCACGGAATTGGAAAGGGAGGTTGACCGCATGCTGGACCGACGGGTGTTGGGATACAGCAAGAAGAACCGGAGAACGGAGTACCTGGTTCTATGGAAAGGTTTGCCAATGTCGGAAGCGAGTTGGGAAAAGGAGGCAACACTCTGGCAGTTCGAGGACAAGATCCAGGAGTACCTCCACTCTATTCCGATGAGGGCGTCGGCTTCCTCAAGTGGGGGAGGTTTGTTAGCCCCTTGATGCTTGGACATGAACATGGCTGCCAGGCAGACCCTCGATGGCATGGCAGCTAGAGACAAGATCGAGGGAAGACTGCTGAATGATCAGTTGGAATGAAAGGGTGAGATGCCAAGCTATATATAGGGCGAGTTGCCAGGCTATGCAGGAAGGGGGTGAGCTGGAATTCCTATCCTCCCGAAAGACTTGGTCAAGGGCGGATGAGCTGGACTTCCTATCCTCCCGCAAGACTCGGTCAAGGGAGGGCGAGTTGGAAGCCTTATCCTCCCAAGAGACTTGCTCCCGGGCGAGCAAGGCGGACGCCAAGTGGCAGGCAATGCGGGTATGGGCGAGCCCACAAGACTCGGTCAAGGGCAGGTGATCAGGACGCCCTATCCTCCCGCAAGACCCGTTCAAGGCGAGCTGGCAGGCAACAGGCGCACGGCTGCTCCCAAAAGACTCGCTAGGGAACTTGCTCGCGGTCGAGCGACGCTAATGTTCCTTGCTATCAGCAACTGATCCAAGGCAAGGGTGCGGTGCCCATGACCGAACTGAGTGCGGGTGGCACTCAGTCAGGCCCGATATACTCCGGTCGTGGAATGATGGAGTCTTGGTCAAGGTGCTGACCGAGGACAGTGCTGGCAAGTAGTCAACCTTATCCAACTGCAGTCCCTAAGAATAAGGGATAAGGGTGGTTATGGAAGCATGGTTGTTTCCTAGAAACTAGGGATGAGGATTCCTGTTGGCCCCTTGATGCTCGGACACGAACATGGCTGCCAGGCGGACCCTCGATGGCATGGCAGCTAGAGAAAGGATCGAGGGAAGACTGCTAAACAATCAGTTGGAACGAAAGGGCGAGATGCCAAGCTACATATAGGGCGAGTTGCTTGGTTATGCGGGAAGGGGTGAGCTGGAATTCCTATCCTCCCGCAAGACTCGGTCAAGGGCGGATGAGCTGGACTTCCTATCCTCCCGCAAGACTCGGTCAAGGGCGGATGAGCTGGACTTCCTATCCTCCCGCAAGACTCGGTCAAGGGTGACTTGGAAGCCTTATCCTCCCGATAGACTTGCTCCCGGGCGAGCAAGGCGGACGCCAAGTGGCAGGCAATGCGGGTATGGGCGAGCCCGCAAGACTCGGTCAAGGGCAGGTGATCTGGACACCCTATCCTCCCGCAAGACCCGTTTAAGGCGAGCTGGCAGGCAACGGGCGCACGGCTGCTCCCGAAAGACTTGCTAGGGAACTCGCTCGCGGTCAAGTGACGCTAATGTTTTTTGCTATCAGCAACTGATCCAAGGCAAGGGCGCGGTGCCCATGACCGAACTGAGTGTGGGTGGCACTCAGTCAGGCCCGATATACTCCAGTCGTGGAACGATGGAGTCTCGGTCAAGGTGCTGACCGAGGACTGTGCTGGCAAGCAGTCAACCTTATCCAATTGCAGTCCCTAAGAATAAGGGATAAGGGTGGTTATGGAAGCATGGTTGTTTCCTAGAAACTAGGGATGAAGATTCCCCCACCTGCAAGGATAAATAGCCCCCAGGTCTCAAGGTCGAGAGGAGCAACTAGAGAGAGTCAAGAGGAAACACTCCATCACAGAAGGTCGAGCAAAGGAAGGCCGGTGGTATTGTGACGAGTTCCCTCAAAGCCAAGCGTGAACTCCTAGAGCGAAGTTCACCCGTCCAAGTGCCAGAGACACGAGGCATATACTTGGGCATGACCGTGCAAGGTCGTGTCAGGGTTTTGCGTGTTCTTGTAATTCAAGTTTGTGAATACAAGTGAGATTTCCCTTACCTTGCTAAACCTCGCCAAGCTATTTTGCTGTGTGTGTGTTTGGGTTGGCTAAGAGTGTATGGGACACTGCTCAGCACCATCGTAGGAACAGAAAAATTTGGGTGAGTTCCGACCGCTGTGACAGTTGGAATCAGAGTCACGTTCAGCGGTGTGTGAGGATTCGAATAGCAAGCGAGCGGTGACTTGTGGATGTCTCGCATGGATGCATTAAGGGATCGAGTAGCGGCTTTGGAAACGTCCCTTGGCAACATGTCTGGAGCAAACGGAAGTGTGGCCGAAGTTCTGGCTGTGCTAGTTCTAGACGTTGTCCGTTTGAAGGAGGAGGTGAGCGTCCTCCGACGTGCGCTGGCTGCTGGAGTAGCCGAAGCAGAGGGATCTCGGGCTAAGGTAAAGATACCTGAACCCAAAGCCTTTATAGGCACTCGGAGTTCCAAGGAACTCGAAAATTTCTTGTGGGACATCGAGCATTACTTTGAGGCAGGAAAAGTTCCAAAAGGGGAACAAGTCTCGATGGCAATCATGTACTTCGCGGGCGATGCAAAACTCTGGTGGCGAACCCGTGAGCAGGATGCTGTGATTGGCGGGCGGCCACGCATCAGAGATTGGCCTATGCTGAAGAAGGAACTCAAGGAGCAGTTCCTTCCCACGAACACCTCGTGGGCTGCTCGGGATGCATTGTGCAACCTAAGGCAGACGGGTACGGTACGTGACTATGTTAAGGAATTTAGTTCCTTATTGCTTGACATCACAAAGATGTCCGAGTTGGACAAGTTGTTCAACTTCATGCGGGGTCTTCAATCGTGGGCTCAACTTGAGCTGCGAAGGCAAGGAGTCCAAGACCTCCAGACCGCAATGGCAAAGGCGGATGCGTTGATTGACATCCGTGTATCAAAGAGCGACCCGAAGGGGAAACAGGCCGAGAAGTCGAAGGACAAGGCAGCCAAGCCTAGCAAGGGTGCAGGCAAAGCCGAGAAAGGGAAGTCGCCCAAGGGAGACAAGGGGAAGGGGAAGGCGACGGAGGGTTCGTCCCTTAAGGACCCCAAGATCCACCCGGGGTGCTTCATCTGCAACGGCCCCCATCATGCTCGAGATTACCCAAAGAGGGAGAAGCTGTCGGCCCTGGTGAATAGGACTGACTCCGACTCCGATGATGAGCAAACTAGAGTGGCACCTCTCCAAATACTTGGTGCCATCCGCTCAGGAAGGAAGGCACCGGAGCAGGGACTGATGTATATACCGATGACCCTGAACACCAAGGAAGTGGCGGCAATGGTGGACACTGGCGCGACGCACAACTTTGTGTCGGATCGTGTTGTGCAAGCCTATGGATTGCAGATCCAGAAGCAGGCCAGCTGCATCAAAGCTGTCAACTCCCAAAGTAGGCCGGTACTTGGGATGGCCAAAGGAGTGCCGGTCCAAATTGGTGATTGGTCGGGGACCATTGACGTCATGATCATTCCCATGGATGATTTTGACGTAATACTCGGTAACAACTTTCTCATGAAAGCTTGTGTTTCGATCATGCCACATGTGTCTGGTTTGTTGATCTCAGACCCGAAGAAGCCTTGCTTTGTTCGGGGATTCAAGGGCCTCAACCATGCGGAGGACATTAGGACCGAAAGGGTCTTGGCTATGCAAATAGCCAAAGGCTGGAAGAGGGGCCAGCCGACATACCTTGCAGTGATCCACGAGCTAGGGCCCGAAGTGGGTGGGAATGCGGAGATTCCTGACGTGGTGCAAGGGATCCTAGGCGACTTTTGTGATGTTGTGCCCGAGGAGCTGCCTAAGGGCTTACCGCCAAGGCGGGCGGTAGATCACAAGATTGAGTTTATTTCGGGGACAAGGCCACCAGCTAAAGCTCCTTACCGGATGTCGCCTAAGGAACTGGAGGAGTTACGGAAACAACTCCAGGACTTGTTGGATTTGGGGAAAGTTCAACCTTCCAAGGCACCCTTTGGAGTGCCAGTGCTGTTCCAAGAGAAGCAAGATGGCACGTTACGGTTGTGCATGGACTACCGCGGGTTGAACAAAGTCACCGTGAAGAACAAGTATCCCGTGCCATTGATTGCTGACTTGTTCGATCATGTCAGTGGAGCCGACTTCTTCACCAAGTTGGACCTGAGATCGGGGTATTGGCAGGTTCGCATAGCGGAGGGCGACACGCCAAAGACGACAATGGTGACTCGGTATGGGTCATATGGGTTTAAGGTTATGCCGTTTGGCTTAACCAATGCACCAGCTACATTTTGCAATCTCATGAATGATGTGTTTCATGACGTTATAGACAAATTTGTGGTTGTGTATCTCAGTGATATTGTCGCCTATAGCCGATCTCTAGAGGAACATCTTGGGCATTTACATTTTGTGTTCCAGCGGTTAAGGGAACACAGGTTGTACGTAAAGAAGGAGAAGTGCGAGTTCTGCCGCAAGGAAATCAACTTCCTTGGCCATGTGATTGGCGGGGGCATGGTGAGGATGGATCCCCGAAAGGTGCAAGCCATTAGGGAGTGGATGGCTCCCATGAAGGTGGGCGAATTGCAGAATTTCCTTGGATTGGCAAACTACTACCGCAAGTTCATCAAGGGATACTCGAAGCTGGTATCCCCGCTCACCGATCTACTGCAGAAAGGCAAACCGTGGACTTGGGATGCAGCGTGTGCGGACGCCTTCGAGAAGATCAAGTCCCGGATTGTGGCCGAGCCTGTGCTAAAGCTTCCGGACTTTGACAGGCCATTCGAAGTCCACACGGATGCATCTGATCGTGCCGCCGGCGGAGTGTTGGTGCAAGACGGGCACCCGGTAGCGTTTGAGAGCTGGAAGCTGAAGCCAGCCGAGGAACGCTACTCTGTGCACGAGAAAGAGATGTTGGCAGTTGCGCACTGCCTTTGAGTGTGGCGAGTATACTTACTGGGCACTTCTTTTGTAATTAAGACGGATAATATTGCAAACACCTTCTTTAGGACGCAGAAGAAGTTGTCCCCAAGGCAGGCCTGATGGCAGGAGTTCCTAGCCGAGTATGACTTTGAGTGGGAGCATAGGCTGGGGCGCCACAACCAAGTTGCCGACACTTTGAGCAGGAAGGCAGTAGAGATGATTGCTGCGCTGACCCAGCTGGAATCTGACTTTGCGGGCAAACCGAAGGATTAGGCAAAGGAGGATCGGGTATACCAAAAGCTGGCTGCGCAAGTTCAAGATGGTACCGTGCGGAGGTACTGGCTTGAGGATGGCTTGCTCTATGCGAAGGGTGGTCGCGTATCCATCCCCAGCGGAGGGCTGAGGACTCAGCTGTTGCGCGAACATCATGATGCGCAATGGGCTGGGCATCCTGGACGGGAAAGGATGCTAGCGCTGTTGACACGCTCCTACTTCTGGCCGAAGATGGAGAATGACGTTGAGCTTTACGTCAAGACGTGCCTTGTTTGTCAACAAGACAAGGCGGAACGGCGCATTGGGGTGGGCTTGTTGCAACCTTTGCCTATTCCAGAGAAACCTTGGGTATCGGTTTCTATGGACTTCATTAGTGGCTTCCCTGAGGTTAAGGGTTTTGATGGAGTTATGGTTGTGGTACATAGGTTCTCGAAGTATGGGATCTTCAAGCCTACCCCAAAGAATTGCTCTGCAGAAACGGCGGCAGAAGAGTTCTACCGCCACTTGGTCAAGTTGTTTGGGATCCCGACGGACATTGTGAGTGATCGAGACGCATGGTTCACTGGGAGATTCTGGACCCATCTCTTCAATATGATGGGGACGGAGCTAAAGTTCTCAACAGCCAACCACCTGCAGACGGACGGACAAACGGAAAGGATGAACCAGCTGCTGGAAGAATACTTGTGACACTATGTCACAGCCAGTCAGCGAAATTGGCTGGAACTATTGGACATGGCGCAGTTTTGTTACAACTTGCACCGTTCCTCAGCCACGGGGTTCAATCCGTTTGAGCTCGCTTTGGGCTATCAACCATTGACCCCTTCCGAGGTGGCCCTACAAAAGAAGGAAGGGCCATGTCCTGCTGCCTACCGTTTTGCCTGGAACAAGCAAGGAGATGCTCGAGGAAGCACAGGACAGCCTCGCCAAAGCTGTCCGCCGCATGAAGAAATATGCGGATCAGGGGCATCGACCGCTGGAATTTCAGGTCGGTGACAAGGAAATTCATGCCCCAAATCTGGAAGAAAGTGACGAG
The DNA here is from genome assembly GCA_900174645.1 of Sonneratia alba. Taxonomy (NCBI): domain Eukaryota; kingdom Viridiplantae; phylum Streptophyta; class Magnoliopsida; order Myrtales; family Lythraceae; genus Sonneratia; species Sonneratia alba. Next base: position 1,426,619 of record FWPY01000060.1, read on the forward strand.
CAAGAGATGGCACAAGGGCCTCATTCAGCGGCATGATGGGCCATTTGAGGTGGTGAAGCGAGTTGGAGCAGTGGCTTATCGCTTAGCACTACTCAAGAGGATGAAGATTCATCCGACTTTCCATGTCAACTTCCTGAAGCCCTACCATGAGGATGCAGATGCAGACCACATTAGGGCAAGACGTGCCCCATTGAATGTGCGCACAGAATTGGAAAGGGAGGTTGACCGCGTGCTGGACCGACAGGTGTTGGGATACAGCAAGAAGAACCGAAGAACGGAGTACCTGGTTCTATGGAAAGGTTTGCCAATGTTGGAAGCGAGCTGGGAAAAGGAGGCAACACTCTGGCAGTTCGAGGACAAGATCCAAGAGTACCTCCACTCTATTCCGACGAGGGCGTCGGCTTCCTCAAGTGGGGGAGGTTTGTTAGCCCCTTGAGGCTCGGACACGAACATGGCTGCCAGGCGGACCCTCGATGGCATGGCAACTAGAGAAAGGATCGAGGGAAGACTGCTAAATGATCAGTTGGAACGAAAGGGCGAGATGCCAAGCTACATATAGGGCGAGTTGCCAGGCTATGCGGGAAGGGGTGAGCTGGAATTCCTATCCTCCCGCAAGACTCGGTCAAGGGCGGATGAGCTGGACTTCCTATCCTCCCGCAAGACTTGGTCAAGGGCGACTTGGAAGCCTTATCCTCCCAATAGACTTGCTCCCGGGCGAGCAAGGCAGATGCCAAGTGGCAGGCAATGCGGGTATGGGTGAGCCCGCAAGACCCGGTCAAGGGCAGGTGATCTGGATGCCCTATCCTCCTGCAAGACCCGTTCAAGGTGAGCTGGCAAGCAATGGGCGCACGGCTGCTCTCAAAAGACTCACTAGGGAAGTCGCTCGGTCGAGCGACGTTAATGTTCCATGCTATCAGCAACTGATCCAAGGCAAGGGCGCGGTGCCCATGACCGAACTGAGTGCGGGTGGCACTCAGTCAGGCCCGATATACTCCGGTTCGTGGAATGATGGAGTCTCGGTCAAGTTGCTGACCGAGGACTGTGCTAGAAAGCAGTCAACCTTACCCAACTGCAGTCCCTAAGAATAAGGGATAAGGGTGGTTATGGAAGCATGGTTGTTTCCTAGAAACTAGGGATGAAGATTCCCCCACCTGCAAGGATAAATAGCCCCCAGGTCTCAAGGTCGAGAGGAGCAACTAGAGAGAGTCAAGAGGAAACACTCCATCACAGAAGGCTGGCAATATTGTGACCAGTTCCCTCAAAGCCAAGTGTGAACTCCTAGAGCGAAGTTCACCCGTCCAAGTGAGCAGTGCAAGTGCCGGAGACACGAGGCATATACTTGGGTGTGACCGTGCAAGGTTGTGTAAGGGTTTTGCGTGTTCTTGTAATTCGAGTTTGTGAATACAAGTGAGATTTCCCTTACCTTGCATTGCTTGATCCCGATCCTTGATTGCTAAACCTTGCCAAGCTATTTCGCTGTGTGTGTGTTTGGGTTGGCTAAGAGTGTACGGGACACTGCTCAACACCATCGCAGGAACGGAAAACTTTGGGTGAGTTCCGACCCCTGTGACAATTCCCCCACCTGCAAGGATAAATAGCCCTCGGGTCTCAAGGTCGAGGGGAGCAACTGGAGAGAGTCAAGAGGAAACACTCCATCACAGAAGGTCGAGCAAAGGAAGGCCGACGGTATTGTGACCAGTTCCCTCAAAGCCAAGTGTGAACTCCTAGAGCGAAGTTCACCCGTCCAAGTGAGGAGTGCAAGTGCCAGAGACACGAGGCATATACTTGGGCGTGACCGTGCAAGGTCGTGTCAGGGTTTTGCGTGTTCTTGTAATTTGAGTTTGTGAATACAAGTGAGATTTCCCTTACCTTGCATTGCTTGATCCCGATCCTTGATTGCTAAACCTCGCCAAGCTATTTTCGCTGTGTGTGTGTTTGGGTTGGCTGAGAGTGTACAGGACACTGCTCAGCACCATCGTAGGAACGGAAAATTTTGGGTGAGTTCCGACCCCTGTGACACTTTCTATAGCAAGGGCCATAGCATGTTTGATCATGCTTGTGCCTGGCTCTATCATGAGTGTTGCCTTGCTCGACCATGGGCTATGCATCGCTCAACCATGGGCAATGGCTTCATTGACCTCAGAGACAACCTTTGGTTCGACCAGGATCTGTGCACTTGGTTGGCCAGAAGTTGTCCGCTCTGTCACTCACAGGCTGTGCCTTGCTCTACCAGGGACGATGCCTTGTGTCACGGGGCCGATGCGGCTCACAAATTTTTCCGCACCCCGCTAGGTGTCGACACACCGTTTGTCAACCAGCCACACACACACCACGCGTACCGTCGAGGCCAAACGATCACGGAACTGAAGAAGCAACACCGAGTGACACAAGAACACAATTGGGAAAATGCCACTCGTATTCACATCTATTACAAGTACACAAAAACCCAATCCCAGATCAGAACACTTACATGCAATCTCACAAGCCTATGCTTTGCAGTCTCTTACTGGTTGCACTCCCTACCCGTCTTGTGTCTTCCCTCAAGAACACCGGATTGCTGCCCAACTCGACTTCCACTCCCTTGGAACCTTGGGCTCGTTGTGTCCCTCTACTGATCTGGTTGCTCCTGGTTCTCTCCTCGCCTCTGCTTGGAGTTGGTGTCTCTCGCCTCTTCTGGTCCCTCTTCCTGAATGAGGCCGACTCCCTTTTATAGAGGAGTCGAGCAAATCTTCCCTAGCAACCAATGGGAGGATCCCTTGATTCTCTCCATCATATCTTGACCTGTTGAATCTGTGATTCTTCAAGATTGCCTCCATGACAGATTGACTGCCATATCCCGGGAGGATCTTCCCGAATTTCCCTGGATTGACTTGGTGCCAGCTAGCCTCGTCGTCCAGGTTCATCCCCTCTCTAGGGTCCACGTCCCTGATCCCCTCCTAGGATCACAGTCGTCTGATTGCTGCGTCCAATGGTGCTCGAGCCTGGTCAAGGATATAGCCAATCCCCACAAGTCGTCAACTCCCCTGTCGCTAAGTGCAAAGCCTCCCTTAGCGTCTGCCGGGCCTGTTGAGGTATGCGCACTCCTGGAGTGCTCTTGCGTGGTAGTATCAGGTTCCATGAACCTCCTAGAGCCCGGCACCATGCCTTGCTCGTGGGCATCCTCACTGCCCACCCACACATTCGCCGACTTGTGCCTTGTGGCACTCCCTTGCCACAATCTGGTCCTTTGGCACACTGCCGAGCCTTTGATCGACCATCCTCTTCATGAGTGCATTCGTGCACGCTTGTGTGACCATCTCTAGACTTGCCTGCTTCATGGACTTGCAATTCTCTCAACACCATGCACCTGGTTGCCTGCGCATCCTTGCGTGCAGGCTTATGCGCCACCACTACCCCGAGGCACGGCCTGTGGTGCGTATTCTGCAGGGCTAGAGCTCAAGGGTCTAACAAACCTCCCCCACCCAAGGGATTTGACACCCTCGTTGAATGAGACTCTCGGTACCGCCGGATGAGGTCTTCGTACTGCCATAGTGTGACATCCTTCTCCCAAGTCGCCTCTGACTCGGGTAGGTCCTTCCACTTGACCAAGTACTCCGTCCTCCTGTTCATCTTGCTGTAACCCAGCACTCGGTGATCAAGTATGTCTTCCACCTCCTTGTCGGGTTCCTTCCTCACGGTGAGAGGGGCGCGCTTCACCTTGTTGCGCTCCAGATGCTCCTCGTCCCATTGGTAAGGCTTAAGGAAACTGACGTGGAATGTTGGGTGCACCTTCATCCTCTCTGGTAGTGCTAGCCGATAGGCTACTAGCCCGACTCTCTTGATCACTTCAAAGGGTCCGTCATACCACTAGAACAAGCCCTTATGCCAGCGCTTGCTCATGATCTTCTTCCAGATCTGTGGGGTGAGCTTCAACATCACTAAGTCTCCCACCTGGAACTCCAGCAGCCTCCGGTTCCTGTCCACATACTTCTTCATTTGCCTGGCAGCTTTGGCGAGGCTATCTCTCACCTCTTCAAGCATCTCTTGCTTGTCACGTGCGAATCGATATGTGGTCGGGCACGGCCCTTCCTTGCGCTGCAATGCCACCTCCTGTGGCATTAGCGGTTGGTAGCCCATTGCTAACTCAAACAGGCTATGACCTATTGCAGAGGAGCGGTTCAAGTTGTAAGACAACTGAGCGGAGTCAAGCAAGTCTAACCAATTCCGTTGACTTGCTGAGACATAGTGCCTCAAGTACTCCTCCAGCAGTGCATTCACTCGTTCTGTCTGGCCGTCCATCTGTGGATGATTGGCCGTTGAGAACTTCAGTTCGGATCCCAGCAATCCGAACAAACATGTCCAAAAGTTGCCTGTGAACCGAGCGTCTCGGTCATTCACTATCTCCATTAGCACTCCAAAGAGCTTCACCACGGAGCGATAGAAAGCCTCAGCTGTGCAATTCTTGGTCATGGGGTGAAAATCGCGTACTTGGAGAAGCGGTCCACGACCACCATCACCGCCGTATAACCCCTCACTTCTGGAAATCCAGACACAAAGTCCATGGAAACTGATACCCAAGGCTTCTCTGGCACTGCCAAGGGTTGTAGGAGACCAGCCTCTGCTCGCCTCTCCACCTTGTCTTGTTGACAAATGAGACAAGTCTTGACGTATAACTCCACATCGTTGGCCATGTTTGGCCACACATAGGACCTCGACAATAGGGCTAGCGTTCGCTCATGGCCTGGATGTCCAGCCCAAGGACTGTCGTGACTCTCCTTCATCAACTGGTAGCACAATCCCTCTCCGCTAGGGACAAGCAAACGGCCACCTTTGCCATAAAGCAGCCCATCTTCCAGCCAATACTGCCTCACCATCTCGTCCTTGACTTGCTCCACTAGGAGTTGATAGGTCTTGTCCCCTAGTGTAGCGATCTTGACCTCCTGGAGGAAGTCGGAGGTTACTTGAGTCAAAGCCGCCACCTGGTCCGAAGCCTTCTGACTGAGGGCATCCGCCACTAGGTTGTGCCTCCCCGGTCGGTGTTCCCACTTGAAGTCATACTCCGCTAGGAACTCTTGCCACCGTGCTTGCCTGGGTGACAACTTTGGTTGTGACTTGAAGAAGGTATTGGCGACGTTGTCCGTCTTAACCACGAATGTGGTTCCTAGCAAGTACACTCGCCATACCCTCAAGCAATGCACCACAACCAGCATCTCCTTCTCATGTGCTGAGTAGCACTGTTCAGCCGGCTTCAACTTCCAACTCTCGAACGCCACAGGATGCCCGTCTTGCACGAGAACTCCTCCTACAGCACGATCTGAGGCATCCGTATACACCTCAAATGGCTTCTCAAAGTTCGGGAGCTTGAGCACGGGCTCCGTCACAATGGCGGTCTTCACCTTGGAGAATGCCACTTCACAATCCTCATCCCACGTCCACTTCTGCTCCTTCCGCAGCAGATCAGTGAAGGGACTCACTTTCTTTGAGTACCCCTTGCTAAACTTGCGGTTGTAGTTGGCCAGCCCCAAGAAACTCCGCAACTCGGACACCGACTTTGGTGCAGGCCAATCTTGGATTGCCTGCACCTTCTTGGGGTCCATCCGCACCTGCCCTTGGCTGATCACATGGCCAAGGAATCGGATCTCCTGCATGCCAAACTCGCACTTCTCCCTCTTCACATACAGGGAGTGTTGCCTAAGCCACTCAAAAACAGCCTGCAAGTGCTGCACATGTTGTGCCAAGTCCCTGCTATACATGACAATATCATCCAAATAGACAACCACAAACTGATGCAGCATGTCATGAAACACATCATTCATCAAGTTGCAGAATGTGGCAGGAGCATTGGTTAAACCGAATGGCATTACCAGGAATTCAAAGGATCCATAACGAGTTACCATTGTGGTCTTGGACTCGTCTCCTTTGGCGATGCGGACTTGCCAATATCCTGAATGTAAGTCCAGCTTGGAGAAGATCCTCGCCTCACCTAGGCGATCAAACAGGTCTGCAATCAAGGGCACCAGGTACTTGTTCTTTACTGTGACCTTGTTCAATCCACAGTAGTCGACACACAACCGGAGAGAGCCATCCTGCTTCTCCTGGAACAACACCAGGGCTCCATAAGGGGCTTTGGAGGGCTGGATCTTTCCCGCATCCAGCAACTCGGTCAACTGACTCTGCAGCTCTACCAGCTCCTTCGGGGACATCTGGTACAGGGCTTTGGCTGGGGGAACGGTGCCTGGCAGTAGTTCTATCTTGTGATCTACTGCTCAGCACGGCGGTAGCCCTCCTGGCAACTCCTCTGGCATCACATCTTGGAATTGCCTGAGCACTTCCACAACCTCGTGTGGAATCTCCTGGTCCGCCTCCGTCTCCTGCAAGTCTATTTCCCTAATAGCCGCAAGGTAAGTGGGATACCCCTTCTTCATTCCTCGTGCCAATTGCATTGCAGATACCTTCTCCGTGGCTACCTCCTCGGAGCGTGCAAGGCCTCGGTATCCTTGCACAAAACAGGGTCGTCGGGGATCTCCAATGACGATGCTTCCCACATGAGGCATGATGGTGATTGTGCATTTGCAAAGAAGCTATTCCCAAGGATGAGGTCGTACTCATCCAAAGGAACCACCATCAGATCAACTGTACCCTCCCAAGCCTCTATCTTGATGGGCACATCCCTTGCCAACCCACCCATTGGTTGGCTCTTGGAGTTCACCGCCTTCAATCGGCTGTGAGAGCACTCCACTCACAACTCCAAGGTTCGCATCATCCGATCTGATACGAATGTGTTGGTGGCGCCAGTATCCACCAAGGCTGACATCCGCCTGCCATTCAAGGTCACATCCACGAACAACAAACTGTGGCGTACCTTAGGGCACTCACTCCGCATAGCGCCGAGGGCCTGCAGTGGGGCAACATGCTGCACTTGGTCCTCGTCGGAGTCATCCGACCGTAGGGCAGTAACCTTCCCCTCCTGCTTTGGGCACTCCTTTGCCCTATGGGGTCCGTTACATATGAAGCAGCCTAGGTGCGTCCAAGGATCCTTCCTTCCATTGGCTCCTTCGATCACCTTCGCCTTCCCCTTGTCTGGTCGGGTCAGCTGCTTCTCCTTGCCCTTCCCTGACTTTCCTTTCAGGTAGGACTTGGACTTCTTGTCCTTGTCCATCGGCTGGGCCTTCTTGCTCCCCTCCTCGGCATGAGCAATCCGTAAGTCCAGCAGTGCGTCCGCCGCAGCTAAGGTAGAAGGAAGGTCTCTTACCCCTTGCCTCCTTAGCTCGAGTTGAGCCCAAGGTTGCAATCCCTTCAGGAACGTGTACAGCTTGTCCGTCTCTGACATATCCGTCACGTCCAGCATCAGCGCGCTAAACTCCTTCACATAGTCTCACACTGGTCCGCTGTGCCTCAACTTGGCCATCGCATCCCTAGCAAGCCATGTTGTGTTGCTCGGCAGGAACTGCTCTTTCAGCTCCTTCTTCAGTGCCTCCCAGGTCTCCATCCGGGGTCTACCTGCACTGAGATCATCTTGGACTCGGGTCCTCCACCATAGCTTCGCATCCTTGGCGAGATACATGGTGGTGATCGTCACCTTCTCGGTGTCGGGGATCTTCGCAGCAGCGAAGTAGTTCTCCATATCCCATATGAAGTTGTCTAGATCCTTGGAACTCCTTGTTCCTTCAAACGCCTTTGGCTCCGGGACCTTCATCCTCCCACGAGGCTCATTCGATGGCCCCACCTGGGAAATGAGTTGTCGCTTGATCAGGACCACATCATCTTTCAGGGTCGCTACGTCAAGCCTGATCTCCTTCAGCAGATCAGTCATGATCCCTCCAAGATTGTCGCCTTTGCCGATGTTGTCCTCCAAAGCAGCAACACGGGGTTCCAGCGTAGCGGTCGGGTCTGCTCGTCCAGTGAGCTCTGCAAGGCGGCCTTCTAGCACCACCAATCGCTCCTGCAATGCTTCCATTGCCCTGGTCCACACGTTGGCTGATTGTAGGGTACGTGTGTTGACAAAGGGGATCCTCCACTTGAACACAGCACCATGATCACGGGTACTCCGGCTGGTCATGGGCAGAACCTCTGCTCTGATACCACTGTCACGGGGCTGATGCGGGTCACAAAATTTTCTGCACCCCGCTAGGCGTCGACACACAGTTTGTCGACCAGCCACACACACACCGCACGTACCGTCGAGGCCAAATGATCATGGAACCAAAGAAGCAACACCGAGTGACACAAGAACACAATTGGGAAAATGCCACTCGTATTCACATCTATTACAAGTACAAGAAAAACCCAATCCCAGATCAGAACACTTACACGCAATCTCATGAGCCTATGCTTCGCAGTCTCTTACTGGTTGCACTCCCTACCCGTCTTGTGTCTTCCCTCAAGAACACCGGATTGCTGCCCAACTCGACTTCCACTCCCTTGGAACCTCGGGCTCATCGTGTCCCTCGACTGATCTGGTCGCTCCTGGTTCTCTCCTCGCCTCTGCTTGGAGTCTGGTGTCTCTTGCCTCTTCTGGTCCCTCTTCTCAAATGAGGCCGACTCCCTTTTATAGAGGAGCTGAGCAAATCTTCCCTGGCAACCGATGGGAGGATCCCTTGATTCTCTCCATCATATCTTGACCTGTTGAATCTATGATTCTTCAAGATTGCCTCCATGACAGATTGACTGCCATATCCCGGGAGGATCTTCCTGGATTTCCCTGGATTGACTTGGCGCCAGCTAGCCTCGTCGTCCAGGTTCATCCCCTCTCTAGGGTCCACGTCCCTGATCCCCTCCTAGGATCACGGTCGTCTGATTGCTGCATCCAATGGTGCTCGAGCCTGGTCAAGGATATAGCCAATCCCCCACAAGTCGTCAACTCCCCTGCCACTATGTGCTGAGCCTCCCTTAGCGTCTGCCGGACCTGTTGAGGTATGCGCACTCCTGGAGTGCTCTTGCGCAGTTGTATCAGGTTCCATGAACCTCCTAGAGCCTGGCACCATGCCTTGCTAATGGGCATCCTCACTGCCCACCCACGCATTCGCCGACTTGTGCCTTGTGGCACTCCCTTGCCACAATCTGGTCCTTTGGCACATTGCCAAGCCTTTGATTGACCATCCTCTTCACGAGTGCCTTCGTGCACGCTTGTGTGACCATCTCCAGACTTGCCTGCTTCATGGACTTGCAATTCTCTCAACACCACCTGGTTGCCCGCACATCCTTGCATGCAGGCTTATGCGCCACCACTACCCTGAGGCACGGCCTGTGGTGCGCATTCTCTGAGGCTAGAGCTCAAGGGTCTAACACCTTGCTTGACCACAGGCTGTGCCTTGCTCTTCCACAAGGGATGGCTCAAATGACCAGGGGCTATACACGTGGTCTCTCACAGGCAGTGCCTGGCTCTACCTATGGCGATGCCTAGCTCTATCATGAGCGATGCCTTGCTTGACCACCCACTATGCCTTTCTATACCAAGGGCAATACCATGTTCAACCATGGGCTGCGCCTTGCCCAACCACAGGCGATGCCTTGCTTGACCGCGGGCTGTGCCTTGCTCCACAAAGGGCTATGGCTTGGTCGACCATGGAGACAGCCCTCGGTTCAACCACGGGCAATGCCTTGCTCTGCCATGGGCAATGGCTAGGTCAACCACGGAGGCAACCCTCAGTCGAACATGGGCTGTGGCTTGCTCTACCGCGGGTGATGGCTTGGTTGACCATGGAGACAGACCTCAGTTAACCCTGGGCTGTGCGCTTGGTCGCTCATGGGCTGTGCCTTGCTCTAAAATGGTCATCCACTGCAACAGCCCTTGGTAGATCTCTATCGATGCCTTGATCGACCACGGGTGGTGCACATGATTGATCACAGCCAGTCCCTTGCTCTACCATGGGTGATGCCTTGGTCAACCACGGGCAGTGCCTTGCTCTACCACGGGCTGTGCCTTGGTCGTCCACAGAGACAGCCCTCAGTTGACCACAGGCTATGCACTTGGTAGCTCACGGGCAGTGCCTGGCTCTACCTCGGGTGATGCCTTGCTCAACCACGGGCTGTGCCTTGCTCAACCACGGGCTGTGCCTTGCCCAACCAAGGGCGATATCTTGCTTGCCCACGGGCTGTGCCTTGCTCAACCAAGGCGGATGGCTTGGTTGACCATGGAGACAGCCCTCAGTTGACCACAGGTGATGCCTTGCTCGACCATGGGCTGTGCCTTGCTCTACCAAGGCCAATGGCTTGGTCGACCATGGAGACAGCCCTCAGGTCAACCTAGCCTCAATCGATCACGGGCTGTGGCTTGCTCTACCATGTGTGATGGCTTGGTCGGCCATGGAGACAGCCCTCAGTCAACCATGGGCTGTGCGCTGAGTTGCTCATGGGCAGTGCCTTGCTCTAAAATGGTCAACCACAGCAACAGCCCTTGGTAGATCTCAGTTGATGCCTTGATCAACCACGGGAAGTGCACATGATCGCTGACAGACAGTCCCTTGCTCTACCATGGGTGATGCCTTGGTCGGCCACAGGCAGTGCCTTGCTGTACCATGGGCAATGGCTTGGTCGACCACAGAGACAGCCCTTGGTTGACCACGGGCTTTGCACTTGGTAGCTCAAGGGCAGTGCTTGGCTCTACCTCGGGCAATGCTTTGCTCCATCACGGGCTGTGCCTTGCTCTGCCACAGGTGATGCCTCACTCGTCCACGGGCTATGCCAGGCTCTACCAAGGGCAAAGGCATGTTCAACCATGGGTTGTGCATCGCTCTACAATGGGCGATGGCTTGGTCAACCACAGAGACAGCCCTCGGTCAACAACGGGCTGTCTGCTCGGTAGCTCATGGGCAGTGCCTGGCTCAACCTTGGGCAATGCCTTCCTCGACCCTAAGCTGTGCCTTACTCTATGATGGGCCAATGCCTTACTCTACCAAGGGCAATAGCATGTTCGACCATGGGTTGTGCCTCACTCTACCACGGGCGATGCCTCACTCAACCACATGCTGTGCCTTGCTCTAGCACGGGCGATACCCTGCTTGTCCCCGGGCAGTGCCTTGTTCTACCCCAGGCCATGGCTTAGTCGACCACCGGCTATGCCTCGCTGTACCTCGGTTGACCACAGGCTGTGCCTTGCTCTTCCGCAGGTGATGGCACAAACGACCACGGTCTATACGCTCGGTCTCTCATGGGCTGTGCCTGGGTCTACCTAGGGAGATGCCTTGCTCGACCACAGGCGGGGCCTTGCTCTACCATGAGGGATGCCTTGCTCAGCCACCCACTGTGCCTTTCTATACCAAGGGCAATACCATGTTTGACCACAGGCAGCACCTTGCCCAACCAGGGGCAACGCCTTGCTCGACTACAGGCTGTGCCTTGCTCTAACAAGGCCGATGGCTTGGTCGGCCATGGAGACAGCCCTCGGTTGACCACAGGCGATGTCTTGCTCGACCATGGGCTGTGCCATGCCCGACCACGGGTGATGCCTTGCTCAACCACGGGCTATGCCTTGCTCTACCAAGGCCAATGGCTTGGTCGACCACGGAGACAGCCCTCAGTTCAACCATGGGCAATGCCTTGCTCTGCCACGGGGGTTTTTCTAGGTTGACCACAGAGACAGCCCTCAGTTGACCATGGGCTGTGGCTTGCTCTACCACGGGCGATGGCTTGGTCGATCATGGAGATAGCCCTCGGTTGACCACGGGCTGTGTGCTCGGTCACTCACAAGCAGTGCCTTGCTCTACCATGGCCGACCACAGCAACAGCCCTTGGTAGATCACGGTCAATGCCTTGATCAATCTGGGCAGTGCACATGATTGCTGACAGGCAGTCCCTTGCTCTACTATGGGCGATGCCTGGGTCGACCACAGGCCGTGCCTTGCTCTGCCATAGGCTGTACCTAGCTCTACCACAGGTGATGGCTTGGTCGACCATGGAGATAGCCCTAGGTTTACCTCGGGCATGCTTTTCAGTAGCTCACAGGATGTGCCTGGCTTTACCTCGGGCGATCCTTGCTTGACCGGCTGTGGCTTGCTCTACCACATGTGGTGCCTTGCTTGTCCATGTGCTGTGCCAGGCTCTACCAAGGGCAAAGCATGTTCGACCACAGGCTGTGCATCACTCTAAAACAGGTGAAGGCTTGGTCAACCATGGAGACAGCCCTTGGTCAACAACAGGCTGTGCTCTCGGTAGCTCATGGGTAGTGCCTAGCTTAACCTCGTGCGATACCTTCCTCAACCCCGAGATGTGGCTTACTCTATGACTGGCCATGCCATTGCCCTTGGTGGCCTTGCCCTACCAAGGGCAATGGCATGTTCGACCATGAGTTGTGCCTCACTCTACCATGAGCGATGCCTTGCTCAACCACATGCTGTGCCTTGCTCTAGCACAGGCAATGCCTTGCTTGTCCACGGCCAGTCCCTTGCTCTACCCCAGGCCATGGCTTGGTAGACCACCAGCTATGCCTCGCTCTACCTTGGTCGATGACAGGCTGTACACTCAGTCACTTACTGGCAGTGCCTTGCTCCACCATGGTCGATGCCTTGGTCGACCATGGCAACAGCCCTTGGTCGATCATGGTCGATGCCTTGATCGACCACGGCAGTGCACTCGGTCACTCACTGGCTATGCCATACTCTACCATGGGTGATGCCTTGATCAGCCACGGCAACAGTGCTTGGTCTACCATGGGCAGTGCCTTGCTTTACCATGGGCAATGCCCCACTCGACCATGCACTATGGCTGGCTCTACCACGGTCATTGCATTGCACAACAATGGGCTGTGCCTCACTGTACCATGGGCAATGGCTTGGTCGACCACGGGCTGTGCCTCACTCTACCACAGGCAATGCCTTGCTCGACAACGAGTTGTGCCTGGCTCTACCACGGGAGATGCCATGCTCAACCATGAGCTATGCCTTGCTCTACCACGGGCAATGGCTTAATGAACCACGGGCTGTGCCTCGCCCTACCACAGGCAAAGCCTTGCTTTGCCATTGGCGATGGCTTGGTCGACCACAGAGACAGCCCTCAGTCAACCATGGGCTGTGCGCTCAATCGCTCATGGCCAGTAGCTGGCTCTACCTTGGGCGATGCCCTGCTTGACCACAGGCTGTGCCTTGCTCTACCATGGGTGATGGCTTGCTGGACCACGGGCTGTGCGTAGCTCTACCACGGGCAATGGCTTGTTCGACCATGGGCTATGCCTCGCTCTACCACGGGCTATGCGTTGCTTGTCCATGGACTGTGCCTTGCTCTCCCACCAGCAATGGCTTGGTTGACCATGGAGACAGCCCTTGGTTGACCATGGGCAGTGTGCTCAGTTGCTCACGCCCAGTGGCAGGCTCTACCACGGGTGATGCCCTGCTCGACCACAGCTGTGCCTTGCTCTACCATGGGCGATGGCTTGCTCAACCACAGGCCATGCCTTGCTTTACCTCGGGTGACTCCTTGCTTGACCACGTGCTTTGCATCGCTCAACCATGGGTGATTGCTTGGTTAACCTCAGAGACAGCCCTTGGTCGATCTGGTGCTGTGCACTCAGTCGCTCATGGGTCATGCCTTGCTCTACGATGTGCGATGCCTTGCCTGACCATGGGCAATGGCTTGGTCAACCAAAGGTTGTGCCTCACTGTATCATGGGAGATGGCTTGCTCAGCAACGGCCTGTGCCTTGCTCTACCACGGGCATTGCCTTGCTCTACCATGGGCAGTGCCTTGCTCTACCATGGGCGATGGCTCAGACGACCATGGCCTGAACGCTTGGTCTGTCACGGGCAGTGCCTAGCTCTACCTTGGGTGATGCCTTGCTCCACCACGGGCTGGGCCTTGCTCTACCATGGGTGAAGCCTTGCTCGACCACCCACATTGCCTTTCTTTTCCAGGGGCAATGGCATGTTTGACCAAGGGCTGTGCCTCGCTCTACCATGGGTGATGCCTTGCTTGACCACAGGCTGCGCCTTGCCCAACCAGGGGCAGCGCCTTGCTCGACCACAGGCTGCACCCTGCTCTACCAAGGGCAATGCCTTGCTCGATCATGGGCTGTGGCTTGCCCGACCATGGGCTGTGCCTTGCCCAACCACAGGTGATGCTTTGCTCAACTACGGGCTGTGGGTTGCTCTACGAAGGGCGATGGCCTGGTGGACCTTGGAGACAGCCCTCGGTTCAACCACAGGAAATGCCTTGATCTGCCATGGGCGATGGCTTCGTTGATGATGGAGACAGCCCTCAGTCGACCGCAGGCTGTGGCTTGCTCTACCATGGGCGATGGCTTGGTCGACCAGGGAGATGGCCCTCAGTGGAACACGGGCTGTGCCCTCGGTTGCTTACAGGCAGTGCCTTGCTCTCCCATCATTGATGCCTTGGTCGATCATGGGCATTGCCTTCCTCTACCATGGTCGATGTCTTGGTCGACCACAGGCAGTGCCTTGCTCAACCATGGGCAATGCTCTGCTCAACCACAGGCTGTGCCTGGCTCTACCACGGGTGTTGCCATGCATGACCACGGGCAGTCCCTTCCCGTACCACAGACAATGGCTTGGTTGACCACAGGCTGTGCCTCACTCTACCAAGCGTGATGCCTTGCTCGACCATGGGCTGTGCCTTGCCCTACCACGGGCAATGGCTTCGACAACCACGGAGACGGCCCTCAGTCGACTAGGTGCAATGTAATTAGTTGCCCATTGGCCCTGCCTTGCTCTACCTCACGTGATGCCTTGCTCAATCACAGGCTTTGCCTTGGTCTGCCATGAGCAATGGCTTGGTCCTCCAAAGGTTGTGCCTTGCTCTACCATGGGCGTTGCCTTGCTCAACCACGGGCTGTGCCTTGTTGTACCATGGGCAGCAGCTTGCTCGACTATGGGTAGTGCCTCTCTCATCCATGGGCAATGCCTTCTCGACCATGGGCTGTGCCTTCCTCTACCACGGGTGATGTCTTGGTGGACCACATAGACAGCCCTTGGTCAGCCACGGGTTGTGTGCTCTGTCGCTCACAGGCAGTGACTTCCTCTTCCACAGGTAATGCCTTGCTCCACCATGGGCTGTGCCTCACTCTACCACAGGCAATTCCTTGCTTGACCATGAGTGATGCCTTCTCGACCCTAGGTTGCACCTGGCTCTACTGCAGGTGATGCCTTCTTGAACACAGGCTGTGCATCTCTCTTCCACAGGCAACACCTTGCGCGACCATGGGCAGTGCCTGGCTATACCTCGGGCAACTCCTTGCTCAACCATGGGCTATGTGTCACTCAACCATGGGTGATGGTTTGGTCGACCTCGGAGACAGCCCTTGGTCGACCAGGTGCGGTGCACCTGGTCGTTCGTGGGCCGTGCCTTGCTCTACCATGTGCATTGCCTTGCTTGACCACAGGCAATGGCTTGGTCTTGGGTGACTCCTTCC
Organism: Sonneratia alba; assembly: GCA_900174645.1. Taxonomy (NCBI): domain Eukaryota; kingdom Viridiplantae; phylum Streptophyta; class Magnoliopsida; order Myrtales; family Lythraceae; genus Sonneratia; species Sonneratia alba. Next base: position 1,441,955 of record FWPY01000060.1, read on the forward strand.
TCGACCACAGGCTATGCATCACTCAACCATGGGTGATGGCTTGGTCTACCTCGGAGACAGCCCTTGGCCGACCAGGAGCTGTTCACTTGGTCGCTCATTGGCCATGCCTTGCTCTACCACATGTGATGCCTTGCTCAACCACAGGCAATGGCTTGGTCAACCAAAGGTTGTGCCATGCTGTATCACAGGCGATGGCTTGCTCAACCACGGCCTGTGCCTTACTCTACCATGGGCTGTGCCTTGCTCTTCCATGGGCGATGGCTCAGACGACCATGGGCTGTACACTCAGTCTCTCACGGGCAGTGCCTGGCTGTACCTCAGGTGATGCCTTTCATGACCATGGGCTGGGCCTTGCTCTACCATGGGGTGATGCCTTGCTTGACCACGGGCTGTGCCTTGCCGAGCCAAGGGTGATGCCTTGCCTGGCCATGGGCTGTGGCTTGCTCTACCAAGGGTGATGGCTTGGTCGACCGCGGAGACAGCCTTTGGTCAACAAAGGGTGATGCCATGCTCAACCAAGGGCTGTGCCTTGCCTGAGCAAGGGTGATGCCTTGCCTGACCACGGGCTGTGCCTTGCTCTACCAAGGGTGATGGTTTGGTCGACCACAGAGACAGCCCTCAGTCGATGATGGGCAATGCCATGCTCGACCAAGGGCTGTGCCTTGCCCAACCACGGGTGACGCCTTGCTCGACCACGAGCTGTGGCTTGCTGTTCCAAGGGCGATGGCTGGGTTGACCATGGAGACAGCCCTCGGTTCAACCACAGGCATTGCCTTGCTCTGTGATGGGTGATGACTTGGTTGACCACAGAGACAGCCCTCGGTCAACCACAGGCTGTGGCTTGCTCTACCATGGGTGATGGCTTGGTTAACCGTGGAGACAGCCCTCAGTCAACAATGGGCTATGCGCTCGGTCGCTCACAGGCAGTGCCTTGATCGACTATGGCAATGCCTTGGTCGACCATGGCAACAGCCCTTGGTGATCACAGTCGATGCCTTGATCGACCACAGGCGGTGCACATGGTCGCTCACAAGCAGTGCCTTGGTCTACCACGGGTGATGCCTTGGTGTACCATGGTCAATGCCTTGGTCTACCACAGGTGATGCCTTGCTCAACCACGGGCGATGCCCTGTTTGACCACAGGCGGTGCCTTGCTCAACCACAGGCGATGCCCTGTTTGACCACGGGCTGTGCCTGGCTCTACAATGGGTGCTGCCATGCTCAAACATGGGCAATCCCTTCCAGTGCCCGGACAATGGCTTGGTCGACCATGGGTAGTGCCTCACACTACCACGCACGATGCCTTGCTCAACCATGGGCTGTGCCTTGCTCTACCCTGGGTAACGGCTGGGACAACCACACAGACAGACCTTGGTCAACCAGGAGTTGTGCACTCAGTTGCTCATGGGCCGTGCATTGCTCTACCATGTGCGATGCGTTGCTCAACCATGCGCTGTGCCTGCCTCTACCACATGCAATCCCTTGCCCAATCACGGGCTGTGCCTTGGTCTACCATGAGCAATGGCTTGGTCCACCAGAGGATGTGCCTTGCTATACCATGGGTGTTGCCTTGCTCGACCACGAGCTGTGCCTTGTTGTACCATGGGTAGCTGCATGCTCAACCACGGGCAGTGCCACACTCTACCACAGGCAGTGCCTCACTCTACCACAGGCAATGCCATGCTCTACCATGGGTGATGCCTTGCCCGACATCGGGCTATGCCTGGCTCTACCACGGGAGATGCCATACTCGACCATGGGCTATGCCTTGCTCTACCACAGGAGATCCCTTGCTCGACCACGAGCTTTGCCTCGCATCGCCACCGGTGATGGCTTGGTCGACCACAGAGACAGCCCTCGGTCTACCACAGGCTGTGTGCTCAGCAGCTCATGGCCAGTGCCTGGCTCTTCCTCAGGCGATTGCCTGCTCGACCAGGGGCTGTGCCATGCTCTACCACGGGCGTTGGCATGCTCAACCATGGGCTGTGTGTCACTCTACCATGGACTATGCATTAGTTGACCACGGGCTGTGCCTTGCTCTACCATGGGCGATGGCTTGGTCAGCCACACAGACAGCCCACGGTTGACCATGGGCAATGCGCTCGATAGTTCATGGGCAGTTCCTGGCTCTACCTCGGGCAAGGCCTTGCTCGACCATGGGCTGTGCCTGGCTCTACCACCGGCAAACGCCTTGCTCAACCATGGTCTGTGCCTCACTCTACCAAGGGCAATGGCTTGGTCGACCATGGAGACAGCCCTTGGTCAGCCATGAGCTGTGCACTCGGTTGCTCAAGGGCTGTGCCATTCTCTACCACGTGTGTTGCCTTGCTCAACCATGGGCTATGCCTTGCTCTACCACAGGTGATGCCTTACTCGACCATGGGCAATGGCTTGGTTGACCAAAGGCTGTGCCTTGCTCTACCATGGCAATGGCGTGCTCGACTACAGCCTGCACCTTGCTCTGCCACAGGCGTTGCCTTGCTTGACCTCGGGCTGTGCCATGGGAAATGCCTTGCTCGACCACAGGCTGTGCCTTACTCTACCACGGGTGATGCCTTGCAAGACCACAGGCTGTGCACTTGGTCATTCATGGGCGGTTCCTTGCTCTACCACGGTCAATGCCTTGGTCGACCATGGCAACAGCCCTTGGTCAATCATGGTTGATGCATTGATCAACCACGGGCTGTGCACACGATCGCCCACGGGCAGTGCCCTGCTCTGCCACGGGTGATCCCTTGCTCGACAATGGCTACAGGTCTTGTTTGGTCATTGGGTGATGCCTTGATTGACCACAGGGACAGCGGTTGGTCAACTACGGGCAGTGCCATGCTCTAACATGGGCGATGCCCTGCTCGACCACAGGTTGTGCCTGGCTCTACCATGGGTGTTGCCTTGCTCAACAACGGGTTGTCCCGTGCTGTACCACAGCAATGGCTTGCTTGACCATGGGCTGTGCCTTGCACTACCATGGGCAATGCCTTGCTCAAACACAGGTTGTGCCTTGCTCTACCACGGGCGATGGCATGGTCGACCATGAGCTATGCCTCACTCTACCATGGGCCTTGCCTTACTCGACCATGGGATGTGCCAGGCTCTACCATGGGCGATGGCTTGTTTGACAACAAGTGGTGCGTCACTCTACCACGGGCAATGGCATGGTTGACCACGAGCTATGCCTTGCTCTACCATGGGCCTCGCCTTACTCAACCATGGGATGTCCCAGGCTCTACCATAGGTGATGGCTTGTTTGACAACAAGCGGTGCATCACTCTACCTCGGGCGATGGCTTGGTCGACCACCAGCTATGCCTGGCTGTACCATGGGCGATGCCTTGCTTGACCACAGGCTGTGCCTGGCTCTACCATGGGAGATGCCATGCTTCACCATGGGCAATGGCTTGTTTGACAATGGGCTGTGCCTTGCCCAACCACAGGCGATGGCTTGGTCGACCATGGTGACAGCCCTCGGTTGACCATGGGCTGTGTGCTCAGTTGCTCTTGGGCAATGCATTGCTCTACCATGAGCAATGCCTTGCTCCACCACTGGCTGTGCTTTGCTGTACCACGGGCAGTGGCTTGGTCGACCAAGGTGACAGCCCTCAGTCAACCATGAGCCACGCCTTGCTCTACCATGCACCATGCCTTGCTCTACCATGGGCGGTGCCTCGCTCAACCCGGGTGATGCCTTGTTTGACCACAGGCTGTGCCTCACTCTACCCGAGCGATGCCTTGCTCGACGATGGGCTATGCCTAACTCTAGCACGGGTGATTGCACACCACCACCGACTGTGCCTTGCGCAACCACAGGCCATGGTTTGGTTGACCACAGGCCTACCTTGCTAGACCACAGACGATGGCTGGGTTGACCATGAAGACAGCCCTCGGTTGACCACGGACTGTGCTCTCAGTTGCACAAGGGCAGTTCCTGGCTCCACCATGACTGATGCCTTGCTCGACCACGGTGATAGCCCTTCATCGATTAAGGGTAGACACGTTGATTGACCATGGCAATAGCTCCTCATTGACCACAGGCAGTGCCTTGGTTGACCACCCAGACAACCCTTGGTCAACTGCAGGCTGTGCGCTCACTCACTCATGGGCATTGCCTTTCTCTACCACAGTCATTGCCTTGCTCGACCACGGCAATAGCCCTTGGTCAATCATGGGGCGATGCCTTGATGGACCAAGGTGACAGCTCTCTGTCAACCATGGGTTGTGCCTCACTGTACCACAGGCGATGGCTTGCTTGAACACTGGCAATGCCTTACTCTATCACTGGCAATGGCTTGGTCAACAGCAGGCTGCGCCTCACTCTACCACGGGTGATGCCTTGCTCAACCACGGGCTGTGCTAGGCCCTACCATGGGCGATGGCTTGTTTGACCACGGGGCGGTGCCTCGCTCTACCACAGGCAATGGCTTGTTCAACCACGGAGACAGCCCTTGGTTGACCACAGGCAGTGTGCTCAGTTGCTAATGGGCGATGCCTTGCTCTACCACGTGCAATGCCTTACTCCACCACCGGCTGTGCCATGCTCTACCATGGACGATGGCTTGGCTGACCATGGAGACAGCCCTTGGTTGACCACAAGCCATGCCTTGCTCAACCATGAGCGGTGCCTTGCCCTACCCTAGATGATGCCTTGCTCGACCACGGGCTGTGCCTTTCTCTGCCATGGGTGATGGCTTGGTCGACACAGAGACAGCCCTCGGTTGACTACGGGCTGTGTGCTTGGTCTCTCACGGGCAGTGCCTTGCTCTACCACAAGCGATGCCATGCTCCACCACCGGCTATGCCTTGCTCTACCATGGGCCATGGCTTGGCCGACCCTAGGCTGTGCCTCGCTCTAGCATGGGCAATATGTTGTTCGACTATGGACTATGCCTTGCCCTACCATGAGCGATGGCTTGGTTGACCATGGAGACTGGCCTTGGTTGACCACTGACTGTGCACTTGGTCGTTCATGGCCAGTGCCTTGCTCTACCACAGGCTGTGCCTCGCTCTACCACGGGCGCTGCCTCACTCTACCACAGGTGATGACTTGGTCAACCATGGAGACAGCCCTCGATTGACCATGGGCTGTGCTCTCGGTTGCACGAGGGGAGTGCCATGCTTGACCCCGGTGACAGCCCTTCGTCAATCATGGGTGATGCCCTCATGACCACAGGCTGTGCACTCGGTCGCTCACAGGCAGTGCCTTGTGCTTCCATGGGCGATGTCTTCCTCGACCACGATGACAACCCCTGGTAAATCATGAGTCAGCACATTGATCAACCACGGCAACAGCTCTTGGTCGACCACGGGCAATGCCTTGGTCCACCACAGGCAATGCCTTGCTCAGCCACAGGCTGTGCCTTGCCCTACCACAGGTGATGCCTTGCTTGACGATGGGCTGTGCCTCGCTCTACCACGGTGATTGCTTGGTCAACCATGGAGACAGCCCTCAGTTGACTACGGACTGTGAGCTTGGTGGCTCATGGGCAGTGCCTGGCTCTTCCTCGGCCGATGCCTTGCTTGAGCATGGGCTGTGTCTTGCTCAACCATGGGTGATGGCTTGGTTGACCACAGAGACAACCCTCGGTCATCCATGGGCTGTGCACTCGGTCTCTCGTGGGCAATGCCTGTCTCTAACTTGGGTGATGCCTTGCTCTACCACAGGCTGTGCCTTGCTCTACAAGGGCAATAGCAAGTTCAACCACAGGTTGTGCCTCGCTCTACCACGGTAATGCCTTACTTGACCATGGGCTGTGCCTTGCCCTAGCATGGGCAATGCCTTGCTTGACCACGGCCTATGCCTTGCTCTACCACTGGCCATGGGTTGGTTGACCACGTGCTATGCCTCGGTGTTCCTCAATCGACCACGGGCTATACACTCGGTCTCTCTGGGGCAGTGCTTGGCTGTACCTAAGGCAGTGCCTTCCTCGACCATGGACCGTGTGTTGCTCTACCAAGGACCATGGCATGTTCGACCACAGTCTGTGCCTTGCCCAACCATGGGCAATGCCTCACTCTACCATAGGCTGGGCCTTTCTCTACCATGGGCAATGGCTTGGTCGACATGGAGACAGCCCTCGGTTGACCATGGGCTGTGTGCTCGGTTGCTCACAGGCAGTGCCTTGCTCTACCACAAGCAATGCCATGCTCCACCACCGGCTGTGCCTTGCTCTACCATGGGCCATGGCTTGGCCGACCCCAGGCAGTGCCTTGCTCTAGCACAGGTGATACGTTGCTCGACTACAGGCTATGCCTTGCACTACGACGAGTGATGATTTGGTTGACCATGGAGACCGGCCTTGGTTGACCACCAACTGTGCACTTGGTCGCAGATGAGCAGTGCCTGGCTCTACCACAGGTGATGCCTTGCTCAACCACAGGCTGTGCCTCACTCTACACGGGCGGCGCCTTGCTCCCCCATGGGCGGCGCCTTGCTCCCCCACGGGCAGCACCTTGCTCCCCCACGGGCGATGGCTTGGTCGACCATGGAGACAGTCCTCGATCAACCATGGGGCTGTGCTATTGGTTGCACAAGGGCAGTGCCTTGCTTGACCCCAGCAACAGCCCTTTGTCAATCATGGGTGATGCCCTCATCGACCATAGGCTGTGCACTCGGTCACTCACAGGCAGTGCCTTGCACTTCCATGGGCGATGCCTTCCTCGACCACGACAACAAACCCTTGGTCGATCATGGGTCAACGCATTGATCTACCACGGCAATAGCTCTCGGTCGACCACAGACAGTGCCTTGGTCCACCATGGTCATTGCCTTGCTCAGCCACAGGCTGTGCCCTGCCCTACCACAGGCAATGCCTTGCTTGACGAGGGGCTGTGCCTCGCTCTAACATGGGCAATGGCTTGGTCAACAATGGAGGCAGCCCTCGGTTGACTATGGGCTGTGCACTTGGTGGCTCATCGGCAGTGCCTGGCTCTTCCTCGGCTGATGCCTTGCTTGAGCATGGGCTGTGACTTGCTCAACCATGGGCAATGGCTTGGTCAACCATAGAGACAACCCTCAGTCGTCCACGGGCTGTGCACTCAATCTCTCATGGGCAGTGCTTGTCTCTACCTCAGGCAATGCCTTGCTCTACCACAGGCTGTGCCTTGCTCTACCAAGGGCAATAGCATGTTCGACCACAGGTTGTGCCTTACTCTACCATGGGCAATGCCTTACTTGACCACGGGCTATGCCTTGCCCTAGCACGGGTGATGCCTTGCTTGACCACGGCCTGTGCCTTCCTCTACCCTGGGCAATGGATTGGTTGACCATTGGCTGTGTCTTTCTCTATGATGGGCGATGGCTTGGTTGACCGTAGAGATAGCCCTCAATCAGCCACCAACTGTGCGCTCAGTCGCTCCATGGGCAGTGCCTTGCTCTACCATGGTAGATGCCTTGCACGATCACAGGCTGTGCCTTGCTCTACCAAGGGCAATACCATGTTTGACCACAGGTTGTACCTCACTCTACCATGGGCAAAGCCTTACTTGACCACGGACTATGCCATGCCCTAGCACAGGCTATGCCTTGCTTCACCACGGCCTGTGTCTTGCTCTCCCATGGGCTGCACCTTGCTTTACCCCAGGCAATGGCTTGGTTGACCACGGGCTGTGTCTTGCTCTACAACGGGCGATGGCTTGGTTGACCACAGAGATAGCCCTTGATCAGCCACCAGCTGTGCGCTCGTCAGTCGCTCACGGGCAGTTCCTTGCTCTACCAAGGGCAATACCATGTTTCACCACAGGTTGTGCCTCGCTCTACCATGGGCAATGCCTTACTTGACCATGGGCTATGCCTTGCCCTAGCATGGGCGATGCCTTGCTTCACCATGGCCTGTGCCTTGCTCTACCATGGGCCATGGGTTGGTCGACCATGGGCTGCACCTTGCTTTACCCTGGCAATGGCTTTGGTTGACCCCATGCTGTGTCTTGCTCTACAACGAGCGATGGCTTGGTCAACCACAGAGATAGCCCTCAGTCAGCCACCAGCTGTGTTCTCGGATGCTCATGGGCAGTGCCTTGCTCTGCCACAGGTGATGCCTTTGCACGACCACAGGCTGTGCCCTTGCTCTCCATGGGCAATGGCTTGGTTGACCATGGAGATTGCCCTCAGTCGACCATGGGCTGTGCCTTGCTCTACCACGGGTGATGGCTCAATCGACCATGGGCTGTACGCATGGTCTCTCATGGGTAGTGCCTTGCCTCTTCCTCGGGTGATGCCTTGCTCAACCATGGGCTGGCCTTGCAATACCAAGGGCCATGGCATGTTTGACCATGGGCTGTGGCCTTGCTTACGATCGGTGATGCCATGCCTCAACCACAGGCAGTGCCTTGCTTGAACTCGGCAAAAGCCTTCGTCGATCACTGGGCAATGCCCTCATCCACACAGGCTGTTCACTTGGTCGCTCACAGGCAGTGCCTTGCACTTCAACGGGTGATAGCTTCCTCGTCCATGGTGACAACACTTGGTCAATCATGGTCAACATGTTGATTGACCAGGGCAACAGCTCTTGGTCGATAATGGGTTGACGCATTGATTCTACCATGGCAACAGCTCTTGGTCAATCATGGGTCCATGGGCAATGCATTGCTCAGCCACAGGCTGTGCCTTGCTCGACCCTGGGCTTGTGCCTGCACTCTACCACTGGCGATGGCTTGGTCAACCACAGAGACAGCCCTCGGTTGACTACAGGCAGTGCCTGGCTCTTCCTCTGACAATGCTTGCTTGACCACCGGCTGTGCCTTGCTCTACCATAGGCAATTCCCTACTCAACCACGGGCTGTGCCTTGCCTACCAAGGCAATGGCATGTTCAATCATGGGCTGTGCCTTGCTCCCATGGGCGATGGCTTTGGTCGACCACAGAGACAGCCCTTGATTGACCATGGGCTATCACTTGGTCTCCCGCGGGCAGTGCCTATGCTCTTCCTTGGGCAATGTCTTGCTCTACCATGGGCTGTGTGCCTTCTTTACCAAGGGCATAGCATGTTTTGACGACAGGTTATGCCTCGCTCTACCACAGGCAATTCCTTACTAGATCGCGGGCTGTGCCTAGCATGGGTGATGCCTTGGCCGACCATGGTTGTGTCCTCTACTGTTACTGTGGGTGATCATCGGCTTGTAATACTGCTGTCTCTGCTATTGCGGCCGAGCCATATGTCAGCTGTACCTATTGTGAGCATTTGCCTTTCTTGACCATGGGCTGGTCTTTGTCTACAGGGTCATGGGCATGTTGGACCACGGTCTATCTGCCTTGCATCCTTAACCATGCTATCCNTACGTACATCAGTCCCTGCTCTGGTGCCTCCTCCTCGAGGCATGGCACCAAGGATTTGGAGTGGTGCACTCTGGTCTGTTCGCCAATCAGAGTCGGAGAGGGCTGTTTAACCAGGGCCGACAGCTTTCTCCTCTTTGGCACTCACGAGCACGATGGGGCCGTTGCAGATGAAGCACCGGTGGGTTTTGGGGTCCTTAGGGCGTGCTTCCATTGCCTTCCCCTTCCTTTGTCCCCTTGGGTGGCCTTCTTCTTCTCGCTTGCCTGGAGTTCTTGCATGGGGGGGGGGGGAGGGGGGGGGGGGGCGGGAGGGGGGTGTGTGTGTGGGGGGGAGGGGGGGGGGGGGGGGGGCGGGGGCGGGGGGGGGGGGGCATCTGGGGGGGGGGGGGGGGGGGGCGTGGGGGGGGGTGGGGGGGGGGGGGCGGGGCGGGGGCGGGGGGGTCTTGGACGGCCTTGTCCTTTGGCTTCTCAGCCTGCTTCCCCTTAGAGTCTTTTTGGCTACGCGGATGTCGATCAGCGGCATCTGCCTTCACATTGCAGTCTTGGAGGTCTTGGACTCCTTGCCTTCACAGCTCAAGTTGAAGCCCACGATTGAAGACTTCCGCTGAAGTTGAACAGGCTTGTCCACGACATCTCTATGACTCAGCAACAAGGAACTGAATTCCTTAACCTAGTCACGTACCGTGCGGTTCTGCTAGTTGCACAGCACATCCCGAAGCAGCCACGAAGTGTTCGTGGGAGGAACCGCTCCTTGAGTTCCCCTTCAACGAAGGCAGTCTCTGATAGCTTCGCATCTCTGGACAGGTACATGACAGCCATCGAGAACTTGTTCCCCGTCTGGAACTTTTCCTGCCTTGAAGTAGTGTTCGATGTCCCACAAGAAGTTCTCGAGTTCTTGGAACTCCGAGCGCCTGTGAAGGCTTTGGGTTCAAGTATCCTTACCTTATTGCCCCGAGATCCTCTGCTTCGGCTGCTCCTGTAGCCAGCGCACATCGGAGGATGCATACTTCCTCCTTCAACCGGGCAACATCTGGAACGAGGGATGCCAGCACCTCTGCTACTGTTCCAGCAACTCCAGACATGTTGCTGAGGGACGTTTCCAAGGCCGCAACTCATCCTTCAGTGCTTCCATGTGTGACATTCAGTCACTGGTCATTTGTTGTTGAAGACGCTCGCCTTACCGCTGAATGTGGCTCTGATACAACTGTCACAGGGGTCGGACTTTACCCAAAATTTCCGTTCCTGCGATGGTGGCTGAGCAGTGTCTCGCACACTCTCAGCCAACCCAAACACATGCAACAACGCAGCTCGCGAGGTTTAGCAACAAAGGGACAGAATCGAACGCCACACGGTAAGGGAAATCTCACTTGTATTCACAAACTGGATTACAAGAATATGCAAAACCCTTACACAATTCCACACGGACACTCCAAGTATGTGCCTTTGTGCGTCTGGCACTTGCACTCCTCACTTGGACAGGTGAACTCACACCAGGAGTCCACACATGGCTGGAGGGACTGGAGACAGTGCTACGGCCTTCCTGGATCAGCTCTCTGTCAAGGACTTACCTTCCTTTGCTCCAATCTTCCTTCCTCCTGACCTGGCTTGCTTGCTCACCCGCTTGCTTGCTAGCTCGCCAGAAATGTGTCTGTGTGTTCCTTCTCGTGTGTGTGTGTCCTGGTCATCTGGCTGCCTCCCCATTTATCCTTGCGGGGCAGGTTGCACAGCACCAGCCAGCCATGCCTCTCCCACCTACCGAACAGGAGATGGTGACTGCAGCAGTTGGATTGACAGCAGCAGTTGGACTGATTGCTTGCCAGCTCAGTCTTCTGGTCAGTCCTCTGACGGGAGCCCATGCCCCCACAACCTAATCCAGTCTGGTCCGGCTGAGTGCCACCGACACTCAGCTCGGCCCCGGGCCCATGTGCACACCTTGGATCAGTTCCTGGCGCCTGCAGTGCTGCTCGACCATGAGCGACCATCCTTAGGGAACTTGCGGGGCTTATGGCATTCCTAGAGCGACCAGGTCGCCCATCCTGGAGCGAGTGTTGCGGGAGCACTTGCGCATCTGTGGTCTACCAGCTCGCCTTGGAGCGAGTCCTGCGAGAACCTAGGGCGTCCCCATCACACGCCCTTGAGCGCATCCTGTGGGAACAGCCGCACACATCACTTGCCAGTCCAACTAGGGACGAGGCTTATGGGAGAACCCTTTGCCTGTGTCGCCTGCCCCTTGCCCTTCCATACCAGATGATCCTTCAGCAGTCTTTCCCCGATCCTGGCCCTGGTTGCTATGCAATCGAGGACCTGCATAGCGGCCATATTCGTGTTCGAGCATTGAGGGGCTTACAGGCAGTGCCTTGCTCTACCACAGGTGATGCCGTGCTCGACCACAGGCTGTGCCTCGCTCTACCATGGGCACTGTCTTTCACCCCCACAGATGATGACTTGGTTGACAACGGAGACAGCCCTCGATTGACCACGGGCCGTGCTCTTGGTTGCACATGGGGAGTGCCTTGCTTGATCCCGGCAACAGCCCTTCATCAATCATGGGTGATGCCCTCATCGACCACAGGCTGTGCACTTGGTCACTCACAGGCAGTGCCTTGCACTTCCATGGGTGATGTCTTCCTCGACCATGACGACAACCCTTGGTCAATCATGGGTCAACACATTGATCAACCATGGCAACAGCTCTTGGTCGACCACAGGCAATGCCTTGCTCAGCCAAGGGCTGTGCCTTGCCCAGCCAAGGGCTGTGCCTTGCCCTACTGCAGGCGATGCCTTGCTCAATGATGGGCTGTGCCTCACTCTACCATGGGTGATGGCTTGGTCAAGCACAGAGACAGCCCTCAGTGGACTATGGACTCTGTGCTTGGTGGCTCACGGGCAGTGCATGGCTCTTCCTCGGCCAATGCCTTGCTTGCCAATGCCTAGCTTGAGCATGGGTTGTGCCTTGCTCAACCATGGGCGATGGCTTGGTCAACCACAGAGACAACACCCGGTCATCCATGGGCTGTGCACTCGGTCTCTCATGGGCAGTGCCTGTCTCTAACTCGGGTGATGCCATGCTCTACTGCAGGCTGTGCCTTGCTCTACCAAGGGCAATAGCATGTTCAACCACAGGTTGTGCCTCGCTCTCCATGGGTAATACCTTACCTGACCATGCGTTGTGCCTTGCCCTAGCATGGGCAGTGCCTTGCTTGACCACGGCCTACGCCTTGCTCTAGCACGGCCATGGGTTGGTTGACCACGTGCTATGCCTCGGTGTTCCTCAATCAACCATGGGCTATACACTCGGTCTCTCTCTCGGGCAGTGCCTGGCTTTACCTCGGGCAGTGCCTTCCTCGACCAAGGGCCATGTGTTGCTCTTCCAAGGACCATGGCATGTTCGACCACGGTCTGTGCCTTGCCCAACCATGGGCAATGCCTCACTCTACCATAGGTTGGGCCTTTCTCTACCACAGGCAATGGCTTGGTCGACATGGAGACAGCCCTCGGTCAACCACGGGCTGTGCTCTCGGTCTCTCACAGGCAGTGCCTTGCTCTAGCACAGGCGATGTGTTGCTCGACTATGGGCTATGCCTTGCGCTACCATGAGTGATGGTTTGGTTGACCATGGAGACCGGCCTTGGTTGACCACCAACTGTGCACTTGGTCGCTGATGAGCAGTGCCTGGCTCTACCACAGGTGATGCCTCGCTTGACCACAGGCTGTGCCTCGCTCTACCACTGGTGGAGCCTTGCTCCCCCACAGGCAATGGCTTGGTCGACCATGGAGACAGCCCTCGATCAACCATGGGCTGTGCTCTCAGTTGCACAAGGGCTGTGCCTTGCTTGACCCCAGTGACAGCCCTTCGTCAATCATGGGTGATGCCCTCATCAACCATAGGCTGTGCACTCAGTCACTCACGGGCAGTGCCTTGCACTTCCACAGGCGATGCCTTCCTCGACCACGATGACAACCCTTGGTTGATCATGGGTCGACGCATTGATCTACCACGGCAATAGCTCGACTATGGCCTGTGCCTTGCTCTGCTACGAGGGTTGCCTTGATTGACCATGAGCTATGCCTTGCTTTACCCCAGGCAGTGGCTTGGTTGACCATGGGCTATGCCTTGCTCTATGATGGATGATGGCTTGGTTGACCACAGAGATAGACCTCGGTCAGCCACCAGCTGTGTGCTCAGTTGTTCACATGCAATGCCTTGCTCTGCCATGGGCAATGCCTTCCTTGACCCCGGGCTGTGCCTGGCTGTACCAAGGGAGATGCCTTGCTTGACCACGGGCTGTGCCTTGCTCGACCATGGGCAATGGCTTCTTCGACCACAGCTGTGCCTCACCCTACCACAGGTGATGGCTTGGTTGACCACAGAGATCGCCGTTGGTTGACCCGGCTGTGCCTTGCTCTACCACGGGTGATGGCTCGGTCGACCATGGACTGTACGCATGGTCTCTCATGGGCAGTGCCTTGCTCTGCCTTGCTTGACCACGGGCTGGGCCTTGCAATACCAAGGGCCATGGCATGTTCAACCATGGGCTGTGCTTTGCTCTATGATGGAAGATGCCTCACTTGACCATGGGCTGTGCCTTTGCCAACCACGGGCGATGCCTTGGTCTACCACGGAAATAGCCCTGAGTTGACCACGGGCGATGCCTTGCTCCACCACCAGCTGTGCCTTGCCCAACAACCATGGGTGATGCCTGGCTCGACCATGGGCTGTGCCTTGCTGTACCAAGGGCGATGGCTTGGTCGAACATGAGCTGTGCACCCGCTTGCTCACAGGCAGTTCCTTGCTCCACCACGGACAATAGCCCTTGGTCGATGACTGGTGATGCCGAGATCGACCATGGGCTGTGCACTCAGTTGCTCACTGGCAGTGCCTTCCTCAACCATGGGTGATGCCATGCTCGTCCATGGTGATAGCCCTTGGGTGATCTGGGTTGACACATTCATCGACCACGGCAACAGCCCTTGGTCGACCACAGGCAGTGCCTTGGTCCACCACGGGCTGTGCATCACTCTACCACAGGTGATGCCTTGATCATCCACAGCTATGCCTTGCCCAACCACAGGCGATGCCTTGCTTGACCACTTGCTGTGCCTTTCTCTACCACGGGTGATGGCTTGGTCAACCAGGGAGACAGCCCTCGGTTCACCACAGGTTGTGTGCTCGGTAGCTCACCAGCAGTGCCTGGCTCTACCCCAGGCGATGCAGTGCTTGACCACATGCTGTGCCTTGCTCTACCATGGATGATGCCTTGCAGACCACGACTGTGCCTTGCTCTGCCACCAGCGATGGCTTGGTCAAACCTGGAGACAGCCCTCCATGGGCTGTGCGCTCAGTCGCTCACAACCAGTGCCTGGCTCTACCTTGGCAATGCCCTGCATGACCATGGGCTGTGCCTTGCCCAACCATACGTGATGCCTCACTCGACCATGGGCTGTGCCTCACTCTACAATGAGTGATGGGTTGGTCAACCAGGGAGACAGCCCTTGGTTGACCATGAGCTATGTGCTTGGTAGCTCACGGGCAGTGCCTGGCTCTACCTCGGGCGATGCTGTGCTCGACCACACGTTGTGCATTGCTCTACCACGGATGATGCCTAGCTCGACCAAGGGTGATGGCTGGGTCGACCACAGAGATAGCCCTCGGTCAACCATGGGCAATGCCTTACTCTGGCACAAGCAATAACTTGGTTGACCACGGAGACAGCCCTTGGTTGACCACGGGCCGTGCCTTGCAGTTCCACGGGTGATGGCTAGGTTGAGCATGGACTGAACACTTGGTCTCTCATGGGCAGTGCCTGGCTCTACCTCAGGCGATGCCTTGATCTACCACAGGCTGTGCCGTGCTCTACCACGAGCAACACCTTGCTCTACCTAGGGCAATGGGATGTTCAACCATGGGCTGTGGCTTGATCTACCATGGGCGATGCCTTCTCAACCACCAATTGCACCTCCCTCTACCATGGGCAATGCCTTTTCGACCATGGGCTGTGCCTTGCTCTAACACAGGCTATGGGTTGGTCGACCACGGGCCATGCACTCAGTCGCTCACTGGCAGTGCCTCGCTCTACCTTGGGCAATGCCTTGCTCCACCCTAGGCTGTGGCCTTTTCTACCATGGGCAACGCCTTGCTCGACCACGGGCTGTGCCATGCTCTCACATGGGCAATGGCTGTGGCTTTGTGCTTGGTCACTCACACGCAGTGCCATGCTATAGCATGAGCAATGCCTTGCTCCACCATGGCCGATGCCTTCACGACCACGGGCTATGCCTTGCCCTACCATGTGCAATGGGATGTTCAGCCACGGCATGTGCCTTGCTCTACCACAGGCAATGGGATGTTGACCAAGGGCTGTGCCTTGCTCTACCACAGGTTGTGCCTTGCTCTACCATGGGTGATGGCTTGGTCAACAATGGAGAAAGCCCTTGGTCAACCACGAGCCATGTGCTCAGTCACTCACAGGCAGTGCCTTCCTCTTCCACAGGCAATGCCTTGCACCACCATGAGCTGTGCCTCGCTCTACCATGGGTGATGCCTTGCTCGACCACTGGTTGTCCCTTGCTCTACCACGAGCAATCACTTGGTTGACCAAACATACAGCCCTTAGTCGACTATGGGCTGTGTGCTCGATCACTCACAGGCAGTTCCTCGCTCTACCATGGTTGATGCCTAGCTTAACCATGGCGACAACCATTGGTTGATCATGGGCCAATGCCTTGATCAACCACTAAGACAGCTCTTGGTCGACCACGGGCAGTGCCTTGCTCTACCATGGGTGATGCCTTGTTCGACCATGGGCTGTGCCATGCTCTACCATGATCAATGTCTTGCTCCACCATGGGCAATGGCATGGTCGACCGGGCAGTGCCTCGCTCCTCCATGGGCAATCGCTTGCTTGACCACGGCCTGTGCCTTGCTCCACCATGGGCATTGCCTTGCTTGACGATGGGTTGTGCCTGGCTTTACCCTGGGCAATCACTTGGTTTACTGAGGGCTGTGTGTTGCCCTGCCCTGGGCAATGCCTTCATGACCATCAGCTGTGCCTTGGTCTACCACAGGCAATGGCTTGGTCAACAACACAGATAGCCCTTGGTCGGCCACGGGCTGTGCACTCGGTCACTCATGGGCGGTGCTTGGCTCCACCATGGGAGATGCCTTGCTAGACCACCGGCTTGCTCTACCATGGGCAATGGCTTGTTCGACCATGGCTGTGCCTCACCCAACCATGGGCTATGCCT
Source organism: Sonneratia alba (assembly GCA_900174645.1). Taxonomy (NCBI): domain Eukaryota; kingdom Viridiplantae; phylum Streptophyta; class Magnoliopsida; order Myrtales; family Lythraceae; genus Sonneratia; species Sonneratia alba. Next base: position 1,458,463 of record FWPY01000060.1, read on the forward strand.
TGCTCTAACAAGGGTGATACCTTGGTTGACCATGGAGATAGCCGTCAGTTGGCCATCGGTTCTGGCTTGCTCTACCACGAGCGATGCCTTGCTCAACCACAGGCTGGCCCTGGCTCTACCATGGGATATGCCTTGCTTGACCACGGGCTGTGCCTTGCTATACCATGTGCAATGTCTTGTTTGACCACGGGCTATGCCTCACCCCACTATGGCTGATGCCTTGCTCGACCACAGGCTGTGTGTTGTTCCAACAAGGGCAATGGCATGTTTGACCACGGGCTCTGCCTTGCTCTACCACAGGTGATGCCCTACTTGACGATGGGCTGTGCCTTGATCTAGCATGGGCGATGCATTGCTTGACCATGGCCTGTGCCTTGCTCTACCCAGGGCCATGGCTTGGTCGACCATGGGCCATGCCTTGCTGTACCTTGGTTGACCACAGGCTGTACACTCAGTCTCTCATGCATAGTGCCTGGTAGTACCTCTGGTGATGCCTTGCTCAACCATGGGTCGTGCCTTGCTCTACCAAGGGTGATGCCCTGCTCGACCACATGTTGTGCGTTGCTCTACAAAGGGCAATTTTCACCATGGGCTGTGCCTCACTATACCAAGGGCGATGGCTTGGTCGACCACAGAGATAGCCCTTAGTTGATCACGGGCAATGCCTTGCTCTGCCATGGTCAATGGGTTGGTCAACCACAGAGACAGCACTCAGATGATGATGTGTTGTGCCTTGCTCTACCACAGGCATTCGCCTGGTCAACCACAGAGACAGCCCTCCATCCACCACGGTTTGCTCTCTCAGTTGCTCATGGGCAGTGCCATGCTCCACCATGATTGATGCCTTGTCTGACCACAGCGACAGCCCTTGGTTGATCATGATTGATACCTTGATAGACCACCGGCTATGCATTTGGTCACTCACGGGCAGTGCCATGCTCTACCACAAGCAATGTCTTGCTTGATGACGGCAACAATGATTGTTTGATCAACGGGTGACATCTTCATCTGCAACGGGCTGTGGCGTACTCTACCATGGGTGATGGCTTGGTTGACCATGGAGACAGCCCTCGGTTGACAGCGGGCTATGCACTCAGTCGCTCATGGGCAGTGCCTTGCTCTACCATGGTCAATGCCTTGGTCAACCACGGCAACAGCCCTTGGTTGTTCATGGTCGATGCCTTGATTGACCACAGGTGGTGCACACGGTTGCTCACGGGCAGCACCTTGCTCTACCACGGTCAATGCCTTGGTTGACCACAGGCAAGGTGTTGCTCTACCACAGGCGATGCCTTGCTCTATGACAGTCGCTGTCTTGGTCAACCATGGGCAGTGCCTTGCACAACCGCAGGCCATGCCCTGCTTGACCACAGGATGTGCCCGGCTCTACCATGGGTGATGGCTTGTTCAACAACAAGCAGTGCGTCACTCTACCTCAGGCAATGGCTTGGTCGACCACCAGCTGTGCCTGGCTGTACCAAGGGTGATGCCTTGCTTGACCACAGGCTCTGCCTTGCTCTACCATGGGAGATGCCATGCTCCACTACAGGCAATGACTTGTTCGACAATGTGCTGTGCCTTGCCCAACCACGGGTGATGCCTTGCTTGACCGTGGGCTGTGCCTTGCCCTACCACGGGCGATGGCTTGGTCGACCATGGAGACCACCCTCAGTTGACCATGGGCTGTGTTCTCGGTCGCTCTTGGGTGATGCATTGCTCTAGCACAAGCAATGCCTTGCTCTACCACAGGCTGTGCTTTGCTGTACCATGGGCGGTGGCTTGGTCAACCACAGTGACAACCCTTGATCAACCACTTGCCATGCCTTGTTCTACCATGGGCCATGCCTTGCTTTACCATGGGCCGGGCCTCACTCAACCCTGGCCGATGCATTGTTCAACCACGAGCTGTGCCTCACTCTACCCCAAGCAATGCCTTGCTCAGCCATGGGCTATGCCTTGCTCTATCATGGGTGATGGCTTGGTCAACCACGGAGACAGCCCTTGCTGACTATGGGCTATGTGCTTGGTCGATCACAGGCAGTGCCTTGCTCTAACACAAGCAACGCCTTGCTCCACCACAAACTGTGCCTTGCGCTACCACAGGCCATGGTTTGGTTGAACATGGGCTGTGCCTCACTCTACCACGGGTGATGCCTTCCTCTACTATGGGACAGCCCTTGGTCAATCAAGGGTAAATACGTGTATCAACCATGGCAACAGCTCTTGGTTGACCACGGGCAGTGCCTTGGTCAACCACAGAGACATCCCTCGGTCAACTGCAGGCTGTGCGGTCAGTCACTCACAGGCATTGCCCTGCTCTACCACGGTCATTGCCTTGCTCGACCACGGCAACAGCCCTTGTTCGATCATGGGGTGACGCCATCATCAACCACAGCAATAGCTCTTGGTTGACCACCGGCAGTGGCATGCTCTACTGTGGATGAGGCCTTGCTTGACCACGGGTTGTGCCTCGCTCTACCATGGGCAATGGCTTGCTCGACCATTGGCGGTGCCTTACTCTAACAATAGCAATAGCTTGGTCAAACATGGGCTGTGCCTTGGTAGACCACAGGCGATGCCTTGCTCGACCACAGGCTATGCCTTGCTCTGCCACGGGCAATGGCTTGGATGACCACGGAGACTGCCCTCAATCAGCCATGGGCCGTGCCTTGCTCAACCACAGAGACAGCCCTCGGTTGGCCACAGGTGATGGCTCATTTGACCACAGTTGGTGCCTTGCTCTACCATGGCCAATGGCTTGTTCAACCACGGAGACCGGCCTCGGTCAACCACAGGCAGTGTGCTCAGTCGCTAGGTTGACCACGGGCTGTGCACACAGTTGCTCACGGGCAATGCCTGTCACTTCCTCAGGCGATGCCTTGCTTGACCACGGGCTGTACCTGGCTCTACCACAGGTGATGCCTTACTCGACCATGGGTTGTGCCTGGCTCTACCATGGGCGATGTCTTGTTCAACCACAGGCGGTGCCTCGCTCTACCACAGGTGATGCCTTGCTTGACTACTGGCTGTGCTTGGGCCCTCCACAGGCAATAGCATGTTCCACCTTGGGTTGTGCCTCCATCTACCATGGGCGACACCTTGCTCAACCATGGGATGTGCCATGCTATTCCACAGGCGTTGGCTTGGTCAATCACTGAGACAGCCCTCGGTCGACCATAGGCTGTGCACTCGGTCACTCACGGGCACTGCCTTGCTCTACCATAGGTTGTGCCTTGCTCTACCAAGGGCGATGGCTTGGTTGACCACAGAGACAACCCTCGGTCAACCACAGGCAGTGCCTTGCTCTGCCACGGGCAATGGCTTGGTCAACAACAGAGACAGCCCTCGGTAGACCACAGGCTGTGCCTTGCTTTTCCACGGGTGATGGCTCGGTCAAACATTGGCTGTACGCTCGGTCTCTCACAGGCGGTGCCTGGCTCTAACTTGGGCAATGCCTTGCTTGACCATGGGCTGTGCCTTGCTCTACCACGGGCAATGCCTTGCTTGACCATGGGCTATGCCTTTCTCGATCAAGGGCTATGGGATGTTCGACCACAGGTTCTGCCTCACTCTACCATAGGCGATGCCTTGCTCGACCACGAGCTATGCCTTGCCCAACCATGGGCGATGGCTTGGTTGACCATGGGCTGTGTGCTCGGTCACTCACAGGCAGTGCCTAGCTGAACCACAGGCAATGCCTTGCTACACCACAAGCTGTGACTTGCTCTACCACAGGTGACCCCTTGCTTGACCATGTGTGATGCCTTCTTCACCACGGGCAGTACCTGGCTCTACCACGAGCAATGCCTTCTCGACCACGGGCTGTGCCTCACTTTGCCACAAGCAATGCCTTCTCAACCATGGGTTGTGCCTTGCTCTACCACAAGCGATGGTTTGGTCGACCACGGAGAAAGCCCATGGTTAACCACAGGCTGTGTGCTCGATCGCTCATAGGCAGTGTCATGCTCTGCCACGAGCAATGCCATGCTCCTCCATGGGCTGTGCCTCGCTCTACCATGGGCAATGCCTTCTTGACCATGGGCTGTGCCTTGCTCTACCAAGGGCTATGGCTTGGTCGACCACCAGCTGTGCGCTCGATTGCTCATGGGCAGTGCCTTGCTCAACAACAGGCTGTGCCTTGTTCTACCACAGTCAATGCCTTGCTCGACCATAGGCTGTGCCTCCCTCTACCACAGGCAATGGCTTGGTCGACCACAGAGACAGCCCTCAGTCGACTAGGAGCTGTGCACTCAGTCGCTCATGGGCTGTGCCTTGCTCTACCACTTGCGATGCCATCGTCAACCATGGGCTGTTCCCTACTTGAATTTCTTAACCTGCAAGATTGACTTTCTTAACCTCCAAGGGCTGTGCCTAGCATTACCAAGGGCGTTGCCTTGCTCGACCACGGGCTATGCCTTGCAAAACTAAGGGCCATGGCATATTTGACCATAGGCTGTGGCTTGCTCTACGACAGGCGAGGCCATGCTCGACCATGGGCTGCGCCTTTCTCAACCACGGGCGATGCCTTGGTCAACCATGGAGACAGCTCTCAGTTGACCACAGGCGACTCCTCGCTCAACTTCAGGTTGTGCCTTGCCCAACCATGGGCGTTGCTTGGCTCCACCATGGGTTGTGCCTTGCTCTATCAAGGGTGATGGCTTGGTCGACCATGGAGACTGCTCTTGGTCAAGCACGGGCTGTGTCTTGCTCTCCCCCAGGCATTGGCTTCGTCGACCATGGAACCTGCCTTCGGTCAACCACAGGCTATGCACTCGGTTGTGCATGGGCAGTTCCTTGCTCTCCCACAGTCGATGCCTTGGTCAACCATGGCAACAGCCCTTGGTTGATCATGGTCGATGCATACATAGATCGACCATGGGCCGTGCACACAGTGGCTCACGGGCAGTGCCCTGCTCTGCCACAGGTGATCCCTTTCTTTATGATGGCTACAGCTCTTGTTTGGTCATTGGGCGACACCTTGATCAACCACAGGGACAGTGCTTGGTCAACTATGGGCAGTGCCATGCTCGACCACGGGTGATGCCCTGCTTGACTGTGAGCTGTGCCTGGCTCTACCATGGGTGTTGCCATGCTCGGCCATGGGTTGTCCCTTGTTGTACCACAGCAATGGCTTGGTCGACCACGGTATGTGCCTCGCAGTACCACAGGGGATGCCATGCTCAAACATGGGCTGTGCCTTGCTCTACCATGGGCGATGTCTTGGTTGACCACAGAGGTAGCCTTTGGTCAACCACGACCTGTGCCTCACTCTACCATGGGCCATGCCTTACTCGACCATGGGATGTGCCAGGCTCTATCACAGGTGATGGCTTGTTCAACAACAAGCAGTGTGTCACTCTACCTCAGGTAATGGCTTGGTTGACCACCAGCTGTGCCTGGCTGTACCATGGGCGATGCCTTGCTCTACCACAGGAGATGCCATGCTCCACTACAGGCAATGGCTTGTTCAACAATGGGCTGTGCCTTGCTGGACCACGGGCTGTGCCTTGCCCTACCACGGGCGATGGCTTGGTTGACCATGGAGACCACCCACGGTTGACCATGGGCTGTGTGCTCGGTCACTCATGGGCGATGCATTGCTCTAGCACAAGCAATGCCTTGCTCCACCACAGGCTGTACGTTGCTGTACCATGGGCGTTGGCTTGGTCGACCATGGAGACCACCCACGGTTGACCATGGGCTGTGTGCTCGGTCACTCTTGGGCGATGCATTGCTCTAGCACAAGCAATGCCTTGCTCCACCACAGGCTGTGCCCTGCTCTACCATGGGCGTTGGCTTGGTTGACCATGGAGATAGCCCTAGGTCATTCACAGGCAGTGCCTTGCTCCGCCATGGTTGACCATGGCGATAGCCCTTGGTCAATCATGGTCGATGCCTTGATCGACCACGGGCTGTGCACTCGGTCACTAACAGATAGTGCCATGCTCTACCATGGGCAACACCTTGATCAGTCGCAGCAACAGGATGGGGTCAACCATGGGCAGCGCCTTGCTCTACCTCAGGCAATATCCACATGACCATGGGCTATGCCTTGCTCTTCCAAGGGCAAGGGCTTGTTTGACCACAGGCTATGCCTTGCCCAACCATGGTCGATGCCTTGCTTGACCACAGGTTGTGCCATGCTTGACCAAGAGCGGTGGCTTGGTCGGCCACAGAGACAACCCTCGGTCAACCACGGGCAATGCCTTGGTCTGCCACTGGTGATGGCTTGGTTGACCACAGAGACAACCCTCAGATGGCCCCACACTGTGCCTTGCTCTAGCACGGGCAATGCCCCACTCGATCATGTGCTGTGCCTGGCTCTACCACAGGTGTTGCATTGCTTGACAATGGGTTGTGCCTCGCTATACCATGGGCAATGGCTTGCTCGACTGCAGGCTGTGCCTCGCTCTACCACGGGTGATGCCTTGCTCGACCATGGGCTGTGCCTTGCTCTACCATGGGCGATGGCTTGGATGACCACAGAAACAGCCCACGGTTGACCAGGATCTATGCACTCAGTCAGCCATGGGTTGTCCGCTCGGCCGCTCACAGGCAGTGCCTTGCTCTACCACGGGCGATGCCTTGCTTGACCACAGGCTGTGCCTTGCTCTTCTGCGGGTGTGGGCTCAAACGACCATGGGCTATACACTGGGTCTCTCACAGGCACTGCCTGGCTCTACCTAGGGCGATGCCTTGGTTGGCCATGGGCTGGGCCTTGCTCTACCATGACCAATGCCTAGCTTGACCACCCACTGTGCCTTTCTATACCAAGGGCAACACCATGTTCGACCAGGGGCTGCGACTTGCCCAACCAGGGGCGATGCCTTGCTTGACGACAGGCTGTGCCTTGCCCAACCAGGGGCGATGCCTTGCTCGACCAAGGGCTGTGCCTTGCTCTACCAAGGCCGATGATTTGGTAGACCAAAGAGACAGCCCTTGGTCGAACACAGAAGATGCCTTGCTCAACCATGGGCTGTGCCTTGCCCAACCACAGGCGATGCCTTGCTCTACCAAGGCCGATGGCTTGGTCAACCATGGAGACAACCCTCAGTTCAACCATGGGCAATGCCTTGCTCTGCCACGGGCAATGGCTAAGTCGACCAAGGAGACAGCCCTTGGTCGACCGTGGGCTGTGGCTTCCTCTACCATGGGCGATGGCTTGGTTGACCATGGAGAGAGCCCTCGGTCAACCACAAGCAGTGTGCTCAGTCGCTCACGGGCAGTGCCTTCCTCTAAAATGGTCAACCACAGCAACAGCCCTTGGTAGATCACGATTGATGCCCTGATAGAGCATGGGCAGTGCACAAGATTGCTCACAGGCAGTCCCTTGCTCTACCATGGGCGATGCCTTGGTTGATGTCACAGGGGTCGGAACTCACCCAAATTTTTCCGTTCCTGCGATGGTGCTGAGCAGTGTCCCGTGCACTCTCAGCCAACCCAAAGCACACACAGCGAAATAGCTTGGCGAGGTTTAGCAATCAAGGATCGAGATCGAACAATGCAAGGTAAGGGAAATCTCACTTGTATTCACAAACACGAATTACAAGAACACACAACCCCTACACGACCTTGCACGGTCACGTCCAAGTATATGCCTCATGACTCCGGCACTTGCACTCCTCACTTGGACGGGTGAACTTCGCTCTAGGAGTTCACACTTAGCTTCGGGGAACTGGTCACACTGTTGCCGGGGCTTCCTTTGCTCGACTTTCGGTGATGGAGTGTTTCCTCTTGACTCTCTCCAGTTGCTCTCCCCTCTGCTGCTTCGACCTTGGGACCCGGGGGCTATTTATCCTTGCAGGGGGCAACCACCGTCCCTGGTTTCCAGGAGACACCTCAGCTCCCATAACCACCCACTCCCACACTTCTAGGGGCTGCAGTTGGATAAGCTTGACTGCTTGCCAGCACAGTCACTCGGTCAGCACCTTGACCGAGACTCCATCGTTCCACGACGGAAGTATACCGGGTCTGCCTAAGTGCCACCCACACTTAGTTCGGTCGTGGGCACCGCGCCCTTGCCTTGGATCAGTTGCATGGAACATTAGCGTCGCTCGACCGCGAGCGACTTCCCTAGCGAGTCTTCGGGAGAACCCGCGTGCCCGTTGCTTGCCAGCTTGCCTTGAACGGGTCTTTCGGGAGGTTAGGGCATCCAGCCCACTTGCCCTTGACCGGGTCTTGCGGGAGTGCTCAGGCCCGCACTGCCCGCCACCTGGCGTCCGCCTTACTCACTCGGGAGCAAGTCTTCCGGGTGGTTAGGGCGTCCAGCTCACTTCCCTGACCGAGTCCTTCGGGAGGTTGGGAAGTCCAGCTCACCTTCCCTTGACCAAGTCTTGTGGAAGTGCTCCTTCCCGCATAGCCTGGCCCTTGCCCTATATATATCCCACTGATCCTTTGGCATTCTTCCCTCGATCCTTTCCCTAGCTGCCATGCCATCGAGGGTCCGCCTAGCAGCCATTTCCGTGTCCGAGCATTAAGGGGCTGACAGTTGACCACAAGCAGTGCCTTGCTCTAGCATGGGCTGTGCCTCGCTCTACCACAGGCAATGGCTTGGTCGACCACAGAGACAGCCCTCGGTTGACCATGGGCTATGTACTCAGTAGCTCATGAGCATTGCCAGGCTCTACCTCAGCGATGCCTTGCTTGACCACGGGCTGTGCCTTGCTCTACCACGGGCAATGCCTTGCTCATTGACAGGCTGTGCTAGGCTCTACCAAGGGCAAAGGCACGTTTGACCATGGGCTGTGCAGCGCTCTACAACAGGTGATGGCTTGGTCAACCACAGAGGCATCCCTTGGTTGACAATGGGTTGTGCGCTCGGTAGCTCACGGGCAGTGCCTGGCTCTACCTTGGGCAATGCCTTCCTCGAACCTGAGCTGTGCCTTACTCTACGATGGGCCATGCCTTGCCCTACCAAGGGCAATGGCATGTTCAACCATGGGTTGTGCCTCACTCAGCCATGGGCGATGCCTCAGTCGACCACTTGCTGTGCCCTGCTCTAGCTCAGGCAATGCCTTGCTCCACGGCCAGTGCCTTGCTCTACCAAGGGCAATGGCATGTTCAACCATGGGTTGTGCCTCACTCAGCCATGGGCGATGCCTCAGTCGACCACTTGCTGTGCCCTGCTCTAGCTCAGGCAATGCCTTGCTCCACGGCCAGTGCCTTGCTCTACCCGGGCCATGGCTTGGTTGACCACCAGCTACGCCTAGCTGTACCTCAGTCAATCATGGGCTGTGCCTTGCTCTACCATAGGCGATCGCTTGGTCGACCACGAAGACAACCCTCGGTCGACCACGGGCTGTACTTTGCTCTACCATGATCGATGGCTTGGTCATCATGGAAACAACCCTCCATCGACCATAGGCTGCACACTCGGCCACTCACTGGCAGTGCTTTGCTCACCACGGTTGATGCCTTGATTGACCATGGGCTGTGCACTCTGTCACTCAAAAGCAGTGCCATGCTCTACCATGGGCAATGCCTTGCTCGATGATGGTGACAGAGATCGTTCGATTATTGGGTGACACCTTGATTGGCCACAGTGACAACACTTGTTTGACAACGGGCTGTGCCTTGCTCTACCATGGGCGATGCCCTGCTCAACCACATTCTGTGCCTGGCTCTACCATGAGTGTTGCCTTGCTCAATAATGGGCTGTGCTTCACTGTACCATGGCAATGGCTTGGTCGACCACAGGGTGTGCCTCGCTCTACCTTGGGCGACACCTTGCTCGACCATGGGCTATGTGTTGCTCAACCATGGGTGATGGCTTTGTTGACCTCGGAGACAACCCTCGGTTGAGCAGTAGCTTTGCACTTGGTCACTCATGGGCTGTGCCTTGCTCTACCACGTGTGATGCCTTGCTCGACCACAGGCTGTGACTAGCTCTACCACAGGTGATGCCTTGCTCAATCACGAGCTGTGCCTTGCCCTACCATGGGCAATGGCTTGATTGGCCAAAGGTTGTGCCTCACTGTATGACAGACGATGGCTTGCTCGACCATGGCCTGTGCCTTGCTCTACCATGGGCGTTGCCTTGCTTGACCATGGGCTGTGCCTCGCTCTACCATGGGCGTTGCCTGCTCGACCATGGGCTGTGGCTTGCTCTACCACTGGCATTGCCTTGGTCGACCATGAAGACAGCCCTCGGCCAGCCATGGGTTGTGCACTCGGTCAGTCACAGGCAGTGCCTTGCTCTACCACTGGTGATGGCTTGCTTGACCATGGGCTGTGCCTTGCTCTTCCACCAGTGATGGCTCAGACAACCTCGGGCTGTACGCCCGGTCTCTCACAGGCAGTGCCTAGCTCTACCTAGGGCGATGCCTTGCTCAACCTCCCACTGTGCCTTTCTATAGCAAGGGCAATAGCATGTTTGACCATGGGCTGTGCCTCGCTCTACCACGGGTGATGCCTTGCTCGATGATGGCAACAGCGCTTGTTTGATCATTGGGCAAATCTTGCTTGATCACACTCTGTGCCTGGCTCTATCATGAGTGTTGCCTTGCTCGACCATGGGCTACGTGTCACTCAACCATGGGCGATGACTTCGTAGACCTCGGAGACAACCTTCAGTCGACCAGGATCTGTGCACTTGGTCGTCCACAAGTTGTCCACTCTGTCACTCACAGGTAGTGCCTTGCTCTACCAGGGGCAATGCCTTGCTTGACCACAGGCTGTGCCTTGCTCTTCCACAGGTGATGGCTCAAATGACCAGGGGCTATACGCATGGTCTCTCACAGGCAGTGCCTCGCTCTACCTTTGGCGATGCCTTGCTCGACCACGGGCTGGGCCTTGCTCAACCACGGGCTCTGCCTTGCTCTACAAAGGGTGATGGCTTGGTCGACCATGGAGACAGCCCTCGGTTCAACCACGGGCAATGCCTTGCTCTGCCACGGGCAATGGCTAGGTCAACCACAGAGACAACCCTTGGTAGAACACAGGCTGTGGCTTGCTCTACCATGGGCGATGGCTTGGTCGACCATGGAAACAGACCTCAGTCAACCATGGGCTGTGCACTCGGTCACTCATGGGCTGTGCCTTGCTTTAAAATGGTCATCCACAGCAACAGCCCTTGGTAGATCTCAATCAATGCCTTGATCGACCACGGGCGGTGCACACAATTGATCACAGGCAGTCCCTTGCTCTACCATGGGCGATGCCTTGGTCGACCACAAGCAGTGCCTTGCCCTACCACAGGTGATGGCTTGGTCATCCATGGAGACAGCCCTCGGTTGACCAGGGGCTATGCACTTGGTAGCTCACTGGCAGTGCCTGGCTCTACCTCGGGTGATGCCTTGCTTGACCACAGGCTGTACCTTGCCCAACCAAGGCCGATGGCTTGGTTGACCATGGAGACAGCCCTCTGTTGACCATGGGCGATGCCTTGCTTTACCATGGGCTGTGCCTTGCTCTACCAAGGCCAATGGCTTGGTCGACCATGGAGACAGCCCTCAGTTCAACCACGGGCAATGCCTTGCTCTACCATGGGCGATGGCTAGGTCGACCACGGAGGCAATCCTCAGTCGACCATGGGCTGTGGCTTGCTCTACCATGTGCAATGGCTTGGTCGGCCATGGAGAGAGCCCTCAGTCAACCATGGGCTGTGTGCTCGGTTGCTCATGGGCAGTGCCTTGGTCTAAAATGGTCAACCACAGCAACAGCCCTTGGTAGATCTCGGTCGATGCCTTGATCAACCACGGGTGGTGCACACAATCGCTGACAGGCAGTCCCTTGCTCTACCATGGGCGATGCCTTGGTTGGCCACAGGCAGTGCCTTGCTCTACCACGGGCGATGGCTTGGTCAACCACAGAGACAGCCCTTGGTTGACCACGGGCTTTGCGCTTGGTAGCTCAAGGGTAGTGCTTGGCTCTACCTCAGGCAATGCCTTGCTCCACCACAGGCTGTGCCTTGCTCTGCCACAGGCAATGCCTTGCTTGTCCACTGGCTATGCCAGGCTCTACCAAGGGCAAAGGCATGTTTTGACCATGGGTTGTGCATCGCTCTACAATGGGCGATGGCTTGGACGACCACAGAGACAGCCCTCAGTCGACAATGGGCTGTGCACTCGGTAGCTCATGGGCAGTGCCTGGCTCAACCCCAAGCTGTGCCTTACTCTACGATGGGCCAATGCCTTACCCTACCAAGGGAAATGGCATGTTCAACCATGGGCTGTGCCACACTCTACCACGGGCGATGCCTCACTCAATCACATGCTGTGCCTTGCTCTAGCATGGGCGATACCCTGCTTGTCCCCGGGCAGTACCTTGTTGTAACCCAGACCATGGCTTAGTTGACCACCGGCTATGCCTCGCTGTACCTTGGTTGATCATGGGCTGTGCCTTCCTCTTCCAGAGGTGATGGCACAAATGACCACGGTCTATACGCTTGGTCTCTCATGGGCTGTGCCTGGCTCTACCTAGGGAGATGCCTTGCTTGATGACAGGTGGGGCCTTGCTCTACCATGAGGGATGCCTTGCTTGACCACCCACTGTGCCTTTCTATACCAAGGGCAATACCAAGTTTTACCACAGGCAGCGCCTTGCCCAACCAGGGGCTATGCCTTGCTCGACTATGGGCTGTGCCTTGCTCAACCAAGACCGATAGCTTGGTCGGCCATGGAGACAGCCCTTGGTTGACCATGGGTGATGTCTTGCTCGACCATGGGCTGTGCCATGCCCAACCACAGGTGATGCCTTGCTCAACCATGGGCTATGCCTTGCTCTACCAAGACCAATGGCTTGGTCGACCATGGAGACAGCCCTCAGTTCAACCATGGGCAATGCCTTGCTCTGCCACGGGCATTGGCTAGTTCGACCACAGAGACAGCCCTTGGTCGACCACGGGCTGTGGCTTGCTCTACCGCAGGCGATGGCTTGGTTGACCATGGCGACAGCCGTTGGTCGACCATGGGCTGTGTGCTTGGTCTCTCACAAGCAGTGCCTTGCTCTACCATGGCCGACCAGAGGAACAGCCCTTGGTAGATCACGGTTGATGCCTTGATCAATCCGGGCAGTGCACATGATTGCTGACAGGCAGTCCCTTGCTCTACCAATGGTGATGCCTGGGTTGACAACAGGCCGTGCCTTGCTCTGCCATAGGCTATACCTCACTCTACCATGGGTATTGGCTTGGTCGACCACAGAGGTAGCCCTAGGTTTACCTCGGGCATGCTTTTTGGTAGCTCACAGGATGTGCCCGGCTCTACCTCAGGCGATCCTTGCTTGACCACGGGCTGTGGCTTGCTCTACCACGTGTGGTGCCTTGCTTGTCCATGTGCTGTGCCAGGCTCTACCAAGGGCAAAGCGTGTTCAACCACGGGCTGTGCATCACTCTACAACGGGTGATGGCTTGGTCGACCATGGAGACAGCCCTCAGTCAACAACGGGCTGTGCTCTCGGTGGCTCATGGGTAGTGCCTAGCTTAACCTCGTGCAATATGTTCCTCAACCCCGAGCTGTGGCTTACTCTACGATGGGCCATGCCTTGCCCTACCAAGGGCAATGGCATGTTCAACCATGGGTTGTGCCTCACTCTACCACGGGCAATGCCTTGCTCGACCACATGCTGTGACTTGCTCTAGCACAGGCGATGCCTTGCTTGTCCATGGCCAGTCCCTTGCTCTACCCCAGGCCATGGCTTGGTCGACCACGAGGCATGCCTCACTGTACCTTGGTTGACGACAGGCTGTATGCTCAGTCTCTCAAGCGCAATGCCTGACAGTACCTCGGGGGATGCCTTGCTCAACCATGGGCTGTGCCTTGCTCTTCCAAGGACAATGGCATGTTTGACCACAGGCTATGCCTTACCCAACCACGGGCGATGCCTTGCTCAAGTACAGGCTGTGGCATGCTATACCAAGAGCGGTGGCTTGGTCCACCACAGAGACAGCCCTCAGTCGACCATGGGCAATGCCTTGGTCTGCCACAGGCAATGGCTTGGTCGACCACAGAGACAGAACTTAGCTGACCACGGGCTGTGCCTTCCTCTACCAAGGGCATTGGCTTGGTCGACCATGGAGACAGCCCTCAATCAACCATGGGCTGTAACTTGCTCTACCATGGGCAATGGCTTGGTCCACCATGGAGACAGCCCTCTGTTGATCACGGGCTGTGTGCTTGGTCACTTACTGGCAGTGCCTTGCTCCACCATGGTCGATGCCTTGGATGACCATGGCAACAGCCCTTGGTCGATCATGGTTGATGCCCTGATCGACCACGGGCTGTGCACTCGGTCACTCGCAGGCTATGCCATACTCTACCACAAGTGATGCCTTGATCAGCCACGGCGACAGTGCTTGGTCTACCATGGGTAGTGCCTTGCTTTACCATGGGCAATGCTCCACTCGACCACACACTATGGCTGGCTCTACCACGGTCATTGCACTGCAAGACAATGGGCTGTGCCTCACTGTACCACGGGCAATGGCTTGGTCGACCACGGGCTGTGCCTTGCTCTACCATGGGTAGTGCCTTGCTCAACCACTGGCTGTGCCATGCTCTACCACGGGCAATGCCTTTTCCTATGATGGGTAGTGCCTTGCTCATCCACAGTTGATGCCTTGCTCGACCACGGGCTGTGCCTACCTGTAACACTGGCAATGGCATGTTCAACCATGGGATGTGCATCGCCCTACCACGTGTGATACCTTACTCGATGAAGCGCTGTGCCTTGCTCTACCATGGGTGATGGCTTGATTGTCCACAGAGACAGCCCTCATTTGACCACGGGCTATGTGCTGGGTCACTCATGGGCAGTGCCTCACTCAACCACGAGCAATGCCTTGCTCCACCATGGGCTGTGCCTTGCTCTTCCATGGGCCAAGGCTTGGTCTACCATGGGCTGCGCCTCGCTCTACCATGGTTCATGGCTTGGTTGACCATGGGCTGTGCTTCGCTCTACCGTGGGTGATACCCTGCTCAACCACAGGCTGAGCCATGCTGTACCTTGGGCGATGGCTTGGTTGACCATGGGCTGTGCGCTTGGCCGCATACAGGCAGTGCCTTCCTCTACCACAGGCGATGCCTTGCTCGACAACGGGTTGTGCCTGGCTCTACCACGGGAAATGCCATGCTCAACCACGAGCTGTGCCTTGCTCTACCATGGGTAATGGCTTAATGAACCACGGGCTGTGCCTCGCCCTACCACAGGCAATGCCTTGCTTTGCCATTGGCGATGGCTTGGTCAACAACGGAGACAGCCCTCAGCCAACCATGGGCTCTGTGCTCAATCACTCACAGCCAGTACCTGTCTCTACCTTGGGCGATGCCCTGCTTGACCACAGGCTGTTCCTTGCTCTACCATGGGTGATGGCTTGCTGGACCATGGGCTGTGCCTAGCTTTACCACGGGCAATGGCTTGTTTGACCATGGGCTATGCCTTGCTCTACCACGGGCTATGCCTTGCTCTACCATGGACTGTGCCTTGCCCTCCCACCGGTGATGGCTTGGTTGACCATGGAGACAGCCCTCGGTTGACCATGGGCAGTGCGCTCAGTTGCTCACAGCCAGTGCCAGGCTCTACCACGGGTGATGCCCTGCTCGACCAAGCCTGTGCCTTGCTCTACCATGGGCGATGGCTTGCTCAACCATGGGCCATGCCATGCTCTACCTCAGGTGACTCCTTGCTTGACCACATGCTTTGCGTCACTCAACCAGGGTTGATTGCTTGGTTAACCTCAGAGACAACCCTTGGTCGATCTGGTGCTGTGCACTCGGTCGCTCATGGGTCATGCCTTGCTCTACGATGTGCGATGCTTTGCCCAACCATGGGCAATGGCTTGGTCAACCAAAGGTTGTGCCTCACTGTATCATAGGCAATGGCTTGCTTGGCAACGGCCTCTGCCTTTCTCTACCACGGGCATTGCCTTGCTCTACCATGGGCAGTGCCTTGCTCTACCACGGGTGATACCTTGCTTGAGCACGGGATGTGCCTTGCTCTTCCATGGGCGATGGCTCAGACGACCATGGGCTGAATGCTTGGTCTATCACAGGCAGTGCCTGGCTCTACCTCAGGTGATGCCTTGCTCGACCATGGGCTGGGCCTTGCTCTACCATGGGCGAAGCCTTGCTCGACCACCTGCATTGCCTTTCTTTTCCATGGGCAATGGCATGTTCGACCAAGGGCTGTGCCTCGCTCTACCATGGGCGATGCCTTGCTTGACCACAGGCTGTGCCTTGCCCAACCAGGGGCAACACCTTGCTTGACCAAGGGCTGCGCCCTGCCCTACAAAGGGTGATGCCTTGCTCGACCACAGGCTGCACCCTGCCCTATGAAGGGCGATGCCTTGCTAGACCATGGGCTGTACCTTGCCCAACCACGGGCGATGCTTTGCTCAACTACGGGCTGTGGGTTGCTCTACGAAGGGCGATGACCTGGTGGACCTTGGGGACAGCCCTCGGTTCAAACACAGGAAATGCCTTCATCTGCCATGGGCAATGGCTTCGTTGATGATGGAGACAGCCCTCAGTCAACCACGGGCTGTGGCTTGCTCTACCATGGGTGATGGCTTGGTTGACCAGGGAGATAGCCCTCGGTGGAACTGTGCCCTCAGTTACTTACGGGCAGTGCCTTGCTCTCCCATCATCGATGCCTTGGTTGATCATGGGCGTTGCCTTCCTCTACCATGGTCGATGTCTTGGTCAGCCATGGGCAGTGCCTTGCTCAACCATGGGCAGTGCCTTGCTCAACCACGGGCTGTGCCTGGCTCTACCATGGGTGTTGCCATGCATGACCATGGGCAGTCCCTTCCTGTACCATGGACAATGGCTTGGTCAACCACAGGCTGTGCCTCACTCTACCAAGCGCAATGCCTTGCTCAACCATGGGCTGTGCCTTGCCCTACCACGGGCAATGGCTTTGATGACCACCGAGACTGCCCTTGGTCGACTAGGTGCAATGCAATTAGTTGCTCATGGGCCGTGCCTTGCTCTACCTAGCGTGATGCCTTGCTCAATCACAGGCATTGCCTTGGTCTGCCATGAGCAATGGCTTGGTCCTCCAAAGGTTGTGCCTTGCTCTACCATGGGCGTTGCCTTGCTCGACCATTGGCTGTGCCTTGTTGAACCAGGGGCAGCAGCTTGCTCGACCATGGGCAGTGCCTCTCTCATCCACGGGCAATGCCTTCTCGACCATGGGCTGTGCCTTCCTCTACCACGGGCAATGTCTTGGTGGACCACATAGACAGCCCTTGGTCAGCCATGGGCTGTGTGCTCGGTCACTCACAGGCAGTGCCTTCCTCTTCCATGGGTAATGCCTTGCTCCACCATGGGCTGTGTGCTCGGTCGCTCACAGGCAGTGCCTTCCTCTTCCATGGGTAATGCCTTGCTCCACCATGGGCTGTGCCTTGCTCTACCACAGGCAATGCCTTGCTTGACCATGAGTGATGCCTTCTCAACCCTAGGTTGCACCTGGCTCTACCGCAGGTGATGCCTTCTTGACCACAGGCTGTGCATCTCTCTTCCATGGAGATGGTTTGGTCGACCATCGAGACAGCCCTCAGTTGACGATGGGTGATGCCATGCTCGACCAAGGGCTGTGCCTTGCCCAACCGTGGGCGATGCCTTGCTTGAACATGAGCAGTGGCTTGCTCTTCCAAGGGCGATGGCTGGGTTGACCACAGAGACAGCCCACAGTTCAATCACGGGCATTGCCTTGCTCTGCCATGGGTGATAACTTGGTTGACCACAGAGACGGCCCTCAGTCGACCATGGGCTGTGGCTTGCTCTACCATGGGTGATGGCTTGGTCGACCGTGGAGACAGCCCTCAGTCGACAATGGGCTATGCACTTGGTCGCTCACAGGCAGTGCCTTGATCGACCATGGCAATGTCTTGGTCGACCATGGCAACAGCCCTTGGTTGATCACATTCGACCACAGGCAGTGCACATGGTCGCTCATGAGCAGTGCCTTGGTCTACCACGGTCAATGCCTTGGTCTACCACGGGTGATGCCTTGCTCTACCACAGTCATTGTCTTGGTCGACCTTGGGCAGTGCCTTGCTCAACCATGGGCGATGCCCTGTTTGACCCTGGGCTGTGCCTGGCTCTACCATGGGTGTTGCCGTGCTCAACCACAAGCAATCCCTTCCAGTACCCCAGACAATGTCTTGGTCGACCATGGGTTGTGCTTCGCACTACCACGCATGATGCCTTGCTAGACCATGGGCTGTGCCTTGCTCTACTCTGGGCAACGGCTGGGACAACCATGGAGACAGACCTTGGTCAACCAGGAGTTGTGCACTCAGTTGCTCATGGGCCGTGCATTGCTCTACCATGTGTGATGCATTGCTCAACCACGGGCTGTGCCTGCCTCTACCACATGCAATCCCTTGCCCAATCACGGGCTGTGCCTTGGTCTACCATGAGCAATGGCTTGGTCCACCAGAGGATGTGCCTTGCTCTACCATGGGTGTTGCCTTGCTCGACCACGAGCTGTGCCTTGTTGTACCATGGGTAGCGGCATGCTCGACCACGCGTAGTGCCTTGCACTACCCTGGGTGATGCCTTGCCCGATATCGGGCTATGCCCAGCTCTACCATGTGAGATGCCATGCTTGACCATGGGCTATGCCTAGCTCTACCTTGGGCAATGGCTTGTTCGACCACAGGCTGTGCCTCGCCCTACCACAGGCGATCCCTTGCAGGGCCACAAGCATTGCCTCGCATCGCCACTGGTGATGGCTTGGTGGACCATGGAGACAGCCCTTGGTCTACCATGGGTTGTGCACTCAGTCACTCATGGCCAGTGCCTGGCTATTCCTCAGGCAATGCCCTGTTCGACCACGGGCTCTGCCTTGCACAACCATGGGTGGTGGCATGGTCGACCACGGGGTGTGTGTCGCTCTACCACAGGCTATGCATTGGTTGACCACAGGCTGTGCCTTGCTCTACCATGGGCAATGGCTTGGTCAACCACACAGACAGCCCACGGTCGACCACGGGCAATGCACTCGATAGTTCATGGGCAGTACCTGGCTCTACCTTGGGCAAGGCCTTGCTCGACCATGGGCTGTGCCTGGCTCTACCACCGGCAACGCCTTGCTCAACCATGGGCTGTGCCTCACTCTACCAAGGGCAATGGCTTGGTCAACCACGAGCCGTGCACTCGGTCGCTCAAGGGCTGTGCCATTCTCTACCATGCGTGTTGCCTTGTTCAACCACGGGCTATGCCTTGCACTACCACAGGTGATGCCTTGCTTGACCACAGACTGTGCCTTGCTCTACCACGGGCAATGGCTTGGTTGACCAAAGGCTGTGCCTTGCTCTACCATGGCGATGGTGTGCTCAACTACAGCCTGCACCTTGCTCTGCCACAGGCGTTGCCTTGCTTGACCTCGGGCAGTGCCACGGGAAATGCCTTCTTGACCACAGGCTGTGCCTTGCTCTACCACGGGTGATGCCTTGCATGACCATGGGCTGTGCCTTGCTTGACCACGGGCAATGGCTTGCTCAACCAAGGCTGTGCCTTGCCCTACCACAGGCGATGCCTTGCTCGACCACGGGCTATGCCTTGCTCTGCCACCAGCAATGGCTTGGTCAACCTTGGGCTATGCGCTCAGTTGCTCACGGCCAGTGCCTGGCTCTACCTTCGGTGATGCCTTGCTCGACCACAGGCTGTGCCTGACTATATGGGCTGTGCCTTGCTCTACCCTGGGGGATCGCTTGGTCGACCACAGAGACAGCCCTTGGTCAACCATGAGCTGTGCCTGGCCATACCACTGGCGATGGCTTGCTCAACCATGGGCTGTGCCTTGCTCTACCATGGGGGATGGCGCTGTGCGATGCTTTACCACGTGCATTGCCTTGCTCGATCACGGGCTGTGCCTTGCTCTACCATGGGCAATGGCTTGGTTGAACAAAGGCTGTGCCTCGGACTATCATGGGCATTGGCTTGCTCGACTACTGCCTGGTCCTTGCTCCGCCATAGGCATTGCCTTGATTATCCATGGGCTGTGCCTTGCTTTACCACAGGCAATGGCTTGGTTGACCACAGGCTGTGCCTTGCTCTACCATGGGCGATGGCTTCTCGATGATGGGCTGTGCCATGCTCTACGACAGGCGATGGCTTGGTTGACAGTGGAGACAGCCCTTGGACGCTCACAGGCAGTGCCTTGCTCTACCACAGGCAATGCCCTGCTTGACCACAGGCTATGCCTAGCTCTACCATGGGAGATGCCTTGCTCTACCACAGGCAATGGCTTGTTCCACCACGGCTGTGCCTTGCCCTACCATAGGTGATACCATGCATGACCACAGGCATTGGCTTGTTTGAACACAAGGATAGCCCTTGGTCGACCACGAGCGGTACGCGCGGGCCTGGCTCTACCACAGGTGATGCCTTGCTCGACCACAGGCTGGGCCTTGCTCGACCACTAGCTGTGCCTTGCAATACTAAGGGCCATGGCATGTTTGACCACAGGCTATAGCTTGCTCTCTGACAGGCAATGCCATGCTCGACCACGGACTGCGCCTTTCCCAACCATGGGCGATGCCTTGGTCGACCATTGAGACAGCCCTCTGTTGACCAAGGGCGATGCCTTGCTTGACCATGGGTTGTGCCTTGCCCAACCACAGGCAATGCCTGGCTCAACTACAGGCTGTACCTTGCTCTACCATGGGCGATGGCTTGTGTCACAGGGGTCGGAACTCACCCAAATTTTTCCATTCCTGCGATGGTGCTGAGCAGTGTCCCGTACACTCTCAGCCAACCCAAACACGCACAGCGAAATAGCTTGGTGAGGTTTAGCAATCACGGATCGGGATCAAGCAATGCAAGGTAAGGGAAATCTCACTTGTATTCACAAACTAGAATTACAAGAACACGCAAAACCCTTACACGACCTTGCACGGTCACGCCCAAGTATATGCCTCGTGTCTCCGGCACTTGCACTCCTCAATTGGACGGGTGAACTTCGCTCCAGGAGTTCACACTTGGCTTTGGGGGGAACTGGTCACACTGTTGTCGGGGCTTCCTTTGCTCGACCTTCTGTGATGGAGTGTTTCCTCTTAACTCTCTCCAGTTGCTCCCCTCGACCTTGAGACCCGGGGGCTATTTATCCTTGCAGGTGGCAACCGCTGTCCCTAGTTTCTAGGGGACACCTCAGCTTCCATAACCACCCTTATCCCTTATTCTTAGGGACTGCAGTTGGATAAGGCTGACTGCTTGCCAGCATAGTCCTCGGTCAGCACCTTGACCGAGACTCCCTCGTTCCCGACGGAAGTATACCGGGTCTGCCTAAGTGCCACCCGCACTTAGTTCGGTCGTGGGCACCGCGCCCTTGCCTTGGATCAGTTGCTGGAACATTAGCGTCGCTCGACCGCGAGCGACTTCCCTAGCGAGTCTTCGGGAGAACCCGCGCGCCCGTTGCTTGCCAGCTTGCCTTGAACGGGTCTTTTAGGAGGTTGGGAAGTCCAGCTCACCTTCCCTTGACCAAGTCTTGTGGAAGTGCTCCTTCCTGCATAGCCTGGCCCTTGCCCTATATATATCCCACTGATCCTTTGGCATTCTTCCCTCGATCCTTTCCCTAGCTGCCATGCCATCGAGGGTCCGCCTGGCAGCCATGTTCGTGTCCGAGCATCAAGGGGCTAACAAACCTCCCCCACTTGAGGAAGCCGACACCCTCGTCGAAATAGAGTGGAGGTACTCCTGGATCTTGTCCTCGAACTGCCAGAGTGTTGCCTCCTTTTCCCAACTCGCTTCCGACATTGGCAACCCTTTCCATAGAACCAGGTACTCCGTTCTCCGGTTCTTCTTGCTGTATCCCAACACCCGTCGGTCCAGCACATGGTCAACCTCCCTTTCCAATTCCGTGCACACATTCAATGGAGCACGTCTTGCCCTAACGCGGTCCGCATCCGCATCCTCATGGTAGGGCTTTAGGAAGCTGACATGGAAAGTCGGATGAATCTTCATCCTCTCGGGTAGTGCTAAGCGATAAGCCACTGCTCCAACTCGCTTCACCACCTCGAATGGCCTATCATACTGCTGAATGAGGCCCTTGTGCCATCTCTTGCTGTCACTTTCTTCCAAATTTGGGGCGTCAATTTCAGCATGACCTTGTCACCGACCTGAAATTCTAGCGGTCAACGCCCCTGATCCGCATACTTCTTCATGCGGCAAACAACTTTGGCAAGGCTGTCCTGTGCTTCCTCGAGCATCTCCTGCTTGTTCCGGGCAAAACGGTAGGCAGCAGGACATGGCCCTTCCTTCTTTTGTAGGGCCACTTCGGAAGGGGTCAATGGTTGATAGCCCAAAGCGAGCTCAAACGGACTGAACCCAGTGGCTGAGGAACGGTGCAAGTTGTAACAAAACTGCGCCATGTCCAACAGTTCCAGCCAATTCCGCTGACTGGCCATGACATAGTGTCGTAGATACTCTTCCAGCAGCTGGTTCATCCTCTCCGTTTGTCCATCCGTCTGTGGGTGGTTGGCTGTTGAGAACTTTAGCTCCGTCCCCATCATATTGAAGAGATGGGTCCAGAATCTCCCGGTGAACCGTGTGTCTCGATCACTCACAATGTCCGTCGGGATCCCAAACAGCTTGACCAAGTGGCGGTAGAACTCTTCTGCCGCCGTTTCCGCAGAGCAATTCTTTGGGGTAGGCCTGAAGATCCCATACTTTGAGAACCTATCTACCACAACCATAACTCCATCAAAACCCTTAACCTCAGGGAAGCCACTGATGAAGTCCATAGAAACCGATACCCAAGGTTTCTTTGGAATAGGCAAAGGCTGCAACAAGCCCGCCTCAATGCGCCGTTCCGCCTTGTCTTGTTGACAAACAAGGCAAGTCTTGACGCATAGCTCAACATCATTCTCCATCTTCGGCCAGAAGTAGGAGCGTGCCAACAGCGCCAGCATCCTTTCCCGTCCGGGATGCCCAACCCATTGCGCGTCATGATGTTCACGCAACAGCTGTGTCCTCAGCCCTCCGCTGGGGACGAATACGCGACCACCCTTCGCGTATAGCAAGCCATCCTCAAGCCAGTACCTCCGCACAGTACCATCTTGAACTTGCGCAACCAACTTTTGGTATACCCGGTCCTCCTTCGCCTGATCCTTCAGTTTGCCTACGAAGGTGGACTCCAATTGGGTTAGCGCAGCAATTGTCTCTACTGCCTTCCACTCAAAGCGTCGGCAACTTGGTTGTGGCGCCCTAGCCTATGCTCCCACTCGAAGTCATACTCGGCTAGGAACTCTTGCTACCGGGCCTGGCTTGGGGACAACTTCTTCTGCGTCTTAAAGAAAGTGTTTGCAACATTATCCGTCTTGATCACAAAAGAAGTGCCAAGTAAGTATACCCGCCATGCCCGTAGGCAATGCACAACCGCCAACATTTCCTTCTCATGCGCGGAGTAGCATTGTTCAGCCGGCTTCAACTTCCAACTCTCAAACGGTACCGAGTGCCCATCTTGCACCAACACTCCGCCTGCAGCACGATCCGAGGCATCCGTATGGACTTCGAACGGCCTATCGAAGTCAGGAAGCTTCAGCACAGGTTCGGCCACAATCCGGGACTTGATCTTCTCGAAGGCGTCCGCACACACCGCATCCCAAGTCCACGGTTTGCCCTTCTGCAGTAGATCGGTGAGCGGGGATACCAGCTTCAAGTATCCCTTGATGAACTTGCGGTAGTAGTTTGCCAACCCGAGGAAACTCCGCAGTTCACCCACCTTGGTGGGAGCCATCCACTCCCTAATGGCTTGCACCTTTCGGGGATCCATCTTCACCATGCCCCCGCCCATCACGTGGCCAAGGAAGTTGATTTCCTTGGTGCAGAACTCGCACTTCTCCTTCTTTACGTATAACTGGTGTTCCCTTAGCCGCTGGAACACAAAACGTAAATGCCCAAGATGGTCCTCTAGAGACCGGCTATAGATGACAATGTCATCGAGATACACAACCACAAACTTGTCTATAACATCATGAAACACATCATTCATGAGATTGCAAAATGTGGCAGGTGCATTGGTTAAGCCAAACGGCATAACCTTAAACTCATATGACCCATACCGAGTCACCATTGTCGTCTTTGGCGTGTCGCCCTCCGCTATGCGAACTTGCCAATATCCCGATCTCAGGTCCAACTTGGTGAAGAATTCGGCTCCACTGAGCCGATCGAACAAGTCTGCAATCAATGGCACGGGATACTTGTTCTTCACGGTGACCTTGTTCAACCCGCGGTAGTCCACACACAACCGCAACGTGCCGTCTTGTTTCTCTTGGAACAACACTGGCGCTCCAAAGGGCGCCTTGGAGGGCTGAACTTTCCCCGATTCCAGTAAGTCCTGGAGTTGTTTCCGTAACTCCTCCAGTTCCTTAGGCGACATCCGGTAAGGAGCTTTAGCTGGTGGCCTTGTCCCCAGAATCAACTCGATCTTGTGATCTACCGCCCGCCTTGGCGGTAAGCCCTTGGGCAGCTCCTCGGGCATAACATCACAAAAGTCGCCTAGAATTCCTTGCACCATGTCAGGAACGTTCGCGTTCGTGCCCAGTTCGGGCTCTGACTCATGGATCGCTGCAAGGTAAGTTGGCTGGCCCCTCTTCCAGCCTTTGGCTATTTGCATAGCCGAGACCCTTTCGGTCCTAATGTCCTCCGCATGGTTGAGGCCCTTAAACCCCCGAACGAAGCAAGGCTTCTTTGGGTCTGAGATTAGCAAACCAGACACATGTGGCATAACCGAAACACAAGCTTTCATGAGAAAGTTGTTACCGAGTATTACGTCAAAATCATCCATAGGAATGATCATGACGTCTATGGTCCCCGACCAATCACCAATCTGGACCGGCACTCCTTTGGCCATCCCAAGTACCGGCCTACTTTGGGAGTTGACAGCTTTGATGCGGCTGGCCTGCTTCTGGATCCGCAATCCATAAGCTTGCACAACACGATCCGACACGAAGTTGTGCGTTGCGCCAGTGTCCACCATTGCCGCCACTTCCTTGGTGTTCAGGGTCATCGGTATATACATCAGTCCCTGCTCCTGTGCCTTCCTTCCCAAGCGGATGGCACCAAGTATTTGGGGAGGTGCCACTCTAGTTTGCTCATCATCAGAGTCGGAGTTGGTCCTATTCACCAAGGCCGACAGCTTCTCCCTCTTCGGGCAATCTCGAGCACGATGGGGGCCGTTGCAGATGAAGCACCCCGGGTGGGTCTTGGGGTCCTTAAGGGACAAACCCTCCATCGCCTTCCCCTTCCCCTTGTCTCCCTTGGGCGACTTCCCTTTCTCGGCTTTGCCTGCACCCTTGCTAGGCTTGGCCGCCTTGTCCTTCGACTTCTCGGCCTGTTTCCCCTTCGGGTCGCTCTTTGATACACGGATGTCAATCAAGGCATCCACCTTTGCCATTGCGGTCTGGAGGTCTTGGACTCCTTGCCTTCGCAGCTCAAGTTGAGCCCACGATTGAAGACCCCGCATAAAGTTGAACAGCTTTTCCAACTCGGACATTTCTGTGACGTCAAGCAATAAGGAACTAAATTCCTTAACATAGTCACGTACCGTACCCGTCTGCCTGAGGTTGCACAATGCATCCCGAGCAGCCCACGAGGTATTCGTGGGAAGGAACTGCTCCTTGAGTTCCTTCTTCAGCGTTGGCCAATCTCTGATGCGTGGCCACTCGTCGGTCGCAGCGTCCTGCTCACGGGTTCGCCACCAGAGTTTTGCATCGCCCGCCAAATACATGACTGCCATCGAGACTTGTTCCCCTACTGGAACTTTTCCTGCCTCAAAGTAATGCTCGATGTCCCACAAGAAATTTTCGAGTTCCTTGGAACTCTGAGTGCTTGTAAAGGCTTTGGGTTCAGGTATCTTTACCTTAGCCCGAGATCCCTCTGCTTCGGCTACTCCAGCAGCCAGCGCACGTCGGAGGACCCTCACCTCCTCCTTCAACCGGACAACGTCTGGAACTAGCGCTGCCAGAACATCCGCCACACTTCCGTTGGCTCCAGACATGTTGCCAAGGGATGTTTCCAAAGCCGCTACTCGATCCCTTAACGCATCCATCCGGGACATCCACAAGTCACCGGTCGCTTGCTATTCCAATCCTCGCACACCGCTTGAACGCGGCTCTAATACCAGCTGTCACAGGGGTCGGAACTCACCCAAATTTTTCTGTTCCTGCGATGGTGCTGAGCAGTGTGCCGTACACTCTCAGCCAACCCAAACATGCACAGCGAAATAGCTTGGCGAGGTTTAGCAATCATGGATCAGGATCAAGCAATGCAAGGTAAGGGAAATCTCACTTGTATTCACAAACTAGAATTACAAGAACACGCAAAACCCTTACACGACCTTGCACGGTCACGCCCAAGTATATGCCTCGTGTCTCCGGCACTTGCACTCCTCACTTGGACGGGTGAACTTCGCTCCAGGAGTTCACACTTGGCTTTGGGGGAACTGGTCACACTGTTGCTGGGGCTTCCTTTGCTCGACCTTCTGTGATGGAGTGTTTCCTCTTAACTCTCTCCAGTTGCTCCCCTCGACCTTGAGACCCGGGGGCTATTTATCCTTGCAGGTGGCAACCGCTGTCCCTAGTTTCTAGGGGACACCTCAGCTTCCATAACCACCCTTATCCCTTATTCTTAGGGACTGCAGTTGGATAAGGCTGACTGCTTGCCAGCACAGTCCTCGGTCAGCACCTTGACCGAGACTCCCTCATTCCCGACGGAAGTATACCGGGTCTGCCTAAGTGCCACCCGCACTTAGTTCGCTCGTGGGCACCGCACCCTTGCCTTGGATCAGTTGCATGGAACATTAGTGTCGCTCGACCGCGAGTGACTTCCCTAGCGAGTCTTCGGGAGAACCCGCGCGCCCATTGCTTGCCAGCTTGCCTTGAACGGGTCTTTCGGGAGGTTGGGAAGTCCAGCTCACCTTCCCTTGACCGAGTTTTGTGGAAGTGCTCCTTCCCGCATAGCCTGGCCCTTGCCCTATATATATCCCACTGATCCTTTGGCATTCTTCCCTCGATCCTTTCCCTAGCTGCCATGCCATCGAGGGTCCACCTGGCAGCCATGTTCGTGTCTGAGCATCAAGGGGCTAACAGCTTGGTCGACCATGGAGACACCTCTCAGTCAAGCACGGGCTGTGTATCACTCTCCCGTGGATGATGGCTTGGTCCACCATGGAGCCTGCCTTTGGTCAACCACAGGCTGCGCGCTTGGTCATTCATGGGCAGTTCCTTGCTCTACCATGGTGAATGCCTTGGTCGACCACAGCAACAGCCCTTGGTCGATCATGGTCAATGCATTGATCGACCACAGGCTGTGCACACAATCGCTCACGGGCAGTGCCCTGCTTTGCCATGGGTGATCCCTTGCTCGTCCACGGCTACAGGTCTTGTTTGGTCATTGGGCGATGCCTTGATTGACCAAAGAGACAGTACTTGGTCGACTATGGGTAGTGCCATGCTCTAACATGGGTGATGCCCTGCTCAACCACGGGTTGTGCCTGGCTCTACCATGGGTGCTGTAAGCCCCTCAATGCTCAGACACAAATATGGCTGCTACGCAGGTCCTTGATCGCATAGCAACCAGGGCCAGGATCGGGGAAAGACTGCTGAAGGATCATCTGGTATGGAAGGGCGAGCGGGCAGGCGACACGGGCAAAGGGTTCTCCCACAAGCCTCGTCCCTAAGGGGACTGGCAAGCGATGTGCGCGGCTGCTCCCGCAAGTGGCGCTCAGGGGCAGACGACGGGGACGTCCTAGGCTCTTGCAGGACTCGTTCCAAGGCGAGCTGGTATACCACCGGCGCCCGAGTGCTCCCACAACACTCGCTCCAGGATGGGCAATCCGGTCACTCTAGGAATGCCATAAGCCCCACCAAATTCCCTAAGGATGACCGCTCATGGCCGAGCAGCACTGCGGGCGCCAGGGACTGATCCAAGGCCCGCGCATGGACCCAGGGCCGAGCTGAGTGTCGGTGGAACTCGGCCAGACCAGACCAGAGTAGGTCGTGGGGGCATGGGCTCCTGGTCAGAGGACTGACCAAAGGACAGAGCTGGCAAGCACCCAGTCCAACTGCTGCACTGCTGCTGTCAATCCGACTGCTGCAGTCACCAACTCCTGCTTGGTAGGTGGGAGAAGGCATGGCTGGCCGGTGCTGGACAACCTGCCCCTGCAAGCATAAATGGGGAGGCAGCCAGACGACCAGAGGGACACGAAGGAAGACACAGACGACTTCTGGCGAGCGAGTAAGCCAGATCAGGAGGAAGGCCGGTAGCGCTGTCTCCCGTCCCTCCAGTCGTGCGTGAACTCTTGGGGCGAGTTCACCTGTCCAAGTGAGGAGTGCAGGTGCAGGACGCACAAAGGCACATACTTGGAGTGTCCGTGTGGAATCGTGTAAGGGTTTTGCATTCTTGTAGTTCGGATTGTGAATACAAGTGAGATTTCCCTTACCTTGTGTTGTTCGGTTCTGTCCCTTTGTTGCTAAACCTCGCTGAGCTGCGTTGTTGCGTGTGTTTGGGTTGGCTGAGAGTGTGCAAGACACTGCTCAGCACCATCGCAGGATCAGAAAAATTCGGGTGAAGTCCGATCCCTGTGACAGGTGCTGCCATGCTCAACAATGGGTTGTCCCTTGCTGTACCACAGCAATGGCTTGCTCAACCATGGGCTGTGCCTTGCACTACCATGGGCGATGCCATGCTCAAACACAGGTTGTGCCTTGCTCAACCACGGGCCATGGCTTGGTCGACCATGAGCTATGCCTTGCTCTACCATGGGCAGTGGCTTGTTTGACAACAAGCGGTGCATCACTCTACCATGGGCGATGGCTTGGTCGACCACCAGCTATGGCTGGCTTTACCACGGGCAATGCCTTGCTTGACCACAGGCTGTGCCTGGCTCTACCACGGGAGATGCCATGCTCCACCATGGGCAATGGCTTGTTCGATGATGGGCTGTGCCTTGCCCAACCACAGGTGATGCCTTGCTCGACCACGGGCTGTGCCTTGCCCTACCACGGGCGATGGCTTGGTCGACCATGGTGACAGCCCTCGGTTGACCATGGGCTGTGTGCTCAGTCACTGTTGGGCGATGCATTACTCTACCATGAGCAATGCCTTGGTCCACCACCGGCTGTGCTTTGCTGTACCACGGGCAGTGGCTCAGTTGACCACGGTGACAGCCCTCAGTCGACCATGAGCCGCACCTTGCTCTACCATGGGCCATGCCTTGCTTGACCATGGGCGGTGCCTTGCTCAACCCCGGGCGATGCCTTGTTCAACCACGGGCTGTGCCTCACTCTACCCCTAGTGATGCCTTGCTTGACCATGGGCTATGCCTAACTCTAGCACGGGCAATTGCTTAGTCGACCACGGAGATAGCCCTCAGTCAACTATGGGCTTTGTGCACAGTCACTCACATGCAGTGCCTTGCTCTACCATGAGCAACGCCTTACACCACCATTGACTGTGCCTTGCACAAACACAGGCCATGGTTTGGTTGACCACAGGCCTTACCTTGCTCGACCACAAGCAATGGCTGGGTCGACCACTAAGACAGCCCTCAGTTGACCACGGGCTGTGTGCTCAGTCACTCAAGGGCAGTTCCTGGCTCCACCATGACCGATGCCTTGCTCAACCACAATGATAGCCCTTCATCGATTAAGGGTAGACACGTTGATTGACCATGGCAATAGTTCCTGGTTGACCACAGTTAGTGCCTTGGTTGACCACCCAGACAGCCCTCGATCAACCACGGCCTGTGCGCTCACTCACTCATGGGCATTGCCTTTCTCTACCACAGTTGTTGCCTTGCTTGACCATGGCGATAGCCCTTGGTCGATCATGGGGCGATGCCTTGATTGACCAAGGTGACAGCTCTTGGTCAACCATGGGTTGTGCCTCGATGTACCACGGGCGATGGCTTGCTCAAACACTGGCAATGCCTTACTCTATCACTGGTGATGGCTTGGTCAACAATAGGCTGCGCCTCGCTCTACCACAGGTGATGCCTTGCTCGACCATGGGCTGTGCCAGGCTCTACCATGGGCGATGGCTTGTTTGACCATGGGCAGTGCCTCACTCTACCACAGGCAATGGCTTGTTCAACCACGGAGACAGCCCTCAGTCAACCACCGGCAGTGTGCTCAGTTGCTAACAGGCGATGCCTTGCTCTACCACATGCAATGCCTTACTCCACCACCGGCTGTGTCATGCTCTACCACTGGCGATGGCTTGACTGACCACGAAGACAGCCCTTGGTTGACCACAAGCCATGCCTTGCTCAACCATGAGCGGTGCCTTGCCCTACCCTAGGTGATGCCTTGCTCGACCCCGGGCTGTGCCTTTCTCTACCATGGGTGATGGCTTGGTCGACATGGAGAGAGCGCTCAGTCGACAACGGGCTGTGTGCTTGGTCTCTCATGGGCAGTGCCTTGCTCTACCATGAGCGATGCGATGCTCCACCACCGGCTGTGCCTTGCTCTACCATGGGCCATGGCTTGGCCAACCCCAGGATGTTCCTCACTCTAGCATGGGTGATACGTTGCTCGACTATGGGCTATGCCTTGCCCTACCATGAGCGATGGCTTGGTTGACCATGGAGACCGGCCTCGGTTGACCACTGACTGTGCACTTGGTCGTTCATGGGCAGTGCCTTGCTCTACCACAGGCGATGCCATGCTCAACCACAGGCCGTGCCTTGCTCTACCACGGGTGCTGCCTTGCACCCCCATGGGTGATGACTTGGTCGACCACGGAGACAGCCCTTGATTGACCATGGGCAGTGCTCTTGGTTGCACAAGGGGAGTGCCTTGCTTGACCCCGGTGACAGCGCTTCGTTTGTCATGGGCGATGCCCTCATCTACCACAGGCTGTGCACTCTGTCGCTCACAGGCAGTGCCTTGTGCTTCCATGGGCAATGTCTTCCTCGACCACGATGGCAACCCTTGGTCAATCATGGGTTGGCACATTGATCGAGCATGGCAACAGCTCTTGGTCAACCACGGGCAGTGCCTTGGTCCACCATGGGCAGTGCCTTGGTCCACCACAGGCAATGCCTTGCTCAGCCACGGGCTGTGACTTGTCCTACCACAGGCGATGCCTTGTTCGACGATGGGCTGTGCCTCGCTCAACCACGGGTGATGGCTTGGTCAACCATGGAGACAACCCTCAGTTGACTACGGACTGTGCACTTGGTGGCTCATGGGCAGTGCCTGGCTCTTCCTCGGCTGATGCCTTGCTTGAGCATGGGCTGTGCCTTGCTCAACCATGGGCGATGGCTTGGTCGACCACAGAGACAACCCTCGGTCATCCATGGGCTGTGCACTCAGTCTCTCATGGCAAGTGCCTGTCTCTAACTCAGGTGATGCCTTGCTCTACCAAGGGCAATAGCATGTTCAACCACAGGTTGTGCCTCGCTCTACCACTGGTAATGCCTTACTTGACCACGGGCTGTGCCTTGCCCTAGCATGGGCAATGCCTTGCTTGACCACGGCCTATGCCTTGCTCTACCATGGGCCATGGGTTGGTCAACCACGTGCTATGCCTTGGTGTTCCTCGATCGACCATGGGCTATACATTCAGTCTCTCTCAGGCAGTGCTTGGCTGTACCTTGGGCAGTGCCTTCCTCGACCATAGGCCATGTGATGCTCTACCAAGGACCATGGCATGTTTGACCATGGTCTGTGCCTTGCCCAACGATGGGCAATGCCTCACACTACCATAGGCTGGACCTTTCTCTACCATGGGCAATGGCTTGGTTGACATAGAGACAGCCCTCGGTCGACCACGGGCTGTGTGCTCGGTCACTCAGAGGCAGTGCCTTGCTCTACCACAAGTGATGCCATGCTCCACCACCGGCTATGCCTTGCTCTACCATGGGCCATGGCTTGGCTGACCCCAGGCAGTGCCTTGCTCTAGCACAGGTGATATGTTGCTAGACTACGGGCTATGCCTTGCACTACCATGAGCGATGGTTTGGTTGACCATGGAGACCGGCCTTGGTTGACCACCAACTGTGCACTTGGGTGCTGATGAGCAGTGCCTGGCTCTACCACAGGCAATGCCTTGCTCAACCACAGGCTGTGCCTCACTCTACCACGGGCAGCGCCTTGCTCCCCCACAGGCGATGGCTTGGTCTACCTTGGAGACAGCCCTCAATCAACCATGGGCTGTGCTCTCAGTTGCACAAGGGCAGTGCCTTGCTTGACCCCAGTGACAGCCCTTCATCAATCACGGGTGATGCCCTCATCGACCATAGGCTGTGCACTCGGTCGCTCACAGGCAGTGCCTGCACTTCCATGGGCGATGCCTTCCTCGACCACAACAACAACCCTTGGTCGATCATGGGTCAACGCATTGATCTATCATGGCAATAGCTCTCGGTCAACCACGGGCAGTGCCTTGGTCCACCACAGTCATTGCCTTGCTCAGTGATGGGCTGTGCCTTGCCCTACCACAGGCAATGCCTTGCTTGACGATGGGCTGTGCCTTGCTCTAACATGGGCGATGGCTTGGTCAACAATGGAGACAACCCTTGGTTGACTATGGGCTGTGCACTTGGTGGCTCATGGGCAGTGCCTGGCTCTTCCTCGGCCGATGCCTTGCATGACCATGGGCTGTGCCTTGCTCAACCATGGGCGATGGCTTGGTCAACCACAGAGACAACCCTTGGTCATCCATGGGCTGTGCACTCGGTCTCTCGTGGGCAGTGCTTGTCTCTACCTTAGGCAATGCCTTGCTCTACCACGGGCTGTGCCTTGCTCTACCAAGGGCAATAGCATGTTCGACCACTGGTTGTGCCTCACTCTACCATGGGCAATGCCTTACTTGACCACGGGCTATGCCTTGCGCTAGCACAGGTGATGCCTTGCTTGACCATGGCCTGTGCCTTGCTCTACCAAGGGCAATACCATGTTTGGCCACAGGTTGTAGCTCGCTCTGCCACGGGCAATGCCTTACTTGACCATGAGCTATGCCTTGCCCTAGCATGGGCGATGTCTTGCTTCACCACGGCCGGTGCCTTGCTCTTCCATGGGCCATGGGTTGGTTGACCACGGGCTGCACCTTGCTTTACCCTGGGAAATGGCTTGGTTGACCCCGTGCTGTGTCTTGTTCTACAACAAGCGATGGCTTGGTCAACCACAGAGATAGCCCTCGGTCAGCCACCAGCTGTGTTCTTGGTCGCTCATGGGCAGTGCCTTGCTGTGCCATGGGCGATGCCTTGCACGACCACAGGCTGTGCCTTGCTCTACCATGTGCAATGTCTTGTTCCACCATGGCTGCGCCTCACCCTACCATGGGCGATGCCATGCTCGATCATGGGCAATGGCTTGGTTGACCATGGAGATCACCCTCAGTCAACCAGGGGCAGTGCCTTGCTCTACCACGGGTGATGGCTCAGTCGACCACGGGCTGTACGCGTGGTCTCTCATGGGTAGTGCCTTGCTCTTCCTTGGGCGATGCCTTGCGCAACCATGGGCTGGGCCTTGCAATACCAAGGGCCATGGCATGTTCGACCATGGGCTGTGCCTTGCTCTACGATCGGCGATGCCATGCTCAACCACGAGCAGTGCCTTGCTTGACCTCAGTGAAAGCCCTTCATCAATCACGGGCAATGCCCTCATCCACCACAGACTGTGCACTCGGTCACTCACAGGCAGTGCCTTGCACTTCAACGGATACCTTCCTCATCCACGGTGACAACACTTGGTCGATCATGGTTGACGTGTTGATCGACCATGGTGACAGCTCTTGGTGAACAATGGGCAATGCCTTGGTCCACCACAGGCAATGCATTTCTCAGCCATGGGCTGTGCCTTGCTCGACCCTGGGCTGTGCCTCACTCTACCACTAGTGTTGGCTTGGTCAATCACGGAAACAGCCCTTGGTTGACTACAGGCAGTGCCTGGCTCTTCCTCGGGTGAAGCTTCGCTTGACCATTGGCTGTGCCTTGCTCTACCATAGGCAATTCCTTACTCAACCATGGGCTGTGCCTGGCTCTACCAAGGCAATGGCATGTTCAACCATGGGCTGTGCCCTGCTCAACCATGGGCGATGGCTTGGTTGACCACAGAGACAGCCCTTGATTGACCATGGGCTATGCACTCGGTCTCCCACTGGCAGTACCTATCTCTACCTCGGGCAATGTCTTGCTTTATCACGGGCTGTGCCTTTCTATACCCAGGGCAATAGCATGTTTGACCACAGGTTGTGCCTCGCTCTACCACGGGCAATTCCTTACTAGACCATGGGCTGTGCCTTGCCCTAGCACTGGTGATGCCTTGCTTGACCATGGCCTGTGCCTTGCTCTACCACGGGCCATAGCTTGGTTGACCATGGCCTGTGCCTCACTGTACCTCGGTCGACCACTGGCTGTACACTCGCTCTCTCACGGGCAGTGGTCAGCTGTACCTTGGGCAATGCCTTCCTCGACCATGGGCTGTGTCTTGCTCTATCAGGGGCCATGGCATGTTGGACCACGGTCTGTGCCTTGCCTAACCATGGGCAATGCCTCGCTGGACCACGGGCTGTGCCAAGCTCTACCAAGGGTGATAGCTGGGTCGACCATGGAGATGGCCCTCGATTGGCCACAGAGACTGCCCTTGATAGACCACAGGCTGTGCCTTGTTCTAGCACGGGCAATGGCTTGGCTGACCATGGAGACAGCCCTCCATCGACCACGGGCTGTGCACTCAGTTGCTCATGGGCAGTGCCCAGGTCTACGACGGTCGATGCCTTCATTGACCATGGCAACAGCCCATGGTCGATCATGGTTGATGCGTTGATCGACCACGGGCTGTGCACTCGGTCACGCATGGGCAGTGCCTTGCTCCACCACAGGTGATAGCCCTTGGTTGATGACCGACGATGCCTAGATTGATCATGGGCGATGCCATGCTCGTCCACGGTGATAGACCTTGGTTGATCATGGGTCGACGCATTCTTCGACCACAGCGACAGCTCTTGGTCAACCATGGGCAATGCCTTGGTCAGCCACGGGCTGTGCCTTGCTCTACCATGGGCAATGCCTTGTTTGACCACAGGCAGTGCATTGCTCTACCACAGGTGATGGCTTGGTCGACCATGGGCTGTGCACTCAATCGTTCACGGGCAGTGCTTGGCTCTACCTTGGGCAATGCCTTGCTCGACCATGGGCTGTGCTTGGCTATACCATGGGCGATGCCTTCCTTGACCACAGGCTGTGCCTCACTCTACCATGGGGGATGGCTTGGTCAACCATGGAGATACCCCTCAGTGGACCACGAGCTATGCACTCAGTCGCTCATGGGCCATGCAATGCTCGACCATGTGCATTGCCTTGCTCAACCTCAGGCTGTGCCTTGCTCTTCCATGGGCAATGGCTTGGTCAAACAAAGGCTGTGCCTCGCTCTACCACAGGCGATGGCTTGCTTGACTGTGGCCTGTGCCCTGCTCTGCTACGAGCGTTGCCTTGATCGACCATGAGCTATGCCTTGCTTTAACCCGGGCAATGGATTGGTTGACCATGGGCTGTGCCTTGCTCTACGATGGGTGATGGCTTAGTTGACCATGGAGATAGCCCTTGGTCAGCCACCAGCTGTGTGCTCAGTCATTCACATGCAATGCCTTGCTCTGCTATGGGTGATGCCTTCCTCAACCCCGGGCTGTGCCTGGCTCTACCAAGGGAGATGCCTTGCTTGACCACGGGCTGCGCCTTGCTCTACCATGGGCAATGGCTTGTTCGACCACAGCTGTGCCTCACCCTACCATGGGTGATGGCTTGGTTGACCACAGAGATTGCCCTTGGTTGACCACGGGCTGTGCCTTGCTCTACCTCAGGTGATGCCTTGCTCGACCATGGGCTGGGCCTTGCAATACCAAGGGCAATGGCATGTTTGACCATGGGCTGTGCCTTGCTCTATGATGGAAGATGCCTCACTTGACCATGGGCTGTGCCTTTGCCAACCACGGGCGATGCCTTGGTCTACCATGGACATAGCCCTGAGTCGATCACGGGTGATGCCTTGCACCACCACCGGCTGTGCCTTGCTGTACCAAGGGTGATGGCTTGGTCAACCATGGGCTGTGCACTCGATTGCTCATGGGCAGTGCCTTGCTCCACCACGGGCGATAGCCCTTGGTCGATGACCCACGATGCCTAGATCAACCATGGGCTGTGCACTCGGTTGCTCACTGGCAGTGCCTTCCTCAACCATGGGCGATGCCATGCTCATCCATGGTGATAGCTCTTGGTCAAACATGGGTTGACGCATTCATCAACCATGGCGACAGCCCTTGGTTGACCACTGGCAGTGCCCTGGTCCACAAGGGCAATGCCTTGGTCCACCACGGGCTGTGCGTCACTCTACCACAGGTGATGCCTTGCTCATCCACAGCTATGCCTTGCCCAACCATGGGCAATGCCTCACTCGACCATGTGCTGTGCCTTTCTCTACCACAGGTGATGGCTTGGTCAACCA
This sequence comes from Sonneratia alba, assembly GCA_900174645.1. Taxonomy (NCBI): domain Eukaryota; kingdom Viridiplantae; phylum Streptophyta; class Magnoliopsida; order Myrtales; family Lythraceae; genus Sonneratia; species Sonneratia alba. The sequence continues at coordinate 1,494,854 of FWPY01000060.1, forward strand.
GGGAGACAGCCCTCGCTTCCGCACGGGTTGTGTGCTCAGTAGCTCACCAGCAGTGCCTGGCTCTACCTCGGGCAATGCCATGCTTGACCACATGCAGTGCGCTCTACCACAGACGATGCCTTGCTGACCATGACTGTGCCTTGCTCTGCCACCAGCGATAGCTTGGTCAACCCTGGAGACAGCCCTCAGTCGACCATGGGCTGTTCGCTCAGTTGCTCACGGCCAGTGCCTGGCTCTACCTTAGGTGATGCCCTGCATGACCACAGGCTGTGCCTTGCCCAACCACGGGTGATGCCTCACTCGACCATGGGCTGTGCCTTGCTCTACAATGAGTGATGGCTTGGTCAACCAGGGAGACAGCCCTTGGTTGACCACAGGCTATGCGCTTGGTAGCTCATGGGCAGTACCTGGCTCTACCTCGGGCGATGCCGTGCTCAACCACATGTTGTGCATTGCTCTACCACAGATGATGCCTTGCTCGACCATGACTGTGCATTGCTCTGCCACCGGCAATGGCTTGGTCGACCGTGGAGACAGCCCTCAGTCGAGCATGGACTGTGCGCTCAGTTGCTCATCGCCAGTGCCTGGCTCTAACTTAGGAGATGACCTGCATGACCATGGGCTGTGCCTTGCCCAACCACGGGCAATGCCTCGCTCTACCATGGGCAGTGCCTTGCCAAGCCAAGGGTGATGCCTTGCCTGGCCATGGGCTGTGCCTTGCTCAAGCACACGTTGTGCATTGCTCTACCACAGATGATGCCTTGCTCTGCCACCAGTGATGGCTTGGTTGACCATGGAGATAGCACTCGGTCAACCATGGGCCGTGCACTCAGTCATTTATGGCCAGTGCCCACCTCTACCTCAGGTGATGCCCTGCTTGACCAAGGGCTGTGCCTTTGCTCTGCCACAGGTGATGGCTTGCTCAACCACGGACTGTGCCTCACTCTACCACAGGCAATGCCTTGTTTGACCATGGGCTGTGCCTCACTCTACCAAGGGCTGTGCCTCACTCTACCACGGGTGATGGATTGGTCAACCATGGGCTGTGCGCTCAGTTGTTCATGGGCAGTGCTTGGCTCTACCTCGGGGGATGCCTTGCTCAACCATGGGCTGTGCTTGGCCATACCATGGGCAATGCCTTCCTTGACCACAGGCTGTGCCATGCTCTACGATGGGTGATGGCTTCATTGACCATGAGATAGCCCTCAGTCAGCCACCAGCTGTGTGCTCAGTCGCTCGTGGGCAGCACCTTGCTCTGCCATGGGTGATGCCGTGCTCTGCCACGGGCGATGCCTTGCTTGACCCTGGGCTGTGCCAGGCTCTACCATGGGAGGTGCCTTGCTTGGCCATGGGCTGTGCCTTGCTTTACCAAGGGCAATGGTTTGTTTGACCACGACTGTGCTTCACCCTACCATGGGCGATGGCTTGGTTGACCACAGAGATTGCCCTTGGTCGACCACGGGCTGTGCCTTGCTCTACCACGAGTGATGACTCAGTCAACCATGGGCTGTATGCATGGTCTCTCATGGGCAGTGCCTTGCTCTACCTTGGGCGATGCCTTGCCCGACAACGGGCTGGGCCTTGCAATACCAAGGGCCATGGCATCTTTGACCACAGGCTATGCCTTGCTTTACGATGGGCGATGCCATGCTCAACCACGGGCTGTGCCTTTGCCAACCACATGCAATGCCTTGGCGTACAACGGAGACAGCCCTCAGTCAACCACAGCCAATGCCTTGCTCCACCACTGGCTGTGCCTTGCCCAACAACCATGGGCAATGCCTGGCTCGACCATGGGCTGCACCTTGCAGTACCAAGGGCAATGGCTCGGTCGACCATGGAGACAGCTCTCGGTCCACCACCGGCTGTGCTTTGCTCTCCCACGCTCGACCACAAGCTGTGGCTTGCTCTTCCAAGGGCGATGGCTATGTTGACCATGGAGACAGCCCTCGGTTCAACCACGGGCATTGTCTTGCTCTACCACAGGCGATGACTTGGTCGACAACAGAGACAGCCCTCGGTTGACCACTGGCTGTGGCTTGCTCTACCATGGGTGATGGCTTGGTAGACCATGGAGACAGGCCTCAGTCGACAACGGAATATGTGCTCAGTCGCTCACAGGCAGTGCCTTGATCGACCATGGCAACAGTCCTTGGTTGATCATGGTTGATGCCTTGATTGACCACAGGCAGTGCACATGGTCACTCACGAGCAGTGCCTTGGTCTACCACAGGTGATGCCTTGGTCTACCATGGTCAATGCCTTGGTCTACCATGGGTGATGCCTTGCTCTACCATGGTCGTTGTCTTGGTCGACCATGGGCAGTGCCTTGCTCAACCACGGGCAATGCCCTGTTTGACCACGGGCTGCATCTGGCTCTACCGCGGGTGTTGCCATGCTCAACCACGGGCAATCCCTTCCAGTACCCTGGACAATGGCTTGGTCAACCATGTGTTGTGCCACACACTACCACGCGCGATGCCTTGCTTGACCATGGACTGCACCTTGCTCTACCCCGGGCAACGGCTGGGACAACCACGGAGACAGACCTAGGTCAACCAGGAGTTGTGCACTCAATTGCTCATGGGCCATGCATTGCTCTACCATGTGTGATGCATTGCTCGACCACGGGCTGTGCCTGCCTCTACCACATGCAATCCCTTGCCCAATCACAGGCTGTGCCTTGGTCTACCATGAGCAATGGCTTGGTCCACCAGAGGATGTGCCTTGCTCTACCATGGGTTTTGCCTTGCTCGACCACGAGCTGTGCCTTGTTGTACCATGGGTAGTGGCATGCTCGACCATGGGCAGTGCCTTGCTCTACCATGGGCAATGCCTTGCCCGACCTCGGGCTATGCCTGGCTCTACCACGGGAGATGCCATGCTCGACCACAGCCTATGCCTTGCTCTACCTTGAGCAATGGCTTGTTCAACCACAGGCTGTGCCTCGCCCTACCACAGGCAATCCCTTGCTTGACCATGAGGTTTGCCTCACATCGCCACCGGTGATGGCTTGGTCGACCACAGAAACAGCCCTCGGTCTACCACAGGCTGTGCGCTCAGTCCCTCACAGCCAGTGCCTAGCTCTTCCTTGGGCAATGCCCTGCTCAACCACGGGCTGTGCCTTGCTCTACCATGGGCATTGGCATGCTCGACCACGGGCTAGGCATTGGTTAACCACGGGCTGTGCCTTGCTCTACCATGGGCAATGGCTTGGTCAACCACACAGACAGCCCATGGTCGACCACGGGTAATGCGCTCGATAGTTCATGGGCAGTACCTGGCTCTACCTCGGGCAAGGCCTTGCTCGACCATGGGCTGTGCCTGGCTCTACCACCGGCAACACCTTGCTCAACCATGTGCTGTGCCTCACTCTACCAAGGGCAATGGCTTGGTCGACCACAGAGACAGCCCTTGGTCAACCACGAGCTGTGCACTCGGTCGCTCAAGGGCTGTGCCATTCTCTACCACGTGTGTTGCCTTGCTCGACCACGGGCAGTGCCTTGCTCTACCATGGCAATGGCGTGCTCGACAACAGCCTGCACCTTGCTCTGCCACAGGCATTGCCTTGCTTGACCTCGGGCTGTGCCACAGGAAATGCCTTGCTCAACCACAGGCTGTGCCTTGCTCTACCACGGGTGATGCTTTGCATGACCACGGGCTGTGCCTTGCTCAACCACGGGCAATGGCTTGTTCAACCAAGGTTGTGCCTCACCCTACCACAGGCGATGCCTTGCTCAACCACGGGCTATGCCTTGCTCTGCCACCAGTGATGGCTTGGTTGACCACAGGCTATGCGCTCAGTTGCTCACGGCCAGAGCCTGGCTCTACCACAGGTGATGCCTTGCTCAACCATGGGCTGTGCCTGACTATACCATAGGCAACGTCTTGCTTGACTACAGGCTGTGCCTCGCTCTACCCTGGTGGATGGCTTGGTCAACCACAGAGACAGCCCTCGGTCAACCACGAGCTGTGCCTGGCCATACCATGGGTGATGGCTTGCTCAACCATTGGCTGTGCCTCACTCTACCATGGGGGATGGCTTGTTTGACCATGGAGACAGCCCATGGTCGACCATGAGGTGTGCACTCAGTCCCTGACGGGCTGTGCGATGCTTTACCACGTGTGTTGCCTTGCTCAATCATGGGCTGTGCCTTGCTCTACCATGGGCAATGGCTTGGTCAAACAAAGGCTGTGCCTCGGACTATCATGGGCATTGGCTTGCTCAACTACTGCCTGGGCCTTGCTCTGCCATAGGCATTGCCTTGATTACCTCAGGTGATGGCTAGGTTGACCACAGGATGTGCCTTGCTCTACCATGGGTGATGCCTTCTTGATGATGGGCTGTGCCATGCTCTACGACAGGCGATGGCTTGGTTGGCACCCTTGGACGCTCACAGGCAGTGCCTTGCTCTACCACGGCGATGCCCTGCTCGACCACAGGCTATGCCTGGCTCTACCATGGGAGATGCCTTGCTCTACCACGGGCAATCACTTGTTCTACCACAGCTGTGCCTTGCCCTACCACAGGCGATGCCATGCATGACCATGGGCATTGGCTTGTTTGAACATGGGGATAGCCATTGGTCGACCACGAGTGGTAGCACGGTCTTGAATGGGCAGGGCCTGGCTCTATCACGGGCAATGCCTTTCTCGACCACAGGCTGGGCCTTGCTCGATCATGGGCTGTGCCTTACAATACTAAGGGCCATGGCATGTTTGACCACAGGCTATAGCTTGCTCTCCAACAGGCGATGCCATGCTCGACCATGGACTGCGCCTTTCCCAACCATGGGCGATGCCTTGGTCAACCATGGAGACAGCCCTCAGTTGACCACAGGTGACGCCTTACTCGACCATGGGTTGTGCCTTGCCCAACCATGGGCAATGCCTGGCTCAACCACAGGCTGTACCTTGCTCTACCATGGGCGATGGGTTGGTCAACCACAGAGACAGCTCTCAGTTGAGCACGGGCTGTGTATTGCTCTCCCACAGGCGATGGCTTCGTCGACCATGGAGCCTGCCTTCGGTCCACCACAGGCTGTGCACTTGGTCGTTCATGGGCAGTTCCTTGCTCTACCATGGTCAATGCCTTGGTCGACCATGGCAACAGCCCTTGGTCAGTCCTGGTTGATGCATCGATCAACCATGGGCTGTGTACACAATCGCTCATGGGCAGTGCCCTGCTCTGCCATTGGTGATCCCTTGCTTGACAACGGCTACAGGTCTTGTTTGGTCATTGGGCAATGCCTTGATTGACCACAGGGACAGCACTCGGTCGACTACGGGCAGTGCCATGCTCTAACATGGGCGATGCCCTGCTCGACCACGGGTTGTGCCTGGCTCTACCATGGGTGTTGCCATGCTCGACAACGGGTTGTCCCGTGCTGTACCACAGAAATGGCTTGCTCGACCATGGGCTGTTCCTCACACTACCACGGGCGATGCCTTGCTCAAACACAGGTTGTGCCTTGCTCTACCACAGGCGATGGCGTGGTCGACCATGAGCTATGCCTTGCTCTACAGTGGGCCTTGCCTTACTCAACAATGGGCAATCCCTTGGTCCACCACGGGCAATGCGTTGCTCAGCCATGGGCTGTGCCTCACTCTACCACTGGCGGTGGCTTAGTCAACCACAGAGACAGCCCTCGGTTGACTATGGGCAGTGCCTGGCTCTTCCTCAGGCAATGCCTCGCTTGACCACCAGCTGTGCCTTGCTCTACCATAGGTAATTCCTTACTCAACCACAGGCTGTGCCTGGCTCTACCAAGGCAATGGCATGTTCAACCATGGGCTGTGCCTTGCTCAACCATGGGTGATGGCTTGGTCGACCACAGAGACAGCCCTTGATTGACCATGGGTTATGCACTTGGTCTCCCACGGGTAGTGCCTATCTCTACCTCGGGCAATGTCTTGCTCTACCACGGGCTGTGCCTTTCTCTACCAAGGGCAATAGCATGATTGACCACAGGTTGTGCCTCGCTCTACCACGGGCAATTCCTTACTAGACCATGGGCTGTGCCTTGCCCTGGCACAGGTGATGCCTTGCTTGACCATGGCCTGTGCCTTGCTCTACCATGGGCCATGGCTTGGTTGACCATGGGCTGTGTCTCACTGTTCCTCGGTTGACCACTGGCTGTACACTAGGTCTCTCACGGGCAGTGGTTGGCTGTACCTTGGGTGATGCCTTCCCTGACCATGGGCTGTGTCTTGCTCTACCAGGGGCCATGGCATGTTGGACCATGGTCTGTGCCTTGCCTAACCACGGGCAATGCCTCATTGGACCACAGGCTGTGCCAAGCTCTACCAAGGGCGATGGCTGGGTCGACCACAGAGACAGCCCTCGATTGGCCATGGAGACAGCTCATGATAGACCACAGGCTGTGCCTTGTTCTAGCAAGGGCAATGGCTTGGCCGACCATCGAGACAGCCCTCCATCAACCACGGGCTGTGCGCTCAGTTGCTCATGTGCAGTGCCCAGGTCTACGATGGTCGATGCCTTCATTGACCATGGCAACAGCCCAAGGGCAATCATGGTCGATGTGTTGATCTCGTTTTGCCATGAGTGGTGCCTCGCTCTACCACAGGCAATGCCTTGCTCAACCACTGGCTGTGCTTGGCTCTGCCACGGGCTGTGCCTGGGTCCACCATAGGCAATACCATGCTCGACCTTGGGTTGTGCCTCCATCTACCATGGGTGATGCCTTGCTCAACAATGGGATGTGCCATGCTATTCCACAGATGTTGGCTTGGTTGATCACGGAGACAGCCCTCAGTCGACCACAGGCTGTGCACTCAGTCACTCACCGGTTGTGCCTTGCTCTACCAAGGGCGATGGCTTGGTTGACCACAGAGACATCCCTCAGTTGACCATGGGCAATGCCATGCTCCACCCTGGGCTGAGCCTCGCTCTACCACGGGCGATGCCTTCTCGACAATGGGCTGTGCCTTGGACTACCAAGGGCTATGGCTTGGTTGACCACCAGCTGTGTGCTCGGTCACTCATGGGCAGTGCCTTGCTCTACCTTGGGTGATGCCTTGCTCAACAACAGGCTATGCCTTGTTCTACCACAGTCGACGCCTCCCTCTACCACAGGCTGTGCCTCCCTCTACCATAGGCAATGGCTTGGTTGACCAGAGAGACAGCTCTTAGTCAACTAGTAGCTGTGCACTCAGTCACTCATGGGCTGTGCCTTGATCTACCACTTGCAATGCCGTCGTCAACCATGGGCTGTGCCCTACTTGACTTTCTTAACCTGCAAGTTTGACTTTCTTAACCTCCGAGTAGTTATGCAGCCCAAATATTTGCTCAACCCACATTTCCCATTCTAGATATGCCTCAAGACCACTCTTGCCCTGAAATGAAGGAATTTTGATTTTGATTCCTCCAAAGTCTTCTCCTACATTCATCATACATCGTCTAGGTTGATTGCGAGGTCTCCTTCTGGGCTCGAATTCTTCATCCTCTTCTTCTTCTTTTTTTTTGGCTCAGAGAATATACGCTATAGAATAGATGGAAATATGTGTCAAGGAGTCAAGGAAATATATGTTCAAAGAGGAAATTTTTTTTTTAGATGAAGGGATGAGGGGATATGATAGATAGATAACCTACCATGGAAACCGTGCTCTGATACGAGATGATGTGGGTTAGAGGGGGGTTGGTCCTGATCTTCACAGCATAGGATGAAAGGATAGGATTTTGTTCAAAACCAAGCAGGTGCAAATAGCCAACCAATGAAAGAAAACGTGACCTGCTACTTAGACCACTCGCCTAACCACAAACTTGAAGACCAATCCACACAACGACTTACCTAGGTCGAGGCATGAATTGGGGGCTTTGGGAAACTTGAATCACCACACTAAAAACACTAGTTCGACAAAAGCAAGGTTTCACGAGAGCAAAGGAGAGATAATTACCTCACAAGGAGAACACACTTTGTATTTGAGGGATTCAATGTCAAAAAACTGAATTACATAGTGAATGAGAGCCCATATATATAGATGGTTGGCTAATAAATAGTTTCCTCTTATACTAGATAGCAATCAGCCAAAAATATGGTACTTGACTCCATTATAGAAATCCTAAATTAGGAAACTCTATAAATACGGAAATTGCTAATTTTGATTATAACAACTAGTTATATACTAATTTAACTCTTTTGGAGCAAGGCACAGCCCGGTGTTGACTGAAAGCTGTCTCCGTGGTTGAGCAAGCATCACCTGTGGTAGAGTGAGGCAGAGCCCGTGGTAGAGCCAGGCATAGCCTATGGTTGACCAAGGGCTGTCTCCGTGATTGACCAAGCCATCGCCCATGGTAGAATGAGGCACAGCCCATGGTTGAGCAAGGCATTGCCCGTGGTGGAGTGAGTCACAGCCAGTGGCCAACCGAGGGCTGTCTCCGTGGTCAACCCATCCATCACCCGTGGAAGAGCGAGGCACAGCCCATGGTCGAGCATGGTATCACTCATGCTAGAGTGAGGCACTGCCCGTGGTCGACTGAGAGTTGTGTCCATTGTCCACCAAGCCATCACCAGTGGTAGAGCGTGGCACTACCCAAGGTCAAGCAAGGCATCGCCCATGGTAGAGTGAGGCACTGCCTGTGGTCGACCGAGGGCTGTCTCCATTGTTGACTAAGCCATCGCCTGTGGTCGAGCAAGGCATCGGCAATGGTAGAGCAAGTTACATCCCATGGTCAACCAAGCCATTGTCCATGGTAGAGTGAGGCCCAGCCCGTGGTTGAGTGAGGCATCGCCAGTGGTAGAGCGACACATAACCCATCATTGACCAAGCCATTGCCCATGGTAGAGAGTGGCATAGCCTGTGGTTGACCATAGAATCGCTGGTGGTAGCACAAGGTGCTGCCCGTGGTCAACCAAGCCATCGCCCATGGTAGAGCCAAGCACTGCCCATGGTCTAGCAAGGCATTGCCCATGGTAGAGCGAGGCATAGCCTGTGGTCGACCTAGGGCTGTCTCCATTGTTGACCAAGCCATTGCTCGTGATAGAGCAAGGCACAGTCTGGTGTTGACTGAAAGCTGTCTTCGTGGTTGAGCAAGGCATCGCCTGTGGTAGAGTGAGGCACGGCCCATGGTTGGGCAAGGCATCACCCATGGTAGAGCAAGGCAATGCCTGTCAGCGACTGAGCACATAGCCCACGGTCAACTGACAATTGTTTCCTTGGTCAACCAATCCATTGCTGCTGGTCGAGCAAGGCACAGCCCAGTATTGACCGAGGGCTGTCTCCATGGTTGAGCAAGGCATTGCCCATGGTAGAGTGACTTGCAGCCCATGGTCAACCAAGGGCTTTCTCTGTGGTCGAGCAAGGCATCACCCATGGTTGAGCGAGGCACAGCCCGTGGTCGACTGAGAGCTGTCTCCGTGGTCAAGCAAGCCATCACCAGTGGTAGAGCGAGGCACAGCCCATGGTCGAGCAGGGCATCTACCATGGTAGGTGTCACAGGGGTCGGAACTCACCCGAATTTTTCCGTTCCTGCGATGGTGCTGAGCAGTGTCCCGTGCACTCTCAGCCAACCCGAAGCACACACACGCAGCGAAATAGCTTGGCGAGGTTTAGCAATCAAGGATCAAGATCGAACAATGCAAGGTAAGGGAAATCTCACTTGTATTCACAAACACGAATTACAAGAACACACAAAACCCTTACACGACCTTGCACGGCCACGTCCAAGTATATGCCTCGTACTCCAGCACTTGCACTCCTCACTTGGACGGGTGAACTTCACTCTGGGAGTTCACACTCAGCGTCGGGGGACTGGTCACACTGTTGCCGGGACTTCCTTGCTCGACTATCGGTGATAGAGTGTTCTCTCTAACTCTCTCCAGTTGCTCTCCCCTTCTGCCTTTCTCGACCTTAGGACCCGGGGGCTATTTATACTTGCAGGTGGGGAATCCTCATCCCTAGTTTCTAGGGAACACCTCAGCTTCCATAACCACCCTTATCCCTTATTCCTAGGGATAAGATCGACTGCCAGCACAGTCCTCGGTCAGCACCTTGACCGAGACTCCATCGTTCCACGACCGGAGTATATCGGGCCTGACTGAGTGCCACCCGCACTCAGTTCGGTCATGGGCACCGCGCCCTTGCCTTGGATCAATTGCATGGAACATTAGCGTCGCTCGCCCCCGAGCGACTTCCCTAGCGAGTCTTCAGGAGAACCCGCATGCCCGTTGCTTGCCAGCTCGCCTTTGAACGGGTCTTTCGGGAGGTTGGGGCGTCCAGCCCACTTGGCCTTGACCGGGTCTTGCGGGAGTGCTCAGGTCCGCACGGCCCGCCACCTGTCGTCCGCCTTCCTCGCCCGAGAACAACTCTTCCGGGCGGTTAGGGCGTCCAGCTCACTCCTGACCGAGTCTTTAGGGAAGTGGGGAAGTCCAGCTCGCCTTCCCACTTAGCTTGGCCCTCGCCCTATATATATCCCATTGATCCTTTGGCATTCCTTCCCTCGATCCTTTCCCGGGCTGCCATGCTATCGAGGGTCCGCTTGGCAGCCATTTCCGTGTCCGAGCATTAAGGGGCTGACAAACCTCCCCCACTTGAGGAAGCCGACGCCCTCGTCGGAATAGAGTGGAGGTACTCCTGGATCTTGTCCTCGAACTGCTAGAGTGTAGCCTCCTTTTCCCAACTCGCTTCCGACATTGGCAACCCTTTCCATAGAACCAGGTACTCCGTTCTCCGGTTCTTCTTGCTGTAACCCAACACCCGTCGGTCCAGCACACGGTCAACCTCCCTCTCCAATTCCGTGCGTACATTCAATGGCGCACGTCTTGCCCTAACGCGGTCTGCATCCGCATCCTCATGGTAGAGCTTTAGGAAGCTGACATGGAAAGTCGGATGAATCTTCATCCTCTCGGGTAGTGCTAAGCGATAAGCCACTGCTCCAACTCGCTTCACCACCTCGAATGGCCCATCATACCGCTGAATGAGGCCCTTATGCCATCTCTTGCTCGTCACTTTCTTCCATATTTGGGGCGTCAATTTCAGCATGACCTTGTCACCGACCTGAAATTCTAGCGGTCGACACCCCTGGTCCGCATATTTCTTCATGCGGCGGACAGCTTTGGCAAGGCTGTCCTGTGCTTCCTCGAGCATTTCCTGCTTATTCCGGGCAAAACGGTATGCAGCAGGACATGGCCCTTCCTTCCTTTGTAGGGCCACTTCGGAAGGGGTCAATGGTTGATAGCCCAAAGCGAGCTCAAACGGACTGAACCCAGTGGCTGAGGAACGGTGCAAGTTGTAACAAAACTGCGCCGTGTCCAACAGTTCCAGCCAATTCCGCTGACTGGCCGTGACATAGTGTCGTAGGTACTCTTCCAGCAGCTGGTTCATCCTCTCCGTTTGGCCGTCCGTCTACGGGTGGTTTGCCGTTGAGAACTTTAGTTCTGTCCCCATCATATTGAAGAGATGGGTCCAAAACCTCCCGGTGAACCGTGCGTCTCGATCACTCACAATGTCCGTCGGGATCCCAAACAGCTTGACCAAGTGGCGGTAGAACTCTTCCGCCGCCGTTTCCGCAGAGCAATTCTTTGGGGTAGGCCTGAAGATCCCATACTTCGAGAACCTATCTACCACAACCATAACTCCATCAAAACCCTTAACCTCAGGGAAGCCACTGATGAAGTCCATAGAAACCGATACCCAAGGTTTCTCTGGAATAGGCAAAGGCTGCAACAAGCCCGCCTCAATGCACCGTTCCGCCTTGTCTTGTTGACAAATAAGACAAGTCTTGACGTAAAGCTCAACGTCGTTCTCCATCTTCGGCCAGAAGTAGGAGCGTGCCAACAGCGCCAGCATCCTTTCCTGTCCGGGATGCCCAGCCCATTGCGCATCATGATGTTCGCGCAATAGCTGCGTCCTCAGCCCTCCGCCGGGGACAAATACGCGACCACCCTTCGCGTAAAGCAAGCCATCTTCAAGCCAGTACCTCCGCACGGTACCATCTTGAACCTGCGCAACCAACTTTTGGTATACCCAATCCTCCTTCGCCTGATCTTTCAGTTTGCCTACGAAGGTGGACTCCAATTGGGTAAGCGCAGCAATCGTCTCTACTGCCTTCCTGCTCAAAGCGTCGGCAACTTGGTTGTGGCGCCCCGGCCTATGCTCCCACTCGAAGTCATACTCGGCCAGGAACTCTTGCCACCGGGCCTGCCTTGGGGACAACTTCTTCTGCGTCTTGAAGAAAGTGTTTGCAACATTATCCGTCTTGATCACAAAAGAGGTGCCGAGTAAGTATACCCGCCATGCCCGTAGGCAATGCACAACCGCCAACATTTCCTTCTCGTGCGCGGAGTAGCGTTGCTCAGCCGGCTTCAATTTCCAACTCTCGAATGCTACCGGGTGCCCATCTTGCACCAACACTCCGCCTGCAGCATGATCCGAAGCATCCGTATGGACTTCGAACGCCCTATCGAAGTCCGGCAGCTTCAGCACAGGCTCGGCCACAATCCGGGACTTGACCTTCTCGAAGGCGTCTGCACATGCCGCATCCCAAGTCCACGGTTTGCCCTTCTGCAGTAGATCGGTGAGAGGGGATACCAACTTCGAGTATCCCTTAATGAACTTGCGGTAGTAGTTTGCCAACCCTAGGAAACTCCGCAATTCGCCCACCTTGTTGGGAGCCACCCACTCCCTAATGGCCTGCACCTTTCGGGGATCCATCTTCACCGTGCCCCCGCCAATCACGTGTCCAAGGAAGTTGATTTCCTTGGTGCAGAACTCGCACTTCTCCTTCTTTACGTATAGCCGGTGTTCCCTTAGCCGCTGGAACACAAAACGTAAATGCCCAAGATGGTCCTCTAGGGAACCACTATAGATGACAATGTCATCGAGATACACAACCACAAACTTGTCTATAACATCATGAAACACATCATTCATGAGATTGCAAAATGTGGCTGGTGCATTGGTTAAGCCAAATGGCATCACCATAAACTCGTATGACCCATACCGAGTCACCATGGTCGTCTTTGGCGTGTCGCCCTCCGCTATGCGAACGTGCCAATATCCCGATCTCAGGTCCAGTTTGGTGAAGAACTCGGCTCAACTTAGCCGATCGAACAAGTCTGCTATCAATGGCACGGGGTACTTGTTCTTCACAGTGATCTTGTTCAGCCCGCGGTAGTCCACACACAACCGCATCGTGCCGTCCTGCTTCTCTTGGAACAGCACCGGCGCTCCAAACGGCGCCTTCGAAGGTTGAACTTTCCCCAATTCCAGTAGGTCCTGGAGTTGTTTCCGTAACTCCTCCAGTTCCTTAGGCGACATCCGGTAAGGGGCTTTCGCTGGTGGCCTTGTTCCCGGAATCAACTCGATCTTGTGATCTACCGCCTGCCTTGGCGGTAAGCCCTTGGGCAGCTCCTCAGGCATAACGTCACAAAAGTCGCCTAGAATACCTTGCACCACGTCAGGAACGTCCGCGTTCGTGCCTTGCTCGGGCTCTGACTCATGGATCGCTGCAAGGTATGTTGGCTGGCCCCTCTTCCAGCCTTTGGCTATTTGCATAGCCGAGACCCTCTCGGTCTTTATGTCCTCCGCATGGTTGAGGCCCTTAAATCCCCGAACAAAGCAAGGCTTCCTCGGGTCTGAAATGAACAAACCAGCCACATGGGGCATGACTGAAACACAAGCTTTCACAAGAAAGTTGTTACCGAGTATTATGTCAAAATCGTCCATCGGGATGACCATGACATCAATGGCCCCTGACCAATCACCAATCTGCACCGGCACGCCATTGGCCATTCCAAGTACCGGCCTGCTTTGAGAGTTGACGGCTTTGATGCGACTGGCCTGCTTCTGGATCCGCAATCCGTAAGCTTGCACAACACGATCCGACACGAAGTTGTGCGTTGCGCCAGTGTCCACCATTGCCTCCACTTCCTTGGTGTTCAGGGTCATCGGTATATACATCAGTCTCTGCTCCTGCGCCTTTCTTCCCGATCGAATGGCACTGAGAACTTGGAGAGGTGCCACTCTAGTTTGCTCATCATCGGAGTCGGAGTCGGTCCTATTCACCAAGGCCGACAACTTCTCCCTCTTCGGGCAATCTCGAGCACGATGGGGGCCGTTGCAGATGAAGCACCCCGGGTGGGTCTTGGGGTCTTTAAGGAACGAACCTTCCGTCGCCTTCCCCTTCCCCTTGTCTCCTTTAGACGTTCTCCCCTTGTCGGCTTTGCTAGCACCCTTGCTAGGCTTGGCCGCCTTGTCCTTCACCTTCTCGGCCTGCTTCCCCTTCGGGTCGCTCTTTGATATACGGATGTCCACCAACGCATCCGCCTTCGCCATTGCGGTCTGGAGGTCTTGGACTCCTTGCCTTCGCAGCTCAAGTTGAGCCCACGATTGAAGACCCCGCATAAAGTTGAACAATTTGTCCAACTCGGACATCTCTGTGACATCAAGCAATAAGGAACTAAATTCCTTCACATAGTCACGTACCGTACTTGTCTGCCTCAAGTTGCACAATGCATCCCGAGCAGCCCACGAAGTGTTCGTGGGAAGGAACTGCTCCTTGAGTTCCTTCTTCAGTACCGGCCAATCTCTGATGCGTGGCCGCCCGCCGGTAGCAGCGTCCTGCTCTCGGGTTCGCCACCAGAGCTTTGCATCGCCCGCCAAGTACATGACCGCCATTGAGACTTGTTCCCCCTCTGGAACTCTTCCTGCCTCAAAGTAATGCTCGATATCCCACAAGAAATTTTCGAGTTCCTTGGAACTCCTAGTGCCTGTAAAGGCTTTGGGTTCAGGTATCTTTACCTTCGCCCGAGATCCCTCTGCTTCGGCTACTCCAGCAGCCAGCGCACGTCGGAGGACGCTCACCTCCTCCTTCAACCGAACAACATCTGGAACTAGCGCTGCCAGAACATCAGCCACAGTTCCGTTGGCTCCAGACGTGTTGCCGAGGGACATTTCCAAAGCCGTGATTCGATCTCTTAACGCATCCATACGGGACATCCACAAGTCACCGCTCGCTTGCTATTCCAATCCTCGCACACCGCTTGAACGCAGCTCTGATACCAGCTGTCACAGGGGTCGGAACTCACCCGAATTTTTCCATTCCTGCGATGGTGCTGAGCAGTGTCCCGTGCACTCTCAGCCAACCCGAAGCACACACACGCAGCGAAATAGCTTGGCGAGGTTTAGCAATCAAGGATCAAGATCGAACAATGCAAGGTAAGGGAAATCTCACTTGTATTCACAAACACGAATTACAAGAACACACAAAACCCTTACACGACCTTGCACGGCCACGTCCAAGTATATGCCTCGTACTCCAGCACTTGCACTCCTCACTTGGACGGGTGAACTTCACTCCGGGAGTTCACACTCAGCGTCGGGGGACTGGTCACACTGTTGCCGGGACTTCCTTGCTCGACTATCGGTGATAGAGTGTTCTCTCTAACTCTCTCCAGTTGCTCTCCCCTTCTGCCTTTCTCGACCTTAGGACCCGGGGGCTATTTATACTTGCAGGTGGGGAATCCTCATCCCTAGTTTCTAGGGAACACCTCAGCTTCCATAACCACCCTTATCCCTTATTCCTAGGGATAAGATCGACTGCCAGCACAGTCCTCGGTCAGCACCTTGACCGAGACTCCATCGTTCCACGACCGGAGTATATCGGGCCTGACTGAGTGCCACCCGCACTCAGTTCGGTCATGGGCACCGCGCCCTTGCCTTGGATCAATTGCATGGAACATTAGCGTCGCTCGCCCCCGAGCGACTTCCCTAGCGAGTCTTCGGGAGAACCCGCATGCCCGTTGCTTGCCAGCTCGCCTTTGAACGGGTCTTTCGGGAGGTTGGGGCGTCCAGCCCACTTGGCCTTGACCGGGTCTTGCGGGAGTGCTCAGGTCCGCACGGCCCGCCACCTGTCGTCCGCCTTCCTCGCCCGAGAACAACTCTTCCGGGCGGTTAGGGCGTCCAGCTCACTCCTGACCGAGTCTTTAGGGAAGTGGGGAAGTCCAGCTCGCCTTCCCACTTAGCTTGGCCCTCGCCCTATATATATCCCATTGATCCTTTGGCATTCCTTCCCTCGATCCTTTCCCGGGCTGCCATGCTATCGAGGGTCCGCTTGGCAGCCATTTCCGTGTCCGAGCATTAAGGGGCTGACAGTAGGGCTAGGCACAGCCCGTGGTTGACCAAGGGCTGTCTCCATGGTTGACCTAGGCATCGCCCATGGTTAAGCCAAGCAAGGCATTGGTCGTGGTAGGGCGAGGTGCAGCAAGTGGTCGACCAAGGGCTGTCTCCGTGATCGACCTAGCCATCGCCTGTGGTAGAATGAGGCACAGCCCGTGGTTGACCAAGGGCCGTCTCCATGCTTGACCAACCTATCGCCTGCAGTAGAGCAAGTTGTAGCTCGTGGTTGAGCAGGGCATCACCTGTGGTAGAGTGAGGTGTTATTCATAGTCAACCAAGCCACTGCCCGTGGTAGAGGAAGGCACATCCTGTGGTCGAGCAAGGCTTCGCCCATGGTAGAGCAAGGCGCTTCCCATGGTTGACCAAAGGCTGTCTTCATCATCAAGCAAGGCATCGCCCATTGTAGAGTGAGGCATAGCCCGTGGTTGAGCAAGGCACAGCCTGTGGTCGACCAAGCCATCGATTGTGGTAGAGAGAGGCTCTGCCTGTGGTCTAGGGAGGCAAAGCCCTTGGTCGAGCAAGGCATTGCACTTCGTACAGAGAGGCACAGCCATGGTCGACCAAGGCATCGCCCATGGTTGAGCAAGGCATATCCCATGGTCGACTAAGCCATGGCCCGTGGTAGAGCCAGGCACAGCCTGTGGACGAGCAAGGCATTGCCTGTGGTAGAGCAAGTTACGGCCCTTGCTCGAGCAAGGCACGGCCTGTGGTTGACCAAGGCATCGCCCATGGTAGAATAAGGCATTGCCCATGGTCGACCAAGCGCTGTTGCCTTGGTCGAACAAGCCATTGCCCATGGTAGAGCGAGGCTGAACCCATGGTAGAGCAAAGGCATCACCTGTGGTAGAGCAAGGTGCAGCCCATGGTCTACCAAGGACAGTCTCCATGGTCAACCAAGCAATTGCCCGAGGTAGAACGAGGCACAACCCATGGGGGAGCAAGGCATTGCCAGTGGTAGAGTGAGGTGCGGCCCGTGCCTGACCGGGGGTTGTCTCCATGGTCAACCAAGCCATCACCCGTGGTTGGGCGAGGCACAGCCAGTGGTCAAGTAAGGCATCGCCCGTGGTAGAGCAAGGCGCAGCCCATAGTAGACTGAGGGCTATCTTCATGGTCAACTGTGCAATCGCCAATGGCAGAGCGAGGCACAGCTTGTGGTCCAGCCAGGCATCGCCCATGTTAGAGCAATGGCACATCCCCTGGTAGACCAAGCCATAACCCATAGTAGACCGAGGCACAGCCCGTGGTCGAGCAAGGCATTGGCCATGGTAGAGTAAGGCACAGCCCGTGGTTGGGCAAGGCATTACCCTTGGTAGAGTGAAGCACTGCCTGTAGTCAACCGAGGGTTGTCTCCATGGTCAACCAAGCCATCGCCTGTGATAGGACAAGGCACATCCTGTGGTCAACCAAGGGCTGTCTCCATGATCGACGAAGCCATCACCCCCAGTAGAGGAAGGCACAGCCCGTGGTTGAGCAAGGCATCACCCATGGTAGTGCAAGGTATCGCGTGTGGTAGAGTAAGGCACTGCCCATCAGCGACCGAGTGCATGGGCCATGGTTGACCGAGGGCTATCTCCATGGTCGACCAAGCCATCACCAGTGGTAGAGCAACACACCACCCATGGTTGAGCAAGGCATCACCTGTGGTAGAGTGAGACACAGCCTGTGGTTGATCGAGGGCTGTCTCCATGGTCAAACAAGCCATCGTCCAAGGTAGAGCAAGGCACAGCCCATGGTAGAGTGAGGCACATCCCATGGTTGACAAAGCCATAGCCTGTGGTAGAGCAAGGCATGGCCCACAGTCGACTGAGGGCTGTCTCCATGGTCAACCAAGCCATCGCCTGCAGTAGAGCAATGCACAGCCCGTGGTCGACTGAGGCATAGCCCATGCTAAAGTGACACACAAGCCATGGTAGAGCAAAGCATAGCCCTTGGTAGAGCAAGGCACAGCCCATGGTCGACCAAGCCATCACCCATGGTAGAGCAAGGCATCGCCAATGGTAGAGCGTGGCACAGCCGGTGGTCGACCGAGGACTGTCTCGGTGGTCGACCAAGCCATTGCTTGTGGTAGAGCAAGGCACAGCCTGTTGTCCATCAAGGCATCGCCCATGATAGTGTAAGGCACTGCCCATCAGTGACCGCGCGCACAACCCCTGGTTGACCAATGGCTGTCTCCATGGTCGACCAAGCCATCGCCAGTGGTAGAGCAAGGTAGTACCCGTAAGCGACCAAGCGCATGATCCATGGTCGACCAAGGGCTGTCTCTGAGGTTGACCGAGCCATCGCCCGTGGTATTGCAAGGCACAGCCCATGGAAGAGCAAGGCACAGCCCATGGTAGAGCAAGGCATCAGCCATGGAAGAGTGACACACAGCCCATGGTTGAGGAAGGCATCACTCGAGGTAGAGCCAGGCACGGCCCCTGGTAGAGCAAGGCGTCACCCTTGGTATAGCGTGGCACAGCCAGTGGACGACCAAGCCAAGGCTCATGGTAGTGCAAGGCACAACCCGTGGTTGAGCAAGGCACAGACTGTGGTCGACCAAGGCATTGCCCATGGTTGAGTACAGCATTGCCCGTGGTCGACCTAGCTAGCGCTGTCGCCGTGGTTGATCAGGGTGTCACCACATGATTGGCCAAGGGCTGTTGCCATGGTAGAGCAAGGCACTCCCCATGAGTGACCGAGTGCACAACCCAGGGTTGCTCAAGGCATCACCAATCTAGACCTAGGGCTGTCACCTTGGTCGAGCGAGGCATCACTCATGGTAGAGCAAGGCACTGCCTGTCAGCAATCACGCACACAGCCCGTGGTTGAACAATTGCTGTCTCCTTGGTCAACCAAGCCATCACCAGTGGTAGAGCAAGGCAGTACCTGTGAGCGACCGAACAGACAGCTTGTGGTCGACCAAGGGTTGTCTCTGAGGTCAGCCAAGCCATCGCCCATGGTAGAGCTTGGCACAGCCCATGGAAGAGTGAGGCATAGCCCGTGGTAGAGCAAGGCATCGCCTGTGGTCGAGCAAGGTGCAGTGCTTGGTCCACGGGCAGTGCATTGCTCTAGGACGGGTGATACCTTTCTCGACCACGGGCTGTGGCTTGCTCTACCATTGGCGTTGCCTTCCTCTACCATGGGCTCTGCCATGCTCTAACACAGGCAATGGCTTGGTCGACCAAAGGCTGTGCATCACTCTACCACGGGCAATGCCTTGCTTGACCACTGGCTGTGCCTTGCTCTACCACGGGTGATGCCTTGCTCAACCACGAGCTGTGCCTTGCTCTACCACGGGCCATGGCCGGGTCAACCATGGGCTGTGCCTCACTCTACCAGGGGCGCTGCCTCACTCGACCATGGGCAATGCCTTGCTCGACCATGGGCTGTGCCTCACTCTACCACAGGCGATGGCTTGGTCGACCGAGGAGACAGCCCTTGACTGACCGTAGGCTATGCGCTCACTCGCTCACTGGTAGTGCCCTGCTGTACCATGGGTGATGCCTTGCTTGACCACGGCGACCGCCCTTGGTCGATCATCGGGTGATACCTTGATCGATGACGGCGATAGTGCTTGGTCGACCAGGGGCAGTGCCTTGCCCTACCATGAGAAATGCCTTGATTGACCATGGGCTATAGACTCAGTTGATCGTGGGCAGTGCATTGCTCTATGATGGGCAATGCCTTGCTCGACCATGGTGACAGCCCTTGGTCAATCTTGGGGTGATGTGTTGATTGACCACGGTGATAAAACCATGGGCAGTGCCTGGCTCTACCACCAGCAATGCCTTGGTCGACCATGGGCTGCGCCTTGCTGTACCATGGGGGATGCCTTGCTCAACCACCGGTTGTGCCTTGCTCTACCACGGGCAATGCCTTGGTCCACCATGGGCTGTGCCTCACTCTTCCACAGGTGATGCCTTGCTTGACCACAGTGACAGCACTTGGTTGTTCATGGGCCATGCCTTGATTGACCATGGGCGGTTGACTTACTCAATCACAGGCAATGCCTTGCTCTAATATGGGCGATGCCATGCTCGACCACAGTGATAGCCCCTGGTCAATCTTGGGGCGATGCATTGATCGACCATGGCAATAGCGCATGGTCAACCATGGGCCATGCCTTGCTCTACCACGGGTGATACCTTGCTTGACCACGGCCTGTGCCTTGCTCTGCCACAGGCTGTGCCATGCTCTAACACGAGCAATGGCTTGGTCAATCAAGGGCTCTGCATCACTCTACCATGGGCAATGCCTTGTTCAACCACGGGCTGTGCCTTGCTCTACCATGGGTGATGCCTTGCTCGACCATGGGCTTTGCCCTTCTCTACCATGGGCAATGGCTTGGTCGACCACGTGCTGTGCCACGCTCTACCATGGGCGATGCCTTGCTCACTCAGGGGCAGTGCCTTGCTCTACCACGGGCTATACCTTGCTCCACCATGTCCTGTGCCTTGCTCTACCACAGCCAATGGCCTGGTCGACGAAGGGCTGTGCATTGCTCTGCCACAGGCGATGGTTTGTTTGATCTCAGAGGCAGCCCTTGGTTGACCACGGGTCATGCACTTGGTCACCCATGGGCAACACCTTGCTTTACCACAGGCGATGCCTTGCTCGACCATGGCAAGAGCCCTTGGTTGAAAGCGGGTGATGCCTTGCTCAACCACAGGTTGGGCAGTGGCTTGGTCTACCACAGACAATGCCTTGGTCAACCACGGCAACAGCCCATGGTCTACCATGGGCAGTGCCTTGCTGTATCACAGGCAATGCCTTTGTCAACCATGAGCTGTGCCTTGCTCTACTGCTGGCCATGGCTTGGTTGACCATGGGCTGTGCCTCACTCTACCAAGGGCAATTGCCTTCGACCACAGGCAATGCCTGGCTCTACAACAGGTGATGCCAAGCTAGACCATGGGTTGTGCCTTGCACTACCAGAGGTGAGGGCTTGGTCGACCATGGGATGTGCCTAGCCCTACCACAGGTGATGGCTCAATCGACCATGGAGATAGCCCTTGGTCGACTACAGGCTATGTGCTCACTCACTCATGGGCAGTGCCTTGCTCTAGCACGGGTGATGCCTTGCTCGACCACGGGCTGTATCCTGCTCTACCACGAGTAATGTCTTGGTTGACCTTGGCTGTGCCTCGCTCTACCATGGGTGAGGGCTAGGTCGACCACAGGATGTGCCTTGCCCTACCATGGGCAATCCTTTGCTTGACCATGGAGACAGCCCTCAGTCGACCACGGGCTGCGCCTTGCTCTACCATGGGCAATGCCTTGATCGACCGGGGTTGTGCCTAGCTCTACCAGCAGCAATGGCTTGGTCAACCACAAAGACAGCCCTTGGTCGACCACAGGATGTGCCTCACTCTACCTCAGGGGATGCAATGGGCCGTGCCTCACACTACCATGGGCGATGGCTTGGTCGACCACGGCGATTGCCCTCGATTGACCAATGGCTGCACCTTGCTCTAGCACAAGCAATGCCTTGCTCAACCGCAGGCTGTGCCTGGCTCTACCACGGGCAATGCCTTGGCCAACCACAGAGACAGTGCACAGTCGACAATGGGCTGCACCTAGCTCAACCACGGGCAATGCCTTGCTCCACCATGGGCTGTGCCTTTCTCTACCATGAGCGATGGCTGGGTCGACCACAGAGACAGCCCTTGGTCGACCACGGGTTGTGCACTGGGTCGCTGACGGGCAGTGCCTAGCTCTACCACAGGCTATGGCTTGCTCAAACATGGGCTGTGCCTCGCTCTACCACAAGCGATGCCTTGCACGTCCATGGGCAGTGCCTCACTTTACCATGAGCATTGGCTTGGTTGACCACGTAGATAGTTGTCGGTCAACCACGGGTTCTGCCTCACTCTACCATGAGCGATGCCTTGCTCGACCACGGGCTGTGCCTTGTTCTACTCCGGGCAATGGCATGGCAACCATGGAGACAGCCCTTGGTTGACCATGGGCTGCGCCTCGCTCTACCACGGGCAATGCCTTGCTCGACCATGGAGACAGTTGTCAGTCAACCACGGGCTGTGTGTACCTCTACCAAGGGCAATGGCATGTTAGACCATGGGCTGTGCCTCGCTCTACCAGGGGTGATGCCTTGCTTGACCACAGGCTGTGCCTTGATCTAGCATGGACGATGCCTTTCTTGACCACGGCTAGTGCCTTGCTCTACCCTGGGCCATGGCTTGGTTGACCACAGGCTATGCCTCATGGTACCTCGGTCCACCACAGGCTGTATGCTCGGTCTCTCACATGTAGTACCTGGTAGTACCTCTGGTGATGCCTTACTCGACCATGGGCTGTGCCTTGCTCTACTAAGGGTGATGCCTTGCTCGACCACGTACTGTGTGTTGCTCTACCAAGGGCAATGCCATGTTTGACCACAGGCTGTGCCTTGCCCAACCATGGGCGATGCATTGCTCGGCCATGGGCTGTGCCACACTATACCTAGGGTGACAGCTTGGTCAACCACAGAGACAGCCCATGGTCGACCACAGGCAATGCTTTGCTCTGCCACGGCTGATGGGTTGGTCAACCACGGAGACAGCCCCTGGATGACCATGGGCTGCACCTTGCTCTACCACAGCCAATCGCTTGGTTGACCACAGGCTATGCATCGCTCAACCAGGAGCAATGCGCTTGATCACTCACAGACCATGCCTTGCTCTACCATGTGTTATGCCTGGCTCTAACACGGGTGATTCCTTGCTCAGTCACGGGCTGTGCCTTGCACTACCACAGGCAATGGCTTCGTCGACCAAAGGTTGTGCCTCGCTGTATCATGGGTGATGGCTTGCCCGACCACAGTTTGTGCCTTCCTCTACCACGGGAGTTGCCTTGCTGACCATGGGCTGTGCCTTACTATACCACGGGCAATGGCTTGCTCGACCACGGGCAATGCCTTCTTGACCATGGGCTGTGCCTTGCTCTACCACGGGTGTTGGCTTGGTCGAGCATGGAGACAGCTCTCGGTCAGCCACAGGCTGTGCACTTGGTCACTCACAGGTAGTGCCCTTGTTCGATCACAGCCAGTGCCTTGCTCTACCACGGGTAATGCCTTGCTCGACCATGGCCTATAACTTGCTGTTCTGTGGGTGATGGCTCAAATGACCACAGGCTGTATGCTCATCCTCTCACCAGCAGTGACTAGCTCTACCTCAGGTGTTGCCTTGCTCAACCATGGGCAATGCCTTGCTCGACCAACTGCAGTGCCTTTCTATACCAAGGGCAATGGCATGTTCGATCACGGGCTGTGCCTCACTCTACCACGGGTGATGCCTTGCTTGACCACAAGCTATGCCTCGCTGTACCTTGATCAACCATGGGCTGTACGCTCGGTCTCTCATGGGCAGTGCCTGGTATTACCTCGGGCGATGCCTTGCTCGACCACGGGCTATGCCTTGCTCTTTCAAGGGCAATGGCATGTTTGACCACGGGCTATGCCTTGCCCAACCACAGGCGATGCCTTGCCCAACCACAGGGGATGCCTTGCTAGACCATGGGCTGTGCCACGCTATACCAAAAGCGGTGGCTTGGTCGACCATGGCAATAGCCCCTGGTTGATCACGGGTGATGCTGAGATCGACCACAGGCTGTGCACTTGGTCGCTCACGGGCAGTGCCGAGCTCAACCACTGGCAATGCCTTGCTCAACCACGACAACAGCCCTTGGTTGATCATGGGTCGACACGTTGATCGACCATGGCGACAGCTCTTGGTCGACCATGGGCAGTGCCTTGGTCGAACAAGGGCAATGCATTAGTCGACCACAGGCTATGCATCATGCTACCATGGATGATGCCTTGCTCGACCATGGGCTGTGCCTTGCCCAACCATGGGTGATGCCTTGCTTGACCACGGGCTGTGCCTTGCTCATCCAAGGGCAATGGCATGTTTGACCATGGGTGATGCCTTGCTCAACCACGGGCTGTGCCATGCTATGCCAAGAGCGGTGGCTTGGTTGACCACAAAGACGGCCCTCAGTCCACCATGGGCAATGCCTTGGTCTGCCACGGGCGAAGGCTTGGTCAACCATGAAGATAGACGTCGGGCAACCTCGGGCTGTGCCCTGCTCTACCATGGGCGTTGGCTTGGTCGACCATGGAGATAGCCCTAGGTCGCTCACGGGCAGTGCCTTGCTCCAAGATCGGTCAACCACGCTGTGATAGCCCTTGGTCAATCATGGTCGATGCCTTGATTGACCACAGGCTGTGCACTCTGGTCCCTAACGGGTAGTGCCAAGCTCTACCATGGGCGACACCTTGATTGTCCATGGCGACAGCATGGGGTCAACCATGGGCAGTGCCTTGCTCTACCTCGGGCTATACCCTGCATGACCACGGGCTATGCCTTGCTCTTCCAAGGGCAAGGGCTTGTTTGACCAAAGGCTATGCCTTGCCCAACCATGCTTGCTTGACCACAGGTTGTGCCATGCTTGACCAAGAGCTGTGGCTTGGTCGACCACAGGGACAACCCTCGGTCAACCACGGGCAATGCCTTGGTCTGCCACTGGCGATGGCTTGGTTGACCACAGAGACAACCCTCAGACGACCCCAGGCTGTGCCTTGCTCTAGCACAGGCGATGCCCCACTCGATCACGTGCTGTGCCATGCTCTGCCACGGCCGATGCCTTTTTTGACCACGGGTGGTGCCTTGCTCATCCACAGTTGATGCCTTGCTCAACTACGGGCTGTGCCTACCTGTAACACTGGCAATGGCATGTTCAACCATGGGATGTGCATCGCCCTACCATGGGTGACACCTTGCTCGATGAAGGGCTGTGCCTTGCTCTACCATGGGCTATGGCTTGATCGACCACAGAGACAGCCCTCATTTGACCATGGGCTATGTGCTGGGTTGCTCATGGGCAGTGCCTCGCTCAACCACAAGCAATGCCTTGCTCCACCACGGGCTGTGCCTTGCTCTTCCACAGGCCATGGCTTGGTCTACCACGGGCTGTGCCTCGCTCTTCCATGGTTCATGGCTTGGTTGACCATGGGCTGTGCTTCTCTCTACTGTGGGTGATACCCTGCTCAACCACAGGCTGAGCCAAGCTGTACCTTGGGTGATGGCTTGGTTGACCATGGGCTGTGCGCTCGGTCAAATACAGGCAGTGCCTTCCTCAACCACAGGCAATGCCTTGCTCGACAACGGGTTGTGCCTGGCTCTACCACGGGAGATGCCATGCTCAACCATGAGCTGTGCCTTGCTCTATCACAGGCAATGGCTTAATGAATCCATGGGCTGTGCCTCGCCCTACCACAGGCAATGCCTTGCTTTGCCATCAGCGATGGCTTGGTCAACCACAGAGTCAGCCCTCAGTCAACCATGGGCTGTGCGCTCAATTGCTCATGGCCAGTACCTGGCTCTACCTTGGGCGATGCCCTGCTTGACCACAGGCTGTGCCTTGCTCTACCATGGGCGATGGCTTGCTGGACCACGGGCTGTGCCTAGCTTTACCATGGGTAATGGCTTGTTTGACCAGGGTCTAATGCCTCACTCTACCACGGGCTATGCGTTGCTTGACCATGGACTGTGCCTTGCTCTCCCACCAGCGATGGCTTGGTTGACCATGGAAACAGCCCTCGGTTGACCATGGGCAGTGCGCTCAGTTGCTCATGGCCAGTGCCAGGCTCTACCATGGGCAATGCCCTGCTCGACCATGGCTGTGCCTTGCTCTACCATGGGTGATGGCTTTCTGAACCACGGGCCATCCTTGCTCTACCTTGGGTGACTCCTTGCTCGACCACATACTTTGCGTCACTCAACCATGGGTGATAGCTTGGTTAACCTCAGAGACAGCCCTTGGTTGATCTGGTGCTGTGTACTCAGTTGCTCATGGGTCATGCCTTGCTCTACGATGTGTGATGCTTTGCCTGACCATGGGCAATGGCTTGGTCAACCAAAGGTTGTGCCTCACTGTATCATGGGCGATGGGTTGCTCAGCAACGGCCTGTGCCTTGCTCTACCATGGGCATTGCCTCGATTGGCCATGGGCAGTGCCTCGGTCGACCATGGGCGATGCCTTGCTTGACCACAGGCTGCACCTTGCCCAACCAGGGGCAACACCTTGCTCGACCATGGGCTGTGCCCTTCTCTACCAAGGGCGACGCCTTGCTTGACCACGGGCTGCACCCTGCTCTACCAAGGGCGATGCCTTGCTCGACCATGGGCTGTGCCTTGCCCAACCACGGGTGATGCTTTGCTCAACTACGGGCTGTGGGTTGCTCTACAAAGGGTGATGGCCTGGTGGACCTTGCAGACACCCCTCGGTTCAACCACAGGAAATGCCTTGATCTGCCATGGGTGATGGCTTTGTCAACAACATAGACAGCCCTCAGTCGACCGCAGGCCGTGGCTTGCTCTGCCACGGGTGATGGCTTCGTCGACCAGGGAGATAGCCCTCAGTGGAACATGGGCTGTGCCCTCGTTTGCTTATGGGCAGTGCCTTGCTCTCCCATCATCGATGCCTTGGTTGACCATGACAACAGCCCTTGGTTGATCATGGGTGTTGCCTTCCTCTACCACGGTCGATGTCTTGGTCGACCACGGGCAGTGCCTTGCTCAACCACAGGCAATGCCCTGCTCAACCACGGGCTGTGCCTGGCTCTACCACGGGTGTTGCCACGCATGACCATGGGCAGTCCCTTGCTGTACCACGGACAATGGTTTGGTCAACCACAGGCTGTGCCTCACTCTACCAAGCACGATGCCTTGCTCGACCATGGGCTGTGCCTTGCCCTGCCATGGGCAATGGCTTCAACAACCACGGAGACAGCCCTCAGTCGACTAGGTGCAATGCAATTAGTTGCTCATGGGCAGTGCCTTGCTCTAACTCGCGTGATGCCTTGCTCAATCACAGACTTTACCTTGGTCTGCCATGAGCAATGGCTTGGTCCTCCAAAGGTTGTGCCTTGCTCTACCATGTGCATTGCCTTGCTCGACCACAGGCAATGGCTTGGTCTCAGGCGACTCCTTCCTTGACCACAGGCTATGTGTTAGACCCCTGAGCTCCAGCCCCGGGGAATGCGTACCACAAGCCATACCTCGGGGTAGTGGTGGCGCATAAGTCTGCACGCAAGGATGCGTGGGCAACCAGGTGCATGGTGTTGAGAGAATTGCAAATCCATGAAGCGGGCAAGTCGGGAGATGGTCACACAAGCGTGCACGAAGGCACCCGTGAAGAGGATGGTCGATCAAAGGCTTGGCAGTGTGCCAAAGGACCAGGTTGTGGCAAGGGAGTGCCACAAGGCACAAGTCAGCGAATGCGCGGGTGGGCAGTGAGGATGCCCATGAGCAAGGCACGGTGCCAGGCTCTAGGAGGTTCAGGGAACCTGATACAACAGCGCAAGGGCACTCCAGGAGTGCGCATACCTCAACAGGCCCGGCAGACGCTAAGGGAAGCTCAGCACTTAGTGGCAAGGGAGTTGACGACTTGTGGGGATCGGCTAAGTCCTTGACCAGGCGAGCACTGCTGGACGCAGCAATCAGACAACCGTGATCCTAGGAGGGGATCAGGGACGTGGACCCTAGAGGGGGGATGAACCTGGATGACGAGGCTAAGCTGGCACCAAGTCAATCCAGGGAAATCCGGGAAGATCCTCCCGGGATATGGCAAGGCAATCTGTTATGGAAACAATCTTGGAGATTGCAGATTGACAGCCGCGATTGAACGGATCGAGATCTGATGGAGAGAATCAAGGGATCCTCCCATCGGTTGCCAGGGAAGATTTGCTCAGCTCCTCTATAAAAGGGAGTCGGCCTCATTCGGGGAAGGGAGACCAGAAGAGGCGAGAGACACCAGACTCCAAGCAGAGGCGAGGAGAGAACCAGGAGCGACCAGATCAGTCGAGGAACACGATGAGCCCGAGATTCCAAGGGAGTGGAAGTCGAGTTGGGCAGCAACCCGGTGTTCTTGAAGGAAGACACGAGACGAGTAGGGAGTGCAAGCAGTAGGAGACTGTGGGGCATAGGCTCGTGACGTTGCGTGTAAGTGTTCTGATCTGGGATTGGGTTTTTCATGTGCTTGTAATAGATGTGAATACGAGTTGCGTTTTCCCAATTGTGTTCTTGTGTCACTCAGTGTTGCTTCTTCGGTTCCCTGATTGTTCGGCCTTGACGGTATGTGCAGTGTGTGTGGCTGGTTGACAAACGGTGTGTCAATGCCTAGCGGGGTGCGGAAAACTTTGTGACCCGCATCGGCCCCGTGACACTACTGCATCACTCAACCATGGGCGATGGCTTGGTCTACATCAGTGACAGCCCTTGGTCGACCAGGAGCTGTTCACTTGGTCGCTCATTGGCCATGCCTTGCTCTACCACGTGTGATGCCTTGCTCGACCACGGGCAATGGCTTGGTCAACCAAAGGTTGTGCCATGCTGTATCACAGGCGATGGCTTGCTCAACCATGGCCTGTGCCTTACTCTACCATGGGTGTTGCCTTGCTCTACCATGGGTGTTGCCTTGCTCTACCATGGGTGATGCCTTGCTCTTCCATGGGCAATGGCTCAGACGACCACGGGCTGTATGCTCAGTCTCCCACGGGCAGTTCCTGGCTCTACCTCAGGCGATGCCTTTCTCGACCATGGGCTGGGCCTTGCTCTACCACAGGCAATGCCTTGCTTGACCATGGGCTGTGCCTTGCCAAGCCAAGGGTGATGCCTTGCCCTGCCATGGGCTGTGCCTTGCTCTACAAAGGATGATGGCTTGGTCGACCATGGAGACAGCCTTCAGTTGACAAAGGGTGATACCACGCTCAACCAAGGGCTGCGCCTTGCCTGAGCAAGGGCAATGCCTTGCCTGACCACGGGCTGTGCCTTGCTCTACCAAGGGTGATGGTTTGGTCAACCACGGAGACAGCCCTCAGTCGACAATGGGCTATGCCATGCTCGACCAAGGGCTGTGCCTTGCCCAACCACGGGCAATGCCTTGCTCGACCATGAGCTGTGGCTTGCTCTTCCAAGGGCGATGGCTGGGTTGACCATGGAGACAGCCCTCGGTTCAACCATGGGCATTGCCTTGCTCAGCCACAAGCGATGACTTGGTTGACCACAGAGACAGCCCTTGGTCAACCACAGGCTGCGGCTTGCTCCACCATGGGTGATGGCTTGGTCGACCGTGGAGACAGCTCAGTCGCTCACAGGCACTGCCTTGATCGACCATGGCAATGCCTTGGTCCACCATGGCAACAGCCCTTGGTCGATCATGGTCGGTGCCATGATCGACCACAGGCAGTGCACATGGTCACTCATGAGCAGTGCCTTGGTCTACCACAGGTGTTGCCTTGGTCTACCACGGGTGATGCCTTGCTGTACCACGGTCGTTGTCTTGGTCGACCACAGGCAGTGCCTTGCTCAACCACAGGCAATGCCCTGTTTGACCACGGGCTGTGCCTGGCTCTACCATTGGTGTTGCCATGCTCAACCACGGGCAATCCCTTCCAGTACCCCAGACAATGGCTTGGTCGACCATGGGTTGTGCCTCGCACTACCACGCACAATGCCTTGCTCGACCATGGGCTGTGCCCTGCTCTACCCTGGGCAATGGCTGGGACAACCACAGAGACAGATCTTGGTCAACCAGGAGTTGTGCACTCAGTTGCTCATGGGCTGTGCATTGCTCTACCATGTGTGACGCGTTGCTCAACCACGGGCTGTGCCTGCCTCTACCACATGCAATCCCTTGCCCGATCATGGGCTGTGCCTTGGTCTACCATGAGCAATGGCTTGGTCCACCAGGAGATGTGCCTTGCTCTACCATGGGTGTTGCCTTGCTCGACCATGAGCTGTGCTTGTTGTACCATGGGTAGTGGCATGCTCGACCATGGGCAGTGCCTCACTCTACCACGGGCAATGCCTTCTCGACCGTGGGCAGTGCCTTGCTCTACCTTGGACAATGGCTTGTTCCACCACAGGCTGTGCCTCACCCTACCAGAGGCAATCCCTTGCTCGACCATGAGCTTTGCCTCACTACTGGTGATGGCTTGGTCGAACATGGAGACAGCTCTTGGTCTACCACAGGCTGTGTGCTCAGTCACTCACGGCCAGTGCCTGGCTCTTCCTTGGGTGATGCCCTGCTTGACCATGGGCTGTGCCTTGCTCTACCATGGTCTATGCCTTGCTCTGCCACCAGCGATGGCTTGGTCGATCACGGGCTATGTGCTCAGTTGCTCACAGCCAGTGCCTGGCTCTACCTCGGGTGATGCCTTGCTTGACCACAGGCTGTGCCTGATTATACCATTGGCAACGTCTTGCTTGACCACGGGCTGTGCCTCACTCTACCCTGGGGGATGGCTTGGTCAACCACAGAGACAGCCCTCGGTCGACCACTAGCTGTGCCTGGCCATACCACGGGCGACGGGTTGCTCAGCCATGGGCTGTGCCTCGCTCTATCATGGGGGATGGCTTGGTTGACCAAAGAGACAGCCCATGGTCTACCACGAGGTGTGCACTCAGTCCCTCACGGGCTGTGCAATGCTTTACCACATATGTTGCCTTGCTCGATCATGGGCTGTGCCTTGCTCTACCATGGGCAATGGCTTGGTCAAACAAAGGCTGTGCCTCGGACTATCATGGGCATTGGCTTGCTCGACTACTGCCTGGGCCTTGCTCTGCCATAGGCATTGCCTTGAAAGACCACGGGCTGTGCCTTGCTTTACCTCAGGCGATGGCTTGGTTGACCACTGGCTGTGCCTTGCTCTACCATGGGTTATGCCTTCTCGATGATGGGCTGTGCCATGCTCTATGACAGGTGTTGGCTTGGTCGATAGTGGAGACAGCCCTTGGATGCTCACAGGCGGTGCCTTGCTCTACCATGGGCGATGCCCTGCTCAACCGCAGGCTATGCCTGGCTCTACCACGGGAGATGCCTTGCTCTACCATGGGCAGTGGCTTGTTCCACCATGGCTGTGCCTTGCCCTACCATGGGCGATGCCATGCATGACTACGGGCATTGGCTTGTTTGAACATGGGGATAGCCCTTGGTCAATCACAAGCGGTATGCATGGTCTCAAATGGGCAAGGTCTGGCTCTACCACGGGCGATGCCTTGCTCGACCACAGGCTGGGCCTTGCTCAACCACAAGCTGTGCCTTGCAATACTAAGGGCCATGGCATGTTTGACGACAGGCTATAGCTTGCTCTCCGACAGGTGATGCCATGCTCAACCACGGATTGTGCCTTTCCCAACCATGGGTGATGCCTTGGTCGACCATGGAGACAGCCCTCAGTTGACCATGGGCGACGGCTTGCTCGACCATGGGTTGTGCCTTGCCCAACCACAGGCAATGCCTGGCTCAACCACAGGCTGTACCTTGCTCTACCATGGGCGATGGCTTGGTCAACCACAGAGACAGCTCTCAGTTGAGCACTGGCTGTGTATCGCTCTCCCATGGGCAATGGCTTCATCGACCATGGAGCCTGCCTTCGGTCAACCACAGGCTATGCGCTTGGTCATTCACGGGCAGTTCCTTGCTCTACCATGGTCAATGCCTTGGTCGACCACGGGCAACAGCCCTTGGTTGATCATGGTCGATGCATTGATAGACCACGGGCTGTGCACACAATCACTCATGGGCAGTGCCCTGTTCTGCCACAGGTGATCCCTTGCTCAACAATGGCTACAGGTCATGTTTGGTCATTGGGCGATGCCTTGATTGACCACAGGGACAGCGTTTGGTTGACTATGGGCAGTGCCATGCTCTAACATGGGCGATGCCCTGCTTGACCACGGGCTGTGCCTCGCACTACCACGGGCGATGCCTTGCTCAAACACAGGTTGTGCCTTGCTCTACCGCGGGCGATGGCATGGTTGACCATGAGCTATGCCTCGCTCTACCATGGGCCTTGCCTTACTCGACCACGGGATGTGCCAGGCTCTACCATGGGCGATGGCTTGTTTGACAACAAGTGGTGCGTCACTCTACCTCAGGCGATGGCTTGGTCGACCACCAGCTATGCCTGGCTGTACCACGGGCGATGCCTTGCTTGACTACAGGATGTGCCTGGCTCTACCATGGGAGATGCCGTGCTCCACCACGGGCAATGGCTTGTTTGACAATGGGCTGTGCCTTGCCCAACCACAGGCGATGGCTTGGTCGACCATGGTGACAGCCCTCGGTTGACCATGGGCTGTGTGCTCAGTTGCTCTTGGGCGATGCATTGCTCTACCATGAGCAATGCCTTGCTCCACAACCGGCTGTGCTTTGCTGTACCATGGGCAGTGGCTCGGTCAACCAAGGTGACAGCCCTCAGTCGACCATGAGCCACACCTTGCTCTACCATGCACCATGCCTTGCTCGATCATGGGCGGTGGCTCGCTCAACCCCGGGCAATGCCTTGTTCAACCACGGGCTGTGCCTCACTCTACCCCGAGCCATGCCTTGCTCGACCATGCGCTATGCCTAACTCTAGCACGGGTGATTGCTTGGTCGACCATGGAGACAGGCCTCAGTCAACTATGGGCTATGTGCTCAGTCACTTACATGCAGTGCCTTGCTCTACCACGAGCAATGCCTTACACCACCACCAACTGTGCCTTGCACAACCACAGGCCATGGTTTGGTTGACCACGGGCCATACCTTGCTCAACCACAGGTGATGGCTGGGTCAACCATGAAGACAGCCCTCGGTTGACCACGGGCTGTGCGCTCAGTCACACAAGGGCAGTTCCTGGCTCCACCACGACCAATGCCTTGCTCGACCACGGCGATAGCCCTTCATTGATTAAGGGTAGACATGTTGATTGACCACGGCAATAGCTCCTGGTTGACCACAGGCAGTGCCTTGGTTGACCACCCAGACAGCCCTCGGTCAACCACGGGCTGTGCGCCCACTCACTCATGGGCATTGCCTTTCTCTACCACAGTCGTTGCCTTGCTCAACCACGGTGATAGCCCTTGGTTGATCATGGGGTGATGCCTTGATGGACCAAGGTGACAGCTCTTGGTCGACCATGGGTTGTGCCTCACTGTACCACAGGCAATGGCTTGCTTGAACACTGGCAATGCCTTACTCTATCACTGGCAATGGCTTGGTCAACAGCAGGCTGCGCCTCGCTCTATCACGGGTGATGCCTTGTTCGACCATGGGCTGTGCCAGGCTCTACCATGGGTGATGGCTTGTTTGACCACAGGTGGTGCCTCGCTCTACCACAGGCAATGGCTTGTTCAACCATGGAGACAGCCCTTGGTCAACCACAGGCAGTGTGCTCAGTTGCTAACGGGCGATGCCTTACTCCATTGGCTGTGCCATGCTCTACCACGGGCGATGGCTTGGCTGACCATGGAGACAGCCCTTGCTCAACCATAAGCGGTGCCTTGCCCAACCATGAGTGGTGCCTTACCCTACCCTAGGTGATGCCTTGCTTGACCATGGGCTGTGCCTTTCTCTGCCATGGGTGATGGCTTGGCCGACATGGAGACAGACCTTGGTCGACCACGGGCTGTGTGCTTGGTCTCTCACAGGTAGTGCCTTGCTCTACCACAAGCAATGCCATGCTCCACCACCAGCTGTGCCTTGTTCTACCATGGGCCATGGCTTGGCCGACCCCAGGCTGTGCCTCACTCTAGCAAGGGCAATACGTTGCTCGACTATGGGCTATGCCTTGCCCTACCATGAGCAGTGGCTTGGTTGACCATGGAGACTGGCCTCGGTTGACCACTGACAGTGCACTTGGTCGTTCATGGGCAGTGCCTTGCTCTACCACAGGCGATGCCATGCTCAACCACAGGCTGTGCCTTGCTCTACCACGGGCACCGCCTTGCACCCCCACAGGTGATGACTTGGTCGACCAAGGAGACAGCCCTTGATTGACCACGGGCTGTGCTCTCAGTTGCACAAGGGGAGTGCCTTGCTTGACCCCGGTGACAGCCCTTCGTCAATCATGGGCGATGCCCTCATCGACCAAAGGCTGTGCAGTTGGTTGCTCACAGGCAGTGCCTTGTGCTTCCATGGGCAATGTCTTCCTCGACCATGATGACAACCCTTGGTCAATCATGAGTTGGCACATTGATCGACCACGGCAACACTCTTGGTCGACCATGGGCAATGCCTTGGTCCACCACAGGCAATGCCTTGCTCAGCCACGGGCTGTGCCTTGCCCTACCACAGTCAATGCCTTGCTCGATGATGGGCTGTGCCTTGCTCTACCATGGGTGATGGCTTGGTCAACCACAGAGACAGCACTCAGTTGACTATGGACTGTGCCTACCTCTTCCTCAGCCGATGCCTTGCTTGAGCATGGGCTGTGTCTTGCTCAACCATGGGCGATGGCTTGGTTGACCACAGAGACAACCCTCTGTCATCCATGGGCTGTGCACTCAGTCTCTCGTGGGCAGTGCCTGTGTCTAACTCGGGTGATGCCTTGCTCTACCACAGGCTGTGCCTTGCTCTACCAAGGGCATTAGCATGTTCAACCACAGGTTGTGCCTTGCTCCACCACAGGTATTGTCTTACTTGACCATGGGCTGTGCCTTGCCCTAGCATGGGCAATGCCTTGCTTGACCACGGCCTATGCCTTGCTCTACCACGGGCCATGGGTTGGTTGACGACGTGCTATGCCTTGGTGTTCCTCGATCGACCACGGGCTATACACTCGGTCTCTCTCGGGCAGTGCTTGGTTGTACCTCAGGCAGTGCCTTCCCTGACCATGGGCCGTGTGTTGCTCTACCAAGGACCATGGCATGTTCAACCACGGTCAGTGCCTTGCCCAACCACGGGCTGTGCGCTCAGTCGCTCACGGCCAGTGCCATGCTCTTCCTTGGGCAATGCCCTGCTCGACCACGGGCTGTGCCTTGCACTATCAGGTGATGGCATGCTCGACCACAGGCTGTGCGTCACTCTACCACGGGTGATGGTGTGGTCGACCACGGAGACAGTGCACAGTTGACCACAGGCTGTGTGCTCAATAGTTCACGGGCAGTCCCTGGCTCTACCTCGGGCAAGGCCTAGCTCGACCTTGGGCTGTGCCTGGCTCTGCCACGGGCAACGCCTTGCTCGACCATGGGCTGTGCCTCACCCTACCACAGGCAATGGCTTGGTCGACCATGGAGATAGCCCTTGATCAAGCACAAGCTGTGCACTCGGTCCCTCATGGGCCGTGCCATGCTCTACCATGTGTGTTGCCTTGCTTGACCATGGGCTATGCCTTGCTCTACCATGGGTGATGCCTTGCTCAACCTCGGGCTATGCCTTGCTCTACCACAGGCAATGGCTTGCTCGATTACGGCCGGTGCCTTGCTCTGCCACAGGTGTTGCCCTGTTCAACCACAGGCTGTGCATTACTTTACCATAGGCAATGGCTTGGTTGACCATGGGATGTGCCTCGCTCTACCATGGGTGATGCCTTGGTTGACCAAGGAGACAGCTCTTGGTTGACCATGGGCTGTGCACTCGGTCTCTCATGGGCAGTGCCTGTCTCTACCTCGGGAGATGTGTTGCTCTACAACAGGCTGTGCCTTGCTCTACCAAGGGCAATGGCATGTTAGACCCCGGGTTGTGCCTTGTTCTACCACAGGCGATGCCTTATTCGATTACAAGCTGTGCCTTGCCCTACCACAGGTGATGCCTTGCTTGACCATGGCCTGTGCCTTGCACTACCAAGGGCCTAGGCTTGGTCTTCCACGTACTATGCCTCGCTGCACGATGGTCGACCGCAGGCTGTATGCTCAGTCTCTCAAAGGCAGTGCTTGGCTGTACCTCAGGCGATGCCTCCCTCGACCATGGGTTGTGCCGTGCTCTACCAAGGGCCATGGCATGTTTGACCATGATCTATGCCTTGCCCAACCATGGGCGATGCCTTGCTCGACCACAGGCTGTGCCATGCTCTACCAAGGGCAATGGCTTGGTCAACCATGGAGATAGCCTTTGATCTGCCACGGAGACGAACCTCGGTCAACCATGAGCTGTGCCTTGCTCTACCACAGGCAATGGCTTGGCCGGCCCTGTAGACAGCCCTCCATTGTCCATGGGCTGTGCACTCAGTCACTCACAGGCAGTGCCTTGCTCTACCACAGTCAATGCCTTGGTTGACCACAGTGACAGCCCTTGGTCGATGATGGTCAATGCCTTGATCGACCACAGGCTGTGCACTCGTTCACTCATGGGCAGTGCCTTGCTCTACCACAGGCTATGGCTTGCTCCACCTCAGGTGATGGGTTGGTTGACCACAGGTTAAGCGCTCAGTCACAGAAGGGCAGTGCCATGCTCCACCACAGGTGATGCCTTGCTCCACTGCAGCAATAGCCCTTGGTCAATCATGGGTCAACGCATTGATCGACAATGGCAATAGCACTTCGTCGACCACAGGCAGTGCCTTGGTCCAACGAGGGCATGGCCTTGGTCGACCATGGGCTGTGCATCGCTCTACCACCAGCGATGCCTTGTTTGACCACAGGCTGTGCACTCAGTCACTCACTGGCAATGCCATGCTCGACCATGGGCTGTGTGCTTGGTAGCTCATGGGCAGTGCCTGGCTGCTACGATGGGCAATGGCTTGGTCGACTGCGGAGACAGCCCTTGGTCGCTCATGGGCAGTGCCTTGCTCTACCTCGGGCAATGCCTTGCTCGACCACAGGCTATGCCTAGCTCTACCATGGGAGATGCCTTGCTCTACCACGGGCAATGGCTTGTTCCACCATGGCAGTGCCTTGCCCTACCACGGACGATGCCATACTTGACCATGGGCATTGGCTTGTTTGAACATAGGGATAGCCCTTGGTCGACCACGATGTCACAGGGGTTGGAACTCACTCACCCCTTCCCGCATGGCCTAGCAACTCGCCCTATATATAGCTTGGCATCTTGCCATTTCGTTCCAACTGATCGTTTAGCAGTCTTCCCTCGATCCTTTCTCTAGCTGCCATGCCATCGAGGGTCCGCCTGGCAGCCATGTTCGTGTCCGAGCATCAAGGGGCTAACAAACCTCCCCCACTTGAGGAAGCCGACGCCCTCGTCGGAATAGAGTGGAGGTACTCCTGGATCTTGTCCTCGAACTGCCAGAGTGTTGCCTCCTTTTCCCAACTCGCTTCCGACATTGGCAACCCTTTCCATAGAACCAGGTACTCCGTTCTCCGGTTCTTCTTGCTGTATCCCAACACCTGTCGGTCCAGCACACGGTCAACCTCCCTTTCCAATTCCGTGCGCACATTCAATGGAGCACGTCTTGCCCTAACGCGGTCCGCATCCGCATCCTCATGGTAGGGCTTTAGGAAGCTGACATGGAAAGTCGGATGAATCTTCATCCTCTCGGGTAGTGCTAAGCGATAAGTCACTGCTCCAACTCGCTTCACTACCTCGAATGGCCCATCATACCGCTGAATGAGGCCCTTGTGCCATCTCTTGCTCGTCACTTTCTTCCAAATTTGGGGCGTCAATTTCAGCATGACCTTGTCACCGACCTGAAATTCTAGCGGTCAACGCCCCTGATCCACATAGTTCTTCATGCGACGGACAACTTTGGCAAGGCTGTCCTGTGCTTCCTCGAGCATCTCCTGCTTGTTCCGAGCAAAACGGTAGGCAGCAGGACATGGCCCTTCCTTCTTTTGTAGGGCCACTTCAGAAGGGGTCAATGGTTGATAGCCCAAAGCGAGCTCAAACGGACTGAACCCAGTGGCTGAGGAACGGTGCAAGTTGTAACAAAACTGCGCCGTGTCCAATAGTTCCAGCCAATTCCGCTGACTGGCAATGACATAGTGTCGCAAGTATTCTTCCAGCAGCTGGTTCATCCTTTCCGTTTGTCCATCCGTCTGCGGGTGGTTGGCTGTTGAGAACTTTAGCTCCGTCCCCATCATATTGAAGAGATGGGTCCAGAATCTCTCGGTGAACTGTGCGTCTCGATCACTCACAATGTCCGTCAGGATCCCAAACAGCTTGACCAAGTGGCGGTAGAACTCTTCTGCCGCTGTTTCCGCAGAGCAATTCTTTGGGGTAGGCCTGAAGATCCCATACTTCGAGAACCTATCTACCACAACCATAACTCCATCAAAACCCTTAACCTCAGGGAAGCCACTGATGAAGTCCATAGAAACCGATACCCAAGGTTTCTCTGGAATAGGCAAAGGCTGCAACAAGCCCGCCTCAATGCGCCGTTTCGTCTTGTCTTGTTGACAAACAAGGCACGTCTTGACGTAAAGCTCAACGTCATTCTCCATCTTCGGCCAGAAGTAGGAGCGTGCCAATAGCGCGAGCATCCTTTCCCGTCTAGGATGCCCAGCCCATTGCGCGTCATGATGTTCACGCAACAGCTGAGTCCTCAGCCCTCCATTGGGGACGAAAACGCGACCACCCTTTGCGTATAGCAAGCCATCCTCAAGCCAGTACCTCCGCACGATACCATCTTGGACTTGCGCGACCAACTTTTGGTATACCAGCCCTCCTTCGCCTGATCCTTCAGTTTCCCTACGAAGGTGGACTCCAACTGGGTCAACGCAGCAATCGTCTCTACTGCTTTCCTGCTCAAAGTGTCTGCAACTTGGTTGTGGCGCCCCGGCCTATGCTCCCACTCGAAGTCATACTCGGCCAGGAACACTTGCCATCGGGCCTACCTTGGGGACAACTTCTTCTGCATCTTGAAGAAAGTGTTTGCAACATTATCCGTTTTGATCACAAAAGAAGTGCCAAGTAAGTATACCCGCCATGCCCGTAGGCAATGCACAACCGCCAACATTTCCTTCTCGTGCGCGGAGTAGCGTTGTTCAGCCGACTTCAACTTCCAACTCTCGAACGCTACTGGGTGCCCATCCTACACCAACACTCCGCCTGCAGCATGATCCGAGGCATCCGTATGGACTTCGAACGGCCTATCGAAGTCCGGAAGCTTCAACACAGGTTCGGCCACAATCCGGGACTTGATCTTCTCGAAGGCGTCCGCACACGCCGCATCCCAAGTCCACAGTTTGCCCTTCTACAGTAGATCAGTGAGCGGGGATACCAGCTTCGAGTATCCCTTGATGAACTTGCGGTAGTAGTTTGCCAACCCGAGGAAACTCCGCAGTTCGCCCACCTTGGTGGGAGCCATCCACTGCCTAATGGCTTGCACCTTTCGGGGATCCATCTTCACCGTGCCCCCGCCAATCACGTGTCCAAGGAAGTTGATTTCCTTGGTGCAGAACTCGCACTTCTCCTTCTTTACGTATAACCGGTGTTCCCTTAGCCGTTGGAACACAAAACGTAAATGCCCAAGATGGTCCTCTAGAGACCGGCTATAGATGACAATGTCATCGAGATACACAACCACAAACTTGTCTATAACATCATGAAACACATCATTCATGAGATTGCAAAATGTGGCAGGTGCATTGGTTAAGCCAAACAGCATAACCTTAAACTCATATGACCCATACCGAGTCACCATTGTCGTCTTTGGCGTGTCGCCCTCCGCTATGCGAACTTGCCAATATCCCGATCTCAGGTCCAACTTGGTGAAGAATTCGGCTCCACTGAGCCGATCGAACAAGTCTGCAATCAATGGCACGGGATACTTGTTCTTCACAATGACCTTGTTCAACCCGTGGTAGTCCACGCACAACCGCAACGTGCCATCTTGTTTCTCCTGGAACAGCATTGGCGCTCCAAAGGGCGCCTTGGAGGGTTGAACTTTCCCCAAATCCAGCAACATCCGGTAACTCCTCTAGTTCTTTCAGCAACATCCGGTAACTCCTCTAGTTCTTTAGGCAACATCCGGTAAGGAGCTTTAGCTGGTGGCCTTGTCCCTGAAATCAACTCGATCTTGTGATCTACAGCCTGCCTTGGCGGTAAGCCCTTGGGCAGCTCCTCGGGCATAACGTCACAAAAGTCGCCTAGAATTCCTTGCACCACGTCAGGAACGTCCGCGTTCGTGCCTAGCTCGGGCTCTGACTCATGGATCGCTGCAAGGTAAGTTGGCTGGCCCCTCTTCCAGCCTTTGGCTATTTGCATAGCCGAGACCCTTTCGGTCCTAATGTCCTCCGCATGATTAAGGCCCTTGAATCCCCGAACAAAGCAAGGCTTCTTCGGGTCTGAGATCAACAAACCAGACACATGTGGCATGACCGAAACACAAGCTTTCATAAGAAAGTTGTTACCGAGTATTACGTCAAAATCATCCATGGGAATGATCATGACATCAATGGTCCCCGACCAATCACCAATCTGGACCGGCACTCCTTTGGCCATCCCAAGCACTGGCCTACTTTGGGAGTTGACAGCTTTGATACGGCTGGCTTGCTTCTGGATTCGCAATCCATAAGCTTGCACAACACGATCCGACACGAAGTTGTGCGTTGTGCCAGTGTCCACCATTGCCGCCACTTCCTTGGTGTTCAGGGTCATCGGTATATACATCAGTCCCTGCTCCTGCGCCTTCCTTCCCGAGTGGATGGCACCAAGTATTTGGAGAGGTGCCACTCTAGTTTGCTCATCATCGGAGTCGGAGTCGGTCCTATTCACCAAGGCCGACAGCTTCTCCCTCTTTGGGCAATCTCGAGCACGATGGGGGCCGTTGCAGATGAAGCACCCCGGGTGGGTCTTGGGGTCCTTAAGGGACGAACCCTCCGTCGCCTTCCCCTTCCCCTTGTCTCCCTTGGGCGACTTCCCTTTCTCGGCTTTACCCGCACCCTTGCTAGGCTTGGCCGCCTTGTCCTTCAACTTCTCGGCCTGTTTCCCCTTCGGGTCACTCTTTGATACACGGATGTCAATCAAGGCATCCGCCTTTGCCATTGCGGTCTGGAGGTCTTGGACTCCTTGCCTTCGCAACTCAAGTTGAGCCCACGATTGAAGACCCCGCATGAAGTTGAACAACTTGTCCAACTCGGACATCTCTGTGACGTCAAGCAATAAGGAACTAAATTCCTTAACATAGTCACGTGTCGTACCCGTCTGCCTTAGGTTGCACAATGCATCCCGAGCAGCCCACGAGGTGTTCGTGGGAAGGAACTGCTCCTTGAGTTCCTTCTTCAGCGTAGGCCAATCTCTGATGCGTGGCCGCCCGCCGGTCGCAGCATCCTGCTCACAGGTTCGCCACCAAAGTTTTGCATCGCCCGCCAAGTACATGACTGCCATCAAGACTTGTTCCCCTTCTGGAACTTTTCTTGCCTCGAAGTAATGCTCGATGTCCCACAAGAAATTTTTGAGTTCCTTGGAACTTCGAGTGCCTGTAAAGGCTTTGGGTTCAGGTATCTTTACCTTAGCTCGAGATCCCTTTGCTTCGGCTACTCCAGCAGCCAGCGCACGTCGGAGGACGCTCACCTCCTCCTTCAACCGAACAACATCTGGAACTAGCGCTGCCAGAACATCCGCCACACTTCCGTTGGCTCCAAACATGTTGCCGAGAGACGTTTCCAAAGCCGCTACTCGATCCCTTAGTGCATCCATGCGGGACATCCACAAGTCACCACTCGCTTGCTATTCCAATCCTAGCACACCGCTTGAACGCGGCTCTGATACCAGCTGTCACAGGGGTCGGAACTCACCCAAATTTTTCCGTTCCTGCGATGGTGCTGAGCAGTGTCCTGTACACTCTCAGCCAACCCAAACATGCACAGCGAAATAGCTTGGCAAGGTTTAGCAATCAAGTATCGGGATCAAGCAATGCAAGGTAAGGGAAATCTCACTTGTATTCACAAACTCGAATTACAAGAACACGCAAAACCCTTACACGACCTTGCACGGTCACGCCCAAGTATATGCCTCGTGTCTCCGGCACTTGCACTCCTCACTTGGACGGGTGAACTTCGCTCCAGGAGTTCACGCTTAGCTTTGGGGGAACTGGTCACACTGTTGCCGGGGCTTCCCTTGCTCGACCTTCTGTGATGGAGTGTTTCCTCTCGACTCTCTCCAGTTGCTCCCCTCGACCTTGAGACCCGGGGGCTATTTATCCTTGCAGGTGGCAACCGCTGTCCCTGGTTTCCAGGAGACACCTCAGCTTCCATAACCACCCTTATCCCTTATTCTTAGGGACTGCAGTTGGATAAGGCTGACTGTTTGCCAGCACAGTCCTCGGTCAGCACCTTGACCGAGACTCCATCGTTCCATGACCAGAGTATATCGGGCCTGACTGAGTGCCACCCACACTCAGTTCGGTCATGGGCACCGCGCCCTTGCCTTGGATCAGTTGCTGATAGCATGGAACATTGGCGTCGCTCGACCGTGAGCGACTTCCCTAGCGAGTCTTCGGGAGCAGCCAGGCGCCCGTTGCCTGCCAGCTTGCCATCCGCCTTGCTCGCCCAAGAGCAAGTCTCTCGGATAAGGCTTCCAAGTCGTCCTTGACCGAGTATTGCGGGAGGATAAGGCTTCCAAGTTGTCCTTGACCGAGTCTTGCTGGAGGATAGGAATTCCAGCTCACCCCTTCCCGCATAGCCTGGCAACTCGCCCTATATATAGCTTGGCATCTCGCCATTTCGTTCCAACTGATCGTTCAGCAGTCTTCCCTCGATCCTTTCTCTAGTTGCCATGCCATCGAGGGTCCGCCTGGCAGCCATGTTTGTGTCCGAGCATCAAGGGGCTAACACACGGGCTGTATGCACAGTCTCTAATGGGCAGTGCCTGGGTCTGGCTTGGGCGATGCCTTGCTCGACCACGGGCTGGGCCTTGCTCTACCACTGGCTATGCCTTGCAAAACCAAGGGCCATGGCATGTTCGACCATGGGCTGTGGCTTGCTCTATGACGGGTGATGCCATGCTTGATCACGGGCTGCGCCTTTCCCAACCATGGGCGATGCCTTGGTCAACCATGGAGACAGCCCTCAGTTGACCATGGGTGACACCTTGCTTGACCACGGGTTGTGCCTTGCCCAACCATGGGCGTTGCCTGGCTCCACCATGGGTTGTGCCTTGCTCTACCAAGGGCGATGGCTTGGTCGACCATGGAGACTGCTCTTGGTCGAGCATGGGCTGTGTCTTGCTCTCCCATGGGTGTTGGCTTCGTTGACCATGGAACCTGCCTTCAGTCAATCACAGGCTATGTGCTCGGTTGTGCAAGGGCAGTTCCTTGCTCTCCCACGGTCGATGCCTTGGTCGACCACGGCAACAGCCCTTGGACAATCATGGTCAATGTGTAGATTGACCACAGGCTGTGCACACAGTGGCTCACGGGCAGTGCCCTGCTCTGCCACGGGTGATCCCTTTCTCGATGACAGCTACAGCTCTTGTTTGGTCATTGGGCGACACCTTGATAAACCACAGGGACAGCGCTTGGTCAACTATGGGCAGTGCCATGCTTTACCACAGGTGATGTCCTGCTTGACCACAAGCTGTGCCTGGCTCTACCATGGGCGTTGCCATGCCCGGCCACGGGTTGTCCCTTGTTGTACCACAGCAATGGCTTGGTTGATCACGGCATGTGCCTCACACTACCACGGGGGATGCCTTGCTCAAACACGGGCTGTGCCTTGCTCTACAATGGGCGATGTCTTGGTCGACCACAGAGGTAGCCTTTGGTCAACCACAAGCTGTGCCTCGCTCTACCATGGGCCATGTCTCACTTGACCATAGGATGTGCCTGGCTCTACCATGGTTGATGGCTTGTTCAACAACAAGCAGTAGATCAACCATGGGCTGTGCAAATAGTCACTGACGGGCAGTGCCCTGCTCTACCATGGGTGATGCCTTGCTTGGCCATGGCGACAGCGCTTATTCGATCATTGGGTGACGCCTTGATTGACCACAGCAACAGTGCTTCGTTGACCACAGGCAGTGACTTTCTCTACCATGGTCAATGTGCTGCTTAGCCATTGGCTGTGCCTAGCACTACCAAGGGTGTTGCCATGCTCGACCATGGGCTGTGCCTCGCACTACCACAAGCAATGCCTTGCTCGAACACTGGTTGTGCCTTGCTCTACCACGGGTGATGCCTTGCTCCACAACGAGTTGTGCCTTGCTCTACTATGGGCCATGGCTTCGTTGACCATGGGCTGTGCCTCGATCTACCATGGGCAATGATGCCTTGGTCATCCACGGAGACAGCCCTTGGTAGGGCATGGGTTGTGCACACAGTCACTCATGGCAGTGTCTTCCTCTGCCATGGTCATTGGCTTGCTGGACCACAGTGACAGCTCTTGGTCGACCATAGGCAGTGCCTTTCTCTACGTTGGGTGATTCCATGCTCCACCATGGACAATGGCTTGGTTGACCATGGGCTGTGCCCTGCTCTACTATGGGCGATGGCTTGGCCGGCCACGGAGGCAGCCCCTGGTCAACCACTAGCAGTGCCTTGCTCTACCTTGGGTGATGCCTTCCTCGACCACGGGTGATGCCTTGCCCAACCATGGGTGATGCCCTGCTTGACCACGGCCTATGCCTTGCTCTACCACAGACGATGGCTTGGTCTACCCTAGAGACAGCCCTAGGTCGACCACAGCCTGTTCGCATGGTCGCTCATGGGCAATGCTTGTCACTTCCTCAGGCAA
This sequence comes from Sonneratia alba, assembly GCA_900174645.1. Classification (NCBI taxonomy): domain Eukaryota; kingdom Viridiplantae; phylum Streptophyta; class Magnoliopsida; order Myrtales; family Lythraceae; genus Sonneratia; species Sonneratia alba. The sequence goes on from FWPY01000060.1 coordinate 1,539,359, forward strand.
TGCCTTGCTCGACCACGGGCTGTGCCTAGCTCTACCATGGGCGATGCCTTACTAGACCACGGGGCTGTGCCTGGCTCTACCATGGGTGATGTCTTGTTCAACCACGGGTGGTGCCACGCTCTACCACAGGCGATGCCTTGCTCAACCACTGGCTGTGCTTGGCTCCGCCACGGGCTGTGCCTGGGTCCACCACAGGCAATAGCATGTTCGACCTTGGGTTGTGCCTCCATCTACCATAGGTAATGCCTTGCTCAACCATGGGATGTGCCATGCTATTCCACAGGCGTTGGCTTGGTCAATCATGGAGACAGCCGTCGGTCGACCATAGGCTCTGCACTTGGTCACTCATGGGCAGTGCCTTGCTCTACCAAGGGCGATGGCTTGGTCGACCACAGAGAACATCCCTCAGTCAACCACGGGCAATGCCTTGCTCTGCCACAGGTGATGGCTTGGTCAACAATGGAGACAACCCTCGGTTGACCACAGGCTGTGCCTTGCTTTTCCATGGGTGATGGCTCGGTCAAGCACAGGTTGTATGCTCGGTCTCTCACAGGCAGTGCTTGGCTCTAACTTGGGCAATACCTTGCTTGACCATGGGCTGTGCCTTGCTCTGCCACAGGTGATGCCTTGCTTGACCACGGGCTGTGCCTTTCTCTATCAAGGGCTATGGGATGTTCGACCACAGGCTGTGCCTCACTCTACCACTGGCGATACCTTGCTTGACCACGGGCTATGCCTTGCCCAACCATGGGCAATGGCTTGGTCGACCATTGATACAGCCCTCGGTCGACCATGGGCTGTGTGCTCAGTCACTCACGGGCAGTGCATAGCTGAACCACAGGCAATGCCTTGCTCCACCACAAGCTGTACCTTGCTCTACCACAGGCGACCCCTTGCTTGACCATGTGTGATGCCTTCTTGACCACAGGCAGTACCTGGCTCTACCACGAGCAATGCCTTCTCGACCACAGGCTGTGCCTCACTCTACCACAAGCAATGCCTTCTCAACCATGGGTTGTGCCTTGCTCTACCACCGGTGATGGTTTGGTCGACCATGGAGAAAGCCCTCGGTTAACCCACAGGCTGTGCCATGCTCTGCCATGAGCAATGCCATTCTCCACCATGGGCTGTGCCTTGCTCTACCAAGGGCTATGGCTTGGTCGACCACCAGCTGTGCGCTCAGTCGCTCATGGGTAGTGCCTTGCTCTATCTTGGGTGATGCCTTGCTCAACAACAGGCTGTGCCTTGTTCTACCACAGGCGATGCCTTGCTCAACCATGGGCTGTGCCTCCCTCTACCACAGGCAATGGCTTGGTGGACCACAGAGACAGCCCTCAGTCAACTAGGAGCTGTGCACTCAGTCGGTCATGGGCTGTGCCTTGCTCTACCACTTGCGATGCCGTTGTCAACCATGGGCTGTGCCCTACTTGACTTTCTTAACCTGCAAGTTTGACTTTCTTAATCTCTGAGTAGTTATGGCACCCAAATATTTGCTCAACCCACATTTCCCATTCTAGATATGCCTCAAGATCACTCTTGCCCTGAAATGAAGGAATTTTGATTTTGATTCCTCCAAAGTCTTCTCCTACATTCATCATACCTCATCTAGGTCGATTGTGAGGTATCCTTCTGGGCTCGAATTCTTCATCCTCTTCTTTTTTTTTTGGCTCACAGAATATGTGCTATAGAATAGATGGAAATATGTGTCAAGGAGTCGAGGAAATATATGTTCAAAGAGGAAATTTTTTTTAGATGAAGGGATGAGGGGATATGATAGATAGATAACCTACCATGGTAACGGTGCTTTGATACGAGATGATGTGGGTTAGAGATGGGTTGGTCCTTATCTTCATGGCGTAGGATGAAATGTAGGATTTTGTTCAAAACCAAGTGGGTGCAAATAGCCAACCAACGAAAGAAAACATGACCTGCTACTTAGACCACTCGCCTAACCACGAACTCGAAGACCAATCCACACAACAACTTACCTAGGTTGACGCATGAATTGGGGGCTTTGGGAAACTTGAATCGCCAAACTAAAAACATTAGTTTGACAAAAGCAAGGTTTCATGAGAGCAAAGGAGAGATAATTACCTCACAAGGAGAACCCACTTTGTATTTGAGGGATTCAATGTCAAAAAGCAGAATTACACAGTGAATGAGAGCCCATATATATAGATGCTTAGCTAATAAATAGTTTCCCCTTATACTAGATAGCAATTAGCCAAAAATATGGTACTTGACTGCATTATAGAAATCCCAAATTAGGAAACTCTATAAATACGGAAATTGCTAATTTTGATTATAACAACTAATTATATACTAATTTAACTCTTTTCGTAGCCATAAATCATGCATATTGGTCAAGTTCCTTGTGTGCAAGCTGAGTAGCTCTAATCGGCCTTGGGATTAAAGAAAAGGAGACAAGCGCCTCCTTTGTCTTGGTCTTCAACCTCTTGGGCCAAATATCAATTAGTGAGGATGCCAATAGCTTCTTGCAATCTCTTCATCCTTCCTCTTGGTAGAGCAACGCACAGCCCATGGTCAAGCAAGGCATCACCCGTGTTAGGACGAGGCAGTGCTCGTCAGTGACCTGTGTGACTGACGGCTGTCTCCATAGTCAACCAAGCCATTGCCTGTGGTAGAGGAAGGCACAGCTGGTGGTCAAGTAGGGCACCACCCATGGTAGATCAAGGCACAACCCGTGGTTGACCAAGGCACAACCCGTGGTTGACCAAGGCATCACCCGTGGTACAGTGAGGGACAGACTGTGGTTGACCAAGGCATTGCCCATGGTATAGTAAGGCACTGCCCATGGTTGACCTAGCATTGTCGCCATGGTTAATTAGGGCATTGCCCCATGATTGACCAAGGGTGTCGCCATGGTACAACAAGGCACTGCTCGTGACCGATCGAGTGCACAACCCATGGTCGATCAAGACATCGCTCGTCATCCATCAAGAGCTATCGCCTTGGTTGAGCAAGGCAATTCCCATGGTAGACCAAGGCACAGCCCATGGTCGACTGAGACCTGCCTCCCTGGTCAACCAAGCCATCACCCATTGTAGAGCAAGGCACTGCCTGTGGTCATGCAAGGCAACGCCGATGGTAGAGTGAGGCACTGCCCGTGGTCAACCGAGGGTTGTCTCCGTGGTCGACCAAGCCATTGCCTATGGTAGATCAAGGCACAGCCTGTGGTCGAGCAAGGCATCACCCATGGTAGAGCAAGGCATACCCTATGGTAGAGCGAGGCAATGCCCATGGTAGAGTGAGGCGCAGCCCGTGGACGACCGGGGGATCTCTCCATGGTCGATGAAGCCATCGCCCATGGTAGAGGGAGGCACAGCTCATGGTCAAGCAAGGTATCGCCCGTGGTTGAGCGAGGGCTGTCTCCCTGCTTGACCAAGCCATCACTCATGGTAGAGCAAGGAGCAGCCCATGGTCGAGCAAGGCATCGCCTGTGGTAGAGCAAGGAGCAGCCCGTGGTAGAGCGAGGTGCAGCCTGTGGTAGAGTGAGGCATAGCCCATGGTCGACCAAGGGCTGTCTCCGTGATCGACCCTGCCCATCCGCAACCGAGCACACGGCCTGTTGTCGACTGAGGGCAATCTCTATGGTTGGCCTAGCCATTGACCGAGGTAGAGCTAGGCACAGCCCATGGTCGAGCAAGGCATCGCCCGTGGTAGAGCGAGGCATAGCCTGTGGTCAACCGATGGCAGTCTTCATGGCCAACAAAGTCATCACCCATGGTTGAGCCAGGCACAGCCCGTGGTCAAGGAAGGCATCGCTCATGGCAGAGTGAGGCGCAGCCAGTGGTCAACCAAGGATTATCACCCTGGTTGACCAAGCCAACACCTATGGTAGAGCGAGGCACCACCTTTGGTCGAGCAAGGCATCGCCTGTGGTGGAGCGAGGCGCAGCCTGTGGGTGACCAACGGCTATCTCCGTGGTCAACCCTGCCATCACCCGTGGTAGAGCATGGCACAGCCCGTGGTTGAGTATGGCATCGCCCTTGATGGAGCAAGGCACTAGCCATCAGTGACCGAACACACAGCAAGTGGTTGACAAAGGGCTGTCTCCATTGTCAACAAAGCCATCGCCCATCATAGAGCAAGGCACAGCCTGTGGTTGACCAAAACACTGCTACTAGTAGAGCCAGGCACAACTGGTGGTCGAGCAAGGCATCATCCATGTAGAGAGAGGCGCAGCCCAGGGTCGACTGAGGGATCTCTCCATGGTTGATGAAGCCACCAACGGGGGTAGAGAGAGGCACAACCCGTGGTCAATCGAGGGCTGTCTTCATGGTCAACCAAGCCATCAGCTGTGGTAGAGTGAGGCATAGCCTGTCATCGAGCATGGCATCGCGTGTGCTAGGGTGAGGCACTACCCATGGTTGACCAACAGCTGTCTCCGTGGTTGACCAGGCCATCGCTGGTGGTTGAGCGAGGCATTTCCCATGGTGGAGCAAGGCATCGCCCGTGGTAGAGTGAGGCACTGCCCGTGGTCAACTGAGGATTGTCTCCATTGTCGACTGAGCATGGCATTGCGTGTGTTAGAGCGAGGTGCTGCTCATGGTCGACCAGGCCATCACCAGTGGTAGAGTGAAGCAGAACCCCTGGTAGAGCAAAGCATCACCCATGGTAGAGCGAGGCGCAACCCATGGCCGACTGAGGGCTGTCTCCATGCTTGACCAAGCCATCGCCCATGGTAGAGCAAGGCACAGCCCGTGGTTGAGAAAGGCATTGCCCGTGATAGAATGAGGCGCAGCCCATGGTCAACCGAGGGCTCTCTCCATGGCCATCGCCAGTGGTTGAGCAAAGCACAACCTGTGGTCAGCTGAGGTTTGTTAGACCCCTGAACTCTTGACCCGGAGAATGCGTACCACAAGCTGTACCTCGGGGTAGTGGTAGCACATAGCACACCCGTAAGGATGCGCGGTAGTCAAGTGTGAGGTGTTGGGATCAATTGCAAGTCCATAAGCGGGCAAGTGTGGAGATGGTCACACAAGCGTGTGCGGAGGCACCGGTGAAGGGAACAACCAATCAAGGCTCAGCAGTGTGCTGAGGGACCAGATTGTGGCCAGGAAGTGCCACAAGGCACAAGTAGGCGAATGCGCGGGTGGGTAGTGAGGATGCCCACGAGCAAGGCACGGTACAACGCTCTAGGAGGTTCAGTGAACCTGATACAACCGTGCAAAGGCACTCTAGGAGTGCGCACGACTCAACAGGCCCGGCAGACGCTAAGGGAGGCTCAGCACTTAGTGGCAAGGGAGTTGACTACTTGTGGAGATCGGTTAAGTCCTTGACCATGCTTGAGCCCCGGTGGACGCAGCAATCCCGTTCAGACGATCGTGATCTTGGGAAGGAGATCATGGACGTGGATCCTAGAGGAGGATGGATTGGGTTGACGAGGCTAAGCTGGCGCCAAGTCAATCCAAGCGAACAATCTGGGAAATTTTCTCCAGGAATGGCAATCAATCTGGTATGAAAACAATCCTGGAGGGATTGGACAGATTGGGAAAACTGATGGAGTGAATCAAGGGATTCGAATATATCAGTTGCCATATCGGGCTCGCTAGGCTCCTCTATATAAAGGGGGCAGTCTCATTCTGCAGAGACACAAAGAACACACGAGCAGAAGCCAGCAGAGCAGCAGGAACGACCAGGGCAGTCAGGAGGCACAGAGGGCCCGAGATTCCAAGGAGTGGAAGTCAAGTCGGACCCGCAGTCCTACCTGAAAGGAAAGTCAGGGAAGGGCAAGGAGAAGCAGCTGACCCGACCAGACAAGGGGAAGGCGAAGGTGATCGAGGGAGCCAATGGAAGGAAGGATCCTCGGACACACCCTGGCTGCTTCATATGTAACGGACCCCATAGGGCAAAGGAGTGCCCAAAGCGGGAGGGGAAGGTTACCGCCCTATGGTCAGATGACTCCGACGAGGACCAAGTGCAGCGTGTTGCCCCACTGCAGGCCCTCGGCGTTATGTGGAGTGAGCGCCCTAAGGTACGCCATAGTTTGTTGTTCGTGGATGTGACCTTGAATGGCAGGCGGATGTCAGCCTTGGTGGATACTAGCACCACCAACACATTCGTATCAAATCAGATGATACGAACCTTGGAGTTGCGAGTGGAGCACTCTCACAGCCGATTGAAGGCGGTGAACTCCAAGAGCCAACTGATGGGCAGGTTGGCAAGGGATGTGCCCATCAAGATAGAGGCTTGGGAGGGTACAGTCGATCTGATGGTGGTTCCTTTGGATGATTACGACCTCATCCTTGGGAATAGCTTCTTTGCAGATGCGTCAATCACCATCATGCCTCATGTGGGAGGCGTTGTCATTGGAGATCCACGACGACCCTGTTTTGTGCAAGGATACCGAGGCCTCGCACACTCCGAGGAGGTAGCCACGGAGAAGGTATCTGCAATGCAATTGGCACGAGGAACGAAGAAGGGGTATCCTACTTACCTTGCGGCTATCAGGGAAGTGGACGTGGACCCTCAGATTGCACACGAGGTTGTGGAAGTGCTCGAGCAATTCTAGGATGTGATGTCGAAGGAGTTGCCAAGAGGGCTACCGCTGCGCCGAGCGGTAGATCACAAGATAGAACTACTGCCAGGCACCGTTCCCCCAGCCAAAGCCCCGTACCGGATGTCCCCAAAGGAGCTGGTAGAGCTGTGGAGTCAGTTGACCGAGTTGCTGGATGCGGGAAAGATCCAGCCCTCCAAAGCCCCTTATGGAGCCCTAGTTCTGTTCCAGGAGAAGCAGGATGGCTCTCTCCGGTTGTGTGTCGACTACCATGGATTGAACAAGGTCACGGTAAAGAACAAGTACCCGGTGCCCTTGATTGTAGACCTGTTTGATCGCTTAGGTGAGGCAAGGGTCTTCTCCAAGCTGGACTTGCGTTCAGAATATTGGCAAGTCCGCATCGCCAAAGGAGACGAGTCCAAGACCACGATGGTAACTCGTTATGGATCCTTTGAATTCCTAGTCATGCCATTCAGTTTGACCAATGCTCCTACCACATTCTGTAACTTGATGAATGATGTGTTTCATGACATGCTGGATCAGTTTGTGGTCGTCTATTTGGACGATATTGTCGTGTATAGCAGGGACTTGGCACAACATGTGCAGCACTTGCAGGCTGTTTTTGAGCAGCTTAGGCAACACTCCCTATATGTGAAGAGGGAGAAGTGTGAGTTTGGCATGCAGGAGATTTGATTCCTTGGCCATGTGATTGGCCAAGGGCAGGTGCGGATGGACCCCAAGAAGGTGCAGGTGATCCAGGATTGGCCTCCACCAAAGTCGGTGACCAAATTGCGGAGTTTCTTGGGGCTGGCCAACTACTACCGCAAGTTTATCAAGGGGTACTCAAAGAAGGTGAGTCCCTTGACCGATCTGCTGCGGAAAGAGCAGAAGTGGACATGGGATGAGGATTGTGAAGTGGCGTTCTCCAAGGTGAAGACTGCCATTGTGACGGAGCCCGTGCTCAAGCTCCCGGACTTTGAGAGGCCATTTGAGGTGCATATGGATGCCTCAGATCGTGCTGTAGGAGGAGTTCTCGTGCAAGACGGACATCCCGTGGCGTTCGAGAGTTGGAAGTTGAAGCCGGCTGAACAGCGCTACTCAGCACATGAGAAGGAGATGCTGGCTGTGGTGCATTGCTTGAGGGTGTGGCGAGTGTACTTGCTAGGAACCACATTCGTGGTCAAGATGGACAACGTCGCCAATACCTTCTTCAAGTCACAACCAAAGTTGTCACCCAGGCAAGCGCGGTGGCAAGAGTTCCTAGCGGAGTATGACTTCGAGTGGGAACACCAACTGGGGAGGCACAACCTAGTGGCAGATGCCCTCAGTCGGAAGGCTTTGGACCAGGTGGCGGCTTTGACTCAAGTAACCTCCGACTTCCTCTAGGAGGTCAAGATCCCTACACTAGGGACAAGACCTATCAACTCCTAGTGGAGCAAGTCAAGGACGGGATGGTGAGGCGGTATTGGCTGAAAGATGGGTTTGCTTTATGGCAAAGGTGGCCATTTGCCTGTCCCTAGCGGAGAGGGATTGCGCTACCGGCTGATAAAGGAGAGTCACAACAGTCCATGGGCTGGACATCTAGGCCGTGAGTGGACGCTAGCCCTGTTGTCCAGGTCCTATGTGTGGCCAAAGATGGCTGACGACGTGGAGTTATACATCAAGACTTGTCTCGTGTGCCAGCAAGACACGGTGGAGAGGCGAGCAAAGGCCGGTCTCCTACAACCCTTGGTAGTGCTAGAGAAGCCTTGGGTATCAGTTTCCATGGACTTTGTGTCCGGATTCCAGAAGTGAGGGGTTATACGGCGGTGATGGTGGTTGTGGACCGATTCTCCATGTACGCGATTTTTTACCCCCGTGACCAAGAATTGCACAGCTGAGGCAATAGCTGAGGCTTTCTATCGCTCCGTGGTGAAGCTCTTTGGAGTGCCGACAGAGATAGTGAGTGACCGAGACGCTCGATTCACAGGCAACTTCTGGACATGCTTGTTTAGACTGTTAGGATCTGAACTGAAGTTCTCGATGGCCAATCATCCTTAGACGGACGGCCAGATAGAACGAGTGAATGTGCTGCTGGAGGAGTACTTGAGGCACTATGTCTCAGCAAGTCAATGGAATTGGCTAGACTTGCTTGACTCGGCTTAGTTGTTCCTACAATTTGAACCGCTCCTCTCCAACAGGTCATAGCCCGTTTGAGTTGGCAATGGGCTACCAACCGCTAACGCTGCAAGAGGGTGGCATTGCAGCACAAGGAAGGGCCATGCCCGGCCGCATATCGATTCGCGCGCGACAAGCAGGAGATGTTGGAAGAGGCAAGAGATAGCCTCGCCAAAGCTGCCAGGCGAATGAAGAAGTATGCGGACAGGAACCGGAGGCCGCTGGAGTTCCAAGTGGGGGACTTAGCGATGTTGAAGCTCACCCCACAGATCTATAAGAAGATCACGAGCAAGCGCTAGCATAAGGGCTAGTTCCAGTGGTATGACGGACCCTTTGAAGTGATCAAGAGAGTCGGGCCAGTAGCCTATTGGCTAGCACTACCAGAGAGGATGAAGGTGCACCCGACATTCCACGTCAGTTTTCTTAAGCCTTACCATTCGGACAAGGAGCATCCGGAGTGCAACAAGGTGAAGCGCGCCCCCTCTCACCGTGAGGAAGGGAACTCGACAAGGAGGTGGAAGGCATACTTGCAATCACCGAGCTGCTGAAGATACAGGCAAGATGAATAGGAGGCGGGAGGAGTACTTGGTCAAGTGGAAGGACCTACCTGAGTCAGAGGCGGACTTGTGGAGAAGGATGGTCACGCTATGGTAGTACCGAAGGGACCTCATCCGGCGGTACTGAGAGTCTCATTCAATGAGGGCATCGAATCCCTTGGGTGGGGGAGGTTTGTCAAACCCCTAAACTCTTGACCCAAAGAATGCGTACCACAAGCCATACCTCGGGGTAGTGGTAGCGCATAGCACGCCGTAAGATGCACGGTGTAGTCAATTGCAAGTCCATAAGCGGGCAAAGTGTGGAGATGGTCAACACAAGCGTGCTAGCGGGAGGCACCGGTGAAGGAACGAACAAACTGATCAAGGCTCGGGCAGTGTGCTGAGGACCAGATTGTGGCCAGAGAAGTGCCCACAAGGCACAAGTAGGTGAATGCGCGGGTGGGCAGTGAGGATGCCCAACGAGCAAGGCACGGCTGCAACGGCTCTAGGAAGTTCAGTTGAACCTGTACAACTGCACAAAGCACTCTAGGAGTGCGCATGACTCAACAGGCCCAGCAGCGCCTTAAGGGGACGGCTCAGCACTTAGCGGCAAGGCGAGGTTGACTACTTGTGGAGACTGGTAAGTCCATTGACCATGCTCGAGCCCCGGTGGACCAGCAATCCCATTCAGATGACCGTGATCTTGGAAGGAATCAATGCACGTATGGAACCTATGGAAGGATGGATGGATCGGTTGATGATGGCTAAAGCTCCGCGGCCAAGTTCCACATCACCGAACAACTCTGGCAGAAAGTTTCTCCGGAATGGAAATCAATCTGATGGAAACACATCCTGCGAGGGATTTGGACAGATTGGAGGAAAACTGTGGAGTGAATACAAGGGATTCGAGAATATAATCAGTGCCATATCGGCTCGCTAGGCTCCTCTTATATAAAGGGGGCAAGGTCTCATTCTGCAGAGACCAAAGGAACCACGAGCAGAAGCCAGCCAGAGCAGCAGGGAATGACCAGGGACAGTTCAGGAGGCACAGAGGTGGCCTGAGATTTCCAAGGAGTGGAAGTCAAAGTCGGGACCTGCAGTCCGGTGTTCTTGAGGAGGAAGGACCACGAGACGGAGTGCAAGCAAGCGCGAGGCTGCAAGGCAGTAGGCTCGGTGAGACTTGCGTGTAAGAGTTCTGTCCTGGGTGGATTTTTCGTGTACTTGTAATATATGTGAATACGAGTTATTTTTCCCAATTGTGTTCTTTTCTCTTCTGGTGTTGTATTTTGCGCTTCGTTGTCCGCCGATCGAACGACCCTCTGATGGTACGCACGGGTGTGTGTAGCTATTGGCACAGCGGAGTGTCGACGCCTAGCAGGGTGCCGGAAAAATATATGTGATCCACATCGCCCCTGTGACAGCTGTCCTCCATGCTCAAAAAACCAAGCCATCACCCCGTGGTAGAGCGAGCCATCTCGTGGAGTGAGCTTAAAGAAGAAATCTGCCGTCATATATCACTCGTCACTTGACCAGAGACTCTCATGATCATTAGAAGAAGGATACCTCACAGACATTGAGAGTGACAACATACACGCTCGCGAGAGAGTGGTTGTGGCACACGTAAAATACCCCGACAATAACCTTTTAGCATAGCGATGTGCAGTGTCGTAAAAGCAGACGAGTCAACAGCGGAAATCTACTAGACGCTGAACCATAGCAATCACTAAGCTTCAGTGTGACTCTCTTCTCTCTCGCACACACACTTCTGCCTTAGCTCATGAGATGTGCCCGCATAATGTCGTACCACTACTCTCTCCCTATATGATGGTGCCTCCTAGACCCTGTGCCTCAGACATAGCGTCAACTGTCTATATAGCTCCTCTTACAGGTCGTCGATCGCATGTTCTACTGGTCTCATGCGTATTAGACTTTCTATGCTATGTGGTCTCCAGTCTCATGATCTATTGGTGCACGCTCTCTCTCGAGCGGTCATATCTAGCGCTCACACGAGCAATCAATATACGCGTCCCGTGTGGTATGTGAGTGCATCTACATGAGACATCTCATATAAATAGGACGAGTTCTTGCGTAGTGTCCATGAGCAGTACGTCCAGCTAACGTATCGCCCACTCTCACATATCCATGAGAGAGACGCTCGCTGCGGTGTGTATCATGCCCACTCTCGACATAATACTCGATACCCAGCCACGCACCTACCGTGAGTGGGGCGTACTTAGCTTAGCACTGTCTGCGAGCACAACCTACGGAGTGGGCTGCACCAGTCAGCGTGTACGTGCACTCATCTCTCTACTCTCGCGGAGAGAACGCCACTCACTCACTCTCATATACAGCAACGTGCTCGCGAGAGTGCTGTTCCCACTCCCGTGCACTACTAGTGTGTATCTATACTCTAATCACTATATATGCTCACTAAGGTCCGACACTCAGTCTCTCACTGAGAATGAGTCCTCAGCCCGTGCTGACCGCGCCTACTCCTCCTGCAGTCACTCACTCCTCCGAGCTCTATATAGATATCAACACGTCTCTCTCTCTTTCAGCATCGAATGTACATGGATCTCCTCACTTAGTGTGCTCTCTACACCTCTTCTTCCACACGACTAGATAATCGCAAAAGCACTCGTAGATATATCACAAGCATAACTCACACGTAACAGATCTCTCTCGTGATCAAATACCTTGACGTCATATATCGCGGCACACAAGGCATTGCCCATGGTAGATCAAGGCTACTCTGCCCATAGTAATAGGGACACTCAGTCACTGACCCTGTCGTAGAGCTCCACGCTGCTCAGCTCACCTCTCGATCCAATCTGATATTAGGCACACTCGCGTTCGTCATAATCTCCATCGCCCATTCGTGCTAGGGCGAGGCAAAGCCCCTCGTATGGGGAATAGACATGGTCATTCTAGCGCACTCAAGATACGAAAGACAAAAAGTTCTCGATATAGCTAATAGCGTGTGACGGCAAGGCAAGCATAGTGTGCTCATCACACAAAGCCTCGACCTTCCCCTCTCGCGTGTAATATCATAAGGTAATCACATCATAATGTTCTGGCGTTGAGATTGAGCGTAGCACTACCACACTCGTGCGTTACACACCTTCTCCCACTCACCCGTATGCTGTTAAGTACACACAGTGGTACCTAATAGCTTCCGCCGACCATCAGACATATACCTCTCGTGGTAGATTTCTCACATCGGCCTATGCGCCTGCTGGTCACTCTCACAATATATGCTTAAGACTGATCCTAGTGTGAAGGTGTGGTGCTTAGCGTAGATCACTGTACAAACACATATCCAAGATCGCGGTGATACCTATACTATAAGTACATCTGTAAGATGACGGCGGCGGTCTCTGCGTGGTGGAGATCTGTGCAGATCCGCACTGTATAGCAGGCACACTCTGGTGTGTCGTGCCGGCGTCTAATACAGCACACGAGACAAAAATACATCCCTCGACTGCTTTTGTCCGATATAGTCGCATAATGCCACTGACGTCTCAATCGTACACTGAGGGCGTTCCCATAGCTGCCTGCCCACATCGAGCTGCGCCGTCTCCCTTATGCCTTCATCACCTGATGGAAGCGATGCTCCGATAGACGCGTCTTGTTCAATGTTCCATACTCAGAACAAGTAGCACATTGGGCACAGCCCTCGTGGACTCTAATACTTGCACGGAATTAGCAGAGGATATATACTTCATGCAGTAGGCTAGTCGTGGTGAGAAAACGCTTCGACGTCCCACCATACAGATCCTCGAGCATGCTCCGTGCTCCATGCGCCGATCGAGTTCCTCAGATAGCGGAATAATCTAGCGCCCGGATCGTAAACATCCTCTCTGTCGATCTAAGGCTGAATGCGGCCGTCACAGTTTGAATGTCATACTATACCCATCTGCTCATATCATCACTTGCGTCAAATCGTGATCACCATGAATACCCAGTGTGGTCTTTGGCATATCATAGACGAATCCTGTACGCAGAACGTCACCTCCTTCGTCGTTCAGCCTCTCTACAGCGCGTAGGCGTGCACTCTAATCTCCGGAGGCACACTGAGATCTTCGGCTCCTTGCTGCAGAATAGACCTCTAATGTGTATTTCCCGATTGTATTTCATGACAGATTCGAGGACCAGGAATAGAAACTATTAGCTCTTATAGATCATACGAGTAGACGAGCGTTTCCCAACCCATGGTTGTACCAAAGCCACTTGCCCGTGGCTTTTGTCTTAGATAGAGCATGGAGCCACACCCAATAAAGTTTTGCATAGCAAACATCTGTCATGCGCGCTGCTACAGCTGCTGTGGATACCCGTGCCGTGCCTACCATCTTATATCTGCATTGCTAGACGCGCCGTAACATTTATTTTCACTATGTGGAACGTTCTTTATATGTCTTGAAACAGAAGACGGCACTGACGCTCATATAACATCAAACGCATAATGATTGTCCTCCTTCACCCCAACCCGGCACCTCAAATTGCGATAAGTTCCAAGTACGCTTGTGCCCTATATCCCCCCTCAGAGAGCTCCACTCCGCAATTACTCGACCAAATCTCCATCATGCTGGCAATCGATTCTGCCCATATCGTGTGTGCCGAACGGCTGAATACCAACTGACGAACTATGGTGCTCAGATTGCTTGACTAAGCCCCATCTACGTCAAGCTGATTGCCAACCGTAAATGTCGCAATGCTGCTTAACATGCACATCAAACCATATGTACAGAGCAATAATTTCGCAGCAGATATCAATGACTGCTCCGTGTGTGCCCTTAGACGTGCTACAGCGCTCAACTATCAACGTATTAGAACATATCAGGTGATTTACAGTGTTGATGTTAAAGTAGTGATCCTCACTGCACAGCTAATCAAGCACTATATAAATAGATACCCATGTCAGCGTTAACTGCAGTCGCTCTTGTCAGTGCTCGTTAGTTGAGACTATGTATCAGATAGAACACCTCGTGCGCTTGTGGGTCTGTATCAGCTGTAACTACAGCGATAGAACACTAGATAGGTGATGCTATCTAATAGCTCTGGCGGTGCGCAGCCCGCTACACGTGCGGTCACCATTGTACGTATGTCCTCTTCACCGTGTGGTCCCAACACAGCTGCCTCTCACTCGTCTTATACAGCACGAAGCCAATATATTCGCCTCATGGGGTAATGAGGAAGTTTGGACGCCGACAGTCATCACACGGATATGTAGATCCGTCATCAGAATCAAGCTCTGGTAGTAATCGCTTGACCACGACGCAATACCCGCAAGGGGTATCTGACACTGAGACCTCAGACATGCCGTAGAGTATGGTCAGCCTCGCTCGACATAGCTTGCCAGCGTAGTTCCACTTCCTCTCTCGTCGACGCAATTAGAATCACTGTTGATTAGCTGCTCTATACATCTATACCTCAGCGAACACTATCACTTGTGATCTTAGATTCATGCTACACGATAGTAGTTGCAACATAGTTCCGCGATGATGCATCGCACTGTCCGAAACTGGTTAGCACCGGCCCGGTTAACTCTATCCTCTAGTCACCGTCTTTGGAACTTCAATGCTGCGTCCTGCTCCGACTCCACCTAATTCAGAATCTGCTCCTATCCTCGACTAACGCACCGACAACGTGAAACACCTGATCTCTTCGTGGTACTCTCCGCATATATTCTCCAGCATTAATGCCTGACGCGCCATCACTACTGTCTGTATAACCCTTCCGGAATGCATCGCCAATCTTATCTGGTGTTTCACTCTAATACAATGATGCTGCAATCACCGCCAATCATACCCTCATATAGTTTCGCCGTAAGCCAAAGAAATACGCGGCAGCCCGTCCACTGCAACACCTGACAGTTAGAAAGTCGTGCCGGTGGTTCCCGGGTCTTAGCAAGGCATTGCCATGGACCTCCTCATGGGGGACAATGCCACTCCGCACATGGCACTTCACTACGAAGATAGCACACTACATCGCCTGTACTGTATAACCACCACGCCGTGGTGTGTCCGACCTAGACCGATTCAGTTGCTATCGCCCGGGAGTCGACCTCACGGTCCGTTCTACACTATCCCGACCCACGCTGCGAGTTCCACTCCTCGCGTTATCTCCATTCGCCGACGATACCTTCCGTCGTGTCAATCGTCGAGTGAGAAATCTCCTCTCGCCTCCGATACTATCGCCGAATGTATTGCAATGGTATCTCTTGGTGGAGAGCATGACACAGACATATAAACCACTGATACTAGATCCGAACGTTCGATCACTCTCTCTCAACCACACCAATTATGAGTTTGCATAACTCATCTAATGTGACGCACCGAATGACTGCTCACTGATACGTGTCTCATACCCACACACCTCATAACCACCATCATGCTCCTTAGAGCACACTCTATGCACTATCATAGAGTGAGGCTACAGCTGTGGTCACTCACCTCCCTGATACAGGGCGCCGAAAGTGTGTTCGCGACCCCTCGGTGCTCGAACCACCCTATTCGCTCTACGCTCCAAGTAGCCCAAGCCAATCGGGGGCAAGGGCATCCGCGCCATGAGTGAGTGAGGCAATTGCCGGTCAGCGACCTGGAGCGCAGTGCCCACACTCGACTGGACAATTGTTTCCTGCACCAAGCCATTGCTTGCTGTTAGAGCAAAGGCTACAGCCCAGTATTTGACCAAGGGTCTGTCTTCCAGTGGCTCGGATCACATTGAGCAAGGCGTTGCCCATGGTTAGAGAAGACATGCAGCCATGGTCAACCGAGGGCTTTCTCTAGTGGTCGACAAGGCATCACCCATGGTTGAGCGAGGCACAGCCGTGGCTTGGATCTGAGACTGGTCTCCATTGTCAAGGAAGGCATCGCCAGTGGTTAGAGTAGGCACAGCTCCGTGGTTCGCAGCAAGCATCTCTCCCTGGTAGGGCTACGCACAGCCGTGGTCGATTCCGAGGGCTGGTCTCCGTGTTGACCTAGCATCGCCATGGTTAAGCCAAGCACAGCCCATGGTTGAGCAAGGCATCAGTTGTGGTAGGCGAGGCCACTGCAGTGGTAGACAAGGGCTGTCTCTGTGATCGACCTAGCCATCGCCTGGGTAGAACAAGGCGTAGCCCGTGTTCGAACAAGGCACAGCCTGTGGTCAAACCAAGCCATCGACCGTTGGTTAGAGAGAGCACTGCCTGTCGGGTCTAGGGAGGCAAAGCCCGTGGTCGCAGCAAGGCATAACACTTCATACAGTGAGGCACAGCCATGGTCGACCAAGGCCATCACCGTGGTTTGAGCAAGGCATATCCATGGTTGACTAAAAGCCATGGCCAAGTGGTAGAGCGAGCACAGCCCATTGGACGATCAGGCACCGCCCATGGTAGGCAAGCACCGCCTGTGGGATTGACCAAGGCATTTGCCCATTGTAGTAATAAGGCATTGCCCATGGTCAACCAAGCGTTGTTGCCATGGTCGAACAAGCCAATTGCCCATGTAGAGCAAGGCATCACCTTGTACGTAAGAGTGAGTGTGCAGCCCATGGTCAACCAAGGACTGTCTCCATGGTAACAAGCACGCCCGAGGTATGAGTGAGGCACAAAGCCATGATGGAGCAAGCACGCCAGTTGGTAGGTGAGGTGTGGCCTGTGCCTGACTCCGTGGGTTGTCTCATGGTCGACCAGCCATCACCCGTGGTAGGGCAAAGGCACAGCCAGTGGTCCGAGTAGGCATTGCCAGTTGGTAGAGCAAGGCACAGCCCATAGTAGAGAGGGCTATCTTCATGGTCAACCAGCAATCGCCAATCGGTAGAGTGGGCACAAGCTTGTGGGTCCAGCCAGGCATGCGCCCATGTTACGAAGGCAACGGCACATCCCGTGTCCGACCAAGCCTATAACCCCATGGTAGACCAAGGCACAACCGTGGTCGAGCAAGGCAAATCGGCGCAAGGTAGAGCACAGGCACGCCGTGGTTGGGCAAGGCATTACCCCTTGGTAAGGTGAGAGTCACTGCACTGTGGTCACCGATGGGTGTCTCCATGTGTCGACCAAGCAATCGCCGTGTGGTAGAACAAGGTACAGCCCGTTGGTCCAACTGAGGGCTGTCTCCATGGTCGACGAAACCATCTCCCACAGTAAGAGCAAGGCACAGCCTGTGGTTGAGCATTGGCATTGCCCTGGTAGTGCAAGGTATTGCGTGTGGTAGAGCAAGGCGCACTTCCTGTCAACGACCGAGTGCATGGGCCATGGTATGACCGGAGGGCTATCTCATGGTTGACCAAGCCATCGTCCATGGTAGAGCAACACATTACACCGGTGGTCGAGCAAGGCATCGCCTGTGGTAGAGTGAGACACAGCCCATGTGTAGAAGTGAGGCACATCCTGTGGTCAACAAAGCCACCCCGCCCCCCCCATAGCCTGTGGTAGAGCAAGGCATAACCCGTGGTCGGACTGAGGGCTGTCTCTGTGGTCAACCAAGCCATCGCCTAGTGGTAGAGCAAGGCACAATCCTGTGGTCGACAAAGCCATAGCCTGTTGGTTAGAGCAAGGCATAGCCCGTGGTTGACTGAGGGCTGTCTCCATGGTCAACCAAGGCATCGCCTGCCAGTAGAAGCAATGGACAGCCTGCGTGTAACTGAGGCATATGCCCCTGCTAAAGGGACGCACAAGCAGTGGTCGAGCAAAGGCATGACCCTTGGTAGAGCGAGGCATCAGCCCATGGTCGATCCGAGGCTGTCTTCCATGGTTGACCAAGGCATCCAACGCATGGTAAGATCAAGGCATCACCCAGGTAGAGCCATGGCACAGCCCGTGGTCGACCAAGGACTGTCTTAGTTGGTCCACAAGCCATTGCCCGTGGTAAGAGCAAGGCATTGGACCATGGTCAAGCAAGGCATTGCCTGTTGAGAGCAAAGGCACATCCATTGGTAGAGTGAGGCGCAGCCTGTAGTCGGACAAACAGCTGTCTCAATGGTTGACCAAGGCATTGCCCCTGGTAGAACAATGTACACCTATGGCCAAGCAAGGCATCACCCCATGGTAAGCAAGGCACATCCCCGTGTCGACCAGGCCCATAGCCCCGTGGAAGAGCGAGGCACAGCCCATGGTCAAGTGAGGCTTCGTCCATGGTAGAGCAAAGGCACATCCCATGGTTGGGCAAGGCATCGCCCTTGTTAGAGCAAGAGCATAGCCTGTGGTCAACCGAGGGCTGTCTCCTCAAGGTCCCCGACCGCAAGCCATCGCCCCATGGTAGAGCAAGGCATAGCCTGTGGTCGAGCAAGGCATCGCCCATGGTAGAGCATGGCACAGCCTGTGGTCGAGCAAGGACTGTCTCGGTGGTCAACCAAGCCATTGCTTGTGGTAGAGCAAGGCACAGCCTGCCCGTCCATCAAGGCATTCGCACCCATGGTAGTGCATAGGCACTGCCCGTCAGTGACCAAACGCGCACAAACCCGTTGGTTGAAACAAATGGCTGTCTCCATGGTCGAGCCGGTGGCGACACAAGCCAATGCCAGTGGTAGAGCAATGGTATGTACCTGTGAGCGATCCGAGCACATGACCCGTGGTCGATCCAAGCCGGCTGTCTTCTGAGGTTGACCTAGCCATCACCCATGGTATGCATAGGCAAGGCACAGCCCATGGAAGAGCAAGGCACAGCCCGTGGTTAGAGCAACGGCATCGCCCATGGAAGAGTGGCACACAGCCCAGGGACTGGTCGAGGAAGGGCTGTATGCTAAAAAGGCAGGGCACTGGCTCCCGGCAAGGTAGAGCCAGGCACGGTTCCTGGGCTGGTCGAGCAAGGGCATCACCCTTGGTGTAGGGTGGCACAGCCTGTGCAAGACCAAGCCATGGCTCAACGGTAGAGCAATGGCACAAACCCGTGGTTGAGCAAGGCACAGACCATGGTCGACCAAGGGAGGGCTGACTGCCCGTCGATTGAGTATGGCACTGCCACCATGGTGACCTACCTAGTGCTGTCACCGTTGTTCGATCAGGATGTCACCACCCACAGGAAGTGATTGGCCAAGGCTGTTGCCGTGTCTGCAGTTGGTAGAGCAAGGCACTCCACAGGAACGTGACCGAGTGCACAACCCAGGGTGCTCAAGGCATCACCCGTCATCGACCTAGGGCTGTCACCTTGATCAGGGGCATATTCTGCCTTGCTCTGCCACGGGCGATGGCTTGGTCAACCATGGAGATTAGCCCTTTGACCCATGGCTGTGCCTTCCTCTTCCATGGGCAATGGTTCGGGTCGGCTCGAGCCCATGGGCCATATGCCTCAGGAGGTACTCTCTGGGTACTGTGCCCTGGCTCTACCTCGGGCGATTCTCTTGCTTGACCGATTGACGACAGGCTGTGCATGCTCTACCATGGGCAAAGGAGATGTTCGATCCAGGAGTTGTGCCCCAGTCTACCATTGGTGAAGTCTTGCTCAACCACCGAGCTGTGCCCTTGTCCACCACGGGCGATGGCTTGGTTGGCCAGGGATACAGCCCTCGGTTGACCACGGGCTGTGTGCTCGGTCACTCATGAGCAGTGCCTAGCTCTACCACGGGCAATGGCTTGGTTGACCCATAGGTTGTGCCTCACTCTAGACACGGGGCGAGCGTGGCTTTGGGCAACCAAGGAGACAGCCCTCAGTTGACCACGGGCTGGCCTTGCTCTACCATGAGTGAGCGCAACACCATTGCTTTGACCACCCACTGTGCCTTTTCTATACCAAGGGCAATACCCATGTTCAATCAGGGGCTCCTGCGACTTGCCCAACCAGGGAGAGAGGTCGATGCGCATGCTTTGCTCACACTGGCTGTGCCTTGCCCCACAACAAACCAGGGGATGCTTTGCTCGAGCATGGCTGTGCCGTATCCCTCTACCAAAGGCTTCGCCAGATGGCTTGGTCGAGCCAAAGAGACAGCCCTCAGTCGAAACACAGAAGATGCCTTTGCTCAAACCATCGCGGGCTGTGTCTTGCCCACCACAGGGCAATGCTTGCTCGACCAGGGGCTGTGCCTTGCTCAACCATAGGCCGATGGCTTGGTCAACCATGGAGACAAACCCCAGTTCAACCATGGCAATGCCTTGCTCTGCATGGGCGATGGCTAAGTCAACCCACGGAGACAGCCTCAGTCATCCGCGGGCTGTGCTTACTCTACCATGGGCGATGGCTTGGTTGACTAATGGAGACAGCCCTCGGTTGACTAAGCCGTGTGCTTGGTTGCTCACGTGGGCAGTGACTTGCTCTAAAATGGTCGACCACAGCAACAGCCCTTGGTAAATCATGATTGATGCCATTGATAGAGGCATGGGCAGTGCACACGATCACCTCACAGGCAGTCCTTGCTCTACATGGGCATGCCTTGGTTGACCACAGGCAGTGCCTTGCTCTAGCATGGTCTGTGCCTCGCTCTACCACAGACGATGGCTTGGTTGACCACAGAGACAGCCCCAGTTGACCATGGGCTATGTGCTCAGTAGCTCATGAGCATTGCCAGGCTCTACTTCGTGATGCCTTGCTCGACCATGGGCTGTGCCTTGCTCTACTAACGGGCGATGCTTGCTCACTGGACAGGCTATGCTAGGCTCTACCAAGGGCAAAGGCTGTTTGACCATGGGCTGTGCATCGCTCTACAACAGGTGATGGCTTGGTCAACCACAGAGACAGCCCTTGGTTGACAACGGGTTGTGCGCTCGGTAGCTCACAGGCAGTGCCTGGCTCTACCTTGGGCAAGTGCCTTCCTCGACCCTGAGCTGTGCCTTACTGCTACGACAGGCCATGCCTTGCCCTACCAAGGGCAATGGCATGTTCGACCATGGGTTGTGCCTCACTCTGCCATGGCGATGCCTCAGTCGAGACAGCACTTGCTGTGCCCTGCTCTAGCTCAGGCAATGCCTTGCTTGTCCATGGCCAGTGCTTGCTCTACCCCGGGCCATGGCTTGGTCGACCACCAGCTACACCTAGCTGTACCTCAGTTGACCACAGGCCGTGCCTTGCTCTACCATAGGCAATCACTTGGTCGACCATGAGACAACCCTCGGTGGACCACGGCTGTACTTTGCTCTACCATGATCGATGGCTTGGTCGTCATGGAAAGAAACCCTCCATCAACCATGGGGCTGCGTGCTCGGTCGCTTACTGGCAGTGCTTTGCTCCACCACGGTCAATGCCTTGATTGACCATGGGCTGTGCACTCTGTCACTCAAAAGCAGTGCCATGCTCTACCATGGGTGATGCCTTGCTCAATGATGGTGACAATGATTGTTCGATCATTGGGTGACACCTTGATTGGCCACAGTGACAACACTTGTTTGACAACGGGCTGTGCCTTGCTCTACCATGGGCGATGCCCTGCTCGACCACATTCTGTGACTGGCTCTACCATGAGCATTGCCTTGCTCGACAAGGGGCTGTGCCTCACTGTACCATGGCAATGGCTTGGTCGACCACAGGGTGTGCCTCACTCTAGCTTGGTTGATGCCTTGCTCGACCACGGGCTATGTGTTGCTCAACCATGGGAGATGGCTTGGTTGACCTTGGAGACAACCCTCAGTTGAGCAGTAGCTTTGCACTTGGTCACTCATGGGCCATGCCTTGCTCGACCATGGGCTGTGCCTAGCTCTACCACAGGTGATGCCTTGCTTGATCACAAGCTGTGCCTTGCTCTACCATGGGAAATGGCTTGACCAGCCAAAGTTGTGCCTCACCGTATGACGGGCGATGGCTTGCTCGACCACAGCCTGTGCCTTGCTCTACCATGGGCGTTGCCTTGCTCAACCATGGGCTGTGCCTCGCTCTACCATGGGCGTTGAATCAAAAGAGACTGCTTCTATCACACAAAAAAACTTCTTATATCACAAGAAGTCTAAGGAACCCATACTTTTTTATTTGATTTTGAATGAAGTAAAGTAAAAAATCCTGGTCGACCGCCGGCTGTGGCTTGCTCTACCACGGGCATTGCCTTGGTCAACCATGAAGACAGCCCTCAGCCGGCCATGGGTTGTGCACTTGGTCAGTCACAGGCAGTGCTTGCTCTACCACTGGCAATGGCTTGCTTGACCATGGGCTGTGCCTTGCTCTTCCACTGGTGATGGCTCAGACAACCTCAGGCTGTACGCTTGGTCTCTCACAGGCAGTGCCTAGCTCTACCTAGGGCAATGCCTTGCTCAACCTCCCACTATGCCTTTCTGTAGCAAGGGCAATAGCATGTTTGACCATGGGCTGTGCCTCACTCTACCACGGGCGATGCCTTGCTCAACAATGGCAACAGTGCTTGTTCGATCATTGGGCAAATCTTGCTTGATCACGCTCTGTGCCTGGCTCTATCACACATGTTGCCTTGCTCGACCAAGGGCTATGTGTCGCTCAACCATGGGCGATGGCTTTGTTGACCTCAGAGACAACCTTCAGTTGACCAGGATCTGTGCACTTGGCGGCCACAAGTTGTCCTCTCTGTCACTCACAGACAGTGCCTTGCTCTACCAGGGGCGATGCCTTGCTTGACCACAGGCTGTGCCTTGCTCTTCCACAGGTGATGGCTCAAATGACCAGGGGCTATATGCATGGTCTCTCACAGGCAGTGCCGGGCCCTACCTATGGCGATGCCTTGCTCGACCACGGCTGGGCCTTGCTCTATCATGAGCGATGCCTTGCTTGACCACCCACTATGCCTTTCTATACCAAGGGTAATACCATGTTCAACCATGGGCTATGTCTTGCTTGACCATGGGTGATGCCTTGCTCAACCACGGGCTGTGCCTTGCTCTACAAAGGGCGATGGCTTGGTCGACCACGGAGACAGCCCTCAGTTCAACCACAGGCAATGCCTTGCTCTGCCATGGGCAATGGCTAGGTCAACCACGGAGACAACCCTCAGTCGAACACGGGCTGTGGCTTGCTCTACTGTGGGCGATGGCTTGGTCGACCATGGAGACAGACCTCAGTCAACCATGGGCTGTGTGCTCTGTCGCTCATGGGCTGTGCCTTACTCTAAAATGGTTGGCCACAGTGACAGCCCTTGGTAGATCTCGATCGATGCCTTGATTGACCACAGGCGGTGCACACAATTGATCACAGGCAGTCCCTAGCTCTACCATGGGTGATGCCTTGGTCGACCACAGGCAGTGCCTTGCTCTACCACGGGTGATGCCTTGGTCGTCCATGGAGACAGCCCTTGGTTGACCATGGGCTATGCACTCGGTAGCTCATGGGCAGTGCCTGGCTTTACCTCGGGTGATGCCTTGCTCGACCATGGGCTGAGCCTTGCCCAACCAAGGGTGATGTCTTGCTCCTTCACGGGCTGGGCCTTGCTCAACCAAGGCTGATGGCTTGGTTGACCATGGAGACAGCCCTCGGTTGACCACGGGCGATGCCTTGCTCAACCATGGGCTGTGCCTTGCTCTACCATGGCCAATGGCTTGGTCAACCATGGAGACAGCCCTCAGTTCAACCATGGGCAATGCCTTGCTCTACCATGGGTGATGGCTAGGTCGACCACGGGCTGTGGCTTGCTCTACCATGTGCGATGGCTTGGTCAGCCATGGAGACAGCCCTCAGTCAACCATGGGCTGTGCGCTCAGTTGCTCATAGGCAGTGCCTTGCTCTGAAATGGTCAACCACAGCAACAGCCCTCGGTAGATCTTGGTCAATGCCTTGATAAACCATGGGCGGTGCACACGATCGCTGACAGGCAGTCCCTTGCTCTACCATGGGTGATGCCTTTGTCGGCCACGGGCAGTGCCTTGCTCTACCATGGGCTGTGCCTTGCTACCATGGGTGATGGCTTGGTCGACCATGGAGACAGCCCTCGGTTGACCACAGGCCTTGCACTTGGTAGCTCAAGGGCAGTGCTTGGCTCTACCTCGGGCAATGCCTTGCTCCACCATGGGCTGTGCCTTGCTCTACCACAGGCGATGCCTTGCTTGTCCAAGGGCTATGCCAGGCTCTACCGAGGGCAAAGGCATGCTCGACCATGGGTTGTGCATCGCTCTACAATGGGTGATGGCTTGGTCAACCACAGAGGCAGCCCTCGGTCAACAACAGGCTGTGTGCTCAGTAGCTCACGGGCAGTGCCTTGCTCAACCTTGGGCCAATGCCTTAACCTACCAAGGGCAATGGCATGTTCGACCATGGGCTGTGTCTCACTCTACCATGGGCGATGCCTCACTCAACCACATGCTGTGCCTTGCTCTAGCACGGGCGATACCCTGCTTGTCCCCAGGCAGTGCCTTGTTCTACCCCAGGCCATGGCTTAGTCGACCACGGGCTATGCCTCGCTGTACCTCAGTTGACCACGGGCTGTGCCTTGCTCTTCCGCAGGTGATGGCACAAAAGCCATGGTCTATACTCTCAGTCTCTTATGGGCTGTGCCTGGCTCTACCTAGGGAGATGCCTTGCTCGACCACAGGTGGGGCCTTGCTCTACCATGAGGGATGCCTTGCTCGACCACTCACTGTGCCTTTCTATACCAAGGGCAAGACCATGTTTGACCACAGGCAGTGCCTTGCCAAACCAGGGGCAATGCCTTGCTTGACTACGGGCTGTGCCTTGCTCTACCAAGGCCGATGGCTTGGTCAGCCATGGAGACAGCCCTCGGTTGACCAAGGGTGATGTCTTGCTCGACCATGGGCTGTGCCATGCCCAACCACAGGTGATGCCTTGCTCTACCATGGGCTATGCCTTGCTCTACCAAGACCAATGGCTTGGTCGACCACGGAGACAGCCCTCGGTTCAACCATGGGCAATGCCTTGCTCTGCCACGGGCATTGGCTAGGTTAACCACAGAGACAGCCCTTGGTCAACCACAGGCTGTGGCTTGCTCTACTGCAGGCGATGGCTTGGTCACCATGGAGACTGCCCTCGGTCAACCACGGCTGTGTGCTCGGTCGCTCACAAGCAGTGCCTTGCTCTACCATGGCAGACCACAGCAACAGCCCTTAGTAGATCATGGTCAAAGCCTTGATCAATCCAGGCGGTGCACATGATTGCTGACAGGCAGTCCCTTGTTCTACCATGGGCGATGCCTGGGTCTATGTCACGGGGCCAATGCGGGCCACAAATTTTCCGCACCCCACTAGGCATTGACAGCTCCACCTGCCAACCAGCCCCCACTCGCAACCGAGGTTTGATGTCACCTGGCACACGACCACACCACAAGGAAACGAACATGAGCAATATACAAAGGGAAAACTCCACTCGTATTTACAATTGTACAAGTATGAAAAACCCTTTACAAGAGCAAACTCACTCAGCTTGTCGAGTATATGCCTCACGACCTCCGTGCCGCTTACACTCCTCACTCGACACACCCTAACCCGACACACTTCGGCATTACAAGGGTAGACGGGACTCACTCCCCACTCGCTGCTGAGCTACAACTTGCAGTAGCAACTCTATGCTCCGCCTCTCTTGCTCTCCCTCGTGTTTCCCAGCTTTCTCTAGCTGCTCTCCTGGACTCTCTTCTCTGAGACGTCTTGAGACCTTTGTGGTTTCTCCCTCTCTTGGGCTGTGCCTCCCAGTTGTTCCTCCTGGTTGTTTCTTGAGAATGAGACTAACCCCCTTTATATAGAGAAGCCTGGCAAACCCAATATGGCAACTGATATATTCGAATCCCTTGATTCACTCCATCAGGTTTCCAATCTGTCCAATCCCTTTAGGATTGTTTCCATAACAGTCCAATCCCTTCAGGATTGTTTCCATAACAGATTGATTGCCATATTCCTAGGGAAACTTTCCCCGATTGTTTGCTATCACATGATCTTCATCTTGACCATGTTCGTCCCACCTGGACAGCTCTTAGCCACACCTGGACAGCTTCTCGGATGCACTTGGACAGCTGCGCCCCACTTGGTTCCTGATTGATCGCCAGCCGCTCCGCATAAGGAAACAATCAAACCTTTCCTTGTTGGTGTCAGCGATCCTTATCCCGTGAGCACCGATCCTGCGCTCCACAGCATCTCGTACACCTTCTGTGAGTAGTCGCGCTCCACACACTCGATCATCGGGTCCCGCTTGATCAAGACTTCACTTGCATGTCTGCATCTCCACTCGTCCACCGTGCACTGTCGCCGACCAGCAACACATGGTTCCTTCGATCGTCCCTGGCATGAAGTGATCAAGCACCTCTCGATCACTCTCCGCTCATGCCTTAGCGTTCCTAGGCTGTCTAGCGATCCTCCCCCTTGCATTGGTCGACCAGCATCGACCCCAAGGCCACGGCACTTGCCTTCAGTCCACCACCAAGTCCTTGCTCTGCACCACTCTGCTTGGTTGCTCAAGCAAGTCTCCTGTCCAGCTTAGCCTCCAAACCACAAACCTTCTCTCCACGTGCCCCGCATAAGCACGTATGCGCTCCCGCAGCCACGAGGTACAACCTGCGGTATGCATCGTTCCGGCTCATAGCTTATGGCTGTAACAGTCTACCACAGGCTGTGCCTTGCTCTGCCATAGGCTGTACCTCACTCTTCCTCAGGCAATGGCTTGGTCGACCACGGAGATAGCCCTGGGTTTACCTCAGGCATGCTTTTTGGTAGCTCACAGGATGTGCCGGGTGGCTCTACCTCTGGCGATCCTTGCTTGTCCATGTGCTGTGCCAGGCTCTACCAAGGGCAAAGCATGTTTGACCACAGGCTGTGGCTTGGTTGACCATGGAGACAGCCCTCGGTCAACAACAGGCTGTGCTGTTGGTAGCTCTTGGGTAGTGCCTAGCTTAACCTCATGCAATACCTTCCTCAACCCTGAGCTGTGGCTTACTCTACGACGGGCCATGCCTTGCCCTACCAAGGGCAATGGCATGTTCGACCATGGGTTGTGCCTCACTCTACCATGAGCGATGCCTTGCTCAACCACATGCTGTGCCTTGCTCTAGCACAGGCGATGCCTTGCTTGTCCATGGCCAGTCCCTTGCTCTACCCCAGGCCATGGCTTGGTCGACCACCAGCTATGCCTCACTGTACCTTGGTCGACGACAGGCTGTACGCTCAGTCTCTCAAGCACAATGCCAGACAGTACTGTGGGTGATGCCTTGCTCAACCATGGGCTGTGCCTTGCTCTTCCAAGGACAATGGCATGTTTGACCACGGGCTATGCCTTGCCCAACCACGGGCGATGCCTTGGTCGACAATGGGCTGTGCCATGCTATACCAAGAGCGGTGGCTTGGTCAACCACAGAGACAGCCCTCAGTTGACCCCGGGCAATGCCTTGGTCTGCCACAGGCAATGGCTTGGTCGACCACGGAGACAGAACTTAGATGACCACGGGCTGTGCCTTCCTCTACCAAGGGCGTCGGCTTGGTCAACCACGGAGACAGCCCTCAATCAACCATGGGCTATACCTTGCTCTACCATGGGCAATGGCTTGGTCCACCATGGAGACAGCCCTCTGTTGATCACGGGCTGTACACTCGGTCACTTACTGGCAGTGCCTTGCTCCACTATGGTCGATGCCTTGGTCCACCATGGCAACAGCCCTTGGTCGATCATGGTCGATGCCTTGATCAACCACAGGCTGTGCACTTGGTGCTCACGGGCTATGCCATACTCTACCACAGGTGAGGCCTTGATCAGCCACAGTAACAGTGCTTGGTCTACCATGGGCAGTGCCTTGCTTTACCATGGGCAATGCCCCACTTGAACACGCACTATGGCTGGCTCTACCATGGGCAATGGCTTGGTCGACCACAGGCTGTGCCATGCTCTACCACGGTTAGTGCCTTGCTCAACCACTGGCTGTGCCATGCTCTTCCATGGGCGATGCCTTTTTTGACCATGGGTGGTACCTTGCTCATCCACAGTTGATGCCTTGCTTGACCACGGGCTGTGCCTACCTGTAACACTGGTAATGGCATGTTCAACCATGGGATGTGCATCACCCTACCACGGGTGAGACCTTTCTCGACAAAGGGCTGTGCCTTGCTCTACCACGGGCAATGGCTTGATCGACCACAGAGACAGCCCTCATTTGACCACAGGCTATGTGCTGGGTCGCTCACGGGCAGTGCCTCACTCAACCCCGAGCAATGCCTTGCTCCACCACGGGCTGTGCCTTGCTATTCCATGGGCCATGGCTTGGTCTACAATGGGCTGCACCTTGCTCCACACGGTTCATGGCTTGGTTGACCATGGGCTGTGCGCTCAGTCACATACAGGCAGTGCCTTCCTCTACCATAGGCGATGCCTTGCTCAACAATGGGTTGTGCCTGGCTCTACCATGGGAGATGCCATGCTCAACCACTAGTTGTGCCTTGCTCTACCACGGGCAATGGCTTAATGAACCATGGGCTGTACCTTGCCCTACCACAGGCAATGCCTTGCTTTGCCATCAGCAATGGCTTGGTCAACCACAGAGACAGCCCTCGGTCAACCATGGACTGTGCACTCAATCGCTCATGGCCAGTACCTGGCTCTACCTTGGGAGATGCCCTGCTTGACCACAGGCTGTGCCTTGCTCTACCATGGGCAATGGCTTGTTCAACCATGGGCTATGCCTCACTCTCCCACAGGCGATGCCTTGCTGGACCACAGGCTGTGCCTAGCCTTACCACAGGCAATGGCTTGTTTGACCATGGGCCATGCCTCACTCTCCCACCGGCGATGGCTTGGTTGACCATGGATTGTGCCTTGCTCTCCCACCAGCGATGGCTTGGTTGACCATGGAGACAGCCCTCGGTTGACCATGGGCAGTGCGCTCAGTTGCTCACGGCCAGTGCCAGGCTCTACCACTGGTGATGCCCTGCTCGACCACAGCTGTGCCTTGCTTTACCATGGGCAATGGCTTGCTCAACCACAGTCCATGCCTTGCTCTACCTCGGGTGACTCCTTGCTCGATCACGTGCTTTGCATCGCTCAACCATGGGTGATTGCTTGGTTAACCTCAGAGACAGCCCTTGGTCGATCTGGTGCAGTGCACTCAGTCGCTCATGGGTCATGCCTTGCTCTACAATGTGCGATGCCTTGCCTGACCATGGGCAATGGCTTGGTCAACCAAAGGTTGTGCCTCACTGTATCATGGGCGATGGCTTGCTCGGCAACGGCCTGGCCTTGCTCTACCAGGGGCATTGCCTTGCTCTACCATGGGCAGTGCCTTGCTCTACCATGGGCAATACCTTGCTCGAGCACGGGATGTGCCTTGCTCTTCCATGGGCGATGGCTCAGATGACCATGGGCTGAACGCTTGGTCTGTCACGGGCAATGCCTGGCTCTACCACTGGCAATGCCTTGCTCGACCACGGGCTGGGCCTTGCTCTACCATGGGTGGAGCCTTGCTCAACCACCCGCATTGCCTTTCTTTTCCATGGGCAATGGCATGTTCAACCAAGGGCTGTGCCTCACTCTACTGTGGGTGATGCCTTGCTTGACCACAGGCTGCGCCTTGCCCAACCAGGGGCAACACCTTGCTCGACCACGGGCTGTGCCCTGCTCTACCAAGGGTGATGCCTTGCTTGACCACGGGCTGCGCCTTGCCCAACCAGGGGCAACGCCTTGCTCGACCACAGGCTGTGCCCTGCTCTACCAAGGGCGATGCCTTGCTCGACCATGGGCTGTGCCTTGCCCAACCACGGGCGATGCTTTGCTCAACTACGGGCTGTCGGTTGCTCTATGAAGGGTGATGGCTTGATGGACCTTGGAGACAGCCTTTGGTTCAACCACAGGAAATGCCTTCATCTGCCATGGGTGATGGCTTTGTTGACAACAGAGACAGCCCTCAGTTGACCGTGAGCTATGGCTTGCTCTACCACAGGCAGTGGCTTGGTCGACCAGGGAGATAGCCCTCGGTGGAACACGGGCTGTGCCCTCAGTTGCTTATGGGCAGTGCCTTGCTCTCCCATCGTCGATGCCTTGGTCGACCACAGCAACAGCCCTTGGTCGATCATGGGCGTTGCCTTCCTCTACCATGGTCGATGTCTTGGTCGACCACGGCCAGTGCCTTGCTCAACCACGGGCAATGCCCTGCTCGATCATGGGCTGTGCCTGGCTCTACCACGGGTGTTGCCATGCATGACCACGGGCAGTCCCTTCCTGTACCACGGACAATGGCTTGGTCGACCACAGGCTGTGCCACACTCTAACAAGCGCGATGCCTTGCTTGACCATGGGCTGTGCCTTGCCCTACCATGGGCAATGGCTTTGACGACCACAGAGACAGCCCTTGGTCGACTAGGTGCAGTGCAATTAGTTGCTCATGGGTCGCTCATGGGCAGTGCCTTCCTCTTCCACGGGTAATGCCTTGCTCCACCATGGGCTGTGCCTTGCTCTACCACAGGCAATGCCTTGCTTGACCATGAGTGATGCCTTCTCAACCCTAGGTTGCACCTGGCTCTACCACAGGTGATGCCTTCTTGACCACAGGCTGTGGATCTCTCTTCCACAGGCAATGCCTTGCGTGACCACGGGTAGTGCCTGGCTATACCTCGGGCAACTCCTTGCTCAACCATGGGCTATGCATCACACAACCATGGGTGATGGATTGGTCCACCTCGGAGACAGCCCTTGGTCGACCAGGTGCTGTGCACTCGTTCACTTATGGGCCATGCCTTGCGCTACCATGTGCATTGCCTTGCTTGACCGCAGGCAATGGCTTGGTCTTGGGCATCTCTGTCCTCGACCACAGGCTATGTGTCACTCAACCATGGGTGATGGCTTGGTCTACCTTGGAGACAGCCCTTGGTCGACCAGGAGTTGTTCATTTGGCTGCTCATTGGTCGTACCTTGCTCTACCACATGTGATGCCTTGCTCGACCATGGGCAATGGCTTGGTCAACCAAAGGTTGTGCCATGCTGTATCACGGGCAATGGCTTGCTCGACCATGGCCTGTGCCTTACTCTACAATGGGTGTTGCCTTGCTCTACCATGGGCATGGCCTTGCTCTACCATGGGTGATGCCTTGCTCAACCATGGGCTGTGCCTTGCTCTTCCACAGGAAATGGCTCAGACGACCACGGGCTGTACGCTCAGTCTCTCACAGGCAGTGCCTGGCTCTACCTCAGGCGATGCCTTTCTTGACCATGGGCTGGGCCTTGCTCTACCACGGGCTGTGCCTTGCTGAGCCAAGGGTGATGCCTTGCCTGGCCATGGGCTGTGCCTTGCTCTACCAAGGGTGATGGCTTGGTTGACCATGGAGACAACCTTTGGACAAAGGGCGATGTCATGCTCAACCAAGGGCTGTGCCTTGCCTGAGCAAGGGTGATGCCTTGCCTGACCATGGGATGTGCCTTGCTCCAGCAAGGGTGATGATTTGGTTGACCACAGAGACAGCCCTCAGTTGACGATGGGCGATGCCATGCTTGACCAATGTGGGTTGACCACGGAGACTGCCCTCAGTTCAACCATGGGCATTGCCTTGCTCTGCCACGGGCGATGACTTGGTCGACCACAGAGACAGCCCTCAGTCGACCACAGGCAGTGCCTTGCTCAACCACGGGCGATGCCCTGTTTGACCCCAGGCTGTGCCTGGCTCTACCACGGGTGTTGCCATGCTCAACCACGAGCAATCCCTTCCAGTACCCTGGACAATGGCTTGGTCGACCATGGGTTGTGCCTCGCACTACCACACGCGATGCCTTGCTAGACCATGGGCTGTGCCTTGCTCTACCCTGGGCAACGGCTGGGACAACCATGGAGGCAGACCTTGGTCAACCAGGAGTTGTGCACTCAGCTGCACATGGGCCGTGCATTGCTCTACCATGGGCTGTGCCTGCCTCTACCACATGCAATCCCTTGCCCAATCACAAGCTGTGCCTTGGTCTACCATGAGCAATGGCTTGGTCCACCAGAGGATGTGCCTTGCTCTACCATGGGTGTTGCCTTGCTTGACCACGAGCTGTGCCTTGTTGTACCATGGGTAGCGGCATGCTCGACCATGGGTAGTGCCTCACTCTACCACAGGCAATGCCTTCTCAACCATGTGCAGTGCCTTGCTCTACCATGGACGATGCCTTGCCCGACATCGGGCTATGCCCGGCTCTACCACAGGAGATGCCATGCTCGACCATGGGCTATGCCTTACTCTACCTTGGGCAATGGCTTGTTCGACCACTGGCTGTGCCTCGCCCTACCACAGGTGATCCCTTGCTCGACCACGAGCTTTGCCTCACATCGCCACCGGTGATGGCTTGGTTGACCATGGAGACAGCCCTCAGTCTACCATGGGCTGTGCGCTCAGTCGCTCACGGCCAGTGCCTGGCTCCACCATGGGCAATGGCTTGTTTGACAATGGGCTGTGCCTTGCCCAACCACGGGCGATGCCTTGCTTGACCACGGGCTGTGCCTTGCCCTACCACAGGCGATGGCTTGGTTGACCATGGTGACAGCCCTCGGTTGACCATGGGCTGTGTGCTCAGTCGCTCTTGGGCAATGCATTGCTCTACCCATGAGCAATGCCTCGCTCCACCACCAGCTGTGCTTTGCTGTACCACGGGCAGTGGCTTGGTCGACTACAGTGACGGCCCTCAGTTGACCACAAGCTGCACATTGCTTTACCATGGGCCGTGCCTTGCTCGACCACAGGCAGTGCCTCGCTCAACCCTGGGCGATGCCTTGTTCGACCATAGACTGTGCCTCGCTCAACCCTGGGCGATGCCTTGTTCAACCGTGGGCTATGCCTAACTCTAGCACGGGCAATTGCTTGGTTGACCACGAGACAGCCCTTAGTCAACGATGGGCTGTGTGCTCAGTTGCTCACATGCAGTGCCTTGCTCTACCATGAGCAACGCCTTACACCACCACAGACTGTGCCTTGCACAACCACAGGCCTTGGTTTGGTCAACCATGGGCCATACCTTGTTCGACCACAGGCGATGGCTGGGTCGATCACAAAGACAACCCTCGGTTGACCACGGGCTATGTGCTCAGTTGCACAAGGGCAGTTCATGGCTCCACCATGACCAATGCCTTGCTCGACCACGGCGATAGCCCTTCGTCAATTAAGGGTAGACATGTTGATTGACCATGGCAATAGCTCCTGGTTGACCACAGGCAGTGCCATGGTTGACCACCCAGACAGCCCTTGGTCAACCACGGGCTGTGCGCTCACTCACTCATGGGCATTGCCTTTCTCTACCACAGTCGTTGCCTTGCTCGACACGGTGATAGCCGTTGATTGATCATGGGGCGATGGCTTGATCGACCAAGGAGACAGCTCTTGGTCGACCATGGGTTGTGCCTCACTGTACCAAGGGTGATGGCTTGCTGGAACACTGGCAATGCCTTACTCTATCACTGGCCATTGCTTGGTCAACAACAGGCTGCGCCTTGCTCTACCATGGGTGATGCCTTGCTTGACCACGGGTTGTGCCAGGCTCTACCATGGGTGATGGCTTGTTTGACCATGGGCGGTGCCTCGCTCTACCACAGGCAATGGCTTGTTCAACCACAGAGACAGCCCTCAGTCGACAACAGGCAGTGTGCTCAGTTGCTAATGGGCGATGCCTTGCTCTACCACATGCAATGCCTTACTCCACCACTGGCTGTGCCATGCTCTACCATGGGCGATGGCTTGGCTGACCATGGAGACTGTCCTTGGTTGACCACAAGCCATGCCTTGCTCAACCATGAGCGGTGCCTTGCCCTACCCTAGGTGATGCCTCGCTTGACCACAGGCTGTGCCTTTCTCTACCATGGGTGATGGCTTGGTCAACATGGAGACAGCCCTCGGTTGACCATAGGCTGTGTGCTTGGTCTCTCATGGGCAGTACCCCACAGGCTGTGCCTCGCTCTACCACAGGCGCTGCCTGGCACCCCCATGGGTGATGACTTGGTCGACCACGGAGACAGCCCTCGATTGACCATGGGCTGTGCTCTTGGTTGCACAAGGGGAGTGACTTGCTTGACCCCGGTGACAGCCCTTCATCGATCATGAGCGATGCCCTCATTGACCACAGGCTGTGCACTCAGTCACTCACAGGCAGTGCCTTGCACTTCCATGGGAGATGTCTTCCTTGACCACAACAACCCTAGGTCAATCATGGGTCGGCACATTGATTGACCATGGCAACAGCTCTTGGTCAACCACGGGGCAATGCCTTGGTCCACCACAGGCAATGCCTTGCTCAGCCATGGGCTGTACCTTGCCCTACCACAGGCGATGCCTTGCTCAACGATGGGCTCTGCCTTGCTCTACTATGGGTGATGGCTTGGTCAACCACAGAGACAGCCCTCGGTTGACTATGGACTGTGCGCTTGGTGGCTCATGGGCAGGGCCTGGCTCTTCCTCGGCTGATGCCTTGCTTGAGCATGGGCTGTGCACTTGGTCACTCGTGGGCAGTGCCTGTCTCTAACTCGGGTGATGCCTTGCTCTACCACAGGCAGTGCCTTGCTCTACCAAGGGCAATAGCATGTTCAACCACAGGTTGTGGCTTGCTCTACCATGGGTAATGCCTTACTTGACCACCAGCTCTGCCTTGCCCTAGCATGGGCAATGCCTTGCTTGACCACGGCCTAATGCCTTGCTCTACCACGGGCCATGGGTTGGTCAATCATGTGCTATGCCTTGGTGTTCCTTGATCGACCACAGGCTATACACTCGGTCTCTCTCGGGCAGTGCTTGGTTGTACCTTGGGCAGTGC
Source organism: Sonneratia alba (assembly GCA_900174645.1). Classification (NCBI taxonomy): domain Eukaryota; kingdom Viridiplantae; phylum Streptophyta; class Magnoliopsida; order Myrtales; family Lythraceae; genus Sonneratia; species Sonneratia alba. The sequence goes on from FWPY01000060.1 coordinate 1,574,113, forward strand.
CTTCCTCGACCCATGGGCTGTGTGTTGCTCTACCAAGGACCATGGCATGTTCGACCACGGTCCTGTGCCTTGCCCAACCACGGGCAATGCCTCACTCTACCATAGGCTGGGCCTTTCTCTACCATGGGCAATGGCTTGGTCAACATGGAGACAGCCCTCGGTCGACCACGGGCTGTGTGCTCGGTCACTCACAGGCAGTGCCTTGCTCTACCACAAGCGATGCCATGCTCCACCACCTGCTGTGCCTTGCTCTACCATGGGCCATGGCTTTGGCCGACCCCAGGCAGTGCCTTGCTCTAGCACAGGCAATACATTGCTCGACTATGGGCTATGCCTTGCGCTACCATGAGCGATGGTTTGGTTGACCATGGAGACCGACCTTGGTTGACCACCAACTGTGCACTTGGTCGCTGATGAGCAGTGCCTAGCTCTACCACAGGCGATGCCTTACTTGAGCACAGGCTGTGGCTTGCTCTACCATGGCAATAGCTCTCTGTTGACCACGGGCGATGCCTTGGTCCACCATGGTCATTGGCCTTGCTCAGCCATGGGCTGTGCCTTGCCCTACCACAAGCAATGCCTTGCCCAACAATGGGTTGTGCCTCGCTCTAACATGGGTGATGGCTTGGTGAACAAATGAGACAGCGCTCGGTTGACTATGGGCTGTGCACTTGGTGGCTCATGGGCAGTGCCTGGCTCTTCCTCAGCCGATGCCTTGCTTGAGCATGGGCTGTGCCTTGCTCAACCACGGGCGATGGCTTGGTCAACCACAGAGACAACCCTCGGTCATCCACCGGCTGTGCACTCGGTCTCTCATGGGCCATGCTTGTCTCTACCTCTGGCAATGCCTTGCTCTACCACGGGCTGTGCCTTGCTTTACCAAGGGCAATAGCATGTTCGACCACAGGTTGTGCCTCACTCTACCATGGGCAATGCCTTACTTGACCCCGGGCTATGCCTTGCCCTAGCACAGGTGATGCCTTGCTTGACCACGGCCTGTGCCTTGCTCTACCCCATGCAATGGATTGGTTGACCATGGGCTGTGTCTTGCTCTACGATGGGCGATGGCTTGGTTGACCGTAGAGATAGCCCTCAATCAGCCACCAGCTGTGCGCTCGGTTGCTAACGGGAAGTGCCTTGCTCTACCATGGTAGATGCCTTGTGTTAGACCCTTGAGCTCTAGCCCTGGAGATTGCGTACCACAGGCCGTACCTTGGGGTAGTGGTAGCGCATAAGCCTGCATGCAAGGATGCGCGGGCAACCAGGTGCATGGTGTTGAGAGAATTGCAAGTCCATGAACAGGCAAGGATGGAGATGGTCACACAAAGCGTGCACAAAGGCACTAGTGGAGGGGATGGTCGATCAAAGGCTCGGTAGTGTGCCAAAGGACCAGAATTGTGGCAAGGGAGTGTCACAATGCACAAGTCGGCGAATGCACGGGTGGGCAGTGAGGATGCCCACGAGCCAGGCACGGTGCCAGGCTCTAGGAGGTTCAGGGAACCTGATACAACCGTGCAAGGGCACTCTAGGAGTGCGCATGCCTCAACAGGCCCAGTAGACGCTAAGGGAGGCTCAGCACTTAGCAGCGGAGGGAGTTGACAACTCATGGGGATCGGCTAAGTCCTTGACCAGGCTCGAGCACCGTTGGATGCAGCAATCAAACGACCGTGATCCTAGGTGGGGATTCAGGGACGTGGACCCTAGAGGGGATGAACCTGGACGACGAGGCTAAGCTGGCGCCAAGTCAATCCAGGGAAATCCGGGAAGATCCTCCCGGGATATGGCAGTCAATCTGTCATGGAGGCAATCTTGAAGAATTGCAGGTCAACAACTGAGATTCAACGGGTCAAGATATGATGGACAGAATCAAGGGATCCTTCCATCGGTTGCCAGGGAAGATTTGCTCGGCTCCTCTATAAAAGGAGAGTCGGCCTCATTCGAGAAGGGGGACTAGAAGAGGCGAGAGACACCGGACTCCAAGCAGAGGCGAGGAGAGAATCGGGAGCGACCAGATCAGTCGAGGGACACGATGAGCCTGAGGTTCCAAGGGAGTGGAAGTCGAGTTGGGCAGCAATTCGGTGTTCTTGAGGGAAGACACAAGACAGGTAGGGAGTGCAAGCAGTAAGAGACTACGAAGCATAGGCTCACGAGATTGCGTGTAAGTGTTCTGATCTGGGATTGGGTTTTTTTCTGTACTTGGTAATAGATGTAAATATGAGTTGCGCTTTCCCCAATTGTGTTCTTGTGTCACTCGGTGTTGCTTTCTTCGGTTCCATGATCATTTGGACTCGAACGGTACGCGCAGTGTGTGTTGTGGCTGGGTCGCAAACGGTGTGATCTGGATGTCCTAGTGGTTGCGCAGAAACCTTTGTGACCGGCATCGCCGTGACAGGTGGGTAGTCACGGAGCGGAGGTTCTGCCGTGGAACCAGGCTGGAGTACCGCAGGAGAGTGGGANAAAAAGAGAGAGATCTCGCTCAGCCCTAGCCTGTACGCTCAGGTGCACACGGCAATGCCTTGCTCTGCACGGCGCGATGCTTGCTCACCGACTCTGTGCCTGGCTTCTACCCATAGGGAGATCTGCCAAGTTGTTTGGACCCCGGCTGCTGCTCTCCACTCTACCCGATACGCACATGCTTGCCATCATCGTGACCTCCCCTCTCCTACCACTGGGTGATGCGCATGCACGGATCATGGTCTCAATGGCCTTGCGTTGACCACAGAGGTCCACTCCCATTGATCGACCACATGCTACTGCCTTTGCTATCATACCACGGGTCGACTGCAAATTCCGACCCTGAACTCACGTGGCCTGTACTCTGTGCTCTCTCCTGGAGCGCAGCCTCCTTGCTCTACCTCACCAATGCTTTCTTATTCATCCATGCGGCCTTGCAATACCATGGCCATGGCATGTTCGACCATCCGCTTGTGCTTGCTCTACACAACGGGCAATGCCATCGTTCAACCATGGCTGTGCTTCTTGCCAACCACAGGCGACGCCACTTGGTCTATATGGTTACAGCCCTCCCAGTTCGACAGCACAGGCGTTGCCTTGCTCCACCACACTGGCTGTTTGCCTTCCCCACACAACCATAGGTCGATGCCTGCTTGACCATGGGCTGTGCCTTGCTATACAAGGGCGATGACGATTGGTTGACCACAGAAATAGCTCTCGCCGTCCACCACTGGCTGTGTGTCACTTTTCCCATAGGTGATGGGTTTAGGTCAACCATGGAGCCAGCCACCTCTCTTCAATCAACCAAGGAGCTGTGCGCCCCGGTCACTCACAGGTAGTGCCTTGCTCTACCACAGTCGCGATGCATGGTCCAACCACCGGCAATGGCACAGTCCCTTGGTCAATGATGAACGAATGCATAGATCAACTATGGGCTGTGAAAATAGTCACTGACGGGCAGTGCCCTGCTCTTACCATGGGGCGATGCCTTGCTTGGCCATGGCGATAGTGCTTATTCGATCATTGGGTGATGCCTTGATCAACCACAGCAACAGTGCTTCGTCGACTATGGCAGTGACTTGCTCTACCATGGGTGATGCACTGCTTAGCCATTGCTTGGCTGGCCTAGCAATACCAAGGGCATTGGGCCATGGGCTGTGCCTCGCACTACCACAAGTGATGCCTTGCTTAAACACTGGCTGTGCCTTGCTCTAACCATGGGCGTTGCCTTGCTCCACGAGTTCTGCCTTCTCTACTATGGGCCATGGCTTCGTTGACCATGAGCTGTGCCTCGATCTACCATGGGCAATAATGCCTTGGTCAATCACAGAGACAGCCTCAGTAGGGCAATGGGTTTTGTGTGCACAGTCACTCACGGGCAGTGCCTTCCTCTGCCATGGTCATTGGCTTGCTTGACCACAGTGACAGCTCTTGGTCGACCATAGGGCAGTGCCTTACTGTACCATGGGTTGATGCCATGCTCCACCATGGACAATGGCATGGTTGACCACAGACTGTGCCCTGCTCTACTACGGGCAATGGCTTGGCCGGCCACGGAGGCAGCCTCCGGTCAACCACTAGCAGTGCTTGCTCTACCTTGGGTGATGCCTTCCTCGACCATGGGCTGTGCCTTGCCCACCACAGGTGATGCCCTGCTCAACCACCGGGCTATGCCTTGCTCTAAACCACGGTGATGGCTTGGTTGACCCTAGAGACAGCCCTAGGTCGACATAGCGCTGTGTGCACAGTTGCTCATGGGTAATGCTTGTCACTTCCTCAGGTGATGCCATGCTCAACCACGGGCTGTGCCTAGCTCTACCACGGGTGATGCCATTACTCAACCATGCTGTGCCTGGCTCTACCATGGGTGATGTCTTGTTCGACCATGGGTGGTGCCTCACTCTACCACAGGCAATGCCTTGTTTGACCACTGGCTGTGTTGGCTCTGCCACGGGCTGTGCCTGGGTCCACCACAGGCAATAGCAGTTCGACCGTTGGGTTGTGCCTCCATCTACATGGGCGACGCCTTGCTCAACCATGGGATGTGCCATGCTATTTCACAGGCATTGGTTTGGTCTATCACGGAGACAGCCCTCGGTTGACCACAGGCTGTGCACTCAGTCACTCACGGCAGTGCCTTTGCTCTACCACAGGTTGTGCCTTGCTCTAACAAGGGTGATGGCTTGGTCAACCACAGAGACATCCCTTGGTCGACCACAGGTAATGCCATGCTCCACCATGGGCTGTGCCTTGCTCTACCACGGGTGATGCCTTGCCGACCATGGGTTGTGCCTTGCTCTACCAAGGGCTATGGCTTGGTCAACCACCAGCTGTGGCTCGGTCGCCTCATGGGCAGTGCCCTTGCTCTACCTTGGGTGATGCCTTGCTCAACAACAGGGCTATGCCTTGTTCTACCACAGGCGATGCCTTGCTTGACCATGGGTTGTGCCTCCCTCTACCATAGGCAATGGCTTGGTCGACCACAGGGACAGCCCTCAGTCGACTAGGAGCTGTGCAACTCAGTCGCTCATGGGCTTTTGCCTTGATCTACCACTTGCAATGCCATCGTCAATCATGGGTGTGCCCTACTTGACTTTCTTAACCTCCAAGTAGTTATGGCACCCAAATATTTGCACAACCCACATTTCCCATTCCAGTATGCCTCAAGATCACTCTTGCCCTGAAATGAAGGAATTTTTATTTTGATTCCTCCAGAGTCTTCTCCTACATTCATCATACCTCGTCTAGGTCGATTGGGAGGTCTCCTTTTGGGCTCGAATTCTTCATCCTCTTCTTCTTCTTTTTTTTGGCTCAGAGAATATATGCTATAGAATAGATGGAAATATGTGTCAAGGAGTCGAGGAAATATATGTTGAAAGAGGAATTTTTTTTTTAGATGAAGGGATGAGGGGATATGATAGATAGATAACCTACTATGGAAACCGTGCTCTGATATGAGATGATGCGGGTTAGAGGGGGGTTGCTCTTGATCTTCACAGCATAGGATGAAAGGATGGGATTTTGTTCAAAACCAAGCGGGTGCAAATAGCCAACCAACAAAAGAAAACGTGACCTGCTACTTAGACCACTCACCTAACCACGAACTCGAAGACCAATCCACACAATGACTTACCTAGGTCGAGGCATGAATGGGGGCTTTGGGAAACTTGAATCACCAAACTAAAAAATTAGTTTGACAAAAGCAAGTTTTCACGAGAGTAAAGGAGAGATAATTACCTCATAAGGAGAACACACTTTGTATTTGAGGGATTCAATGTCAAAAAGCTGAATTACATAGTGAATGAGAGCCCATATATATAGATGCTTGGCTAATAAATAGTTTCCTCTTATACTAGATAGCAATCAGCCAAAAATATGGTACTTGACTCCATTATAGAAATCCCAAATTAGGAGACTATAAATACGGAAATTGCTAATTTTGATTATAAGAACTAATTATATACTAATTTAACTCTTTTGGTAGCCATAAATCATGCATATTGGTCAAGTTCCTTGTGTGCAAGCTGAGTAGCACTAATCGGCTTTGGGATTAAAGAAAAGGAGACAAATGCCTCCTTTGTCTTGGTCTTCAACCTCTTGGGCCAAATATCCATTAGTGAGGATGCCAATAGCTTCTTGCAATCTCTTCATCCTTCCTCTTGGTAGAGCAATGCATAGCCCATGGTCAAGCAAGGCATCACCGTGACCGAGCGCACAGCCCATGGTCAACTGAGGGTTGTCTCTGTAGTTGACCAAACCATTGCCTGTGGTAGAGCAAGGCATAGCCGGTGGTTGAGTAGGGCACCACCCGTGGTAGAGCAAGGCACAACCCATGGTCAACCAAGGGCTGTCTCTATGGTAGACCAAGCCATCACCCCTGGTAGAGCGAGGCACAGCCCATGGTCGACCAAGGCATCACCCGTGGTACAGTGAGGCACAGCCCGTGGTGGACCAAGGCCTGTCTCCATGGTCAAGCATGGCGTCACCATGGTAGAGCAAGCACCACACCCATGGTCAAGCAAGGCATCGCCCATGGTAGGGCAAGGTGCAGCCCGTGGTCGACCTTGGGCTGTCTTCATGGTTGAGCAAGGCATCACCCATGGTAGAGCGAGGCACAGCTAGTGGTACAGCTAGGCATTGCCCGTCAGCGACTGAGCACACTGCCTACAGTTGACTGAGGGCTATCTTGGTGGCAGACCAAGCCATTGCCTGTGGGTAGAGCAAGGGACAGCCTGTGATTGAGCAAGGCATCACCTGTGGTAGAGCAAGGTGCAACCAGTGGTCGATCAAGGGCTGTCTCCATGGTGACCAAGCCAATGCCCGTGGTAGAGCAAGACACAGCCCATGGTCAAGCATGGCATTGTTAGTGATAGAGCGAGGCACTACCCGTGGTTGACCAAGGTCTATCTCTGTGGTCAAACCAAGACATCGCCTATGATAGGGTGAGGCACTGCCTGTGGTCAAGCTAGGCGTTGCTCATGGTAGAGCAAGACATCACCCATGGTAGTGCAAGGCACAGCCCATGGTAGAGCTAGGCACTGCCCACTAGTGACCGAGCACACTGCCTGTGGTCAACTGAGGGCTGTCTCGTGGCCAACCAAGCCATCACCTTTGGTCAAGCAAGGGACAGCCTGTGGTTGAGCAAGGCATTGCTTGTGGTAGAGTGAGGCAGACCCACTGGTCGACCGAGGCTGGCTCCATGGTCGACCAAGCCAATGCCCATGATAGAGTGAGGCACAGCCCATGGTCAAGCATGGCATTGCTCGTGATGGAGTGAAGCGCTACCCGTGGTCTACTGAGGGCTATCTCCGTGGTCAACCAAGCCATCATCTGTTGTTGGGTGAGGCTTTGCCCATGGTTGACCGAGGGCTGTCTCCATGGTTGGCCAAGCCATCACCCGTGGTAGAGGCAGGCACTACCCATGGTTGGCCTAGGGCTGTCTCCATGGTTGGCCAAGCCATCACCTGCAGTAGAGCTAGGCACAGCCTGTGGTCAAGCAAGGCATCGCCCATGGTAGAGTGAGGCACTGCCCTTGGTCGACCAAGGGCTATCCCCATGGTCGACCAAGCCGTCGCCCATGGTAGAGCCAGGCACTACCTGTGGTTGACCAAGCCATCACCTGCGACAGAGCTAGGCTCAGCCCATGGTCGAGCAAGGCATCACCCGTCATAGAGCGAGGCACTGCTCGTGGTCGACCAAGGGCTGTCTCTGTTGTCGACCAAGCCTTCGCCCACGGAAGGGTGAGGCAAAGCCCGGGGTCAAGCAAGGCACATCCCCTGGTAGACCAAGCCATAGCCTGTGGTAGAGCAAGGCCTAGCCCATGGTAGAGTGAGGCATCACATGTGGTGGAGCAAGGCACTGCCTGTCAGTGGCTGAGTGAACAGCACGTGGTTGAGCAAGCCACTGCTACTGGTAGAGCCAGGCACAGCCCGAGGTCGAGCAACGCATCATCCATGGTAGAGTGAGGCGTGGCCAGTGGTCGACTGGGGGCTGTCTCCGTGGTCGACCAAGGCATTGCCCACAGTACAACCAGGCACAGCACTTGGTTGAGCAAGGCATCGCCTGTGTTAGGGTGTGGCAGAAAATGGTGGTCGACTGAGGGTTGACACCGTGGTCAACCAAGCTGTCACCCGTGGTAGAGCAAGGCACAGCCTGTGGCCAAGCAAGGCATCACCTGTGGTAGAGCGAGGCGCAGCCAATGGTCAACCGAGGGCAGTTTTTGTGGTCAAGAGGCATCACCCATGGTAGAGCGAGGCATAGCCCATGGTCGAGTAATGCATCGCTTGTGGAAGAGCTAAGTGCTTCTCATGATCGAGTGAGGCATCACCCATGGTAGAGTGAGGGAACAGCCCATGTTTGACTGAGGGTTGTCTTCATGGTCGAGTAAGGCAACACCCATGGTATAGCAAGTCACAACCTGTGATTGAGCGAGGCATCGCTTGTCATAGAGCTAGGCACAGCCAGTAGTCAGGATAGGCATTGCTTGTCATAGAACTAGGCACAGTGTCACAGGACCGATGCGAGGCACAAATTTTTTCGTGTCCCGCTGGCATCGACACTCCACTTGCCAACCAGCCACACACCGCACTTACTGTCAAGGTCGTTCAATTACGAAATTGCAAAAGCAACACATAGGAAACGTAGCTTGTATTCACATATATCACAAGTACACGAAAACCCAACCCAGATCAGAACACTTACACGCAGTCACATGAGTATATGCCTCATAGTTTCTCACTGCTTGCACTTCCTACCCATCTCATGCCTCCTCTCAAGAACACTGGACTGCTTGCTCTGACTTGATCTCCACTCTCTTGGAGTCTCTGGCTCTCTGTGTCTCTCCTCTGAGAATTCTTGGTCGTCTCTGAGAATGAGACTGAGCCCCCTTTATATAGAGGAGCCTGGCAGACTACATATGGCACCGATATATCTGAATCCCTTGGTTCTCTCCATAAGATCTCGATCTGTTCAATCTTCGCTGACAATCTGCAATCTCCAAGATTGTTTCCATAATAGATTGATTTGACATATCCCGGGAGAATCTTTCCCTGATTGTCTACTTGACCAGGTACGGATGACTTGGCGTTGACTCAGCATCATTGATCCGATCCACTCTCCTCTAGGGCCCACGTCCATGATCGCCTCCCACGATCACAACTATCCGATTTGGATTGCAGCATCCAATGGTGCTCGAGCATGGTCAAGGACTTATCCGATCTCCGTAGGTAGTCAACTCACTAGCCGCTAAGTGTTGAGCATTCCCTTAGCATCTGCCATGCCTATCGGGTAGTGTGCACTCCTTAAGTGCCTTTGCTCAGTCACATCTTGTTCACCGAGCATCCTTGAGCATTGCGTCATGCCTTGCTCGTGGACATCATCAGCACCCATATGCGCATTTGCCTACTTGTGAAATGTGACATTCCATGGCCACCCTTTGATACCTCAGCTCCATTGCTGAGCCTTGATCGGTCGTCCCCTCCACTGGTGCCTCCGCGCATGCCTGTGTGACCATCTCCCTACTTGCCCACTCATGGACCTGCAATTTATCCCAACACCTTGCAAGTGTTAGCCCATGCATAGTTGCGTGCTTGCTATGCGCTACCACTGCCCCAAGGTATGGCTTGTGGTTAGAGCTCAAGGGTCTAACAAACCTCCCCCACCCGAGGGATTTGACACCCTTGTCAAATGAGACTCTCTATACCACCAAATGAGGTCTTCATACTGCCAAAGTGTGACATCCTTCTCCCAAGTCGCCTTTGACTTGGGTTGATCCTTCCACTTGACCAAGTACTCTGTCCTCCTATTCATCTTGCTGTAGCCCAGCACACGGTGATCAAGTATGCCTTCCACTTCTTTGTCAAGTTCCTTCCTCGTGGTGAGAGGGGTGCACTTCACCTTGTTGTGCTCTGGATGCTCCTCGTCCTAATAGTAAGGCTTGAGGAAACTGACATGGAATGTTGGGTGCACCTTCATCCTCTCGGTAGTGCGAGCCAATAGGCTACTGCCCCAACCCTCTTGATCACTTCAAATGGTCCGTCATACCACTGGAACAAGCCCTTGTGCCAGTGCTTGCTCGTGATCTTCTTCCATATCTGTGGGGTGAGCTTCAACATCACTAAGTCCCCCACCTGGAACTCCAGTGGTCTCCGGTTCTTGTCCACATACTTCTTCATCTACCCAGTAGCTTTAGTGAGACTATCTCTCGCTCCTTTGATCATCTCTTGCTTGTCATGCGCAAATCGATATGCGGCTGGGCAAGGCCCTTCTTTGCACTGCAACGCCACTTCCTCCAGCGTTAGCAGTCGGTAGCCCATTGCCAACTCAAATGGGCTATGACCTGTAGCAGAGGAGCAGTTCAAGTTGTAAGACAACTTAGTAGAGTCAAGCAAGTCTAACCAATTCCGTTGACTGGCTGAGACATAATGCCTCAAGTACTCCAGCAGCACATTCACTTGTTTTGTCTAGCCGTCCATCTACGGATGATTGGCCATCGAGAACTTCAGTTCAGATCCCAGCAGTCTGAACAAACATGTCCAGAAGTGGCCTGTGAACTGAGCATCTCGGTCACTCACTATCTCCATTGGACTCCAAAGAGCTTCACCACAGAGCGATATAATGCCTCAGCAGCAGCTTCGGCAATTCTTGGTCATGGGGGTGAAAATCGTGTACTTGGAGGATTGGTCCATGACCACCATCACTGCTATATAACCCTTTACTTCTGAAAACCCAGACACAAAGTCCATGGAAACTGATACCCAAGGCTTCTCTGGCACTGCCAAGGGTTGTAGGAGACTGGCCTCTGCTCGCCTCTCCACGTTGTCTTGTTGGTACACAAGACAAGTCTTGACGTATAATTCAACGTCATCGGCCATCTTTGGCCAGACATAGGACCTTGACAATAGAGCTAGCATCTGCTCATGGCCTGGATGTCCAGCCCAAGGACTATTGTGACTCTCCTTCATTAGCTAGTAGCGTAATCCCCCTCCGCTAGGGACAAGCCAATGGCCACCTTTGCCATAAGGCAGCCCATCTTCCAGCCAATACCACCTCACAGTCCCGTCTTTGACTTGCTCCACTAGGAGTTGATAGGTCTTGTCCCCTAGTGTAGTGATCTTGACATCTTGGAGGAAGTCGGAGGTGACTTGAGTCAAAGCTGCCAGCTGGTCCGAAGTCTTCCAACTGAGTGCATCCTCCACTAGGTTATGCCTTCCCGGTCGGTGTTCCTACTCGAAGTCATACTCCGCTAGGAACTCTTGCCACCGCACTTGCCTTGGTGACAACTTTGGTTGTGACTTGAAGAAGGTATTGACAATGTTGGCCATCTTGATCACAAATGTGGTCCCCAACAAGTACACTCGCCACACCCTCAAGCAATGTATCACAGCCAACATCTCTTTCTTGTGTGTTGAGTATCGCCGTTCAGCGGGTTTCAGCTTCAAACTCTCAAATGCCATGGGATGTCCGTCTTGTATGAGAACTCCTCCAACAGCACGATCTGAGGTGTCCGTATGTACCTCAAATGGCTTCTCAAAGTCTGGGAGCTTGAGCATAGACTCTGACACGATAGCAGTCTTCAATTTGGAGAACGCCACATCACAATCCTCATCCCAAGTCCATTTCTGAACTTTCCACAACAGATCAGTCAGGGGACTCACCCTCTTCGAGTACCCTTTGATAAATTTGCTTTAGTAGTTGGCTAGTCCCAAGAAACTCCACAACTCGGACACTGACTTTGGTGGAGGCCAATCCCAGATCGCTTGCACCTTTTTGGGGTCCATCTGCACCTATCCTTGGCCAATCACATGGCCCAGAAATTGGATCTCCTGCATGCCAAATTCGCACTTCTCCCTCTTGACGTATAGGGAGTGTTGCCTAAGCCTTCAAAAACAGCCTGCAAGTGTTGCGCATGTTGCGCCAAATCCCTGCTATACACAACAATGTCGTCCAAATAGACTACCACAAAATGGTCTAGCATGTCATGAATCACATCATTCATTAAGTTGCAAAATGTTGCAGGGGCGTTGGTTAAACCAAAGGGCATTACCAGGAATTCAAATGATCCATAACAAGTTACCATCATAGTCTTGGACTTGTCTCCTTCGGCAATGCGGACTTGCCAATACCCTGAATGCAAGTCAAGCTTGGAGAAGACCATCACCTCACCTAAGCAGTCAAATAGGTCTGCAATCAAGGGCACCAGGTACTTGTTCTTTACTGTGACCTTGTTCAATCCACGATAGTCAACACATAATCAGAGAGAGCCATCCTACTTCTCTTGGAACAACACCGGGGCTCCATAAAGGGCTTTGGATGGTTGGATCTTTCCAGCAGCTCGGTCACCTACTTCTGTAGCTCTACTAGCTCCTTAGGGGACATCTGGTACAGGGCTTTTGCTGGGGGAACTGTGCCTGGCAATAGATCTATCTTTTGATCTATGGCTCGGCACGGAGGTAGCCCTCTTGGCAACTCCTCAAGCATCACATCGTAGAATTGCTCGAGCACTTCCACTATCTCATGTGGAATCTTAGGGTCCACCTCTTTCTCCACCACTTCCACTTCCCTAATAGCCGCAAGCTAAGTGGGATACACCTTCTTCATTCCATGTGCGAACTGCATTGCAGACACCTTCTCAGTGGCTACTTCCTCAAAGTGTGCAAGGCCTTTGTATCCTTGCACGAAACAGGGTCGTCGTGGATCTCCAATTACAATGGCTCCCACATGAGGCATGATGGTGATTGATGCATCTGTAAAGAAGTTGTTTCCAAGGATGAGATCATAGTTATCCAAAGGGAGCACCATCAAATTAATTGTACCCTCCCATGCATCTATCTTGATGGGCACATCTCTTGCCAACCCACCCATCGGTTGACTCTTGGAGTTCACCACCTTCAATCAGTTGTGAGAGTGCTCCACTCGCAACTCCAAGTGTCATACCATTCAATCAGATACGAATGTGTTGGTGGCACCAATATCCACCAAGGCTGACATCTACCTACCATTCAAGGTCACATGCACAAATAGCAAACTGTGGCGTACCTTTGGGCACTTACTTCACATAGCGCCAAGGGCCTGCAGTGGGGCAACACGTTGCATGGGGTCATCGTCATAGTCATACGATCGCAGGATAGTAACTTTCCCCTCCCTCTTTGGGCACTCCTTCACCTTGTGGGGTCTGTTGTAGATGAAGTAGCCTGGGTGTGTACGAGGGTCCTTCTTCCCATTGGCGCCCTTGATCACTTTCACCTTCCCTTTGTCCGGTCGAATCAGCTGCTTCTCCTTGCCCTTCTCTAACTTTCCTTTCATGTAGGACTTGGACTTCTTGTCCTTGTCCTTATGCTGGGCCTTCCTATTCCCCTCCTTGGCACGAGCAATGCATAAGCCCAGTAGTGCATCCGCCGCAGCTAAGGCAGTAGGGAGGTCTTTCACCCCTTGCCTCCTTAGCTCAAGTTGAGCCCAAGGTTGTAATCCCTTCAAGAACGTGTACAACTTGTCCATCTTTGACATATCTGTCATGTCCAGCATTAGTGCACTAAACTCCTTCACTTAGTCTCACATTGGTCCAGTGTGCCTCAACTAGGCCAATGCATCCTAAGCAAGCCATGCTGTGTTGCTTGGCAGGAACTGCTCTTTCAGCTCCTTCTTTAGTGCCTCCCAAGTCTCAATCCAAGGTCTGCCAGCACTGATATCATCTTGGACCTGTGTCCTCCACCATAGCTTCACATCCTTGGCAAGATACATGGTGGTGATCATCACCTTCTCGGCGTCTGGGATCTTTGCAGCAGCGAAGTAGTTCTCCATATCCCATATGAAGTTCTCTAGATCCTTGGAACTTCTAGTCCCTTCAAACACCTTTGGCTTCGGGACCTTCATCTTCCCACGAGGCTCAGTGTTGGCCCTGCCTGGGACACAAGTTGCCGCTTGATCAAGACCACATCATCCTTCAGGGTCGCTACATCAAGCCTGATCTCTTTCAGCAGATCAGTTACGGTTCCACCAAGATCGTCGCCTTCACCGACATTATCCTCCAGAGTAGCAACACATGGTTCTAGTGTAGCAGCTGGGCCTGCTCGTTCATTGAGCTCTGCAATGCAGCCTTCTAGTGCCAGCAATCACTCCCGCAACGCTTCCATCACTCTGGTCCACATGGTTGTTGATCGTAAGGTACGCATGGTCTTTGACAAAGGGTCTTCTCAACTTGAACATAGCTCTGATACCACTGTCACGGGACCAATGCAAGGCACAAATTTTTTCGCGTCCCACTAGCGTTGATACTTCGCTTGCCTACTAGCCACACACCACTCGTACTGTCGAGGTCGTTCGATCATGGAACCGCAAAAGCAACACAGAGGAACACAAGAACACAGTTGGAGAAAAACGTAACTTGTATTCACATATATCACAACTACACGAAAACCCAACCCAAATCAGAACACTTATATGCAGTCACATGAGTATATGCCTCATAGTCTCTCACTGCTTGCACTCCCTACCCATCTCGTGCCTCCTCTCAAGAACACCGGACTGCTTGCTTTGACTTGACTTCCACTCTCTTGGAGTCTCTGGCTCTCTATGTCTCTCCTCTGAGAATTCTTGGTTGTCTCTAAGAATGAGACTGAGCCCCCTTTATATAGAGGAGCCTAGCAGACTAGATATGGCAACCGATGTATCTAAATGCCTTGATTCTCTCCATCAGATCTCGATCTATTCAATCTCAGCCATCAATCTGCAATGTCCAAGATTGTTTCCATAACAGATTGATTTGCCATATCCCGAGAGAATCTTTCCCTGATTGTCCACTTGACCAGGTACAAATGACTTGGCATTGACTCAGCATCATCGATCCGATCCACTCTCCTCTAGGGACCACGTACATGATCACCTCCCACGATCACAGTCGTCCGATCGGGATTGCAACATCCAATGGTGCTCGAGCATGGTCAAGGACTTATCCGATCTCCGCAATTTGTCAACTTAGCAGCCACTATGTGTTGAGCATTCCCTTAGCATTTGCCATGCCTATCGGGTAGCGCGCACTCCTTAAGTGCCTTTGCTCGGTCACATCTTGTTCACTGAGCATCCTTGAGTGTTGCATCTTGCCTTGCTCATGGACATCATCACCACCCATATGCGCATTTGCCTACTTGTGAAATGTGACACTCCATGGCCACCCTTTGATCCCTCAGCTCCATTGTTGAGCCTTGATCGGTTGTCCCCTCCTCTAGTGCCTCTACACACATCTGCGTGACCATCTCCCTACTTGCCCACTCATGGACCTGCAATTTATCTCAACACCTTGCAAGTGTTAGCCCGTGCATAGTCACGTGCTTGCTATGCGCTACCACTGCCCCAAGGTATGGCTTGTGGTACACATTCTCTAGGGTTAGAGTTCAAGGGCCTAACACACAGCTAGTAGTCGAGACAAGCATCGCTCATCATAGAACTAGGCACAGCCAGAAGCTGAGACAGGCATCACCCATCGATGAGATTGGTACTTACTGCCCGTCAGTGATCGAGTGCACAGCCCGTGGTAGAGCAAGGCACAACCCATGGTCGAGCATTGGCATCCCCTGTGGTGGAGTGAGGGGGCAGCCCATGGTCAACCGAGGGTAGTCTCCATGGTTGACCAAGCTATCACCCGTGGTAGAGTGAGTCACTGCCCGTGGTCGAGCAAGGCATCGCCTGTGGTGGGGCAAGGCCCAGCCTGTGGTTAACTGAGGGCTCTCTCCATGGTCAACCAAGCCATTTCCCATGGCAGAACGAGGCACAACCCATGGTAGAGCACGGCATCGCCCATGGTAGAGCTAGGCACTGCCCGTTAGCAAGCGAGCGCACAAACTGTGGTCGACTGAGGGCTGTCTATGAGGTCAACCAAGCCATCGCCTGTGGTAGAGCAAGGCACAACCCTTGGTAGGGCAAGGCACAGCCCGTGGTCGAGCATGACATTGCTTGTCATAGAGAGAGGCACAGCCCATGGTCGAGCCAGGCATAGCCTGTCCTCAAGTAAGGCATCGCTTGTGGTAGAACGAGGCATATCCAGCAGCCGACCAAGGTCTGTCCCCGTGATCGACCAAGCCATTGCCCATGGTGGAGCCAAGCACAACTTGTGCTCAAGCAAGGCAACACTCGTGGTTGAGCGAGGCGGAGCCAATGGTTGACCGAGGGTTGTCCCCATGGTCGACCCACCCATCACCCATGGTAGAGTGAAGCACTACCCATGGTTGACCAAGGGCTATCCTATCTCCATCGTCAACCAAGCCATCGCTTGGGGTAGAGCGAGGAATAGCCCGTGGTCATGGAAGGCATCGCCTGTGGTAGTGTAAGGCACAGCCTGGGGTTGACCGAGGGCTGTCTCCATGGTCAACCAAGCCATCGCTCGTGGTGGAACCAGGCACAGCTTGTGCTTTGGCAAGGCATCGTCCATGGTAGAGAGAGGCACAACCCCTGGTTGAGTGAGCCATCGCCCGTGGTGAAGCTAGGCCCAGCCTATGGTCGAGCAAGGCACCGTCCATGGTAGAGCTGGGTATTGCCTGTCAGTGACCGAGTGCACAGCCCGTGGTCAACTGTGGACTGTCTCTATAGCCGACCAAGCCAATGCCCATGGTCAAGCAACGCATCACTGGTGGTAGAGCGAGGGGCAGCCCATGGTCAATCGAGGGCAGTCTCCATGGTCAACCAAGCCATTGCCCATGGTAGAGTGAGGCACAACCAGTGGTTGAGCAAGGCATCACCTGTGGTGGGGGAAGGCCCAGCTCGTGGTTGACCAAGGGCTGTCTCGATGTTCAACCAAGCCATCACCCATGGCAGGGCAAGGCACAGCCTGTGGTCAAGTAAGGCATTGCTTGTGGTAGAGATAAGCATCGCCCATGGGGCCAACCAGAGCCTGTGCTCGAGCAAGGCATTGCTCATTGTACAGCAAGTCACATCTAGTGGTCGAGCTAGGTGTCGCCTGTAGTAGAGCAAGGTGCAGCCCGTGGTCTTCCAAGGGCAGTCTCCATGGCAAAGAAAGGCATAGCCCATGGTCTAGCAAGGCACCGCCCATGGTCTAGCAAGGCACCGCCCGTGGTTGACTGAGGGCTATCTCCATGGTCAAGTAAGCCTTTGCCAGTGGGAGAGCTAGGCACTACCTATCATGGGACCAATGCAGGGTACAAATTTTTCCATGTCCCGCTGGCATCGACACTCCGTTTGCTGACCAACCACACACCGCACATACCGTTGAGGTCGTTTGATCACAGAACCGCAAAAGCAACATAGAGGAACACAAGAACACAATTGGGAAAAACATAACTTGTATTCACATATATCATAATTACATGAAAACCCAACCTAGATCAGAACACTTACACACAGTCACACGAGTATATGCCTCACAGTCTCTCACTGCTTGCACTCCCTACTCGTCTCGTGCCTCCTCTCTAGAACACCTGACTGCTTGCTCTGACTTGACTTCCACTCTCTTGGAGTCTCTGGCTCTCTGTGTCTCTCCTCTGAGAATTCTTGGTTGTCTCTGAGAATGAGACTGACCCCCTTTATATAGAGGAGGCTGGCAGACTAGATATGGCAACTGATATATCTAAATCCCTTGATTCTCTCCATCAGATCTCAATTTGTTCAATCTCGATCGTCGATCTGCAATCTCCAAGATTGTCTACTTGACCAGGTACAGATGACTTGGCACTGACTCAGCATCATTGATTGGATCCACTCTCCTCTAGGGCCCACGTCCATGATTGCCTCCCACGATCACAACCATCCTATTGGGATTGTAGCATCCAATGGTGCTCGAGCATGGTCAAGGACTTATCCAATCTCCACAAGTAGTCAATTTAGCAGCCGCTAAGTGTTGAGCATTCCCTTAGCGTCTGCCATGCCTATCGGGTAGTGCTTACTCCTTGAGTGCCTTTGCTCGGTCACATCTTGTTCACCGAGCATCCTTGAGCAATGCATTGTGCCTTGCTCGTGGACATCATCACAACCCATCCGTGCATTTGCCTACTTGTGAAATGTGACCCTCCATGGCCACCCTTTGATCCCTTAGCTCTATTGCTGAGCTTTGATCGGTTGTCCACTCCGCTGGTGCCTCTGTGCATGCCTGCATGACCATCTCCCTATTTGCCCATTCATGGACCTACAATTTATCCCAACACCTTGCAAGTGTTAGCCCACACATTGTCACGTGCTTGCTAAGCGCTACCACTGCCCCAAGGTATGGCTTGTGGTATGCATTCTCCGGGGTTAGAGCTCAAGGGTCTAACACTACCCATCAGTGACCAAGTGCACAAGTTGTGGTCGACCGAGGGCTATCTCTATGGTTGAGCAAGCCATCACCCATGGTAGAGCAAGGCACAGCCCGTGGTTGACCATGGCAACGCTTGTAGTTGACCAAGCCATCGCCCCTGGTAGAGCCAGGCATGGCTCGTTGTCTTGCATGGCATCATGTGTGATACTGCAAGGTGCTGCCTGTGGTCAACCGAGGCCTATCTCCGTGGTCAACCAAGCCATCGCCTGCGGTAGAGTGAGGCACTGCCCATTGTTGAGCTAGGAGCTACCCATGGTTGACCAAGGGTTGTCTTCATGGTCAACCAAGCCATCGTCCGTGTTAGAGCTAGGCACAGCCCGTGGTTGACCAAGGGCTGTCTTCTTAGTTGACCAAGCCATTGTCAGTGGTAGAGCAAGGCAGTACCCGTGGTCAAGCTAGGCGTCACCTATGGCAGAGTGAGGCACTGCCCATGGTCGACCGAGGACTGTCTCCTTGGTCAACAAAGCCTTTGCCTTTGGTAGAGCAAGGCATAGCCCATGGTCGAGCAAGGCATCTTCCATGGTAGGGTGAGCTGCAGCCTGTGGTCGGCCAAGTGCATTCTCCATGGTTGAGCAAGCCAACACCCATAGTTGACCGAGGCACATCCCATGGTAGAGTGAGGCACAGCCCGTGGTAGAGTGTGGCACGGCCCATGGTCGAGCGTGGCACGGCCCATGGTCGAGCATGGCATTGCCTGTGGTTGGGTGAGCCACAACCCATGGTTGGGCAAGGCATCACATGTGGTAGAGCTAGGCACTGCCTATCAGCAATCGAGTACGCAGCCAGTGGTCGACCAAACCATCGCCTATGGTAGAGCAAGGCACTACCCATGGTTGAGCAAGGCATCACCTGTGGAAATGCAAAGCACAGCCCATGGTCGACTAATGGCTGTCTCCGTGGAGGACCAAGCCATTGCCGGTGGTAGAGCCAGGCAAAGCCCATGGTCGAGGATGGCATCACACATGATAGAGTGAGGCACTGCCCATTGTCGATTGAGGGATGTCTCTGTGCTCAACCAAGCCATCACCTGTGGTAGAGCAAGGCACTGCCCATGGTCAAGCTAGGTGTCGCCTGTAGTAGATTGAGGAGCAGCCCATGGTCAACCGAGGCTAGTCTCCATGGTAGAGTAAGGCAACACCTGTGGTAGAGCAAGGCATAGCCTGTGGTCGAGCAAGGCATAGCCTGTGGTCGAGCAAGGAACCACCCATGGTAGAGTGAGGCACAGCCCATGGTCGACCAACGAATGTCTCTAGGGTCAACCCAGCCATTGTCCATGGAACAGAAGGCACAGCCTGTGGTTGATCAAGGCATCACCCGCAGTAGAGTGAGGCACAGCCCGTGGTCAACCAATGGCTATCTCAGTGGTTGAGCAAGCCATTGCCTGTGGTAGAACAAGGAACAGCCCATGGTTGAGCAAGGCATCGCTCATGGTAGGGTGAGGCACAACCAGTGATTGACAAAGGGCTGTCTCCTTGGTTGACCAAGCCGTCGCCTGTGGTAGAGCCTAGTACAGCCCGTTGTCGAGCAAGGCATCACTGGTGGTAGGGTGAGGCACAGCCAGTGGTCAATTGAGGGCTGTCTCTCTGGTCGAACAACCCATCACAAGCGGTTGAGCTGGGCACAGCCAGGGCTTGAGCAAGGCATTGCCCTTCTTAGAGCAAGACACACCTGGTGGTTGACCGAGGGCTGTCTCCATGGTCAACCAAGCCATTGCCCATGGTTGGGCAGGGCATAGCCTGTTGTTGGGCAAAGCGGTGCCAGTGGTAGAGCGAGGCGCAGCCCATGGTAAACCAAGCCATCGCCCGTGGATGAGCAAGGCATCACCCATGGTAGAGCAAGGCACGGCTTGTGGTCTACCAAGGGCAGTCTCCATGGTTGAGCAAGGCAACGCTTGTGGTTGAGCAAGGCCTGGCCCATGGTAGAGCCAAGCACTGCCCGTGGTCGAGCAAGGCATCACCCGCGGTAGAGACAGGCAAAGCCCATGGTCGAGAAAGGCATCACCGTAGGTAGAGCAACACACAACTGGCGGTCGACCGAGGGCAGTCTCCGTGGTTGACCAAGCCATCGCCCGTGGCAGAGCGAGGCACAGTCCATGGTTGAGCAAGGCATTGCCCATGATAGAGCAAGACACTGCATGACTACAATCGAGTGCATAGCCTGTGGTTGACTGAGGGCTGTCTCTGTGGTCGACTGAGGGCTGTCTCTGTGGTCGACTGAGGGCTGTCTCTGTGGTTGACCAAGTAATGGCTTGTGATGGAGCAAGGTACTACCCATGGTCGAGCATGGCGCAGACTATGGTCAACCACGGCATTGCCTGTGGTAGAGTAAGGCACTGCCCATGGTTGACATAGCGCTATCACCGTGGTAGAGAAAGGCACTGCCAATGAGCAACCAAGTGCACAACCCATGGTCGATGAAGGCATCATCCGTCATCAGCCAAGGGCTGTCACCTTGGTTGAGCAAGGCATCAGCCATGGTAGAGTAAGTCACTGCTGGTCAGTGATCACATGCACAATACGTGGTCAACCAAGGGCAATGTCCGTCGTCGACCAATGTTAGCCCATTGGCTATCAAATTGGGGGCTGGAAATCAAGGAAAAGGAGAGTTGAGGGTAGAATTGAACTGTTCTTATTACTTATTCTTTTTCTGACAGTTTGTATTGTTGTGTTACAGGCTGATTTATACTAGAACTCAGTTGCTGTTCTGTTAATCCCAACTGTACTTAGTTGCTGTTGTATTATGCCTAACAATCCCAACCGTCTCACTCCCCATTATTTCCTAGTGGACCCCTCATTCTTTTGTTCTATTACATTTGCATCCTTATAGCATAACACCACCCTCCTACTCAGTGAACCTTGTCCCCAAGGTTCATGTCAGGGAAGCGAAGTTGCAGATCATGGAGATACTCACAGGAGGCGTTTTCTGGTGAAGAGTCTGACCAGTGGGTAAGGACTTGGGTTGCAGCCAATGAGCCTTCTGTCGAGAATGGCTAGTGGAACCAGGCACTCCTCTGTGGTGAAGTGTACTGGAATGGGTGTAACCTGTTGAGGGGGCATTGGGGCTCCTTTTAACAGTGAAACGTGGAAGATGGGGTGGATCTTTGCAGCAGCCGGTAAGGCAAGTTTGTGGGCAACTGGCCCAACCCGTTCAATGATAAGGAATTGTCTGTAGTATCTAGCTGCCAACTTGGGGTACCGCCAGGCATGGATGGAGTGCTGGTGGTAGTTTTGTAATTTGAGATACACCCAACTGCCCTCAGTGAAGGTCCTGTCTGTCCGTCGCTTGTCAGCTTGAGTTTTCATCCGGTTTTGGGCACGTTGTAGCTAATGCTGCAAGTTAGTGATGAAAGCTTCCCATTTTGAGAGTCGTCTGTCAATAGCGTCAATGGAGGAGTCCCCGAGGACATAAGGGACATGTAACCGGGGGGGGGGGCTTCCCGTAGTGGGCTTCAAAGGGAGTTTATTGTATGGATGTGTGATAAGACGTGTTGTACCACCATTCTGTTGTTGATAACCAGCTGTGCCAGCACGTCGGATATTGGCTGGTGGTACATCGCAGGTAGCATTCCAAACAACAATTAATGACTTCTGTTTGGCCATCTGTTTGAGGATGATAGGTAGAGGACATCTTCTGAGAAGTCCCTTGGAGGCGAAAGAGCTCCTGCCAGAAGGAGCTGAGGAATAGGGGGTCGCGATCGCTAAGAATGCTACAGGGACTGCCATGAAATTTGTAGATGTTGTCCATGAAAACCCTTGCCACCTGTGCAGCAGAGTATGGATGGCATAGTCCCATGAAGTGGCTGTATTTGGTTAGGCGGTCGACCACCACCAAAATGGAGTCCTTGCCTTCTGACTTAGGTAGGCCATTGATAAAATCCATGCTGATCTTGCTAAAGACATGGCTTGGTATAGGTAATGGCTGCAGAAGGCCAGTCGGGGCTGCTGTTTCCATTTTATGATGGAGGCATACATCACACTCGCGAACATGCATCCGGACTTGTTTCTGCAATCCCTTCCAATAGAAGTTGGATCGAACTCGTTGTAGGGTAGCATGCACACCGGAGTGCCCCCCCGTTGGGGTGTCATGGTAAAGCTGAATGATGAGTTTTCATAACCCTAGGTCCGCCCCTACATCCAGCCAGCCTTGTTTGCGCAGTTGTCCATTTTGCCAAGTAAATTGGCAGGAGTGCTCAGCTCGTTGCTCGAGCTGTTGGATAAGTTGCTGCAGCAATGGGTCCGTAGTCCAACTGTCCCAAATCTTATCGTAGAGATCTGTCTGGATAGTAGAGATGGCTAGTAAATGTAGGTTGCTGCCTGTCACTCTTGACAGAGCATCTGCTGCAACGTTATCTTTGCCCTTCCAGCAAAGGAGTCGCTGTTCCAGAGGAGTGCTGAGCCGTTGTTCCAGCAAATGCTTAAGGCTTTGATGGTCTGTGCAGATGACAAAAGGTCGGGCATTCAAATAATGCCCCCATTTCTTTATCACCAAGAGTACTGCCAAGAGCTCTTTTTCGTAAGCTGACAAGTGCTTATGCGAATTGGCAAAAGGCTTACTGATGTATGTGATGGGGTGGCCTTGTGACAGAACAGCTCCCATGCCTTGCCCTGAGGCATCAGTCTCAACCTCAAAGGGCCGTGAGAAATCTGGTAGAGCTAATACTGGAGCTGAGACTAGGGCATCCTTGAGCCCTTCAAAGGCTTTTGTAGCTGCCAGGGACCATTCAAAGGAGTCTTTCCTTAAGAGTTCCATCAGGGATCTACTGATGGAACCATAGTTTCGGATGAAACGCCGATAATATCCGGTTAGGCCAAGGAATCCCCTAAGCTGCTTGACCGTACATGGGACGGGCCAGTCTCGCATGGCCTGCACTTTCCTCGGATCAGTGGTTACTCCCTGTGCAGACACAAAATGCCCCAGGTACTTGACTTGACTGACCCCAAATGTGCACTTGGATCGCTTGGCGAAGAGCTGGTGCTTCCTTAACAACTCAAATGTTGTTTGGAGATGTGCCCTGTGCTGTACAATATTCCGACTGTAAATCAAAATGTTATCGAAAAATACAAGAATGAACTTATGAAGGAAGGGCCGGAAGATGGAGTTCATTAAGCTTTGGAAGGTGGCCGGGGCATTTGTGAGCCCGAATGGCATCACCAAGAACTCATAATGGCCTTCATGGGTTCGGAATGCCGTTTTGTGCACATCCTCCTCCTGCATTCTAATCTGGTGGTATCCTGCTCGTAAGTCAAGTTTCAAATAAACTGTGGAGCCATGCAACTCATCTAGGAGGTCTTCAATGATGGGTATGGGGAATTTATCCTTAATAGTTCGATCATTCAGACAGCGGTAGTTGATGCATAGCTGCCATGATCCATCTTTTTTCTTTACCAAGATTACTGGTGAGGCATACGGGCTGCTGCTGTGGCATATGATCCTTGAGAGCAGCATTTCCTGGACCATCTGCTCGATGATATCCTTCTGGGCTGACAGGTACCAATAGGGTTGAATGTTGACTGGAGAGGCCCTGGCCTTAAGTGGAATCCTATGATCGTGTCTCCTCCGAGGGGGCAGCTGCTGAGGCTTCCTAAAGATGTCCTCAAATTGGGTGAGAATGGGGGCAACTGCCGCTGCTGCCTCTTCCTGGTCCCTGCTACCGGTTGTGCCCTGTAGTTTTGCTGCACCTTTTAAGAGACATAGGTGTAGGACAGCAAGTTGCTTAGATTTTCCGAGCAACTGTACTATCCCTTTTTGCCCCATTAACCGCAACTTCTGCCTAGAATGGCCCAAGATAGTATGCTCAATGCCTTGGCTCCGGAATTACATTCGGAGCTTACCAAAGTTCCAGGTGATGTCCCCCAGCATTGTGAGCCACTGTACGCCAAGAATCATGTCGTAGCTCCCAAGTTGAACTGGCAGGACATCCGACGTGTAAGATCTGCCCTGCATGTGCCATTTAAAATCTCGGCAGGTGAAGTTACAAGTTAACTGACATCCATTAGCTGCCATTATGGTTAGGGGTGGGACAGTATCCAGATGGCAGCCAAGTCTCTTCCCGAGCTCTTCATTGAGGAAATCATGTGTGCTACCCAAGTCGATGAGGATCTGCAAGGGTTTCAGCCCCACAAACCCGGTCACTTGCATAGTTCTACGGCACGGGCTGCCGTCTAATACTTGAACAGATATCTCTGGTTCCTTTTCCTCATCATCGTCGTCGTCCCCATCGCTGTCATCCACCCGAATTGAGAATGCCTGTTTCTTGGCACATTTGTGTTCTGGTGAAAATTTTTCATCGCACCAAAAACAGAGGCCCCATTTCTTTCGATCCTTGTATTCTGCATTAGACAGAGTTTTTGAAGACTTGGCTCCTACCCCTCTTTTTTGGTTGGAGCTTGCTGTGCTAGCCGGTGGTGGGGGTGGTCCCTTCTGGCCTGGTGACCCTATCGATCTAGCCCTCAAGGAGGACCCCAGGCTATTCCGCAAATGTCCTATTGCACGGTAATTTACTTCCTGCAGCCTGGCCAGTTGGTAAGCTTCATTAATCATTGGTGGCCGGACCATCCTCACGTTGTGTTGGACTTCATCCTTGAGCCCTCTCAAGAATAGGCTCACTGTGACTTCGTCTGCCACTTCCACCTTGTTAAGTAAATCATCAAATGCATCAACATAGTCAAACAATGTACCTTCCTGGATTAGATTCTTCGGGTCGCCCCACGGGTCCTCGTAACCTCTTGAGCTGAAGTGAGCACTCAAGGCTGCCACATAGTCATCCCAGATAGCTGTGGCCCCAGTGGTTCCTTTAGTTTTCATCCACAGCTGGTGCCACTGCAGGGCACAACCTTCCAAATGTATAGCCATGACCCGGATTTTTGCGGAATCGGGTGTTGCATCGAACTCAAAGAACTGTTGGCACCTATATAGCCAATCATCAAAATTGGCCCCATCAAACCGTGGGAATTCCACCCTTACCATCCTGGTCATGAGAGCATATGAGTCCCCCGCGTTACCACAATGCAGTCCCGGGCTATTCCCTTCTCCTAAGCCTTGTCGGAGAGACGCCCCATGTTGCGGTCCTGGTTTCCAGAGGAGACTCAGCACTTCGTCAAATCATTTTTCCATCTTCTTGAACCTGGCTTGCATTTCTTCCAATTGCTGGTCCCGTTCTGGCAGCAGAGCCTCAAACCTCTGATTCTCCTATGCTGCCCATGTTTCTGTTATTGCTGCTGCTGGCCGAGGAAGGGCTGAGCTCTGATACCAATTGTTAGCCTATTGGCTATCAAATTGGGGGCTGGAAATCAAGGAAAAGGAGAGTTGAGGGTAGAATTGAACTGTTCTTATTTCTTATTCTTTTTCTGACAGTTTGTATTGTTGTGTTATAGGCTGATTTATATAGAACTCAGTTGCTGTTCTGTTAGTCCCAAGTGTACTCAGTTGCTGTTCTGTTATGCCTAACAATCCCAACCATCTCACTCCCCGTTATTTCTTAGCGGACCCCTCATTCTTTTGTTTTGTTATATTTGCATCCTTATAGCATAACAACCAACCCATCGCCCATGGTAGGATGAGGCACTACCTGTGGTGAACCAAGACATTGCACATTGTAGAGCGAGGCACGGCCGGTGGTCAACTGAGGCCTGTCTCTGTGGCCGACCAAGCCATCAGCTGTGGTGGAGCCTGGCACAATCTGTGGACAAGCAAGGGATCGCCCATGGTACAGCAAGGTGCAGCCCGTGGTTGACCAAGGGCTGTCTCCATGGTCAACCAAGCCATCACCCGTGGTAGAGCATGGCACAGCCCATCATCGAGTAAGGCATCACCCATGGTGGAGTGAGGCGTAGCTTGTGGTTGACTGAGGGCTGTCTCCAGGGTCAACCAAGCCATCGCCCATCATAGAGCTAGGCACAGCCCATGGTGGAGCAAGGCATTGCCTGTGGTAGAGCGAGGCACAGCCCATGATTGACAGAGGGCTATCTCCATGGTCAACCAAGCCATCGCCAGTGGTAGAGCTAGGCACAGCCCATGGCCGAGCAAGTCACTGCCTGTGGTACAACAAGGCACAGCCCGTGGTTGACCAAGGCATCACCCATGGTACAGCAAGGGACAGACTGTGGTTGACCAAGGCATCGCCCATGGTATAGTAAGGCACTGCCCATGGTCGACCTAGCGTTGTCACTGTGGTTGTTCAGGGCATTGCCCCATGATCGACCAAGGGCTGTTGCCATGGTACAACAAGGCACTGCCCATGACTGATTGAGTGCACAACCCATGGTTGATTAAGACATCACTCGTCATCCACCAAGAGCTGTCGCCTTGTCAAGCAAGGCATCACCCATGGTAGACCAAGGCACAGCCCGTGGTCGACCAAGACCTGTCTCCCTAATCAACCAAGCCATCACCCATCGTAGAGCAAGGCACTGCCTGTGGTCATGCAAGGCAACACTGATGGTAGAGTGAGGCATTGCTCGTGGTCGACCAAGCCATTGCCCATGGCAGATCAAGGCGCAGCCTGTGGTCGAGCAAGGCATCACCCATGGTAAAGCAAGGCATAGCCTGTGGTAGAGTGAGGCAATGCCCATGGTAGAGTGAGGCGCAGCCCATGGTCGACTGGGGGATCTCTCCAAGGTCGATGAAGCCATCGCCCATGGTAGAGGGAGGCACAGCTCATGGTCGAGCAAGGTATCGCCCATGGTCGAGCAAGGGCTGTCTCTATGCCCGACCAAGCCATCACTTGTGGTAGAGCAAGGCACAGCCCATGGTTGAGCAAGGCATCGCCCGTGGTAGAGCAAGTCCCAGCCCATGGTAGAGCGAGGCGCAGCCTGTGGTAGAGCAAGGCATTGCCCGTGGTTGACTGAGGGCTGTCTCCGTGGTTGACTCTGCCCGTCCGTAATCGATTGCATGGCCTGTTGTCGACTGAGGGCAACCTCTTTGGTTGACCAAGCCATTGCCCATGGTAGAGCTAGGCACAGCCCATGGTCGAGCAAGGCATTGCCCGTGGTAGAGCGAGGCATAGCCCATTGTAGAGTGAGGCATAGCCTGTGGTCAACCAATGGCAGTCTTCATGGCTGACAAACCCATCACCCATGGTTGAGCCAGGCACAGCCCATGGTCAAGCAAGGCATCACTCATGGCAGAGCGAGGCACAGCCAGTGGTCAACTGAGGACTATCACCCTGGTCGACCAAGCCAACACCTATGGCAGAGCAAGGCACCACCTGTGGTCAAGCAAGGCATCGCCTGTGGTGGAGTGAGGCGCAGCCTGTGGGCGACTGATGGCTGTCTCCCTGGTCGACCCTGCCATTGCCCGTGGTAGAGCATGGCACAGCCCGTGGTTAAGTATGGCAATGCCAGTGATGGAGCAAGGCACTACCCATCAGTGACCGAACACACAGCATGTGGTCGACCAAGGGCTGTCTCCATGGTCGACAAAGCCATCGCCAGTGGTAGAGTATCGCACAGCCCATGGCCAAGCAAGCCATCACCCATCGTAGAGCAAGGCACAGCCCATGGTCGACCAAGCCACTGCTACTGGTAGAGCCAGGCACAAATGGTGGTCGAGCAAGGCATCATCCATGTAGAGAGAGGCGCAGCCAGGGTCGACCGAGGGATGTCTCCATGGTTGATGAAGCCACCAACGGGGGTAGAGTGAGGCACAACCCATGGTCAATAGAGGGCTGTCTCCATGGTTGACCAAGCCATCGCCTGTGGTAGAGCAAGGCATAGCCTGTCATCGAGCATGGCATTGCATGTACTAGAGTGAGGCGCTACCCATGGTCGACCAAGGGCTGTCTCCGTGGGTGACCAGGCCATCACTAGTGGTTGAGCAAGGCACTGCCCATGGTGGAGCAAGGCATCACCCGTGGTAGAGTGAGGCACTGCCCATGGTCAACCGAGGATTGTCTCCATCATTGACTGAGCATGGCATTGTGCATGTTAGAGTGAGGTGCTGCTCGTGGTCGACCAGGCCATCACCAGTGGTAGAGTGAGGCAGAGCCCCTGGTAGAGCAAGGCATCACCCGTGGCAGAGCGAGGCTCAACCCGTGGCCAACTGAGGGCTGTCTCCATTTTTGACCAAGCCATCACCCACGGTAGAGCAAGGCACAGTCTGAGGTTGAGCAAGGCATTGCCTGTGGTAGAATGAGGCACAGCCCATGGTTGACCGAGGGCTCTCTCTATGGTCAATGAAGCCATCGCCCATGGTAGAGTGAGGCACAACCTGTGGTTGGCTGAGGGCTGTCTCCATGCTCGACCAAGCCATCACCCATGGTAGAGTGAGCCACAGCCTGTGGTTGAGCAAGGCATTGCCTGTGGTAGAGCAAGGCACAGCCCATGGTTGACCGAGGGCTCTCTCCATGGTCAATGGGGCCATCGCCCATGGTAGACGAGGCAAAGCCCATGGTTGAGCAAGACATCACCCATGGCAGAGCAAGCCACAGCCTGTGGTTGGCCGAGGGCTGTCTCTGTGGTTGACCAAGCCATCACCTGTAGTATAGGAAGGCACAGCCAGTGGTTGAGCAGGGCATCCCCTGTGGTAGAGCAAGGCACAACCCAATGTCGATCAAGGGCTGTCTATGTGGCCAACCAAGCCATTGCCTGTGGTAGAGCCTGGCACATTGTGTGGTTGAGCAAGGCATCGCCCATGGTGGAGCAAGGTGCAGCCCATCATCGACCCAACCATCACCCGTGGTAGAGCATGGCACAGCCCGTGGTGGAGCAAGTTCTGTCTTCGTTGTCGACCCTGCCATCGCCCCTGGTAGAGCATGGCCCAGCCCATGGACAAGCCAGGTAATGGCTGTAGTAGAGCGAGGCATAGTCCATGCTTGACCATGGGCTGTCTCCATGGTTGACCAAGCTGTTGCCCATCGTAGAGCGAGACACAGCCCATCATTGAGTAACGCATCTCCCGTGGTGGAGCAAGGCACTGCCCATCAGCAACCGAGTGCACAGCATGTGGTCGACCAGTGGCTGTCTCCACTGTCCTCCAATGCATCACCCGTGGTAGAGAAAGGCACTGCCTGTGGTCGTGCAAGGCATCACCCGTGGTTGAGCAAGGCATCGCCCGTGGTAGAGCGAGGCACAGCCCATGGTCAACTGAGGGCTGTCTCCATGCTCGACCAAGCCATTGCCCATGGTAGAGCAAGGCTCAGCCCATGGTCGAATAAGGCACTGCCTAGGAGTAACCAAGTGCACAACCCATGGTCAATCAAGGCATCACCCATGGTCGTGCAAGGCATCGCCCATGGTAGATCAAGGCACTGCCCATGGTCGACTGAGAGCCATCTCCCTGGTTGACCAAGCCATCGCCCGTCATAGAGAATGGCGTAGCCCGTGGTTGACCGAGGGTTGTCTCCATGCTCGACCAAGCCATCTCCCATGGTACAGCTAGGCACAGCCCGTGGTCGAGTGAGGCACCGTCTGTTCTCGACCAAGCCATCACCTGTGGTAGGGTGAGGCAAAGCCCATGATCAAGCAAGGCATCGGCAATGGTAGAGCAAGGCACATCCCATGGTCAACCAAGCCATTGCCTGTGGTAGAGCAAGACCCAGCCGGTGGTAGAGCGAGGCACAGCCCATGGTCAACTGAGGGCTGTCTCCATGCTCGACCAAGCCATTGCCCATGGTAGAGCAAGGCTCAGCCCATGGTCGAATAAGGCACTGCCTAGGAGTAACCAAGTGCACAACCCATGGTCAATCAAGGCATCACCCATGGTCGTGCAAGGCATCGCCCATGGTAGATCAAGGCACTGCCCATGGTCGACTGAGAGCCATCTCCCTGGTTGACCAAGCCATTGCCCGTCATAGAGAATGGCGTAGCCCGTGGTTGACCAAGGGTTGTCTCCATGCTCGACCAAGCCATCTCCCATGGTACAGCTAGGCACAGCCCGTGGTCGAGTGAGGCACCGTCTGTTCTCGACCAAGCCATCACCTGTGGTAGGGTGAGGCAAAGCCCATGATCAAGCAAGGCATCGGCAATGGTAGAGCAAGGCACATCCCATGGTCAACCAAGCCATTGCCTGTGGTAGAGCAAGACCCAGCCCGTGGTAGTGCGAGGTACTGCCCGTTGCCGACCAAGCCATCACCAATGGTAGAGCCAGGCATAGCCTGTGGTTGACCAAGGGTTGTCTCCGTGATCGACCAAGCCATCGCCCATGGTAGAACGAGGCACAGCCCATGGTCGAGCAAGGCATCGCCCATGGTGGAGTGAGTCACAGCCAGTGGCCAACCAAGGGCTGTCTCCATGGTCGACCCATCCATCACCCGTGGAAGGGCGAGGCACAGCCCGTGGTCAAGCATGGCATCACTCGTGCTAGAGTGAGGCACTGCCCGTGGTCGACTGAGGGTTGTCTCCATGGTCCACCAAGCCATTGCCGGTGCTGGTGGTAGAATGTGGCACTACCTGTGGTCGAGCAAGGCATCACCTGTGGTAGAGCGAGGCACTGCCTGTGGTGACCGAGGGCTGTCTCCGTTGTTGACTAAGCCATCACCTGTGGTCGAGCAAGGCATCGGCAATGGTAGAGCAAGTTACATCCTGTGGTCAACCAAGCCATTGTCCATGGTAGAGTGAGGCCCAGCCCATGGTTGAGTGTGGCATCGCCAGTGGTAGAGTGACACACAGCCCATCATTGACCAAGCCATCACCCACGGTAGAGAGTGGCACAGCCTGTGGTCGACCACAGAATCATGGGTGGTAGCGCTAGCTGCCGCCCGTGGTCAACCAAGCCATCGCCCATGGTAGAGCTAAGCACTGCCTGTCGTATAGCTAGGTGTTGCCCATGGTAGAGTGAGGCATAGCCCGTGGTTGACCTAGGGCTGTCTCCATTGTCGACCAAGCCATCGTTCATGATAGAGCAAGACACAGCCTGGTGTTGACCAAAAGCTGTCTCTGTGGTTGAGCAAGGCATCGCCTGTGGTAGAGTGTGGCACAGCCCGTGGTCGGGCAAGGCATCGCCCGTGGTAGAGTGAGGCAATGCCCGTCAGTGACCGAGAGCATAGCCCACGGTCGACTGACAATTGTTTCCTTGGTCAACCAAGCCATTGCTGCTGGTAGAGCAAGGCACAGCCCAGTATTGACTGAGGGCTGTCTCTGTGGTTGAGCAAGGCATTGCCCATGGTAGAGCAACACGCAGCCTGTGGTCGACTGAGGGCTTTCTCTGTGGTCGAGCAAGGCATCGCCCATGGTTGAGCGAGGCACAAGCCTGTGGTCGACTGAGAGCTGTCTCCATGGTCAAGCAAGCCATCGCCAGTGGTAGAGCAAGGCACAGCCCCATGGTCGAGCAAGGCATCTCCCGTGGTAGGGCTAGGCACAGCCTGTGGTCGACCAAGGGCTGTCTCCGTGGTTGACCTAGGCATTGCCCATGGTTAAGCCAAGCATAGCCCGTGGTCAAGCAAGGCATCGGTCGTGGTAAGGTGAGGCGCAGCAAGTGGTCGACCAAGGGCTGTCTCAGTGATTGACCTAGCCATCACCCATGGTAGAACGAGGCACAGCCCATGGTTGACCGAGGGCTGTCTCCCTGCTCGACCAACCTATCGCCTGCAGTAGAGCAAGTTGTAACTCGTGGTTGAGCAGGGCATCACCCGTGGTAAAGCGAGGTGTTATTCATAGTCAACCAAGCCATTGCCCGTCGTAGAGGAAGGCACATCCCATGGTCGAGCAAGGCATCGCCCATGGTAGAGTGAGGCACGTCCCATGGTTGACCGAAGGCTGTCTTCGTCGTCGAGCAAGGCATTGCCCATGGTAGAGTGAGGCATAGCCCGTGGTCGAGCAAGGCACAGCCTGTGGTCGACCAAGCCATCACACATTGTAGAGTGAGGCACAGCCCGTGGTTGACCAAGCCATCGATCATGGTAGAGAGAGGCACTGCCTGTGGTCTAGGGAGGCAAAGCCCATGGTCGAGCAAGGCATTGCACTTTGTACAGCGAGGCCCAGCCATGGTCGACCAAGGCATCACCCGTGGTTGAGCAAGGCATATCCCATGGTCGACTAAGCCATGGCCAATGGTAAAGCAAGGCACATCCCTTGGATGAGCAAGGCGTCGCCCATGGTAGAGCAAGGTATTGCACACGGTAGAGTGAGGCACTGCCCATCAGCGACCGAGTGCATGGGCCATGGTTGACCAAGGGCCATCTCCGTGGTCGACTAAGCCATCACCCGTAGTAGAGCAACCCACCGCCCATGGTTGACCAAGCCATTCCCTGTGGTGGAGCGAGGCACAGCCTGTGGTCAAGGAAGGCATTGCCCGTGGTATGGCCAAGCACAGCCCATGGTCGAGCAAGGCATCCCCCGAGGTAGAGCCAAGCACTGCCCATGAACGACTGAGTGCACAGCCCGTGGTCGACCAAGCCATCACCCATGGTAGAGCAACGCATAGCCTGTGGTAGAGTGAGGCACAGCCCGTGGTTGAGCAAGCCATCACCCATGGTAGTGCAAGGCACAGCCCATGGTCAAGCAGGGCATTGCCTGAGATAGAGGTGGGCACTGGCTGTAATTGACTGAGTGCACAGCCCATGGTTGACTGAGGGCTGTCTCCATGGTCTACCAAGCCATCGCTGGTGGCAGAGCAAGGAACAGTCATGGTCGAGCAAGGCATTGTCCATGTTAGAGCAATGCACAATGTGTGGTCGAGCTCAGCATCACCCGAGGTAGAGCCAGGCACTGCCCGTGAGCTACCGAGCAAACAGCCCATGGTCAACTGAGGGCTGTCTACCTGGTTGACCAAGCCATCACTCATTGTAGAGCAAGGCACTGCCTGTGGTTGACCGAGGGCTGTCTCCATCGAAAATGAAGCCATCGCCCATCGCAGATCAAGGCATTTCCTGTGGTTGAACCGAGGGCTGTCTCCAAGGTCCACCAGGCCATCACCCTTCGTAGAGCAACCCACAGCCCATAGTTGAGCAAAGCATCGCCTGTTGGTGGGCAAGGCACAGCCCATGGTCGAGCAACGCATCGCCCTTGGTAGAGCAGGGCGCAGCCTGTGGTCAAGCCAGGCATTGCCCTTGGTAGAGCAGGGCACAGCCCGTGGCCGAGCAAAGCATTGCCCCTGATTGGGCAAGGTGCAGCCTGTGGTCAAGCAAGGCATCGCCCATGGTAGAGCAAGGCACAGCCCTTGGTCGAACATGCCATTGCCCATGGAAAAGAAAGGCAATGTGGGTGGTCGAGCAAGGCTTTGCCGATGGTAGAGCAAGACCCAGCCTGTGGTGGAGCTAGGCATCACCCGAGGTAGAGCCAGGCACTGCCCATGACAGACCAAGCGTTCAGCCCATGGTCGTCTGAGCCATCACCCATGGAAGAGCAAGGCACATCCCGTGCTCTAGCAAGATATCGCCCATGGTAGAGCAAGGCACTGCCTATGTTAGAGCAAGGCAATGCCCATGGTAGAGCAAGGCACAGGCCATTGCCAAGCAAGACATCGCCCATGATACAGTGAGGCACAACCTTTGGTTGACCAAGCCATTGCCCATGGTCGGGCAAGGCATCACACATTGTAGAGCAAGGCATGATCCATGAGTGACCGAGTGCACAGCACCAGATCGACCAAGGGCTGTCTCTGAGGTTAACTAAGCAATCACCCATGGTACAGCATGGCTCAGCCTGTATGTGACCGAGCGCACAGCCCATGGTCAACCAAGCCATCACCCAAGGTACAGCATGGCTCAGCCTGTGGTTGAGCAGGGTATCACCCATGGTAGGGCGAAGCACAGCCCATGGTCAACCAAGCCATGAACTGTGGTAGAGTGAGGTGCAGCCCATGGTAGACCAAGCCATGGCCTGTGGAAGAGCAAGGCACAGCCAGTGGTGGAGCAAGGCATTGCTCATGGTTGAGTGAGGCACTGCCCGTGAGCGACCCAGCACATTGCCCATGGTCAAATGAGGGCTGTCTCTGTGGTCGATCAAGCCATCGCCCGTGGTAGAGCAAGGCACAGCCCTTCATTGAGCAAGGTATCACCCATGGTAGGGCAATGCACATCCCATGGTTGAACATGCCATTGCCAGTGTTACAGGTAGGCACATCCTGTGGTCGAGCAAGGCATCAACTGTGGATGAGCAAGGCACCACCCGTGGTCAAAAAAGGCATCACCCATGGCAGAACATGGCACAGCCAGTGGTCGAGCAAGGCACTACCCGTGGTAGAGCGAGGCACAGCCCGTGGTCAACCAAGCCATTGCCCGTGGTACAGTGAGGCACAGCCCATTGTCGTGCAATGCAATGACTGTGGTAGAGCCAGCCATAGTGCATGGTCAAGTGGGGCATTGCCCATGGTAAAGCAAGGCACTGCCCATGGCAGACCAAGCACTGTCGCCGTGGCTGATCAAGGCATCACCCATGGTAGAGTATGGCATAGCCCGTGAGTGACTGAGTGCACAGCCTGTGGTCAATCAGGGCATCGACCATGATTGACCAAGGGCCGTTGCCATGGTCGACCAAGGCATCGACCATGGTGGAGCAAGGCACTGCCAGTAAGTGACTGAGCACACAGCCTGTGATCAACAGAGGGCTGTCTCCATGGTGGACCAAGCCATTGCCCATGGTAGAGCAAGGTACAGCCCATGGTCGATTGAGGGCTGTCTCTGTGGTTGACCAAGCCAACGCCCTTGGTAGAGGAAGGCACAGCCCATGGTCATCTAAGTTCTGTCTCCGTGGTTGACCAAACCATTGCCTGTGGCAGACCAAGGCATTGCCCATGGTCGACTGAGGGCTGTCTCTGTGGTCGACCAAGCCACCACTCTTGGTATAGCATGGCACAGCCTGTGCTTGGGCAAGGCATTGCCCGTGGTTGGGCAAGGCATAGCCCGTGGTCAAACATGCCATTGTCCTTGGAAGAGCAAGGCACAGCCCATGGTTGAGCAAGGCATCACCTGAGGTACTGTCAGGCATTG
The DNA here is from genome assembly GCA_900174645.1 of Sonneratia alba. Lineage (NCBI taxonomy): Eukaryota > Viridiplantae > Streptophyta > Magnoliopsida > Myrtales > Lythraceae > Sonneratia > Sonneratia alba. The sequence goes on from FWPY01000060.1 coordinate 1,609,230, forward strand.
CGCTTGAGAGACTGAGCATACAGCCTGTCATCGACCAAGGTACAGCGAGGCATAGCTGGTGGTCGACCAAGCCATGGCCTGGGGTAGAGAAAGGGACTGGCCATGGACAAGCAAGGCATTGCCTGTGCTAGAGCAAGGCGCAGCATGTAGTCAAGCAAGGCATCGCTCATGAGTGAGGCACAACCCATGGTCGAAATGCCATTGCCCTTGGTAGGGCAAGGCATTGCCTATCATAGAGTAAGCCACAGCCCGGTGTTGAGGAAGGTATTGCATGAGGTTAAGCTAGGCACTACCCACGAGCTACAGAGAGCACAGCCCATTGTTGACCAAGGGCTGTCACCGTGGTCGACCAAGCCATCACCCATTGTAGAGTGATGCACAGCCCATGGTTGAACATGCTTTGCCCTTGGTAGAGCCTGGCACAGCACATGGACAAGCAAGGCACCGCATATGGTAGAGCAAGCCACAGCCCGTGGTCAAGCAGGGATAGCCTGAGGTAGAGCCAGGCACAACCTGTGAGCTACCAAAAAGCATGCCCGAGGTAAACCTAGGGCTATCTCTGTGGTCGACCAAGCCATTGCCCATGGTAGAGCAAGGTACAGCCTATGGCAGAGCAAGGCACGGCCTGTGGTCGGCCCAGGCATCGCCCATGGTAGAGCAAGGGACTGCCTGTCAGCAATCATGTGCACCATCTGGATTGATCAAGGCATCGACCGTGATCTACCGAGGGCTGTTGCTGTGGTTGGCCATGGTAGAGCAAGGCACTGCTTGTGAGTGACAGAGCACACAGCCCTTGCTCAACCGAGGGCTGTCTCCATGGTCGACCAAGCCATCGCTCGTGGTAGAGCAAGCCACAGCCCATGGTCAACCGAGGGCTGTCTCTGTGGTTGACCTAGCCAACGCCCGTGGCAGAGCAAGGCATTGCCCATGGTTGAACTGAGGGCTGTCTCCATGGTCGACCAAGTCATTGGTCTTGGTAGAACAAGGCATAGCCCGTGGTTGAGCAAGGCATCACCCATGGTTGGGCATGGCACAGCCCATGGTCGAGTAAGACATTGCCCGTGGTCAACCAAGGGCTGTCTCCATGGCTGACCAAGCCATCAGCCTTGGTAGAGCAAGGCCCAGCCTGTAGTCGAGCAAGGCATCACCCCTGGTTGGGCAAGGTGCTGCCTGTGGTCAAACATGGTATTGCCCTTGGTATAGAAAGGCACAGTGGGTGGTCAAGCAAGGCATCCCTCATTGTAGAGCAAGGCCCCGCCTGTGGTCAAGCAAGGCATCTCCCTAGGTAGAGCAAGGCACAGCCCATGAGAGACCGAGCGTATAGACCATGGTCGTTTGTGCCATCACCTGTGGTAGAGCAAGGCACAGCCAGTGGTCAACGAGGTACAGCGAGGCATAGCCAGTGGTCGACTAAGCCTTGGCCTGGGGTAGAACAAGGCATTGCCCGGAGACAAGCAGGGTATCGCCTGTGCTAGAGCAAGGCACAGCATGTGGTTGAGTGAGGCATCACCCGTGGTATAGTGAGGCACAGCCCATGGTCGAACATGCCATTGCCCTTGGTAGGGCAAGGCATTGGACCATCGTAGAGGAAGGCATTGCCCGAGGTTGAGCCAGGCACTGCCCGTGAGCTACTGAGCACACAGCCCATTGTTGACCAAGGGCTGTCTCTGTGGTCAACCAAGCCATTGCCCATTGTAGAGTGATGCACAACCCATGGTCGAACATGCCTTTGCCCTTGGTAGAGCCTGGCATAGCCCATGGACAAGCAAGGCACAGCCTGTGGTGGAGCAAGGCACGCCCGAGGTAGGGCCAAGCACTGCCCTTGAGCTACCAAGTGCAAAGCCTGTGGGCAACTGAGGGCTGTCTCTGTGGTCGACCAAGCCATCACCCATGGTAGAGCATGGCACAGCCCATTGTAGAGCAAGGCACTGCCTGTGGCCGACCAAGGCATCACCCATGGTAGAGCAAGGGATTGCCTGTCAGCGATCATGTGCACCGCCCGTGGTTGATCAAGGCATCGACCGAGATCTACCAAGGGCAGGTGCTGTGGTTGACCATTTTAGAGCAAGGCACTGCCCATGAGCGACTGAGCGCACTGCCCATGGTTGACTGAGGGCTGTCTCCATGGCCGACCATGCCATCGCACATGGTAGAGCAAGCCACAGCCCATGGTTGACTGAGAATTGTCTCCGTGGTTGACCTAGCCATTGCCCGTGGTAGAGCAAGGCATTGCCCGTGGTTGAACCGAGGGCTATCTCCATGGTCGACCAAGCCATTGGCATTGGTAGAGCAAGGCACAGCCCATGGTCAAGCAAGGCATCGCCCGTGGTTGGGCAAGGTGCAGCCCATGCTTGAGCATGGTATTGCCCTTGGTATAGAAAGGCATAGTGGGTGGTCAAGCAAGGCATCGCTCATGATAGAGCAAGGCCCAGCCAGTGGTCGAGCAAGGCATCGCCATAGGTAGAGCCAGGCACTGCCTGTGAGAGACCATGCGTATAGCCCCTGGTCATTTGAGCCATCACCTGTGGAAGAGCAAGGCACAGCCTGTGGTCAACCAAGGCATCGCCCCTGGTAGAGCAAGGCACTGCTTGTGAGTGACAGAGCGGACAACTTGTGGCCAACCAAGTGCACAGATCCTGGTCAACCGAAGGTTGTCTCTGAGGTCAACGAAGCCATCGCCCATGGTTGAGTGATGCATAGCCCATGGTCGAGCAAGGCAACACTCATGATAGAGCCAGGCACAGAGTGTTATCAAGCAAGATTCGCCCAATGATCAAACAAGTGCTGTTGCCATCATCGAGCAAGGCATCGCCCGTGGTAGAGCGAGGCACAGCCCATGGTCAAACATGCTATTGCCCTTGCTATAGAAAGGCACAGTGGGAGGTTGAGCAAGGCATCGCCCTAGTTAGAGCTAGGTACTACCTGTGAGAGACCGAGCATACAGCCTGAGGTTTTCTGAGCCATCACCGGCAGAAGAGCAAGGCACAGTCCATGGTCAAGCAAGCCATCGCCAGTGGTAGAGCAAGGCACTGCCTGTGGCCGACCGAGCACACAACCCATGGCCGGCTGAGGACTGTCTTCATGGTCGACCAAGGCAATGCCTGTGGTAGAGCAAGCCACAGCCCATGGTCGAGCAGGCAATGCCCATGGTAGAGCAAGGCACAGCCCATGGTTGAGCAAGGCAACGCCCATGGTAGAGCAAGGCACAGGCTGTGGTCGAGCAAGCCAGCGCCTGTCATACAGTGAGGCACAACCTTTGGCCAATCAAGCCATTGCCCATGGTAGAGCAAGGCACAGCTCATGATCGAGCAAGGCATCACCTGTGGTAGAGCTAGGCACAGCCCGTGGTCGAGCAAGGCATCACACAAGGTAGAGCAAGGCACAGCCCGTGAGTGACTGAGTGCAAAGATACTGCTTGACTGAGGGTTTTCTCCGAGGTCAACCAAGCCATCGCCCATGGTTGAGCAATACATAGTCCGTGGTCGAGCAAGGCATCGCCCGAGGTAGAGCGAGGCACACCCTGTGGTCAATCAAGGCATTGCCATGGTACAGTGAGGCACAGCCCATTGTCAAGCAAGGCAAGGCTTGTGGTGGAGACAGGCACAGAATGTGGTCGAGCAGGGCATCACCCATGGTAGAGCAAGGCACAGCCCATTGTCAAACAAGTGTTGTCGCTGTGGCCAATCAAGGTGTCACCCAACGATCAAACAATCACTGTCACCATCATCGAGCAAGGCATCGCCCATGGTAGAGCATGGCACTGCTTTTGAGTGACAGAGTGCACAGCCCATGGTAAATCAAGGCATCGACCGTGGTGGAGCAAAGCACTGCCAGTGAGCGACCGAGCACACAGCCCATGGTTGATGGAGGGTTGTTTCCATGATGACCAAGCCATCGATCATGGAGCAATGCCATGCTCCACCATGGGCTGTGCCTCGCTCTACCACAGGTGATGCCTTCTTGACCATGGGCTGTGCCTTGCTCTACCAAGGGCTATGGCTTGGTCGACCACCAGCTGTGTGCTTGGTCGCTCATGGGCAGTGCCTTGCTCAATGACAGGTTGTGCCTTGTTCTACCACAGGCGATGCCTTGCTCGACCATGGGCTGTGCCTCCCTCCACCACAGGCAATGGCTTGGTCGACCACAGAGACAGCCCTCAGTCAACTAGGAGCTGTGCACTCAGTTGCTCATGGGCTGTGCCTTGCTCCACCACTTGCGACGCTGTCGTCAACCATGGGCTGTGCCCTACTTGACTTTCTTAACCTGCAAGTTTGACTTTCTTAACCTGCAAGTTTGACTTTCTTAACCTCCGAGAATTATGGCACCCAAATATTTGCTCAACCTGCATTTCCCATTCCAGATATGCCTCAAGATCACTCGCCCTGAAATGAAGGAATTTTGATTTTGATTCCTCCAAAGTCTTCTCCTACATTCATCATACTTCGTCTAGGTTGATTGCGAGGTCTCCTTTTGGGCTCAAATTCTTATCCTCTTCTTCTTCTTCTTCTTCTTTTTTTGGCTCAGAGATATATGCTATAGAATAGATGAAAATATGTGTCAGGAGACGAGGAAATATATGTTCAAAGAGGAAATATAGTTTCCTCTTATACTAGATAGCAATCAGCCAAAATATGGTACTTGACTCCATTATAGAAATCCCAAATTAGGAAACTCTATAAATACGGAAATTACTAATTTTGATTATAACAACTAATTATATACTAATTTAACTCTTTTGGTAACCATAAATCATGCATATTGGTCAAGTTCCTTGTGTGCAAGCTGAGTAGCTCTAATCGGCCTTGGGATTAAAGAAAAGGAGACAAATGCCTCCTTTGTCTTGGTTTTCAACCTCTTGGGCCAAATATCCATTAGTGAGGATGCCAATAGCTTCTTGCAATCTCTTCATCCTTCCTCTTGGTAGAGCAATACAGCCCATGGTCAAGCAAGGCATCACCCGTGTTCGGATGAGGCAGTGCCTGTCAGTGACCCAGTGCACAGCCCATGGTTGACTGAGAGCTGTCTTCATGGTCAACCAAGCCATTGCCTGTGGTAGAGCAAGGCACAGCCAGTGGTAGAGCTAGGCATTTCCCATCAGCGACTAAGCACACTACCTGCGGTCGACCGCGGGCTGTCTCAGTGGCAGACCAAGCCATCGCCTGTGGTAGAGCAAGGGACAGCCTGTGGTCGAGCAAGGAATCACCTGTGGTAGAGTAAGGCACAACCAGTGGTCGATTGAGGGCTGTCTCTGTGGTCGACCAAGCCAACACCCATGGTAGAGCGAGGCATAGCCCATGGTCAAGCATGCCATCATTAGTGATAGAGAGAGGCGCTACCCGTGGTCAACCAAGGGCTATCTCTGTCATCAACCAAGACATCACCTGTGGTAGGGCGAGGCACAGCTTGTGGTTGAGCAAGGCATCACCCATGGTAGAGCGAGGCACTGCCCATGGTTGACCAAGGGCTATCCCCGTGGTCGACCAAGACATCGCCCGTGGTAGAGCTAGGCACTACCTGTTGTCGACCAAGCCATTGCCTGCGATAGAGCTAGGCCCAGGTCGAGCAAGGCATCACCCGTCGTAGAGTGAGGCATTGCTCATGGTCGACTGAGGGCTGTCTTTGTCATCGACCAAGCCTTTGCCCATGGAAGGGCAGGGCAAAGCTTGTGGTCAAGCAAGGCACATGCCCTGGTAGACCAAGCCGTAGCCCGTGGTAGAGCAAGGCCTAGCCCGTGGTTGAGTGAGGTTGAGTGAGGCATCACCTGTGGTGGAGCGAGGCACTACTTGTCAGCGGCCGAGTGCACAGCATGTGGTCGAGCAAGCCACTGCAACTGGTAGAGCCAGGCACAGCCCATGGTCGAGCAACACATCATCTGTGGTAGAGTGAGGAACGGCCAGTGGTCAATTGAGGGCAGTCTCTGTGGTCAACAAACCCATCGCCAGTGGCAGAGCAAGGCACAGCCCAGAGTCAACAAAGGAATGTCTCCATGGTTGACCAAGCCATCACCTGTGGTAGAGCCAGGCACAGCTCGTGGTCAAGCAATGCATTGCCTGTGGTAGAGCTAGGCACTGCACATGGTTGACCAAGGGCTGTCTCTGTGGTCAACCAAGGCGTTGCCTGTGGTACAACCAGGCACAGCACTTGTTGAGCAAGGCATCGCCTGTGTTAGGGTAAGGCAGAAATGGTGGTCACCAGTGGTAAAGCAAGGCACAGCCTGTGGTCGAGTAAGGCATCGCCTATGGTAGAGCGAGGCATAGCCAGTGGTCGACTGAGGGCAGTTTTCATGGTCGAGAGGCATCACCCGTGGTAGAGTGAGGCATAGCCCATGGTCGAGTGATGCATCGCCTGTGGAAGAGCTAGGTGCTTCTCATGATTGAGTGAGGCATCACCCGTGGTAGAGCGAGGAACAGCCCGTGTTTGACCAAGGGTTGTCTTCATGGTCGAGTAAGGCAACGTCCATGGTAGAGCAAGGCACAACCTGTAATTGAGTGAGGCATTGCTTGTCATAGAGCTAGGCACAGCCAGTAGTTGAGACAGGCATCGCTGGTCAAAGAACTAGGCACAGCCGGAAGTCGAGATAGGCATTGCCCGTGGATGAGATCGGTACTTACTGCCCGTCAGTGACCGAGTGCACAGCCCATGGTAGAGCAAGGCATAGCCCATGGTTGAGCATGGCATCTGTCACGGGGCTGATGCGGGCCACAAATTTTTCCGCACCCCGCTAGGCGTCGACACTCCACTTGCCGACCAGCCACACACCGTGCGTACCGTCGAGGCCGAACGATCACCGAACCGAAGAAGCAACACCAAGGAATACCAGAACACAATTGGGAAAACGTAACTCGTATTCACATATATTACAAGTACATGAAAAACCCAACCCAGGACAGAACTCTTACACGCAATCTCACGAGCCTATGCCTTGCAGCCTTGCGCCGCTTGCACGCCCGTCTTGTGCCTTCTCTTAAGAACACCGGACTGCAGGTCCGACTTGGCTTCCACTCCTTGGAATCTCGGATCCTCTCTGCCTCCTGACTGCCCTGGTCGTCCTTGCTGCTCTCTGGCTTCTCCTCGTGAGGTCTTGGTGCCTCCTTGCTGAATGAGACTGCCCCCTTTATATAGAGGAGCCTTGTGAGCCCAATATGGCAACTCACATCTTGGAATCCCTTGATTCACTCCCTCAGTTTCCAGTCTGTCCAATCCCTCCTGGATTGTTTCCATAACTGGTTGGTTGCCAAATCTGTCCAATCCCTGCAGGATTGTTTCCATAACAGATTAATTGCCATTCCTGGAGAAACTTTCCCGGATTGCTTGCTCGGATTGGCTTGGCGCCAGCTAAGCCTCGTCGACCTGATCCATCCTCCTCTAGGATGCACGTCCTTGATCTCCTTCCTAAGATCACGGTCGTCTGAACGGGATTGCTGCATCCACCGGTGCTTGAGCATGGTCAAGGACTTAACCGATCTCCACAAGTAGTCAACTCCCTTAGCGTCTGCCGGGCTTGTTGAGTTATGCGCACTCCTAGAGTGCCTTTGCACGGTTGTATCAGGTTCACCAAACCTCCTAGAGCATTGCACCGTGCCTTGCTCGTGGGCATCCTCACTGCCCACCCGCGCATTCGCCTACTTGTGCCTTGTGACACTTCCTGGCCACAATCTGGTTCCTCAGCACACTGCCGAGCCTTGATTGGTTGTTCCCTTCACCGGTGCCTCCACGCATGCTTGTGTGACCATCTCCACACTTGCCCGCTTATGGACTTGCAATTGATCCCAACACCTCGCACTTGACAGCCCGCGCATCCTCGCGTGCAGGCTATGCGCTACCACTACCCCGAGGTACGGCTTGTGGTGCGCATTCTCCGGGGCTTGAGCTCCGGGGTCTAACAGCATCCCCCTGGTAGAGTGAGGGGCAGCCCGTGGTCAACCAAGGGTAGTTTCTGTGGTCGACCAAGCTATCGCCCATGGTAGAGCGAGTCACTGCCCGTGGCTGAGCAAGGCATCACCTGTGGAGGGGCGAGGCCCAACCTGTGTTCGACTGAGGGCTGTCTCCATGGTCAACCAAGCCATTGCCCATGGCAGAATGAGGCACAGCCCATGGTCAAGCAAGGCATCGCCCGTGGTAGAGCAAGGCACTGTCCCTGGTAGAGCTAGGCACTGCCCATCAATGACCAAGCGCACAACCTGTGGTCGACCGAGGGCTGTCTCTGAGGTCAACCAAGCCATCGCCTGTGGTAGAGCAAGGCACAACCCATGGTCGAGCATGACATTGCTTGTCATAGAGAGAGGCACAACTTGTGGTCAACCGAGGGCTGTCTCCGTGGTTGACCAAGCCATCGCCCGTGGTCAGGCCAAGCATAGCTTGTCCTCAAGCAAGGCATCACTTGTGGTAGAGCGAGGCATATCCAGTGGTCGACCAAGGTCTGTCTCCATGATCGACCAAGCCATTGCCCATGGTGGAGCCAAGTACAGCCTGTGCTCAAGAAAGGTGTTAGACCCTTGAGCTCTAACCCTGGAGAATGCGTACCACAAGCCATACCTTGGGGCAGTTGTAGCGCATAGCAAGCACACAACAATGCGTGGGCTAACACTTGCAAGGTGTTGGGATAAATTGCAAGTCCATGAGCGCGCAAGTAGGTAGATTGTCATGCAGGCATGCGCAGAGGCACCAGTGGAGTGGATGACTGATCAAGGCTCAGCAAAGGAGCTGAGGGATCAAAGGGTGGCCATGGAGTGTCACATTTCACAAGTAGGCAAATGTGCATATGGGTGGTGATGATGTCCACAAGCAAGGCATGACGCGACACTCAAGGATGCTCAGTGAACAAGATGTGACTGAGCAAGGGCACTCAAGGAGTGTGCACTACCCAATAGGCGTGGCAGACACTAAGGGAATGATCAACACTTAGCGGCTGGTGAGTTGACTACTTACAGAGATTGGATAAGTCCTTGACCATGCTCGAGCACCGTTGGGTGCTGCAATCCCGATTGGACAGCTGTGATCGTGGGAGGCAATCATGGACGTGGGCCCTAGAGGAGAGTGGATCGGATCAATGATGCTGAGTTAGCACCAAGTCATCCATACTTGGTCAAGTAGACAATCGGGGAAAGATTCTCCCGGGATATGGCAAACCAATCTGTTATGGAAACAATCTTGGAGATTGCAGATCGACAGTTGAGATTGAACAGATTGAGATATGATGGAGAGAATCAAGGGATTCAGATATATCGGTTGTCATATCTAGTCTACCAAGCTCCTCTATATAAAGGGGGCTCAGTCTCATTCTTAGAGAAAACCTAGAATTCTTAGAGGAGAGACACAGAGAGCCAAAGACTCCAAGAGAGTGAAAGTCAAGTCAGAGCAAGCAGTTCGGTGTTCTTGAGAGGAGGCACAAGATGGGTTAGGGAGTGCAAGCAATGAGAGACTATGTGGCATATACTTGTGTGACTATGTGTAAGTGTTCTGATCTGGGTTGGGTTTTCATGTACTTGTGATATATGTGAATACAAGTTATGTTTTTCCCAATTGTGTTCTTGTGTCCCTCTGTGTTGTTTTTGCGGTTTTGTGATCGAACGACCTCGACAGCACGTGTGGTGTGTGGCTGGTCGGCAAGCAAAGTGTCGATGCCAGTGGGACGCGGAAAACATTTGTGCCCCGCATTGGTCCCGTGACACAAGGCATCACTTGTGGTTGAGCGAGGCGGAGCCAGTGGTCGACCGAGGGCTGTCCCCATGGTCAACCCACCTGTTAGACCCTTGAGCTCTAGCCCCGGAGAATGCGTACCACAGGCCGTACCTCGGGGTAGTGGTAGCGCATAGCATGCACGCAAGGATGCGCGGGCAGTCATGTGCGAGGTGTTGGGATGAATTGCAGGTCCATGAGCGGGCGAGTATGGAGATGGTCACACAAGCGTGCGCGGAGGCACCGGTGAAGGGGACGATCAATCAAGGCTCGGCAGAGTGCCGAGGGATCAGATGATGGCCATGGAGTGTCGCTGTTCACAAGTAGGCGAATGCGCATGTGGGTGGTGAGGAAGTCCACGAGCTAGGCAGGATGCAATGCTCAAGGATGCTCGGTGAACAAGATGTGACCGAGCAACGGCACTCTAGGAGTGCGCACTACTCGATAGGCATGGCAGACGCTAAGGCTGGTAAGTCGACTACTTGTGGAGATTGGTTAAGTCCTTGACCATGCTCGAGCACCGTTGGATGCAGCAATCCCGATCGGACGGCTGTGATCGTAGGAGGCGATCATGGACGTGGGCCCCGGAGGAGAGTGGATAGGATCGACGATGATGAGTCAGCGCCTCGTCATCAGGATCGGGTCAAACAGACAATCCAGGAAAGATTCTCCTGGGATATGGCAAATCAATCTGTTATGGAAACAATCTTGGAGATTGTAGATCAACGGCTGAGATTGAACAGATCGAGATCTGATGGAGAGAATCAAGGGATTCATATATATCAGTTGCCATATCTAGTCTGCTAGGCTCCTCTATATAAAGGGGGTCAGTCTCATTCTCAGAAGAAGCAAGGAACAAGAATCCAAGAGTTCTCAGAGGAGAGACACAGAAAGCCAGAGACTCCAAGTGAGTGGAAGTCAAGTCAGAGCAAGCAATCCGGTGTTCTTGAGAGAAGGCACAAGACGGGTGGAGAGTGCAAGCAGTGAGAGACTGTGAGGCATATACTTGTGGGATTGCGTGTAAGTGTTCTGATCTGGGTTGGGTTTTTCGTGTACTTGTAATACATGTGAATACGAGTTGCGTTTTCCCAATTGTGTTCTTGGATTCCCTTGTATTGCTTCTTTGGTTCCCTGATCGTTTGGCCTTGACGGAACGCGCGGTGTGTGTGTGGCTGGTTGACAAAAGGTGTGTCGACACCTAGCGGGGTGCGGAAAAATTTGTGGCACGCATCGGCCCCGTGACACCACCCATCACCTGTGGTAGAGCGAAGTGCTGCCCGTGGTCGACCATGGGCTATCCTATCTCCATGGTCGACCAAGCCATTGCCTAGGGTAGAGTGAGGAATAGTGTCACGGGGCTGATGTGGGTCACAAAATTTTCCGCTCCCCGCTAGGCGTCGACACTCCGCTTGCTGACCAGCCACACACACACTACGAGTACCGTCGAGGTCATTCGATCACAGAACCGCAAAAGCAACACCAAGGAACACAAGAACACAATTGGGAAAACGTAACTTGCATTCACATATATTACAAGTACACAAAAAACCTAACCCAGGACAGAACTCTTACATGCAGTCTCACGAGCCTAGGCCTTGCAGCCTCACGCTGCTTGCACTCCCTACTCGTCTCGTGCCTTCTCTCAAGAGTACCGGACTGCAGATCCGACTTGACTTCCACTCCTTGGAATTTTGGGCCCTCTGTGCCTCCTGACTGCCCTGGTCATTCTTGCTGCTTTGCTGGCTTCTGCTCGTGTGTTCTTGGTGTCCCTGTAGAATGAGATTGCCCCCTTTATATAGAGGAGCCTAGCGAGCCCAATATGGCAACTGATATATTCGAATCCCTTGATTCACTCCATCAGTTTTCCAATCTATCCAATCCCTCCAGGATTGTTTCCATAACAGATTGGTTGCCAAATCTGTCCAATCCCTCCAGGATTGTTTCCATAACAGATTGATTGCCATTCCTAGAGAAACTTTCCCGGATTGTTTGCTTGGATTGACTTGGCGCCAGCTTAGCCTTGTCGACCCGATCCATCCTCCTCTAGGATCCATGTCCATGATCTCCTTCCCAAGATCGCGGTTGTCTGAATGGGATTGCTGCATCCACCGGTGCTCGAGCATGGTCAAGGATTTAACCGATCTCCACAAGTAGTCAACTCCCTTGCCACTAAGTGCTGAGCTTCCCTTAGCGTCTGCCGGGCCTGTTGAGTCGTGTGCACTCCTAGAGTGCCTTTGCACGGTTGTATCAGGTTCACCGAACCTCCTAGAGCGTTGCACTGTGCCTTGCTTGTGGGCATCCTCACTGCCCACCCGCGCATTCGCCTACTTGTGCCTTGTGGCACTTCCTGGCCACAATCTGGTCCCTCAGCACACTGCCGAGCCTTGATCGGTTGTTCCCTTCACCAGTGCCTCCGCGCATGCTTGTGTGACCATCTCCACACTTGGCCGCTTATGGACTTGCAATTGATCCCAAAACCTCGCACTTGACTACCCGCGCATCCTTACGGGCATGCTATGCGCTACCACTACCCTGAGGTACGGCTTGTGGTACGCATTCTCCGGGTCAAGAGTTCAGGGGTCTAACAAACCTCCCCCACCCAAGGGATTCGACGCCCTCGTCGAATGAGTCTCTTGGTACCGCCGGATGAGGTCTTCGTACTGCCATAGTGTGACATCCTTCTCCCAAGTCGCCTCTGACTCGGGTAGGTCCCTCCATTTGACCAAGTACTCCATCCTCCTATTCATCTTGCTGTAACCCAGCACTCAGTGATCAAGTATGTCTTCCAACTCCTTGTCGAGTTCCTTCCTCACGGTGAGAGGGGTGTGCTTCATCTTTTTGCGCTCCGGATGCTCCTCGTCCCGATGGTAAGGCTTAAGGAAACTGACATGGAATGTCGGGTGCACCTTCATCCTCTCCGGCAGTGCTAGCCGATAGGCTACTGGCCCAACTCTCTTGATCACTTCAAAAGGTCCGTCGTACCGCTGGAACAAGCCCTTGTGCCAGCGCTTGCTCGTGATCTTCTTCCAGAACTGTGGGGTGAGCTTCAACATCACTAAGTCCCCCACTTGGAACTCCAGCATCCTCTGGTTCCTGTCCGCATACTTCTTCATTCACCTGGCAGCTTTGGCGAGGCTATCTCTCACCTCTTCAAGCATATCCTGCTTGTCACACATGAATCGATATGCAGCTGGGCAAGGCCCTTCCTTGTACTGCAACGCCACCTCCTGCGGCGATAGTGGTTGGTAGCCCATTGCCAACACAAACAGGCTATGACCTGTTGCAGAGGAGCGGTTCAAGTTGTAGGACAACTGAGCCGAGTCAAGCAAGTCTAGCCAATTCTGTTGACTTGCTGAGACATAGTGCCTCAAGTACTCCTCCAGCAGCGCATTCACTTGCTCGGTCTGGCCGTCCATCTATGGATGGTTGGCCGTCGAGAACTTCAGTTCGGATCCTAGCAGTCCGAACAAGCATGTCTAGAAGTTGCTTGTGAACCGAGCATCTTGGTCACTCACGATCTCTGTCGGTACTCCAAAGAGCTTCACCACGGAGTGATAGAAAGCCTCAGCTGCTGCCTTGGCTGTGCAATTCTTGGTCACGGGGGTGAAAATCGCGTACTTGGAGAAGCATTCCATGACCACCATCACCGCCGTATAACCCCTCACCTCTGGAAATCTGGACACAAAGTCCATGGAAACTGATACCCAAGGCTTCTCTGGCACTGCCAAGGGTTGTAGGAGACTAGCCTCTGCTCGCCTCTCCACCTTGTCTTGTTGACAACCGAGACAAGTCTTGACGTATAACTCCACGTCGTCGGCCATCTTTGGCCACACATAGGACCTGGACAATAGGGCTAGCATCCGCTCACGGCCTGGATGTCCAGCCCAAGGACTATCGTGACTCTCCTTCATCAGCTGGTAGCGCAATCCCTCTCTGCTAGGGACAAGCAAACGGCCACCTTTGCCATAAAGCAGCCCATCTTCCAGCCAATACCGCCTCACCATCCCATCCTTGACTTGCTCCACTAGGAGTTGATAAGTCTTGTCCCCTAGGGTAGTGATCTTGACCTCCTAGAGGAAGTCGGAGGTAACTTGAGTTAAAGCCGCCAACTGGTCCGAAGTTTTCCGACTGAGCGCATCGGCTACTAGGTTGTGCCTACTCAGTAGGTGTTCCCACTCGAAGTCATACTCCGCTAGGAACTCTTGCCACCGTGCTTGCCTTGGTGACAACTTCGGTTGTGACTTGAAGAAGGTATTGGCGACGTTGTCCGTCTTGACCACGAATGTGGTTCCCAGCAGGTACACTCGCCACACCCTCAAGCAATGCACCACAACCAGCATCTCCTTCTCATGTGCTGAGTAGCACTGTTCAGCTGGCTTCAACTTCCAACTCTCGAACGCCATGGGATGTCCGTCTTGCACAAGAACTCCTCCTACAGCATGATCTGAGGCGTTCATATGCACCTCAAACGGCCTCTCAAAGTCTGGGAGCTTGAGCACGGGCTCCGTCACAATGGCGGTCTTCACCTTGGAGAACGCCACTTCACAATTCTCGTCCCATGTCCACTTATGCTCTTTCTGCAGCAGATTGGTCAAGGGACTCACCTTCTTTGAGTACCCCTTGATAAACTTGCGGTAGTAGTTGGCCAGCCACAAGAAACTCCGCAATTCGGTCACCGATTTTGGTGGAGGCCAATCCTGGATTGCCTCCACCTTCTTGGGGTCCATCCACACCTGCCCTTGGCCGATCACATGGCCAAGGAATTGAATCTCCTGCATGCCAAACTCGCACTTCTCCCTCTTCACATATAGGGAGTGTTGCCTAAGCCGCTCAAAAACAGCCTGCAAGTGCTGCACATGTTGTGCCAAGTCCCTGCTATACACGACAATATTGTCCAAATAGATGACCACAAACTGATCCAGCATGTCATGAAACACATCATTCATCAAGTTACAAAATGTGGCAGGAGCATTGGTCAAACCGAATGGCATGACTAGGAATTCAAAGGATCCATAACGAGTTACCATCATGGTCTTGGACTCGTCTCCTTTGGCGATGCGGACTTGCCAATATCCTGAACGCAAGTCCAGCTTGGAGAAGACCCTCGCCTCACCTGAGCAATCAAACAGGTCTGCAATCAAGGGCACCGCGTACTTGTTCTTTACCGTGACCTTGTTCAATCCACGGTAGTCGACACACAACCGGAGAGAGCCATCCTGCTTCTCCTAGAACAACACTGGGGCTCCACAAGGGGCTTTGGAGGGCTGGATCTTTCCCGCATCCAGCAACTCGGTCAACTGACTCCGCAGCTCTACTAGCTCCTTTGGGGACATTTGGTACGGGGCTTTGGTTGGGGGAACGGTGCCTGGCAGTAGTTCTATCTTGTGATCTACCGCTCGGCGCAGCGGTAGCCCTCCTGGCAACTCCTCCGGCATCACATCCTGGAATTGCTCGAGCACTTCCACAACCTCATGTGGAATCTCACGGTCCGCCTCCGTCTCCTGCATGTCCACTTCCTTAATAGCCGCAAGGTAAGTGGGATACCCCTTCTTCATTCCTCGTGCCAATTGCATTGCAGATACCTTCTCCGTGGCTACCTCCTCGGAGCGTGCAAGGCCTTGGTATCCTTGCACAAAACAGGGTCGTCGTGGATCTCCAATGACAATGCCTCCCACATGAGGCATGATGGTGATTGACGCATCTGCAAAGAAGCTATTCCCAAGGATGAGGTCGTAATCATCCAAAGGAACCACCATCAGATCGATTGTACCCTCCCAAGCCTCTATCTTGATGGGCACATCCCTTGCCAACCCACCCATTGGTTGGCTCTTGGAGTTCACCGCCTTCAATCGGCTGTGAGAGCGCTCCACTCGCAACTCCAAGGTTCGTATCATCCGATCTGATACGAATGTGTTGGTGGTGCCAGTATCCACCAAGGCTGATATCTGCTTGCCATTCAAGGTCACATCCATGAACAACAAACTGTGGCGTACCTTAGGGCACTCACTCCGCATAGTGTCGAGGGCCTGCAGTGGGGCAACACGCTGCACTTGGTCCTCGTCGGAGTCATCCGACCATAGGGCAGTAACCTTCCCCTCCCACTTTGGGCACTCCTTTGCCCTATGGGGTCCGTTACATATGAAGCAGCCCAGGTGCATCTGAGGATCCTTCCTTCCGTTGGCTCCCTCGATCACCTTCGCCTTCCCTTTGTCTGGTGGGGTCAGCTGCTTCTCCTTGCCCTTCCCTGACTTCCCTTTCAGGTAGGACTTGGACTTCTTGTCCTTGTCCATCGGCTGGGCCTTCTTGCTCCCCTCCTCGGTACGAGCAATCCGTAAGTCCAGCAGTGCGTCCGCCGCAGCTAAGGCAGAAGGAAGGTCTCTTACCCCTTGCCTCCTTAGCTCGAGTTGAGCCCAAGGTTGCAACCCCTTCAGGAACGTGTACAGCTTGTCCGTCTCTGACATATCCGTCATGTCCAGCATCAGTGTGCTAAACTCCTTCACATAGTCTCGCACTGGTCCGCTGTGCCTCAGCTTGGCCATCACATCCCGAGCAAGCCACGCTGTGTTGCTCGGCAGGAACTGCTCTTTCAGCTCCTTCTTTAGTGTCTCCCAAGTCTCCATCCGAGGTCTGCCTGCACTGATATCGTCTTGGACCCGGGTCCTCCACCATAGCTTCGCATCCTTGGCAAGGTACATGGTGCTGATCATCACCTTCTCGGCATCGGGGATCTTCGCAGCAGCCAAGTAGTTCTCCATATCCCATATGAAGTTCTCTAGATCCTTGGAACTCCTTGTTCCTTCAAACGCCTTTGGCTCCGGGACCTTCATCTTCCCATGAGGCTCATTCGATGGCCCCGCCTGGGACACCAGTTGCTGCTTGATCAGGACCACATCATCCTTCAGGGTCGCCACATCAAGCCTGATCGCCTTCAGCAGATCAGTCACGGTTCCTCCAAGATCATCGCCTTCACTGACGTTGTCCTCCAAAGCAGCAACGTGGGGTTCCAGCATAGTGGTCGGGTCTACTCGTCCAGTGAGCTCTGCAAGGCAGCCTTCTAGCACCGCCACTTGCTCCCACAACACTTCCAATGCCCTGGTCCACACGGTTGCTGATTGTAGGGTACGCGTGGTCTTTGACAAAGGGTATTCTCAACCCGAACGCAGCACCACTTTCACAGGTACTCCAGCTTGTCACAGACAAAACCTCCACTCTGATACCAACTATCACAGGGCTGATGCGGGTCACAAATTTTTCCGCACCCCACTAGGCGTCGACACTCCGCTTGCCGACCAGCCACACACACACCACGCGTACCATCGAGGTTGTTCAATCACAGAACCCCAAAAGCAACACCAAGGAACACAAGAACACAATTGAGAAAATGTAACTCGTATTCACATATATTACAAGTACATGAAAAATCCAACCCAAGACAGAACTCTTACACGCAGTCTCACAAGCCTAGGCCTTGTAGCCTCATGCTACTTGCACTCCCTACTCATCTCGTGCCTTCTCTCAAGAGCACCGAACTGCGGGTCCGACTTGACTTCCACTCCTTGGAATTTTGGGCCCTCTGTGCCTCCTGACTGCCCTGGTCATTCTTGCTGCTCTGCTGGCTTCTGCTCATGTGTTCTTGGTGTCCCCACAAAATGAGATTGCCCCCTTTATCTAGAGGAGCCTAGCGAGCCCGATATGGCAACTGATATATTAGAATCCCTTGATTCACTCCATCAGTTTTCCAATCTGTCCAATCCCTCCAGGATTGTGTCCATAACATATTGGTTGCCAAATCTGTCCAATCCCTCCAGGATTGTTTCCATAACAGATTGATTGCCATTCCCAGAGAAACATTCCCGGATTGTTCGCTTGGATTGACTTGGCGCCAGCTTAGCCTCGTCGACCCGATCCATCCTCCTCTAGGATCCACATCCATGATCTCCTTCCCAAGATCACGGTCGTCTGAGTGGGATTGCTGCGTCCACTGGTGCTCGAGCATGGTCAAGGACTTAACTGATCTCCACAAGTAGTCAACTCCCTTGCCGCTAAGTGCTGAGCCTCCCTTAGTGTCTGCCGGGCCTATTGAGTCGTGCGCACTCCTAGAGTGCCTTTGCGCGGTTGTATCAGGTTCACCAAATCTCCTAGAGCATTGCACCGTGCCTTGCTCATGGGCATCCTCACTACCCACCCATGCATTCGCCTACTTGTGCCTTGTGGCACTTCTTGGCCACAATCTGGTCCCTCAGCACACTGCCGAGCCTTGATCGGTTGATCCCTTCACCGGTGTCTCCGCGCACGCTTGTGTGACCATCTCCACACTTGCCCGCTTATGGACTTGCAATTGATCCCAACACCTCGCACTTGACTACCCGTGCATCCTTACGGGCATGCTATGCGCTACCACTACCCCGAGGTACGGCTTGTGGTACACATTCTCCGAGTCAAGAGTTCAGGGGTCTAACATAGCCTGTGGTCATGCAAGGCATCACTTGTGGTAGTGTGAGGTACAGCCTGGGGTCGATCAAGGGCTGTCTCCATGGTGGACCAAGCCATCGCTCGTGGTGGAACCAGGCACAGCTTGTGCTCTGGCAAGGCATTGCCTGTGGTAGAGAGAGGCACAGCCCCTGGTTGAGTGAGCCATCCCCCGTGGTGGAGCTAGGCCCAGCCCGTGGTCAAGCGAGGCACCACCCATGGTAGAGCTCGGTACTGCCCGTCAGCGACAGAGCACACAGCCCATGGTCGACTGTGGGCTGTCTCTATAGCTGACCAAGCCAACACCCATGGTCAAGCAACGCATCACCAGTGGTAGAGTGAGGGGCAGCCCATGGTTGATCGAGGGTAGTCTCCATGCTCGACCAAGCCATCGCCCATGGTAGAGCAAGGCAGAGCTAGTGGTCAAGCAAGGCATCACCCATGGTGGGGGAAGGCCCAGCTCGTGGTTGACCAAGGGCTGTCTCCGTGTTCAACCAATCCATTGCCCGTGGCAGGGCGAGGTGTAGCCTGTGGTCAAGTAAGGCATTGCCTGTGGTAGAGATAAGCTTCACCCATGGGGCCAGCCGGAGCCTGTGCTCAAGCAAGGTCGTGCTCGTCATAGAGCAAGGCGCATCTGTTGGTCGAGCTAGGTGTCGCCTGTAGTAGAGTGAGATGCAGCCCATGGTCTTCCGATGGCTGTCTCCATGGCAGAGAAAGGCACAGCCCATGGTCTAGCAAGACACAGCCTGTGGTTGACCGAGGGCTTCCTCCGTGGTCGAGCAAGGCTTCACCAGTGGGAGAGCTAGGCACTACCCATCAGTGACCGAGTGCACAGGTTGTGTTCGACCGAGGGCTATCTCTGTGGTCCAACAAGCCATCACTCATGGTAGAGCAAGGCACAGCCCGTGGTCAACCAAGCCATCGCCCCTGGTAGAGCCAGGCACAACCTGTTGTCTTACATGGCATCATGCGTGATAGTGCAAGGTGCTGCCTGTGGTTGACCGAGTCCTGTCTCTGTGATCAACCAAGACATCGCCTGCGGTAGAGTGAGGCACTGCCCATTGTTGAGCAGGTGCTACCCATAGTTGACCAAGAGTTGTCTTCATGGTCGACCAAGCCATTGCCCATGATAGAGCTAGGCACAGCCTGTGGTTGACCAAGGGTTGTCTTTGCAGTCAACCAAGCCATTGCCAGTGGTAGAGCAAGGCACTACCCGTGGTTGAGCTAGGCATCACCCATGGCAGAGTGAGGTGCTGCCTGTGGTCGACCAAGGACTGTCTTCATGGTCGACAAAGCCTTTGCCTTTGGTAGAGCAAGGCATAGCCCATGGTCGAGCAAGGCATCATCCATGATAGGGCGAGCTGCAGCCTGTGGTTGGCCAAGTGCATTCTCCATGGTTGAGCAAGCCAATGCCCATAGTAGAGCGAGGCACATCCCATGGTAGAGTGAGGCACGGCCCGTGGTAGAGCGTGGCATGGCCTGTGGTAGAGTGTGGCACAGCCTGTGGTCGAGCATGGCTTTGCCCGTGGTTGGGCAAGCCACAACCCTGTGGTCGGGTGAGGCATCACACGTGGTAGAGCTAGGTACTACCCGTCAACAATCGAGTGCACAGCCTGTGGTCGACCGAGGGCTATCTCTGTGGTCAACCAAGCCATCGCCCGTGGTAGAGCAAGGCACTGCCCGTGGTTGAGCAAGGCATCACCTGTGGAAATGCGAGGCACAGCCCGTGGTCAACTGATGGCTGTCTCCGTGGAGGACCAAGCCATCACCAGTGATAGAGCCAGGCACAGCCCCTGGTTGAGGATGGCATCGCACATGATAGAGCAAGGCACTGCCCATCGTTGATTGAGGGATGTCTCCGTGCTCAACCAAGCCATCGCCTATGGTAGAGCAAGGCACTGCCCATGGTCAAGCTAGGTGTCACCCATATTAGATTGAGCCAGGGTTGAGCAAGGCATCGCCCTTCTTAGAGCGAGGCACACCTGGTGGTTGACTGAGGGCTGCCTACTTGGTCGACCAAGCCAGTGCCCACAGTTGGGCAAGGCATAGCCTGTGGTTGGGCAAGGTGGTGCCGGTGGTAGGGTGAGGCGCAGCCCGTGGTCAACCAAGCCATTGCCCATGGATGAGCAAGGCATCTCCCACGGTTGAGTGAGGCACAGATCGTGGTCTACCGAGGGCAGTCTCCATGGTTGAGCAAGGCAACACTTGTGGTTGAGCAAGGCATAGCCCATGGTAGACCCAGGCACAGCCCATGGTCAAGCAAGGCATCATCCATGGTAGAGACGGGCAAAGCCCATGGTCGAGAAAGGCATCACCATTGGTAGAGCAATGCACAACTCGTGGTTGATTGAGGGCAATCTCCATGGTAGACCAAGCCATTGCCCATGGCAGAGTGAGGCACAGTCCGTGGTTGAGCAAGACATTGCCTGTGATAGAGCGAGACACTGCATGACTACGACTGAGGGCATAGCCTGTGGTCAACCAAGGGCTGTCTCTGTGGTCGACCAAGTAGTGACTTGTGATAGAGCAAGGTACTACCCATGGTCAAGCATGGCGTAGACTATGGTCAACCAAGGCATCGCCCATGGTAGAGTAAGGCACTGCCTGTGGTTGACCTAGCGCTATCACCATGGTAGAGCAAGGCACTGCCAATGAGCAACCAAGTGCACAACCCATGGTCAATGAAGGCATTGCCCATCATCAACCAAGGGCTGTCACCTTGGTCAAGTGAGGCATCGCCCATGGTAGAGTAAGCCACTGCTGGTCAGTGATTGAAACACAATACGTGGTCGACCGAGGGCAATGTCCATCATCGACCAACCCATCACCTGTGGTAGGATGAGGCACTACCAGTGGTCAAACAAGACATCACACATCATAGAGTGAGGCATGGCCCGTGGTCAACTGAGGCCTCCCTCTGTGGCCGACCAAGCCATCACCTGTGGTGGAGCCTGGCACAATCTGTGGACAAGCAAGGGATCGCCCGTGGTACAGCGATATGCAGCCCATGGTTGACTGGGGGCTGTCTCCATGGTCAACCAAGCCATCACCCGTGGTAGAGCATGGCACAGCCCATCGTCGAGTGAGGCATCACCAGTGGTGGAGTGAGGCACAGCTTGTGGTCAACTGAGGGCTGTCTCCAGGGTCAACCAAGCCATTGCCCATCATTGAGCTAGGCGCAGCCCATGGTGGAGCAAGGCATCACCCGTAGTAGAGCAAGGCACAGCCCATGGTTGACCAAGGGCTATCTCCATGGTCAACCAAGCCATCGCCCATGGTAGAGGTAGGCACAGCCCATGGCTGAGCAAGTCACTGCCCGTGGTACAACAAGGCATCGCCCGTGGTACAGCGAGGGACAGACCATGGTTTACCAAGGCATTTTCCATAGTATAGTAAGGCACTGCCCGTGGTCGACCTAGCATTGTCACCATGGTCGATCAGGGCATTGCCCCATGATCGACCAAGGGCTGTCACCATGTTACAACAAGGCACTGCCCATGACCGATCAAGTGCACAACCCATGGTTGATCAAGACATCGCTCGTCATCCACCAAGAGCTGTCACCTTGGTTGAGCAAGGCATTGCCCATGGTAGACCAAGGCACAGCCCGTGGTCAACCGAGACCTGTCTCCCTGGTCAACCAAGCCATCACCCATCATAGAGCAAGGCACTGCCTGTGGTCGTGCAACGCAACGCCGATGGTAGAATGAGGCACCGCCTGTGGTCGACCGAGGGCTATCTCCACGGTCGACCAAGCCATTGCCCATGGTAGATCAAGGCACGGGCCTATGGTCGAGCAAGGCATCACCCATGGTAGAGAGAGGCATAGCCTATGGTAGAGCCCTTGGTCTCATTACCCGAGCTCCCTAATATGCTAAAGACTGTAGAGACCCACCTTGTGAAGGATAAGGGTTAGGTCTTGTTAGTGGGAGGCACCTCCAATAAGAAGGTGAAGAAGAACCCTAAAAAGGGAAAATCTTCTTACAATGCTATGAAACCTAAAGGAAATATCAAGAAGAAAGGAAAAGAGAAAGTCTCTAAGAAAGGCACCTGCTTCCATTGTGGGAAGGATGGTCATTAGAAAAGGAACTGCTAGTTATATCTTGCAGAAGTGAAGCAACAGAAGGCTTCTAAAGCCAATTCTTCAGGTGCATTTGTTATTGAGGTTAATATGTCATTAACTAATTCTACTTCATGGGTATTGAATACTGGATGTGGTTCTCTTATCTGCA
Source organism: Sonneratia alba (assembly GCA_900174645.1). Classification (NCBI taxonomy): domain Eukaryota; kingdom Viridiplantae; phylum Streptophyta; class Magnoliopsida; order Myrtales; family Lythraceae; genus Sonneratia; species Sonneratia alba. The sequence goes on from FWPY01000060.1 coordinate 1,631,609, forward strand.
ATATGTTGCAGGGACTGAGAAGAAGTAGAAACCTGAACAAAGGGAGTACGACTTACGAGCTGGAAATGGTGCAAGAGTTGCAGCTTTAGTAGTAGGAAACCTTTTGTTTTCATCTACCTTCGGGGAAAAACTATTGAGCTTAATAATTGTTATTATGTTCCATTTTTTTCATGTTGAATAAGTTAAGAAAAGGAAAAGGGATGATTTGAACTTCACATATCTCTGGCATTTAAGACTTGGTCATGTTAACAAGAATAGGATTAATAAGTTGTATAAGAATGGGTATTTTGACCCATACGATTATAAATCACTACCAACTTGTGAATCCTGTCTCAAAGGAAAAATGACTAAGGCTCCATTTACTAGACATGGAGAAAGGGCATAAGAGTTGTTAGAGTTGGTCCATATTGATGTCTGTGGACCAATGACAACTCAAGCTAGAGGAGGATATTCCTACTTTATAACATTCACAAATGATATGTCTAGATTTGGATATGTGTATTTAATGAAATACAAATCCGAGGCCTTTGACAAATTCAAGGAATATCGAGTAGAAGTTGAGAAACAAATTGGAAAGTGTATTAAGGCCATTCGATCAGATCGAGATGGCAAATACCTGACTAGGGAGTTTCTAGATTATCTCAAAGGAAATGGAATAGTTTCTGAATGGACTCCTCTTGGGACACCTCAACACAATGGGATAGCTGAGAGCAGAAATCGTACTCTATTAGATATGATGCAATCCATGTTGTGCTTCACTAATCTCCCCATATCATTTTGGGGATATTCTCTTGAAACCGCCATCTACCTTTTAAATAAATTTCCCACTAAGTCTACATCTAGCACTCCATATGAGATTTGGAAGGGTAAGAAACCAAGTCTTAAGCATTTAAAGATATGGGGCTGCCTGGCTTATGTGAAAATACAAGATCCAGGCAAACTTGGTACAAAATCAGAAAAATGTAGATTTGTGGGATACCCTAAAGAAAGTTTGGGTACTACTTTTACTCTAGCACTAAACAAAACGTATTTGTCAACAGACATGCCACTTTCTTAGAGAAAGAGTTTATCTAGGATAGTGGGAGAGGAATAAATGTAGAACTTAATAAAGTTCTTAACCCACAGCCAACCTTGCATCAATCGATGGAATAGGTTAATATAAAATCAGTTAACTCACCAAGACCACCTCTATCTCCTTGGAGAACTATAAGAGTGCGTAAAGCACCTCAAAAATTGAATCTGGTCATTGAGAATGATCAAGCTTCAAGTGTTATGGATGTCGATGATCAACAAAATTATGAAGAAGCTGTCAAAAGTGTTGACAACAAAAAATGGGAAATTGCCATGAAATTTGAGATGGAATCTATGTACTCCAACAAAGTATGGACTTTGATGGATACACCGGAGGGAACAACTCCCATTGGGTGCAAATGGGTCTTTAAAAGAAAGATTGGAGTAGATGGCAATGTTGAAACATACAAGGCCAGATTGGTTGCAAAAGGTTTCAAACAAAAACATGGTGTTCATTATGATGAGACCTTTTCACCACAAGCAATGCTCAAGTCCATCGGGATTTTGCTTGCTATAGCTGCATACTATGACTATGTGATATGGCAAATGGATGTCAAAACTGCTTTCCTTAATGGAAATCTTGAGGAAGACGTCTATATGACACAACTGAAGGGATTTGTCTCTTCTATTGCACCAAACAAAGTATGCAAGCTGCAAAAATCCATTTATGGGTTAAAGCAAGCTTCAGGGAGCTGGAACATCTATTTTGATGAGACAGTCAAAAGGCTTGACTTCATAAAAATTGAGGATGAACCTTGTGTTTACAAAAAGGTCAGTGGGAGTGCTATCATTTTTCTCATGCTATATGTAGATGACATATTGCTTATCGGGAATGACGTGCCAATGTTATAGTTAGTCAAAGTTTGGCTTTCTAAGAACTTCTCCATGAAGGATTTGGGAGAAGCATCCTATATATTGGGAATAAAGATCTATAGAGATAGATCTAATAGGTTGCTTGGTTTATCCCAATCTAGGTACATTGATACTGTGTTAAAAAGGTTTAACTTGCAAGGTAGTAAGCATGGATACTTGCCTATGAGTCATGGCATTTGTCTTTCCAAGAAGATGTCACCAAAAACATATGCAGAGAGACAGAGAATGAATGGGATTCCTTATGCTTTTGCAGTAGGGTCCATCATGTATGCCATGCTCTATACCAGGCCTGATGTGGCTTATGCTTTAGGAGTTACAAGCAGATTTCAAGCCGATCCAAGAGAAGAACATTGGAAAGTAGTAAAGAACATTCTCAAGTACTTAAGAAGAACTAGAGATGTTTTTCTAGTGTATGGTGGATTAGATTTGAAACTAGAGGGATATATAAACTCTAGTTTTCAAACAGATCCGGACAACAGTAAATTTGTATCAGGGTACGTGTTCACCCTGAACGGTGGGACTATAAGTTGGAAGAGTTCTAAATAGCCCACTATAGCTAATTCAGTGACTAAAGCAAAATACATTGCTGCAAGTGAAGCCGCAAAGGAAGGAGTATGAATAAAGAAGTTTATCATTGAACCAGGAGTCATTCCACAAATAGCCAACCTGGTGGCCTCTATATTGCGATAATACCGAGGCAGTTGCACTGGCAAAGGAACCAAGATCCCACCATAGGTTAAAGCACATCCTAAGACGGTATCACCTAGTTCAAGAAATTGTTGGAAGAGGTGATATCAATGTCAAGCAAGTCGACACAAAGAACAAGGTTGCAGATCCTTTCACTAAACCATTGTCGCAGCAACAATTTTACCACCACTTAGAGAGTATGGGTATTAGATACCATGGCGATTGGCTTTAGTGTAAGTGGGAGATTGTTAGTATTAGTGCCCTAAGTCCAATCGCATATGATGTAATTGGAGTTATTTTACATTCATAAAATATAATTGAGGCATTTTATTCATCATGTGCTGCATATTTTGATGAAACCCATAAATTAGAATAATGGTTTTAGGGTCATAATGAGATTATGCCAGTGAGACCTAAGATCTCAAAAGTCCTAATCTAAAATTGTTCCTAGTTGTAGATCACTGAGTCCGGGATCAGTGATCCGTGAAACTAGTACACTTGTTATATGCTTTATGGTAGAGGGTAACTTATCTCACTGTTACCTATGAAGAGTCACTAATATAAGAGTGTAGGTGCTTGTTGTAGAACAAGTTCACTAAACTGACACGCTTGAGGAAAACCTAATAGATACTCATGTAAATGTCAATAGGTAATTCCTCTAGTGATAGTACGTGTAAGTAGTCCTCAGACCTGAGATTACCATAGCACCTTATAACTGTTAAATTGAGGTTTTGTTTTATCCCTTAACGTGACTTTTACAGACATGTGCAGGGTATTCTGGACCCAAAGAAACTCTTATGGAGGTGGTGAGTAATCAACAACGAATCGGTTACTCTTCACGAGAGGGGAGAATGTCTTATGCGTTCTACTTAGTATTAACTCAGGAAATCTTTGGCCAGAGTAGGATGAAAATCGAAAAGGAGTTTCCTGTATTTTTCATGATTGAGTCTAATACTTGAGAACAGTAGTGCATATGAATAAATATTGGGATTTGACATTACATCCATATCCTAACTTATTTGAGACATTGTACAACCGAATGATTTAATTACATGGGAACTAATCACCAAAGGGTGTTTGATCTTTTGATTGATCCTCACCATTTGGGTAGTCATGATATGTTGCTAGACGTCAACTTGACTTGTGGGTTTAAATGATTAAGGGTTAATTAGCTAGTCTTAATAAAGGGTTTAATGAGATTGAGCCCACTGCCGAATTGGTGTGGAGCCCAATGGGTCACACACAATATAGGTAATTTCTCGTAACGAAATTTAAATATGTTAAATTTTGAATTGGGTTTTAGAATTTCGCTAGCATGAATTGAGCTCGTAATGGTCACATGTCTTATTGGATAAGAATATTATGCGATTAAATATTCGATTAGATTTTAGAAATCTTATTGATAAATATTCTCTCGATAATATCTAAAAGATTTTTGAAATCACGGAAGATTGACTGAAGATTTATTTTATGTGATTTGATTTACTAAAATAAATAAAACCAACTCCCTTCGGCCGAGGGTGATCGACGAAGTGATTGACCAAGAGACAAAAGAGAAGAAAAAATCAATCAACCCTCCTTTTGTGACAACCAAGAGAAAGAAGGGAAAAATATGCATTCGTGTGGTGACCGTTTGTGAGAATTGTTCTCAATCTCTACGAGGAAACCTAGTGTGGATATCGTGGAGGGTGTGCACGTGCACACCTAGTCAAAGGATCGACTCCAAAAGGTTTGCAATTTGTGGATCTAGGTTTTTTTAGACACGACATCAACATCCGGATTCAAACACAAAGATTGAACACAGTTTTTGTTAGGTATATATTCTAAACCTATTCTAGTTAGGATTCTGAATTACTTCAAAGGTATCATTAGATTCAGGAATAAATTTTTGAAATTTACGTTTCTGCTGCGTTATCAATTCCCAACAAGCAACAACCGTGGTCAAGCAAGGCATTGCCTATGGTAGAGTGAGGCACAGCCTGTGGTCAACTGAGGGTTGTCTCCATGCTCGACCAAGCCATCACATGTGGTAGAGCAAGGCTCAACCCATGGTTGAGCAAGGCACTACCCATGAGCAACCAAGTGCACAACCAATGGTCAATCAAGGCATCACCCATGGTCACGCAAGGCAACGCCCATGGTAGATCAAGGCACTGCCCATGGTCAACCAAGAGCTATCTCCTTGATCGACCAAGCCATCGCCCATCATAAAGCATGGCATAGCCCATGGTTGACCGAGGGTTGTCTTCATGCTCGACCAAGCCATCGCCCATGGTAGAGCTAGGCACAGCCCGTGGTTGAGCAAGGCACCATCTATTCTAGACCAAGCCATCGCCCATGGTAGGGTGAGGCAAAGCCTGTGGTCAAGCAAGGCATCGGCAATGGTAGAGCAAGGCACATCCCGTGGTCGAGCAAGCCATTGCCCGTGGTCGAGCAAGGCATCGCCCGTGGTGGAGTGAGTCATAGACAATGGCCAACTGAGGGCTGTCTCTGTGGTCGACCCATCCATCACCCATGGAAGAGCAAGGCACAGCCCGTGGTCGAGCATGGCATCACTCATGCTAGAGTGAGGCACTGCCTGTGGTCAACCAAGGGTTGACTCCATGGTCCACCAAGCCATCGCTGGTGGTAGAGCGTGGCACTACCTGTGGTTGACCAAGCCATCACCCATGGTAGAGCGTGGCACTACCTGTGGTCAAGCAAGGCATTGCCCATGGTAGAGCAAGGCACTGCCTGTGGTCAACTGAGGGCTGTCTCCATTGTTGACTAAGCCATCGCCCATGGTCGAGCAAGGCATCGGCAATGGTAGAGCAAGTTACATCCCATGGTCAACCAAGCCATTGTCCATGGTAGAGCGATACACAGCCCGTCATTGACCAAGCCATCGTCCATGGTAGAGAGTGGCATAGCATGTGGTCCACCATAGAATCGCTGGTGGTAGCGCAAGGTGCTGCCCGTGGTCAACCAAGCCAACGCCCGGGGTAGAGCCATGCACTGCCCATGGTCTAGCAAGGCATTGCCCATGGTAGAGCAAGGCATAGCCCGTGGTCGACATAGGGCTGTCTCCATCATTGACCAAGCCATCACTCGTGATAGAGCAAGGCACAGCCCGGTGTTGACCAAAAGCTGTCTCTGTGGTTGAGCAAGGCATTGCCTGTGGTAGAGTGAGGCACAGCCCATTGTCAGGCAAGGCATCGCCCTTGGTAGAGCGAGGCAATGCCTGTCAGCAACCGAGCACATAGCCCACAGTCGACTGACAATTGTTTCCTTGGTCAACCTAGCCATTGCTGCTGGTAGAGCAAGGCACAGCCCAGTATTGACCAAGGGCTGTCTCAGTGGTTGAGCAAGGCATTGCCCATGGTAGAGCAACACATAGCCCGTGGTCAACCGAGGGCTTTCTCTGTGGTTGTGCCAGGCATTGCCCATGGTTGAGCGAGGCACAGCCCATGGTTGACTGAGAGCTGTCTCTGTGGTCAAGCAAGCCATCGCCAGTGGTAGAGCGAGGCACAGCCTGTGGTCAAGCAAGGCATCTCCTGTGGTAGGGCTAGGCACAGCCCATGGTCGACTGAGGGCTGTCTCCATGGTTGACCTAGGCATCGCCCTTGGTTAAGCCAAGCGTAGCCCATGGTCGAGCAAGGCATCGGTCGTGGTAGGGCGAGTCGCAGCAAGTGGTCTACCAAGGGCTGTCTCTGTGATCGACCTAGCCATCGCCCGTGGTAGAATGAGGCACAGCCTGTGGTTGACTGAGGGCTGTCTCCGTGCTTCACCAACCTATCGCCTGCAGTAGAGCAAGTCGGAGCTCGTGGTCGAGCAGGGCATCACCTGCAGTAGAGCGAGGTGTAATTCGTAGTCAACCAAGCCATCGCCCATGGTAGAGGAAGGCACATCCTGTGGTCGAGCAAGGCATCACCTGTGGTAGAGCGAGGCACCTCCCATGGTTGACCAAAGGCTGTCTTCGTCATTGAGCAAGGCATAGCCCATGGTAGAGTGAGGCATAGCCCATGGTCGAGCAAGGCACAGCCTGTGGTCAACCAAGCCATCACACATTGTAGAGCGAGGCACAGCCCATGGTCGACCAAGCCATCAACCGTGGTAGAGAGAGGCACTGCCTGTGGTCTAGGGAGGCAAAGCCTGTGGTCAAGCAAGGCATTGCACTTCGTACAGTGAGGCACAGCCGTGGTCAACCAAGGCATCACCTGTGGTTGAGCAAGGCATATCCCATGGTTGACTAAGCCATGGCCCATGGTAGAGTGAGGCACAGCCTGTGGATGAGCAAGGCATCGCCCGTGGTAGAGCAAGGCACGGCCTGTGGTTGACCAAGGCATTGCCATGGTCAACCAAGCGCTGTCACCATGGCGAACAAGCCATTGCCCATGGTAGAGCGAGGCTGAGCCCATGGTAGAGCAAGGCATCACCTGTGGTAGAGCGAGGTGCAGCCCATGGTCGACCGAGGACTGTCTCCGTGGTCAACCAAGCCATCAACTGAGGTAGAGTGAGGCACAGCCCATGGGGGAGCAAGGCATCGCCGGTGGTAGAGTGAGGTGCGGACCGTGCCCGACCAGGGGTTGTCTCCATGGTCAACCAAGCCATCACCTGTGGTAGGGCGAGGCACAGCCAGTGGTCGAGTAAGGCATCGCCTGTGGTAGAGCAAGGCGCAGCCCATAGTAGACTGAGGGCTATCTTCATGGTCAACCAAGCAATCGCCGATGGTAGAGCGAGGCACAGGTTGTGGTCCAGCCAGGCATCGCCCATGTTAGAGCAACGGCACATCCTGTGGTCGACCAAGCCATACCCCATGGTAGACCAAGGCACAGCCCATGGTTGAGCAAGGCATTGGCCATGGTAGAGTAAGGAACAGCCTGTGGTTGGACAAGGCATTACCCTTGGTAGAGTGAAGCACTGCCTGTGGTCAACTGAGGGTTGTCTCCATGGTTGACCAAGCCATCGCCTGTGGTAGAACAAGGCACACCCCGTGGTCAACCGAGGGCTGTCTCCATGGTCAATGAAACCATCACCCCCGGTAGAGCAAGGCACAGCCCATGGTTAAGCAAGGCATCGCCCATGGTAGTGCAAGGTATCACGCGTTGTAGAGCGAGGCACTGCCCATCAGCGACCGAGTGCATGGGCCATGGTTGACCGAGGGCTATCTCCGTAGCCAACCAAGCCATCGCCCGTGGTAGAGCAACACACCACCCGTGGTCGAGCAAGGCATCGCCCATGGTAGAGAGACACAGCCTGTGGTTGATTGAGGGCTGTCTCCATGGTCAAACAAGCCATTGCCCGTGGTAGAGCAAGGCACAGCCCGTGGTAGAGTGAGGCACATCCCATGGTCGACAAAGCCATAGACTGTGGTAGAGCAAGCCATAGCCCCTGGTCGACTGAGGGCTGTCTCCATGGTCAACCAAGGCATCGCCTGCAGTAGAGCAATGCACAGCCTGTGGTCAACTGAGGCATAGCCCATGCTAAAGCAACGCACAAGCCATTGTCGAGCAAGGCATAGCCCTTGGTAGAGTGAGGCACAGCCCATGGTCAACCGAGGCCTGTCTCCAAGGTTGACCAAGCCATCGCCCATGGTAGAGAAAGACATCACCCATGGTAGAGCGTGGCACAGCCCGTGGTAGAGCAAGGCACGGACCACGGTCAAGCAAGGCATTGCCTGTTGTAGAGCAAGGCACATCCTGTGGTTGACAAAGCCACAGCCTGTGGTAGAGTGAGGCACAGCCCGTGGTTGACCGAGGCCTGTCTCCACGGTTGACCATGCCATCACCCGTGCTAGAGCAAGGCGCAGCCAGTGGTCGAATGAGGGCTGTCTTGATGGTTGACCAAGACATCACCAGTGGTAGAGTGAGGCACAGCCTGTGGTTGGGCAAGGCATTGCCTGTGGTAGAGCAAAGCATGGCCTGTGGTTGACCAAGGAATTGCCTGTGGTAGAGGCAGGCAGAGCCCATGGACTAGCAAGGCATCACCCGTGGTAGATCGAGGCGAAGCCTGTGGTCAACCACCGGCTGCCTCCATGGTCAACCAAGGCATTGCCCCTGGTAGAGCAATGTACACCCTGTGGTCAAGCAAGGCACCGCCCATGGTAGAGCAAGGCACATCCCGTGGTTGACCAGGCCATTGCCCGTGGAAGAGCCAAGCAAAGCCTGTGGTCAAGCAAGGCTTCGTCCATGGTAGAGCAAGGCACAGCCCATGGTCGGGCAAGGCATCACCCTTGGTAGAGCGAGGCATAGCCTGAGGTCAACCGAGGGCTGTCTCCAAGGTCAACCAAGCCATCGCCCATGGTAGAGCAAGGCATAGCCTGTGGTCAAGCAAGGCATTGCCCATGGTAGAGCATCGCACAGCCTGTGGTTGACTGAGGACTGTCTTGGTGGTCGACCAAGCCATTGCTTGTGGTAGAGCAAGGCACAGCCTGTTGTCCATCAAGGCATCGCCCATGGTAGTGCAAGGCACTGCCCGTCAGTGACTGAGCACACAACCCATGGTTGATCGATGGCTGTCTCCATGGTTGACCAAGCCATCGCCAGTGGCAGAGCAAGTTAGTACCCGTGAGCGACTGAGTGCACGACCTGTGGTTGACCAAGGGCTGTCTCTGAGGTTGACCTAGCCATCGCCTGTGGTATTGCAAGGCACAGCCCATGGTAGAGCAAGGCATCGCCCATGGAAGAGCGACACACAGCCCATGGTCAAGGAAGGCATCGCTCGAGGTAGAGCCAGGCACGGCCCCTGGTCAAGCAAGGTGTCACCCTTGGTATAGCATGGCACAGCCTGTGATGGCTCACGGTAGAGCAAGGCACAGACCATGGTCGACCAAGGCATTGCCCGTTGTTGAGTATGGCACTGCCCGTGGTCGACCTACCTAGCACTGTCACCATGGTTGATCAGGGTGTAACCACATGATTGGCCAAGGGCTGTTGCCCTGGTAGAGCAAGGCACTCCCCATGAGTGACCGAGTGCACAACCCAGGGTTGCTCAAGGCATCACCCGTCATCAACCTAGGGCTGTCACCTTGGTTGAGCAAGGCATCACCCATGGTAGAGCAAGGCACTGCCCATCAGCAATCACGCACACAGCCTGTGGTCGAACAATTGCCGTCCCCTTGGTCGACCAAGCCATCGCCAGTGGTAGAGCAAGGCAGTACCCATGAGTGACCGAGCGGACAGCTCATGGTCAACCGAGGGTTGTCTCTGAGGTCAACCAAGCCATCGCCCATGGTAGAGCTTGGCACAGCCCATGGAAGAGTGAGGCACAGCCCATGGTAGAGCAAGGCATCACCTGTGGTTGAGCAAGGTGCAGCACTTTGTCCACGGGCTGTGCGTTGCTCTAGGATGGGTGATACCTTGCTCGACCACAGGCTGTGCCTTGCTCTACCTTGGGTGATACCTTGATCGACCATGGTGATAGTGCATGGTCGACCATGGGCCATGCCTTGCTCTACCATGGGTGAAACCTTGCTCCACCATGGCCTGTGCCTTGCTCTACCACCAGCGGTGCCATGCTCTAACACAAGCAATGGCTTGGTTGATCAAGGGCTGTGCATCGCTCTACCATGGGCAATGCCTTGTTCAACCACGGGCTGTGCCTCGCTCTACCATGGGCGATGCCTCACTCAACCATGGGCAATGGCTTAGTTGACCACGTGCTGTGCCATACTCTACCATGGGTGATGCCTTGCTCGCTCAGGGCAGTGCCTTGCTCTACCACGGGCTATACCTTGCTCCACCATGGCCTGTGCCTTGCTCTACCACGGCCAATGGCCTGGTCGACGAAGGGCTGTGCATTGCTCTGCCACAGGCGATGGTTTGTTTGACCTCAGAGGCAGCCCTTGGTTGACCATGGGTTGTGCACTCGGTCACCCATGGGCAACACCTTGCTCTACAACAGGCAATGCCTTGCTCGACCATGGCAGCAGCCCTTGGTTGAAGGTGGGTGATGCCTTGCTCAACCACAGGTTGGGCGGTGGCTTGCTCTACCACAGGCAATGCCTTGGTCAACCATGGCGACAGCCCATGGTCGACCACGGGCAGTGTCTTGCTGTACCATGGGCGTTGCCTTTGTCAACCACGAGCTGTGCCTTGCTCTACTGCAGGCCATGGCTTGGTTGACCATGGGCTGTGCCTTGCTCTACCAAGGGTGATGCCTTTGACCACAGGCAATGCCTGGCTCTACAACAGGCGATGCCATGCTCGACCATGGGTTGTGCCTTGCACTATCAGAGGCGAGGGCTTGATCGACCATGGGATGTGCCTAGCCCTACCACAGGCAATGGCTCAGTCGACCGTGGGGATAGCCCTCAGTCGACTACAGGCTATGTGCTCGCTTGCTCATGGGCAATGCCTTGCTCTACCACGGGTGATGCCTTGCTCGACCATGGGCTGTACCCTGCTCTACCATGGGTAATGTCTTGGTTGACCATGGGCTGTGCCTCGCTCTACCACGGATGGGGGCTTGGTCAACCACAGGATGTGCCTTGCCCTACCACGGGCGATCCCTTGCTTGACCATGGAGATAGCCCTCGGTCGACTGTGGGCTGTGCCTCGCTCTACCATGGGCGATGCCTTGGTCAACCATGGAGATAGCCATCAGTTGACCACGAGCTGTGCCTAGCACAACCATGGGCAATGCCTTGCTCGACCACGGGCTGTGCCCTGCTCTACCATGAGCGATGGCTTGGTCGACATGGAGACAGCCCTCGGTCGACCACAGGCTGTGTGCTCGGTCGCTAACGGGTGGTGCTTACCTCTACCATGGGTGATGCCTTGGTTGACCATGAACTGTGCCTAGCGCAACCATGGACGATGCCTTGCTTGACCACAGGCTGTGCCCTGCTCTACCATGAGCAATGGCTTGGTCAGCCAGGGAGACACCCCTCGGTTGACCATGGGCAGTGCGCTCGGTTGCTAACAGGCTGTGCTTAGCTCTACCACTGGTGTTGCAATGGCTTGTTTGACCACGGGTGATGCATTGCTTGACCATGGCTGTGCCTTGCTTTAACATGGGCAATGGCTTGGTTGACCAGGGGCTATGCCTTGCTATACCACAGGCAATGCATTCTCAACCATGGGCTGTGCCTTGCTCTACCATGGGTGATGGCTTGGGTTAGCACGGAGTTAGCCCTCAGTCAGCGATGGGCTGTGTGCTCAGTCGCTCATGTGCAGTGCCTTGCTTGACCCCATGTGTTGCCTCACTCGATGATATGCTGTGCCTTGCTCTAGCAAGGGCAATGGCTTTGTCAACTTTGAAGACATCCCTCAGTTGATCATGGGCAATGCCTTGGTCTGCCACAGGCAATGGCTTGGTCGACCACGGAGATAGCCCTCGGTCGACCACGGGCTGTGCCTTCCTCTTCCATGGGCGATGGTTCGGTCGAGCATGGGCTGTATGCTCGGTCTTTCATGGGCTGTGCCTGGCTCTACCTCGGGCGATGCCTTGCTCGACCATGGGCTGTGCCTTGCTCTACCATGGGCAATGGGATGTTCGACCACGAGTTGTGCCTCACTCTACCATGGGTGAAGTCTTGCTCAACCACAAGCTGTGCCATGTCCAACCACGGGCAATGGCTTGGTTGGCCATGGATACAGCCCTTGGTTAACCACGGGCTGTGTGCTTGGTCTCTCACGAGCAGTACGTAGCTCTACCATGGGCAATGGCTTGGTTAACCACAGGTTGTGCCTCACTCTACCACAGGTGATGGCTTGGGCAACCAAGGAGACAGCCCTCAGTCAGCCACAAGCTGTGCACTCAGTCGCTCATGGGCGGTGGCTTGCTCTACCATGGGCGATGCCTTGCTCAACCACAGGCTGTGCCTATCTCTACCATGGGAGTTTCCTTGCTCGACCACGGGCTGTGAGTTGCTCTACCACTGGCAATGGCTTGTTCAACCATGCTCGCCCTAGCACAGGCGATCTGTTGCTTGACCACAGGCTGTGCATTGCTTTAACATGGGCAAAGGCTTGTCTGACCGCAGGCTGTGCCTTGCTCTACCGTGGATCATGCCTTCACTACCACAGGCTGTGCCTTGGTCTACCATAGGTGATGGCCCGGGTGACAACGGAGACAGCCCTCAGTTGGCCACGGGCTATGTGCTCGGTCGCTCATGGGCAGTACCTTGCACCACCCCAGGCGATGCCTTGCTTAACCATGGGCTGTGCCTTGCTCTACGAAGGGTGATGGCTTGGTCGACCACAGAGACAGTCCGAGGTCGACCACGGGCCGGAGACAGCCCTCTGTTGACCACTGGCTGTGCCTTGCACTTCCATGGGCAATGGCTCAGTTGAGCACAGGCTATACGCTCAGTCTCTCACAGGCAGTGCCTGGCTCTACCTCAGGTGATGCCTTGCTCGACCCCGGGCTGTGCCTTGCTTTACCAAGGGCAATGGGATGTTCAACCACAGGCTGTGCCTCGCTCTACCACGGGTGATGGGTTGCTCAACCAAGGGCTGTGCCTTGCCCAACCACGGGTGATGGCTTGGTTGACCACAGTGAGAGCCCTTGGTTGACCATGGGCTATGTGCTCGGTTGCTCACGGGCAGTGGCTTGCTCTACCACTGGCAATGCCTTGCTCCACCACGGGCTGTGTTTTGCTCTACCAGGGGCGACGCCTTCTCAACCAAGGGCTGTGCCTCACTCTTCCACGGATGATGCCTTCTCCAGTACTGGCTGTGCCTCACTCTACCGTGGGCGATGCCTTCTCGACCACTGGCTGTGCCTTGCTCTACCACAGGCAATGGCTCGGTCGACCATGGGGAAAGCCCTCGGTCAACCATGGACTATGTGCTTGGTCGCTCACAGGCAGTGCGATATGCTCTACCATGGGCAATGCCTTGCTCCACCATCAGCCTATGTCTTGCTCTACCACAGGTGATGCCTTCACAACCACAGGCTGTGCCTCACTCTACCACAGAGACAGCCCTCGGTCGACCATGGACTGTGTGCTCGGTTGCTCACGGGCAGTGCCTTACTCTACCACGGGCAGTGCCTTACTCTACCACGGGCAATACCTTGCTCCACCATGGGCTGTGCCTTGCTCCACCATGGGCTATGCCTTGCTCTACGACAGGTAATGCCTTGCTCGACTACGGGTGATGCCTTCTCGACCACGGGCTGTGCCTGGCTCTTCCAAGGGCAATGTCTTCTCGACCACGAGTTGTGCCTCGCTCTACCACGGGCTGTGCCTGGTTCTTCCATGGGCAATGTCTTCTCGTCCACAAGCTGTGCCTCACTCTACCATGGGCGATGCCTTCTTGACCATGGGCTGTGCCTTGCTCTACCACGGGTGATGCCTTGCTTGACCACAAGCTGTGCCTTGCTCTACCACAGCAATGCCTTGCTTGATGATGAGCGATGCCTTCTCGAACACGGTTTGTGCCTGGCTCTTCCATGGGCAATGTCTTCTCAACCATGGGATGTGCGTCACTCTACCATGGGCAATGCCTTCTTGACCATGGGCTGTGCCTTGCTCTACCATGGGCGATGCATGGGTTGACCATGGAGAAAGCCCTCGGTCGACCACGGGCTACGTGCTTGGTCACTCACAGGCAGTGCGATGCTCCACCACGGGCAATGCCTTGCTTGATGACGAGTGATGCCTTCTTGAACACGGCCTGTGCCTGGCTCTTCCATGGGCAATGCCTTCTTGACCACGGGCTGTCCCTCGCTCTACCATGGGTGATGCCTGCTCACCCATGGGCTGTGCCTCACTCTACCACAGGCAATGCCTTCTCGACTACGGGCTGTGCCTTGCTCTACAATGGGTGATGGATTGGTCAACAATGGAGAAAGCCCTTGGTCAACCATGGGCTATGTGCTCGGTCACTCACAGGCTGTGCCATGCTCTAGCATGGGCAATGCATTGCTCCACCATGGGCTTTGCCTCACTCTACCACAAGCGATGCCTTCTCTACCACGGGCTGCACCTGGCTCTACCACAAGCAATGCCTGCTCGACCATGGGCCATGCCTCGCTCTACCACGGGGGTTGCCATCTCGACCGCCAGCTGTGCCTTGCTATACCATGGGCGATGGCTTGGTTAACCACAGAGAAAGCCCTCAATCAACCACAGGCTATGTGGTCAGTTGCTCACAGGCTGTGCCATGCTCTAGCACCGGCAATGCCTTGCTCCACCTTGGGCTATGCCTTGCTCTACCATGGGCAACGCCTTCATGACCATGGGCTGAGGCTTGCTCTACCATGGGCAATGGGATGTTCGACCACGGGCTGCGCATTGCTTTACCACGGGCTATGGCTTGGTCAACTGTGGGCTATGTGGTCGGTTGCTCACAGGCAGTGCCTTGCTCCACCCTGGGCTGTGCCTCACTCTACCCCGAGTGACGCCTTGCTCGACAACTGGCTGTCCCCAGCTCTACCACGGGAAATCACTTGCTTGACCAAGGAGACAGCCCTTAGTTGACCACAGGCTGTGTGCTCGGCCACTCATGGGCAGTGCCTCACTCTACCACGGTCCATGCCTTGCTCGACCACCACAACAACCCTTGGTAGATCATGGGGTGATGCCTTGATCGACCACCATGACAGCTCTTGGTCAACCACGGGCAGTGCCTTGCTCTAACACGAGCAATGCCTTGCTCCACTACAGGCAATGGCATGGTCAACCACGGGCAATGGCTTGGTTGACCAAAGGCTATGCCTCGCTCTACCACAGGCGATTGCTTCCTCGACAACGGCCTGTGCCTTGATCTACCGTGGGCATTGCCTTGCTCAACCATGAGTTGTGCCTGGCTTTACCCCGGCAATGGCTTGGTGGACCATGGGCTGTGCCTTGCTCTACCCCGGGTGATGCCTTCTCGACCATCAGCTGTGCCTTGCTCTACCATGGGCGATGGCTTGGTCGACCACAGAGACAGCCCTTGGTTGACTCACGGGTGATGCCTTGCTCGACCACAGGCTGTGCCTAGCTCCACCATGGGAGATGCTTTGCTTGACCACGGAGACAGCCCTCAGTCAACCACGGGCTGTGCCTCACCCTACCATGGGTGATGCCTTGCTCGACTATGGGCTGTGCCTTGCTTTACTACTTGCAATGGCTTGGTCGACCCCGGGCTGTGCCTCGCTCTACCATGGGCAATGCCCTCTCGACCATGGGCTGTCCCTTGCTCTACCATGGGCGATGCCTTGCTCAACTACCGGCAGCACCTGTCTCTACCGCGGCACATGCCTTGCTTGACCACGGGCTGGGCCTTGCTCTACCGTGTGCAATGGCTTGTTCAGCCACGGGCTATGCCTCCCCCCTACCACGGGCAATGCCTTGCTTGACCATGGGCTGTGTTTACCTCTACCAAGGGCAATGGCATGTTCGACCACTGGCTGTGCCTCGCTCTACCAGGGGTGATGCCTTGCTTGACCACAGGCTGTGCCTTGATCTAGCATGGGCGATGCCTTGCTTGACCACGGCTAGTGCCTTGCTCTACCCTGGGCCATGGCTTGGTGGACCACAGGCTATGCCTCGCTGTACCTCGGTCCACCACAGGCTGTATGCTCGGTCTCTCACATGTAGTACCTCTGGCAATGCCTTACTCGACCACGGGCTGTGCCTTGCTCCACTAAGGGTGATGCCTTGCTTGACCACGTACTGTGTGTTGCTCTACCACAGGCTGTGCCTTGCCCAACCATGGGCGATGTGTTGCTCGACCACAGGCTGTGCCACACAATACCAAGGCCAATGGCTTGGTCGTCCACAGAGACAGCCCACAGTCAACCATGGGCAATGCCTTGCTCTGCCATGGCCGATAGGTTGGTCAACCACGGAGACAGCCCTCAGACGACCATGGGCTGCGCCTTGCTCTACCACAGCCAATAGGTTGGTGGACCACAGGCTATGCGTCGCTCAACCAGGAGCAATGCACTTGGTCACTCACAGACTGTGCCTTGCTCTACCACATGTGATGCCTGGCTCTAACACAGGCAATGCCTTGCTCGGTCATGGGCTGTGCCTTGCACTACCACAGGCAATGGCTTCGTTGACCAAAGGTTGTGCCTTGCTGTATCATGGGCAATCGCTTGCCCAACCACGGCTTGTGCCTTCCTCTACCACAGGAGTTGCCTAGCTGACCATGGGCTGTGCCTTACTATACCACGGGCAATGGCTTGCTCGAACATGGGCGATGCCTTCTTGCCCATGGGCTGTGCCTTGCTCTACCACAGATTTTGGCTTGGTCGAGCACGGAGACAGTTCTCGGTCAGCCACAGGCTGTGCACTTGGTCGCTCACGGGCAGTGCCCTCGGTCATTCACAGGCAGTGCCTTGCTCTACCACGGGTGATGCCTTGCTCGACCATGGCCTATAACTTGCACTTCTGGGTGATGGCTCAAACGACCACGGGCTGTATGCTCAGTCTCTCACTGGCAGTGACTAGGGCTCCTCAGGCGATGCCTTGCTCGACCACGGGCTGGGCCTTGCTCTACCACAGGCAATGCCTTGCTCGACCAACTGCAGTGCCTTTCTATACCAAGGGCAATGGCATGTTTGACCACAGGCTGTGCCTTGCTTGACCATGAGCTATTCCTCGCTGTACCTTGATCAACCACAGGCTGTACTCTCAGTCTCTCATGGGCAGTGCCTGGTGTTACCTTGGGTGATGCCTTGCTCAACCACGGGCTATGCATTGCTCAACCACGGGCTATGCCTTGCTCTTCCAAGGGCAATGGCATGTTTGACCATGGGCTATGCCTTGCCCAACCACGGGCGATGCCTTGCTCAACCACGACAACAGCCCTTGGTCGATCATGGGTCAATGCGTTGATCGACCATGGCAACAGCTCTTGGTCAACCACGGGCAGTGCCTTGGCCAAACAAGGGCAATGCATTAGTTGACCACAGGCTATGTGTTGTGCCACCATGGGCGATGCCTTGCTCAACCATGGGCTGTGCCTTGCTCTACCATGGGCAGTGCCTTGCTCTCCCATGGGCAGTGCCTCGCTCTACCATGGGTGATGGCTTGGTTGACCAGGGAGATAGCTCTCGGTTGACTACGGGCTGTGCACTTAGTAGCTCATGGTCTGTGCCTGGCTCTACCTCAGGCAATGCCTTGCTTGACCACGGGATGTGCCTTGCTCTACCACCGACAATGCCTTGCTCGACCACGGGCTGTGCCTTGGTCTTCCATAGGCCATGGCCTTTTCGACCACAGCTATGCCAAGCCCTACCACGGGCGATGCCTTGGTCAACGATGGGCTGTGCCTTGCTGTGCCACCAGCAATGGCTTGGTCAACCACGGAGACAACCCTCAGTCCACCACGAGCTGTGCCCATAGTTGCTCACACCTAGTGCCTGGCTCTACCTCGGGTGATGCCCTGCTCCACCATGGGCTGTGCCTTGCTCTACCACGGGCAATGGCTTGCTTGACCAAGGGCTATGCCTCGCACTAATGGCTTGTTCAACTATGGCCTGTGCCTCGCTCTACCAGGGGCTATGCGTTGCTCAACCAAGGGCAATGGCTTGGTCGACCATGGAGACAGGTAGCAGTTGACCATGGGCTCTGCCTTGCTCTCCCACAGGTGATGGCTTGGTCAACCATGGGGCTAGCCTCTGGTCAACCACAGGCTGTGTGCTCGGTCGCTCACAAGCAGTGCCTTGCTCTACCTCAGTCGATGGCCTGGTTGACCACAGCAACAACCCTTGGTTGATCACAGTTGATGCATAGATCAACCGTGGAATGTCCACACAGAGGCTTATGGGCAGTGCCCTGCTTGGCAACAGTAACAGTGCTTGTTCGATCATTGGGTGACGCCTTGATTGTCCATGGCAATAGCACTAGGTTGACTATGGGCAGTGCTTGGCTCTAGCATGGGCGATGCCCTGCTCATCCACGGGCTGTGCCTTGCTCTACCATGGGCGATGGCTTGGACGACCATGGAGACAGTCCTCAGTCGACCCTGGGCTGTACCTTGCACTACCATGGGCGATGGCATGGTTGACCACGGAGACAGCCTTTGGTCAACCATGGGCTGTGCCTTGCCCTACCACGGGCTGTGCCTTGCTTGACCCCGGGCTGTGCCAGGCTCTACCATGGGCGATGGCCTGTTCGACCACAGGCGGTGCCTCACTCTACCATTGGCGATGGCTTCATTGACCACTGGTTGTGCCTTGCTGTACCACGGGCAACACCTTGCTTGACCACAGGGTGTGCATTGCACGACCACAGGCAGCCTGGCTCCACCACGGGCAATGCCTCGCTCGACCACACGCTATCCCTGGCTATACCATGGGAGATGCCTTGCTCCACCATGCGTTGTGCCTTGCCCTGCCATGGGCAATGGATTGGTGAATGACGGAGGCAGCCCTCGGTTGACCATGGGCTATGTGCTCGGTTGCTTATGGGCGATGCCTTGCTCGACCACGAGCAATGCCTTGCTCCACCATTGGCTGTGCCTTGGTCTACCATGGGCAGTGGCTTGTTCGACCATGGGCCATGCCTTGCTCAACCATGAGCGGTGCCTTGCTCTACCCTGGGCAATGCCTTTTTTGACCATGGGCTGTGGCTCGCTCTACCCTGGGCGATGCCTTGCTCGACCATGGCCTGTTCCTTGCTCTACCATGGGCGATGCCTTGCTCGACTGCAGAGACAGCCGTCGGTCGACCACGGGCTGTGTTCTCAGTCGCTCACAGGCAGTGCCTTGCTCTACCATGAGCAATGCCTTGCTCCACCACTGGCAGTGCCTTCCTCTACCGCAGGCCATGGCTAGGTCAGCCACAGGCTGTGCTTTGCTCTACCAAGGGTGATACCTCGCTCAACCACGTGCTGTGCCTTGCCCTACCATGAGCAATGGCTTGGTTGACCATAGAGACAGGCCTTGGTTGACCATGAACTGTGCACTTGGTCCCTCATGGGCAGTGCCTTGCTCTACCACTGGCTGTGCCTTGCTCTACCACGGGCGGTGCCTTGCTCTACCATGGGCGGTGCCTTCCTGGACCACGGTGACAGTGCTTGAACTATCAAGGGTAGATGCATTGATTGACCATGGCAACAGCTCTTGGCTGGCCATGGGCATTTCCTTGGTGCACCAAGGGCAATGCCTTGATCAACCCCAGGCTGTGCCTCGGACTACATTGGTTGATGCCTTGCTCAACCACAGGCTGTGCCTTGCTGCACCATGGGCAATCCCTTGCTCGGCCACAGGCTGTGCCTTGCTCTACCATGGGCAATGGCTTGGTCGACCACGGAGACAGCCCTTGGTTGACTATGGGCTATTCACTCAGTAGCTCACGGGCATTGCCTGGCTCCTCCTTGGGTGATGCCTTGCTTGACCAGGGGCTGTGCCTTGCTCTACTGCAGGCGATTCCTTACTTGACCAAGGGCTGAGCCTGGCTCTACCAAGGGCAATGGCATGTTTGACCATGGGCTGTGGCTCGCACAACCTTGGGCGATGCCTTGCACAACCACTGGCTGTGCCTTGCTCCACCACGGGTGATGGCTTGGTTGACCACAAAGACAACCCTCAGTTGACCATGGGCTGTGTGCTCGGTCGCTCACAGGCAGTGTCTTGCTCTACCATGAGCAATGCCTTGCTCCACCACCGGCAGTGCCTTGCTCTACCATGGGCCATGGCTTGGTTGGCCACGGGCTTTGCTTTGCTCTACCACGGGCGATACCTTGCTCGACCATGTGCTGTGCCTTGCCCTATCATGAGCGATGGCTTGGTTGACCATGGAGACAGGCCTCGGTTGACCCTGACTATGCACTTGGTCACTCATGGGCAGTGCCTTGCTCTACAACAGGTGATGCCTTGCTTGCCCACTGGCTGTGCCTCACTCTACCACAGGAGGTGCCCTGCTCCACCGCAGGTGATGGCTTGGTCGAACATAGAGACAGCCCTCAGTCGACCACGGGCTGTTTGCTCGGTCGCACAATGGCAGTGCCTTGCTGCACCACGGGCGATGCCTACCTCAACCATGGTGATAGCCCCTCATCAATTGTGGGCGATGCCTTGATCAACCATAGGCTGTGCACTCAGTGGCTAACGAGCAGTGCCTTGCTCTACCACGGCATTGCCTTCCTTGACCACCACAAGAGCCCTTGAACGGTCAAGGGTAGACATGTTGATCAACCACGGCAACAGCTGTTGGCTGGCCATGGGCATTGCCTTGGTCCACCACAGGCAATGCCTTGGTTGACCATGGGCTGTGCCTCGGACTACAATGGTCAATGCCTTGCTCAACCACAGGCTGTGCCTTGCCGCACCACGGGCAATCCCTTGCTTGACCATGGGCTGTGCTTTGCTCTACCACAGGTGATGGCTTGGTTGACCACGGAGACAGCCCTTGGTCGACTATGGGCTGTGCACTTGGTAGCTCATGGGCATTGCCTGGCTCTTCCTTCGGTGATGCCTTGCTTGACCACGTGCTGTGCCTTGCTCTACTGCAGGCGATGCCTTACTTGACCACGGGTTGTGGCTGGCTCTACCAAGGGCAACGGCATGTTTGATCACAGACTGTGGCTCGCCCCACCTTGGGCAATGCCTTGTGCAACCACTGGCTGTGCCTTGCTCCACCACGGACAATGGCTTGGTCAACCACAAAAACAACCCTCAGTCGACCACAGGCTGTGCACTCGGTCTCTCATGGGCAGTGCCTGGCTCTACCTAGGGTGATGCTTTGCATGACAATGGGATGTGCCTTGCTCTACCACGGGCGATGCCTTGCTTGACCACGGGCTGTGCCTTGGCGCTACCAAGGGCAATGGCATGTTCGACCATGGGCTGTGCCTTGCTCTACAAGGGCCATGGCATGTTCGACCTCGGGCTGTGCCTTGCCCAACCACGGGCGATGCCTTGCTCGTCCACAGGCATTGCCATGCTCTACCAAGGGTGATGGCTTGGCCAACCACAGAGACAGCCCTTGATAAGCCACGGAGATAGCACTCGATCGACCACAGGCTGTGCCTTGCTCTACCACAGGTGATGGGTTGGCTAACCATGGAAACAACCCTCCATTGACCACGGACTGTGCACTCAGTCACTCATGGACAGTGCCTTGCTCTACCACGGTCGATGCCTTGGTTGACCATGGGCTGTGCACTCTGTCTCTCATGGGCAATGCCTTGCTCTACCATGGTCGATGCCTTGACCACGGGCTGTGCACTTTGTCACTCACAGGTAGTGCCTTGCACTACCACGGCCAATGCCTTGCTCAACCACAGGCTGTGCCTTGCTCTACCACAGGCGATGGCTTGATCCACCATGGGTGATGGCTTGGTTGACCTTGGAAACAGTCCTCGATCAACTTCGGGCTGTGCGCTCAGTCACAGAAGGGCAGTAACTTGCTCCACCACAGGTGATGCCTTGCTCGACCACAGGCTGTGCCTTGCTCTTCTGTGGGTGAGGGCTCAAACGACTGCAGGCTATACGCTAGGTCTCTCACAGGCACTGCCTGGCTATACCTAGGGCAATGCCTTGGTTGACCATGGGCTGGGCCTTGCTCTACCATGAGCAATGCCTTGCTTGACCACCCACTATGCCTTTCTATACCAAGGGCAATACCATGTTCGACCAGGGGCGATGCCTTGCTCAACCACGGGCTGTGCCTTGCCCAACCAGGGGTGATGCCTTGCTCAACCACGGGCTGTGCCTTGCTCTACCAAGGCCGATGGCTTGGTCAACCAAAGAGACAGCCCTCGTCGAACACAGAAGATGCGTTGCTCAACCATGGGCTGTGCCTTGCTCGACCACGGGCGATGCCTTGCTCAACCAAGGGCTGTGCCTTGCTCTACCAAGGCTGATGGCTTGGTCAACCATGGAGACAACCCTCGGTTCAACCATGGGCAATGCCTTGCTCTGACATGGGCGATGGCTAAGTTGACCACAGAGACAGCCCTTGGTCAACCACGGGCTGTGGCTTGCTCTACCATGGGCAATGGCTTGGTTGACCATGGAGAAAGCCCACGGTGGACCACGAGCTATGTGCTCGGTCACTCACAGGCAGTTCCTTCCTCTTCCACAGGCAATGCCTTGCACCACGATGAGCTGTGCCTCGCTCTACCATGGGTGATGCCTTGCTTGACCACTGGTTGTCCCTTGCTCTACCATGAGCAATCACTTGGTTGACCAAACAGACAGCCCTTAGTCGACTATGGGCTGTGTGCTCGGTCGCTCATAGGCAGTTCCTTGCTCTACCAAGGTCGATGCCTAGCTTAACCACACCGACAACCATTGGTTGATCATGGGCCAATGCCTTGAACAACCACTGCGACAGCTCTTGGTTGACCACAGGCAGTGCCTTGCTCTACCATGGGTGATGCCTTGTTCGACCATGAGCTGTGCCATGCTCTACCATGATCAATGCCTTGCTCGACCATGGGCAATGGCATGGTCGACCATGGGCTGTGCCTCGCTCCTCCACGGGCGATCGCTTGCTCAACCACGGCTGGTGCCTTGCTCCACCACAGGCATTGCCTTGCTTGATGACAGGTTGTGCCTGGCCTTACCCTGGGCAATCACTTGGTTTACCAAGGGCTGTGCATTGCTCTGCCCTGAGCAATGCCTTCATGACCATCTGCTGTGCCTTGGTCTACCATGGGCAATGACTTGGTCAACCACACAGATAGCCCTC
Source organism: Sonneratia alba (assembly GCA_900174645.1). NCBI lineage: Eukaryota > Viridiplantae > Streptophyta > Magnoliopsida > Myrtales > Lythraceae > Sonneratia > Sonneratia alba. The sequence goes on from FWPY01000060.1 coordinate 1,654,799, forward strand.
GGTCAGCCACGGGCTGTGCACTCAGTCACTCATGGGCAGTGCCTGGCTCCACCATGGGAGATGCCTTGCTAGACCATGAGCTGTGCCTTGCTCTACCATGGGCAATGGCTTGTTCGACCACAGCTGTGCCTCACCCAACCACGGGTGATGCCTTGCTCAACCACGGGCTATGCCTTGCTCTACCAAGGGCGATGCCTTGGTTGACCACTGGTTGTGGCTTGCTTTACCACGAGCGATGCCTTGCTCAACCACAGGCTGGCCCTGGCTCTACCATGGGATATGCCTTGCTCGACCACGGGCTGTGCCTTGCTCTACCATGTGCAATGTCTTGTTTGACCACGGGCTATGCCTCGCCCTAGTATGGGTGATGCCTTGCTCAACCATGGGCTGTGTGTTGCTCCAACAAGGGTAATGGCATGTTCGACCACGGGCTCTGCCTTGCTCTACCATGGGTGATGACTTACTCAATGATGGGCTGTGCCTTGATCTAGCATGGGTGATGCATTGCTTGACCACGGCCTGTGCCTTGCTCTACCCCGGGCCATGGCTTGGTCGACCATGGGCTATGCCTCGCTGTACCTTGGTTGACCACAGGCTGTACACTCAGTCTCTCATGCATAGTGCCTGGTAGCACCTCTGGTGATGCCTGGCTCAACCACGGGTTGTGCCTTGCTCTAGCAAGGGCGATGCCCTGCTCAACCACATGCTGTGCGTTGCTCTACAAAGGGCAATTTTCACCATGGGCTGTAACTCGCTATACCAAGGGTGATGGCTTGGTCGACCACAGAGATAGCCCTCAGTTGATCACAGGCAATGCCTTGCTCTGCCATGGTCAATGGGTTGGTCGACCACAGAGACAGAGCTCAGATGATGATGGGTTGTGCCTTGCTCTACCATAGGCGATCGCCTGGTCAGCCACTGAGATGGCCCTCCATAGACCATGGTTTGCTCCCTCAGTTGCTCATGGGCAGTGCCTTGCTCCACCACGATTGATGCCTTGGCTGACCACGGCAACAGCCCTTGGTCAATCATGATCGATACCTTGATAGACCACCAGCTATGCACTTGGTCGCTCACGGGCAGTGCCATGCTCTACCACAAGCGATGGCTTGCTCGATGACAGCAACAATGCTTGTTCGATCAACGGGTGACATCTTCATCGGTGACAGGCTGTGGCTTGCTCTACGACCAGCGATGGCTTGGTCAACAACCAGCTATGTGCTCAGTCACTCATGGGCAGTGCCTTGCTCTACCATGGTCAATGCCTTGGTCAACCATGGCAACAGCCCTTGGTCATTCACGGTCGATGCCTTGATCAACCACAGGTGGTGCATATGGTTGCTTACGGGCAGTGCCTTGCTCAACCACAGGCCATGCCCTGCTCGACCACAGGCTGTGCCTGGCTCTACCATGGGTGTTGCCATGCTCGACCATGGGCGAACCCTTCCTGTACCACAGACAATAGCTTGGTCGACCATGGGCTGTGCCTCGCACTGCCACATGTGATACCTTGCTCAACCATGGGCAACAGCTTGGATGACCATGGAGACAGCCCTCGGTCAACCAGGAGCTCTGCACTCAGTTGTTCATGGGCCGTGCATTTCTCTACAAGGTGCAATGCCTTGCTCGACCATGGGCTGTGCCTGCCTCTACCACGCGCAATCCCTTGCTCGATCACAGGCTGTGCCTTGGTCTACCATGAGCAATGGCTTGGTCCACCAGAGGTTGTGCCTTGTTCTACCACGGGTGTTGCCTTGCTCGACCATGGGCTGTGCCTTGTTGTACCATGGGCAGCGGCTTGCTTGACCATGGGCAGTGCCTCACTCTACCATGGGCTATGCCGTCTCGGCCATGGGCTGTGCCTCGCTCTACCATGGGCGATGGCTTGGTCGACCATGGAGAAAGCCCTTGATCAGCCACGGGCTTTGCTGTTGGTCGCTCAAGGTCAGTGCCTTGCTCAACAACAGGCTATGCCTTTGGGAGATGCCATCCTTGACCATGGGCTGTTCCTTTCTCTACCTTGGGTAATGGCTTGTTCAAGCACAGGCTGTGCCTTGCCCTACCACAGGCGATCCCTTGCTCAACCACAGGCTCTGCCTTGCATTGCCATCGATGATGGTTTGGTCGACCACGGAGACAGCCCTCGGTCAACCATGGGCTGTGCACTCAGTTGCTCATGGCCAGTGCCAGGCTCTTCCTCGGGCGATGCTCTGCTCGACCACGGGCTGTGCCTTGCACTACCAGGGGTGATGGCATGCTCAACCACGGGCTGTGCATCACTCTACCACAGGTGTTGGCTTGGTCGACCACGGAGACAGCCCACAGTTGACCACAGGCTGTGTGCTTGATAGTTCATGGGCAGTCCCTGGCTCTACCTCGGGCAAGGCCTTGCTTGACCATAGGCTGTGCCTGGCTCTACCACGGGCAACACCTTGCTCGACCATGGGCTCTGCCTCACTCTACCACAGGCAATGGCTTGGTCGACCATGGAGATAGCCCACGGTTGACCACAGGCTGTGTGCTCGATAGTTCATGGGCAGTCCCTGGCTCTACCTCGGGCAAGGCCTTGCTCAACCATAGGCTGTGCCTGGCTCTACCACGGGCAACGCCTTGCTCGACCATGGGCTCTGCCTCACTCTACCACAGGCAATGGCTTGGTCGACCATGGAGATAGCCCTTGGTCAATCATGAGCTGTGCACTCGGTCCCTCATGGGCTGTGCCATGCTCTACCATGTGTGTTGCCTTGCTCAACCACGGCTATGCCTTGCTCTACAATGGGTGATGCCTTGCTCGACCTCGGGCTATGCCTTGCTCTACCACAGGCAATGGCTTGCTCGATTACAGTCTGTACCTTGCTCTGCTACAGGTGTTGCCCTGTTCAACCACAGGCTGTGCATTACTTTACCATAGGCAATGGGTTGGTTGACCATGGGATGTGCCTCGCTTTACCATGGGCAATGCCTTGGTCAACCAAGGAGACAGCTCTTGGTTGACTACGGGCTGTGTGCTCGATAGCTCATGGGCAGTGCCTAGCTCTTCCTCAGGTGATGCCTTGCTTAACCATGGGTTGTGCCTTGCTCTACCACTGGCGATGCCTTACTCGACCATGGGTTGTGCCTGGCCCTACCAAGGACAATGGCATGTTCAACCGCGGGCTGTGCCTTGCTCCACCATGGGCAATGGCTTGGTCGACCATGGAGACATGCCCCAGTTGACCATGGGCTGTGCACTCGGTCTCTCATGGGCAGTGCCTGTCTCTACCTTGGGAGATGCATTGCTCTGCGACGGGCTGTGCCTTGCTCTACCATGGGCGATGCCTTGCTTGACCATGAGCTGTGCCTTGCTCTACCAAGGGCAATGGCATGTTAGACCCCGGGTTGTGCTTTGTTCTACCATGGGTGATGCCTTACTCGATTACAAGTTGTGCCTTGCCCTACCACAGGCGATGCCTTGCTTGACCATGGCCTGTGCCTTGCAATAACATGGTCCATGTCTTGGTCTTCCATGTACTATGCCTCACTGCACGATGGTCGACCATGGGCTGTATGCTCAGTCCCTCACAGGCAGTGCTTGGCTGTACCTCAGGCAATGCCTCCCTTGACCATCGGCCGTGCCTTGCTCGACCACAGGCTGTGCCATGCTCTACCAAGGGCAATGGCCTGGTCAACCACGGAGATAGCCCTTGATCTTTCATGGAGACAAACCTCGGTCAACCATGAGCTGTGCCTTGCTCTACCACGGGCAATGGCTTGGCCGGCCCTGTAGACAGCCCTCCATTGACCACAGGCTGTGCACTCGGTCACTCACAGGCAGTGCCTTGCTCTACCATGGTCAATGCCTTCGTCGACCAAAGCGACAGCCCTTGGTCGATGATGGTCAATGCCTTGATCAACCACAGGCTGTGCACTCGTTCACTCACGGGCAGTGCCTTGCTCTATCACAGACGATGGCTTGCTCCACCTCAGGCGATGGGTTGGTTGACCACAGGTTAAGTGCTCAGTCACAGAATGGCAGTGCCATGCTTCACCACTGGCGATGCCTTGCTCCACTGCAGCGATAGCCCTTGGTTGATCAAGGGGCGACGCATAGATCGACCATGGTAATAGCACTTTGTTGACCACGGGCAGTGCCTTGGTCCAACAAGGGCATGGCCTTGGCTGGCCATGGGCTGTGCGTCGCTCTACCACCGGTGATGCCTTGTTCGACCACAGGCTGTGCACTCAGTCACTGACAGGCAATGCCATGCTCGACCATGGGTGATGCCTTGCACGGCCATGGTGACAGCCCTTGGTTGATCATGGGTCAACATGTTGATCAACCATAGCGACAACTCTAGGTCAACCACGGGCAGTGCCTTGGTCAACCAAGGGCAATGCCTTGTTCGATCACAGGTTGTGCATCACTCTACCATGAGTGATGACTTGCTTGACCATGGGTTGTGCCTTGCCCAACCACAGGCATTGCCTTGCTTGACCACGGGCTGGGCCTCACTCTACCATGGGCGATGGCTTGGTGGACCAAGGAGACAACCGTCAGTTGACCATGGGCTGTGTGCTCGGTAGCCCACAGGCAGTGCCTGGCTGCTATGACAGGCGATGGCTTGGTCAACTGTGGAGACAGCCCTCGGTCGCTCATGGGCAGTGCCTTGCTCTACCATGGGTGATGCCTTGCTTGACCACAGGCTATGCCTAGCTCTACCATGGGAGATGCCTTGCTCTACCACGGGCAATGGCTTGTTCCACCACGGCAGTGCCATGCTTGACCACGGGTGATGCCATGCTTGACCACGGGCAATGCCATGCTTGACCATGGGCATTGGCTTGTTTGAACACAGGGATAGCCCTTGGTCGACCACTGGCTGTATGCATGGTCTCTAATGGGCAGTGCCTAGGTCTACCTTGGGCGATGCCTTGCTCGACCACAGGCTGGGCCTTGCTCGACCACTGGCTATGCCTTGCAAAACTAAGGGCCATGGCAAGTTCAACCATGGGCGGTGGCTTGCTCTATGATGGGCGATGCCATGCTCGACCAGGGGCTGTGCCTTTCCCAACCACGGGCGATGCCTTGGTCGACCATGGAGACAGCCCTCAGTTGACCACCGGTGATGCCTTGCTCGACCACGGGTTGTGCCTTGCCCAACCATGGGCATTGCCTGGCTCCACCATGGGTTGTGCCTTGCTCTACCAAGGGCAATGGCTTGGTCGACCATGGAGACTGCTCTTGGTTGAGCACGGGCTGTGTCTTGCTCTCCCATGGGCATTGGCTTCGTCGACCATGGAACCTGCCTTCGGTCAACCACAGGCTATGCGGTCGGTTGTGCACAGGCAGTTACTTGCTCTCCCACAGTTGATGCCTTGGTCGACCATGGCAACAGCCCTTGGTCAATCATGGTCAATGCGTAGATCAACCACAGGCTGTGAACACAGTGGCTCACGGCCAGTGCCCTGCTCTGCCACAGGTGATCCCTTTCTCAATGATGGTTACAGCTCTTGTTTGGTCATTGGGTGACACCTTGATCGACCACAGGGACAGCGCTTGGTCAACTATGGGCAGTGCCATGCTCTACCATGGGTGATGCCCTGCTTGACCACGAGCTGTGCCTGGCTCTACCATGGCTGTTGCCATGCTTGGCCATGGGTTGTCCCTTGTTGTACCACAGCAATGGCTTGGTCGACCACGGCATGTGCCTCGCACTACCACGGGGGATGCCATGCTCAAACACGGGCTGTGCCTTGCTCTACCATGGGCGATGTCTTGGTCAACCACAGAGGTAGCCTTTGGTCAACCACGAGCTGTGCCTCACTCTATCACGGGCCATGCCTTACTCGACCACGGGATGTGCCAGGCTCTACCATGGGTGATGGCTTGTTCAACAACAAGCGGTAGATCAACCATAGGCTGTGCAAATAGTCACTGATGGGCAGTGCTCTGCTCTACCATGGGCGATGCCTTGCCTGGCCATGGCAACAATGCTTATTCAATCATTGGGTGACACCTTGATCGACCACAGCAACAGTGCTTCATTGACTATGGGCAGTGACTTGCTCTACCATGGGTGATGTGCTGCTTAGCCATTGGCCATGCCTAGCACTACCAAGGGCGTTGCCATGCTCGACCATGGGCTGTGCCTCACACTACGACGAGTGATGCCTTGCTCGAACACTGGTTGTGCCTTGCTCTACCATGGGCGATGCCTTGCTCCACAACAAGTTGTGCCTTGCTCTACTATGGGCCATGGCTTTGTTGACCATGGGCTGTGCCTTGATCTACCATGGGCGATGATGCCTTGGTCAACCATGGAGACAGCCCTCGGTAGGGCATGGGTTGTGCACACAGTCACTCATGGGCAATGCCTTCCTCTGCCACTGTTGTTGGCTTGCTCGACCATGGTGACAGCTCTTGGTTGACCATAGGCAGTGCCTTGCTCTACCATGGGTGATTCCATGCTCCACCACGGACAATGGCAGGGTCGACCAAGGGCTGTGCCCTGCTCTACTACGGGCAATGGCTTGGCTGGCCACGGAGGCAGCCCCCGGTCAACCAGTAGCAGTGCCTTGCTCTACCTCGGGTGATGCCTTCCTCGACCACGGGCTGTGCCTTGCCCATCACGGATGCACTACTTGACCACGGGCTATGCCTTGCACTACCACAGGCAATGGCTTGGTTGACCCTAGAGACAGCCCTAGGTCAACCACGGGCTGTGCGCACAGTCGCTCACAGGCAATGCCTGTCACTTCCTGAGGCGATGCCTTGCTCAACCACAGGCTGTGCCTAGCTCTACCACGGGTGTTGCCTTACTCGACCATGGGCTGTGCCTGGCTCTACCATGGGCAATGTCTTGTTTGACCACGGGTGGTGCCTCGCTCTACCATAGGTGATGCCTTGCTCAACCACTGGCTGTGCTTGGCTTCACCACGGGCAGTGCCTGGGTCCACCACAGGCAATAGCATGTTCGACCTTGGGTTGTGCCTCCATCTACCACGGGCGACACCTTGCTCAACCATGGGATGTGCCATGCGATTCCACAGGTGTTGGCTTGGTTGATCACAGAGACAGCCCTCAATTGACCATAGGCTGTGCTCTCGGTCACTCATGGGCAGTGCCTTGCTCTACCACAGGTTGTGCCTTGCTCTCCCAAGGGCAATGGCTTGGTCAACCACAGAGACATCCCTCGGTCGACCACAGGCAATGCCTTGCTCTGCCACAGGTGATGGCTTGGTCAACAATGGAGACAGCCCTCGATTGACCACAGGCTATGCCTTGCTTTTTCACAAGTGATGGCTCAGTTGAACATGGGCTGTAAGCTCGGTCTCTTGCAGGCGGTGCCTGGCTCTAACTCAGGCATTGCCTTGCTTGACCATGGGTTGTGCCTTGCTCTACCACAGGCATTGCCTTGCTTGACCACAGGCTACGCCTTTCTCTATCAAGGGCTATGGGATGTTCGACCACAGGCTGTGCCTCACTCTACCACAGGTGATGCCTTGCTCCACCATGGGCTATGCCTTGCCCAACCATGGGCGATGGCCTGGTCGACCATTGATACAGCCCTCGGTCGACCATGGGCTGTGTGCTCGGTCACTCACAGGCAGTGCCTAGCTGAACCACAGGCAGTGCCTAGCTCCACCACATGCTGTGCCTGTCTCTACCACAGGCGACCCCTTGCTTGACCATGTGTGATGCCTTCTTGACCACAGGCAGTACCTGGCTCTACCATGAGCAATGCCTTCTCGACCATGGGCTGTGCCTTGCTCTGCCACAAGCAATGCCTTCTCAACCATGGGTTGTGCCTTGCAATGCCATTGTCAACCATGGACTGTGCCCTACTTGACTTTCTTAACCTGCAAGTTTGACTTTCTTAACCTCTGAGTAGTTATGGCACCCAAATATTTGCTCAACCTGCATTTCCCATTCCAGATATGCCTCAAGATCACTCTTGCCCTGAAATGAAGGAATTTTGATTTTGATTCCTCCAAAGTCTTCTCCTACATTCATCATACCTCGTCTAGGTCGATCGCAAGGTCTCCTTCTAGGCTCGAATTATTCATCCTCTTCTTCTTCTTTTTTTTGGCTTACAGAATATATGCTATAGAATAGATGGAAATATGTGTCAAGGAGTTGAGGAAATATATGTTCAAAGAGGAAATTTTTTTTAGATGAAAGGATGAGGGGATATGATAGATAGATAACCTACTGTGGAAACCGTGCTTTGATACAAGATGATGCGGGTTAGAGGGGGTTGGTCCTGATCTTCACAGCATAGGATTTTGTTCGAAACCAAGCGGGTGCAAATAGCCAACCAATGAAAGAAATCGTGACCTGCTACTTAGACCACTCATCTAACCATGAACTCAAAGACCAATCCACACAACAACTTACCTAGGTTGAGGCATCAGTTGGGGGCTTTGGGAAACTTGAATCACCAAACTAAAAACATTAGCTCGACAAAAGCAAGGTTTCATGAGAGCAAAGGAGAGATAATTACCTCACAAGGAGAACACACTTTGTATTTGAGGGATTCAATGTCAAAAAGTTGAATTACATAGTGAATGAGAGCCCATATATATAGATGCTTGGCTAATAAATAGTTTCCTCTTATACTAGATAGCAATCAGCCAAAAATATGGTACTTGACTCCATTATAGAAATCCCAAATTAGGAAACTCTATAAATACAGAAATTGCTAATTTTGATTATAACAACTAATTATATACTAATTTAACTCTTTTGGTAGCCATAAATCATGCATATTGGTCAAGTTCCTTGTGTGCAAGCTGGGTAGCTCTAATCGGCCTTGGGATTAAAGAAAAGGAGACAAATGCCTCCTTTGTCTTGGTCTTCAACCTCTTGGGCCAAATATCCATTAGTGAGGATGCCAATAGCCTCTTGCAATCTCTTCATCCTTCCTCTTGGTAGAGCAACGCACAGCCCATGGTCAAGCAAGGCATCACCCATGTTAGGATGAGGCAGTGCTCATCAGTGACCAAGCGCATGGCCCATGGTCGACTGGGGGCTGTCTCCGTAGTTGACCAAGCCATTGCCTGTGGTAGAGCAAGGCACAGCCGGTGGTCGAGTAGGGCACCACCAGTGGTAGAGCAAGGCACAACCCATGGTCAACCAAGGGCTGTCTCCATGGTAGACCAAGCCATCACCCCTGGTTGAGCAAGGCACAGCCTGTAGTCAACCAAGGTATCGCCGGTGGTACAGCGAGGCACAGCCTGTGGTGGACCGAGGGCTGTCTTCGTGGTCAAGCATGGCGTCACCCGTGGCAGAGCGAGGCACACCCCATGGTCAAGCAAGGCATCGCCCATGGTAGAGCAAGGTGCAGCCTGTGGTCAACCTCGGGCTGTCTTCATGGTCAAGCAAGGCATCACCCATGGTAGAGCGAGGCACAGCCAGTGGTAGAGCTAGGCATTGCCTGTCAGCGACTGAGCACACTGCCTGCAGTCGACCTCGGGCTGTCTCGGTGGCAGACCAAGCCATCGCCTGTGCTAGAGCAAGGGACAGCCTGTGGTCGGGCAAGGCATCACCTGTGGTAGAGCGAGGCGCAACCAGTGGTTGATCATGGGTTGTCTCTGTGGTCGACCAAGCCAACGCCCGTGGTAGACCAAAGCACAGCCCATGGTCAAGCATGGGATCGTTAGTGATAGAGCAAGGCGCTACCCGTGGTCGACCAAGGGCTATCTCTGTTGTCAACCAGGACATTGCCTGTGATAGGGCGAGGCACTGCCGGTGGTCAAGCTAGGTGTTGCTCATGGTAGAGTGAGGTGCAGCCCGGGGTCAACTGAGGGCTGTCTCCATGGTTGAGCAAGGCATCACCCATGGTAGAGCAAGGCACAGCCCGTGGTAGAGCTAGGCACTGCCCACCAATGACTGAGCACACTGCCTGCAGTCGACTGAGGGCTGTCTCGGTGGCCAACCAAGCCATCGCCTGTGGTCGAGCAAGGGACAGCCCATGGTCGAGCAAGGCATTGCCCATGGTAGAGCGAGGCACAGCCAGCGATCGACTGAGGGCTGTCTCCATGGTCGAGCAAGCCAACGCCCTTGGTAGAGTGAGGCACAGCCTATGGTCAAGCATGGCATCTCTCGTGATAGAGTGAGGTGCTACCCGTGGTCTACTGAGGGCTATCTCCATGGTCAACCAAGCCATCATCTGTGGTTGGGCAAGGCTCTGCCCATGGTCGACCGAGGGCTGTCTCCATGGTTGACCAAGCCATCGCCCATGGTAGAGCCAGGTACTACCCATGGTTGACCTAGGGCTGTCTCTGTGGTTGACAAAGCCATTGCCTGCGGTAGAGCTAGGCACAGCCTGCGGTCGAGCAAGGCATCGCCCATGGTAGAGCGAGGCACTGCCTGTGGTCGACCAAGGGCTATCCCCGTGGTCGACCAAGCCATCGCCCGTGGTAGAGCCATGCACTACCTGAGGTCGACCAAGCCATCACCTGCGATAGAGTTAGGCCCAGCCCATGGTTGAGCAAGGCATCACTTGTTGTAGAGCAAGGCACTGCTGATGGTTGACCGAGGGCTGTCTCTGTTGTCGACCAAGCCTTCGCCTGTGGAAGGGCGAGGCAATGCCCATGGTCGAGCAAGGCACATGCCCTGGTAGACCACGTCATAGCCCGTGGTAGAGCAAGGCCTAGCCCATGGTTGAGTGAGGCATCACCTGTGATGGAGCGAGGCACTGCCTGTTAGCGGCCAAGTGCACAGCACGTGGTCAAGCAAGCCACTGCTACTGGCAGAGCCAGGCACAGCCTGTGGTCAAGCAACGCATCATCCGTGGTAGAGTGAGGCATGGCCAGTGGTTGACCGAGTGCAGTCTCTGTGGTTGACAAACCCATCGCCAGTGGTAGAGCGAGGCACAGCCCAGAGTCAACAATGGAGTGTCTCCATGGTTGACCAAGCCATCACCCAAGGAAAAGCCAGGCATAGCGCATGGTCAAGCAAGGCATCACCCGTGGTAGAGCCAGGCACTGCACATGGTTGACCAAGGGCTGTCTCCGTGGTCGACCAAGGCATTGCCATGGTACAACCAGGCACAGCACTTGGTTGAGCAAGGCATCACCTGTGTTAGGGTGGGGCAGAAATGGTGGTTGACTGAGGGTTGTCAACGTGGTCAACCAAGCTGTCGCCCGTGGTAGAGCAAGGCGAAGCCTGTGGCAGAGTGAGGCGCAGCCAGTGGTCGACCGAGGGCAGTTTTCGTGGTCTAGAGGCATCACCTGTGGTAGAGCAAGGCATAGCCCATGGTTGAGTGATGCATTACCTGTGGAAGAGCTAGGTGCTTCCCATGATCGAGTGAGGCATCGCCCGTGGTAGAGTGAGGAACAGCCCGTGTTCGAACATGGGTTGTCTTCATGGTCGAGTAAGGCAACGCCCATGGTAGAGCAAGGCACAACCCATGATTGAGTGAGGCATCGCTTGTCATAGAGCTAGGCACAGCCAGTAGTCGACACAGGCATTGCTCGTCATAGAACTAGGCACAGCCAGTAGTCAAGACTGGCATCACCCATGGACGAGATTGGTACTTACTGCCTGTCTGTGACTGAGTGCACAGCCCATGGCAGAGCAAGGCACAGCCATGGTCGAGCATGGCGTCCACCGTGGTAGAGTGAGGGGCAGCCCATGGTCAACCGAGGGTAGTCTCCATGGTCGACCAAGCTATTGCCCATGGTAGAGCGAGTCACTGCCCATGGTCGAGCAAGGCATCACCTGCGGTGGGGCGAGGCCCAACCTGTGGTCAACCAAGGGCTGTCTCCATGGCCAACCAAGCCATTGCCCATGGCAGAATGAGGCACATCCCGTGGTCGAGCAAGGCATCGCCTGTGGTAGAGCGAGGCACTGTCCTGTCAGTGACCGAGCGCACAACCTGTGGTCGACCAAGGGCTGTCTCTGAGGTCAACCAAGCCATCGCCTGTGGTAGAGCAAGGCACAGCCCATGGTCGAGCATGACATTGCTTGTCATAGAGAGAGGCACAGCCCGTGGTTGGGCCAGGCATAGCCTGTCCTCAAGTAAGGCATCGCTTGTGGTAGAGCAAGGCATATCCAGCGGTCGACCAAGGTCTGTCCCCGTGATTGACCAAGCCAATGCTCATGGTGGAGCCAAGCACAGCCTGTGCTCAAGCAAGGCATCACTTGTGGTTGAGCGAGGCAGAGCCAGTGGTCGACCAAGGGCTGTCCCCATGGTCGACCCACCCATCACCTGTGGTAGAGCGAAGCGCTGCCCATGGTCGACCATGGGCTATCCTATCTCCGTGGTCGACCAAGCCATTGCCTGTGGTAGAGAGAGGAATAGCCCGTGGTCATGCAAGGCATCGCCTGTGGTAGTGTGAGGCACAGCCCGAGGTTGACCGAGGGCTGTCTCTGTGGTCGACCAAGCCATCGCTCGTGGTGGAACCAGGCACAGCTTGTGCTCTGGCAAGGCATCGCCCATGGTAGAGAGAGACACAGCCCCTGGTTGAGTGAGCCATTGCCCGTGGTGGAGCTAGGCCCAACCTGTGGTCGAGCAAGGCACCACCCATGGTAGAGCTTGGTACTGCCTGTCAGCGACCGAGCACACAGACCGTGGTCGACTGTGGGCTGTCTCTATAGCCGATCAAGCCATCCCCCATGGTTGAGCAATGCATCGCCGGTGGTAGAGTGAGGGGCAGCCCGTGGTTGATCGAGGGCAGTCTCCATGATCGACCAAGCCATCGCCCATGGTAGAGTGAGGCACAGCCAGTGGTCGAGAAAGGCATTGCCCGTGGTGGGGGAAGGCCCAGCTCATGGTTGACCAAGGGCTGTCTCCATGTTCAACCAAGCCATCGCCCGGGGCAGGGTGAGGCACAGCCTGTGGTCAAGTAAGGCATTGCCTGTGGTAGAGATAAGCATCGCCCAAGGGGCCAGCTGGAGCCTGTGCTCAAGCAAGGCATTGCTCATCGTAGAGCAAGGCACATCTAGTGGTCGAGCTAGGTGTCACCCGTAGTAGAGCGAGGTGCAGCCCGTGGTCTTCCAAGGGCAGTCTCCATGGCAGAGAAAGGCACCGCCCGTGGTCTAGCAAGGCACTGCCCTTGGTCGACCGAGGGCTGTCTCAGTGGTCGAGCAAGGCTTTGCCAGTGGGAGAGCTAGGCACTACCCATCAGTGACCGAGTGCACAGGTTGTGGTCGACTGAGGGCTATCTCTGTGGTCGAGCAAGCCATCACCCATGGTAGAGCAAGGCACAGCCCGTGGTCGACCATGACAATGCCCGTGGTTGACCAAGCCATTGCCCCTGGTAGAGCCAGGCACGACCTGTTGTCTTGCATGGCATCATGCATGATAGTGCAAGGTGCTGCCTGTGCTCGACCGAGGTCTGTCTCCATGGTCAACCAAGCCATCGCCTGTGGTAGAGCGAGGCACTGCCCATTGTTGAGCTAGGTGCTGCTCATGGTTGACCAAGGGTTGTCTTTGTGGTGGACCAAGCCATCGCCCGTGTTAGAGCTAGGCACAGCCTGTGGTTGACCAAGGGCTGTCTTCGCAGTCGACCAAGACATTGCCAGTGTTAGAGCAAGGCACTACCCATGGTCGAGCTAGGTGTTGCCCGTAGTAGATTGAGGAGCAGCCTATGGTCAACCGAGGCCAGTCTCCATGGTAGAGTAAGGCATCACCCGTGGTGGAGCGAGGCACAGCCTGTGGGCGACCGACGGCTGTCTCCCTGGTCAACCCTGCCATCACCCGTGGTAGAGCATGGCACAGCCTGTGGTTGAGTATGGCATCACCCATGATGGAGCAAGGCACTACCCATCAATGACCAAACACACAGCATGTGGTCAACCAAGGGCTGTCTCCATGGTAGACAAAGCCATTGCCTGTGGTAGAGTATCGCACAGCCCATGGCCGAGCAAGCCATTGCCCATCGTAGAGCAAGGCACAGCCCGTGGTCGACCAAGCCACTGCTACTGGTACAGCCAGGCACGACTGGTGGTCAAGCAAGGCATCATCCACGTAGAGAAAGGCGCAGCCAGGGGTCGACCGAGGGATGTCTCCATGGTCGATGAAGCCACCAACGGGGGTAGAGCGAGGCACAACCCATGGTCAATCAAGGGCTGTCTCCATGGTTGACCAAGCCATCGCCTGTGGTAGAGCGAGGCATAGCCTGTCATCGAGCATGGCATCATGTGTGCTAGAATGAGGCACTACCCATGGTCAACCAAGGGCTGTCTCTATGGTTGACCAGGCCATCGCCGGTGGTTGAGCGAGGCACTGCCCGTGGTGGAGCAAGGCATCGCCTATGGTAGAGTGAGGCACTGCCCATGGTCAACCGAGGATTGTCTCCATCGTCGACTGAGCATGGCATTGCGCATGTTAGAGCAAGGTGCTGCTTGTGGTCGACCAGGCCATCACCAGTGATACAGTGAGGCAGAGACCCTGGTAGAGCAAGGCATCACCCATGGTAGAGCGAGGCACAACCTGTGGCCAACCAAGGGCTGTCTCCATGCTCAACCAAGCCATCGCCCATGGTAGAGCGAGGCACAGCCCGTGGTTGAGCAAGGCATTGCCAGTGGTAGAATGAGGCACAGCCTGTGGTCGACTGAGGGCTCTCTCCATGGTCAACGAAGCCATCACCTGTGGTAGAGCGAGGTGCAACCTGTGGTTGGCTGAGGGCTGTCTCCATGCTTGACCAAGCCATCAACCATGGTAGAGTGAGCCACAGCCCGTGGTTGAGCAAGGCATCGCCCGTGGTAGAGTGAGGCGCAGCCCGTGGTTGACCGAGGGCTCTCTCCATGGTCAATGGGGCGATCACCCATGGTAGATGAGGCAAAGCCCATGGTTGAGCAAGACATCGCCCATGGTAGAGCAAGCCACAGCCCATGGTTGGCCAAGGGCTGTCTCTGTGGTTGACCGAGCCATCGCCTGTAGTAGAGGAAGGCACAGCCCGTGGTCGAGCAGGGCATCCCCTGTGGTAGAGCTAGGCACAACCCATGGTTGATCGAGGGCTGTCTATGTGGCTGACCAGGCCATCGCCTGTGGTAGAGCCTGGCACATCACGTGGCCAAGCAAGGGATTGCCTGTGGTGGAGCGAGGCGCAGCCCATCATCGACCCAACCATCGCCCGTGGTAGAGCATGGCACAGCCCGTGGTGGAGCGAGTTCTGTCTTTGTGGTCAACCCTGCCATCGCCCATGGTAGAGCATGGCCCAGCCCGTGGTCAAGCCAGGTAATGGCCGTAGTAGAGCAAGGCATAGCCTGTGCCTGACCATGGGCTGTCTCTGCGTTTGACCAAGCCATTGCCCATCGTAGAGCGAGACACAGCCCATCGTTGAGTAAGGCATCTCCTGTGGTGAAGCAAGGCACTGCCCGTCAGTGACCGAGTGCACAGCATGTGGTCGATCAGTGGCTGTCTCCACTGTCCTCCAACGCATCACCCGTGGTAGAGAAAGGCACCGCCTGTGGTCGTGCAAGGCATCACCCGTGGTCAAGCAAGGCATTGCCTGTGGTAGAGCGAGGCACAGCCCGTGGTCAACTGAGGGCTGTCTCCATGCTCGACCAAGCCATCGCACGTGGTAGAGCAAGGCTCAGCCCATGGTCGAGCAAGGCACTGCCCATGAACAACTGAGTGCACAACCAATGGTCGATCGAGGCATCACCGTGGTCACACAAGGCATCACCCATGGTAGATCAAGGCACTGCCCATAGTTGACTGAGACCTGTCTCCCTGGTCGACCAAGCCATCGCCCATCATAGAGCATGGCGTAGCACATGGTTGACCAAGGGTTGTCTCCATGCTCGACCAAGCCATTGCCCATGGTAGAGCTAGGCACAGACTGTGGTCGAGTGAGGCACCATCTGTTCTCAACCAAGCCATTACCCGTGGTAGGGCGAGGCAAAGCCCGTGGTCAAGCAAGGTATCAGCAATGGTAGAGCAAGGCACATCCCGTGGTCAACCAAGCCATTGCCTGTGGTAGAGCAAGACCCAGCCCATGGTTGAGTGAGGCATCACCCATGGAAGAGCGACACACAACCCGTTGTTGACCAGGCCATCACCCATGGAAGAGCGAAGCATAACCTGTGGTCGACCATAGAATCACCCATGGTAGTGCGAGGTGCTGCCCGTTGCCGACCAAGCCGTCACCCATGGTAGAGCCAGGCATTTCCCATGGTCTAGCAAGGCATCGGCCATGGTAGAGCTAGGCATAGCCGGTGGTTGACCAAGGGCTGTCTCTGTGATCGACCAAGCCATTGCCCATGGTAGAATGAGGCACAGCCTGTGGTGAAGCAAGGCATCACCTGTGGTTGAGTGAGTCACAGCCAGTGGCCAACCGAGGGCTGTCTCCGTGGCCTTCCCTATCCATTACCTGTGGAAGAGTGAGGCACAGCCCATGGTCAAGCATGGCATCGCTCGTGCTAGAGTGAGGCACTGCCTGTGGTCAACTGAGGGTTGTCTTCATGGTCCACCAAGCCATCGCTGGTGGTAGAGCGTGGCACTACCTGTGGTTGACCAAGCCATTGCCCGTGGTAGAGCATGGCACTACCTGTGGTCAAGCAAGGCATCGCCCATGGTAGAGCAAGGCACTGCCTGTGGTCGACTGAGGGCTGTCTCCATTGTTGACTAAGCCATCGCCTGTGGTTGAGCAAGGCATTGGCAATGGTAGAGCAAGTTACATCCCGTGGTCAACCAAGCCATTGTCCATGGTAGAGTGAGGCCCAGCCCATGGTTGAGTGAGGCATCGCCAGTGGTAGAGCGACACACAGCCTGTCATTGACCAAGCCATCGCCCATGGTAGAGAGTGGCATAGCCTGTGGTCGACCATAGAATCGCTGGTGGTAGCACAAGGTGCTGCCTGTGGTTAACCAAGCCATCACCCATGGTAGAGCTAAGCACTGCCCGTGGTCTAGCAAGGCATTGCCCATGGTAGAGTGAGGCATTGCCTGTGGTCGACCTAGGGCTGTCTCCGTCATCGACTAAGCCATTGCTTGTGATAGAGCAAGGCACAGCCTGGTGTTGACCAAAAGCTGTCTCTGTGGTTGAGAAAGGCATCACCTGTGGTTGGGCAAGGCATCGCCCATGGTGGAGAGAGGCAATGCCCATCAGTGACAGAGCGCATAGCCCACGGTCGACTGACAATTGCTTCCTTGGTCAACCAAGCCATTGCTGCTGTTAGAGCAAGGCACAGCCCAGTGTTGACCGAGGGCTGTCTCCGTGGTTGAGCAAGGCATTGCCCATGGTAGAGTGACACGCAGCCCGTGGTCGACCGAGGGCTTTCTCTGTGGTCGAGCAAGGCATTGCCCATGGTTGAGTGAGGCACAGCCCGTGGTCGACTGAGAGCTGTCTCTGTGGTCGAGCAAGCCATCACCAGTGGTAGAGTGAGGCACAGCCTGTGGTTGAGCAAGGCATCTCCTGTGGTAGGGCTAGGCACAGCCCATGTTAGACCGAGGGCTGTCTCTGTGGTTGACATAAGCATCGCCCACGGTTAAGCCAAGCACAGCCCATGGTCGAGCAAGGCATTGGTCATGGTAGGGCAAGGTGCAGCAAGTGGTCGATCAAGGGCTGTCTCCGTGATTGACCTAGCCATTGGCCATGGTAGAATGAGGCACAGCTCATGGTTGACCGAGGGCTGTCTCTGTGCTCGACCAACCTATAGCCTGCAGTAGAGCAAGTCATAGCTCGTGGTTAAGCAGGGCATCACCCATGGTAGAGTGAGGTGTTATTCGTAGTCAACCTAGCCATTGCCTGTGGTAGAGGAAGGCACATCCTGTGGTCGAGCAAGGCATCACCTGTGGTAGAGCAAGGCGCTTCCCATGGTTGACTGAAGGCTGTCTTCATCGTCGAGCAAGGCATCTCCCATGGTAGAGTGAGGCATAGCCCGTGGTCGAGCAAGGCACAGCCTGTGGTCGACCAAGCCATCAGACATTGTAGAGTGAGGCACTGCCCGTGGTCGACCAAGCCATCGACCGTGGTAGAGAGAGGCACTGCCTGTGGTCTAGGGAGGCAAAGCCCGTGGTCGAGCAAGGCATTGCACTTCATACAGCGGGCACAGCCGTGGTCGACCAAGGCATCGCCCGTGGTTGAGCAAGGCATATCTCATGGTTGACTAAGCCATGGCCCATGGTAGAGTGAGGGACAGCCCATGGATGAGCAAGGCATCGCCCGTGGTAGAGCAAGGCACAGCCCTTGTTCGAGCAAGGCACAGCCCTTGTTCTAGCAAGGCACAGCCTGTTGTTGACCAAGGCATCACCCATGGTAGAATAAGGCATTGCCCATGGTCGACCAAGTGCTGTTGTCGTGGTTGAACAAGCCATTGCCATGTTAGAGCGAGGCTGAGCCCATGGTAGAGCAAGGCATCACCTGTGGTAGAGCGAGGTGCAGCCCATGGTCAACTGAGGACTGTCTCTGTGGTCAACCAAGCCATCACCCAAGATAGAGCGAGGCACAGCCCGTGGGGGAGCAAGGCATTGCCTGTGGTAGAGTGAGGTGCAGCCCGTGCCCGACTGTGGATTGTCTCCATGGTCGACAAAGCCATCACCCATTGTAGGGCGAGGCACAGCCAGCAGTCGAGTAAGGCATCACCTGTGGTAGAGCAAGGCACAGCCCATAGTAGACTGAGGGCTATCTTCATGGTCAACCAAGCAATCGCCGATGGTAGAGCGAGGCACAGCTTGTGGTCCAGCCAGGCATCGCCCATGTTAGAGCAACAGCACATCCCATGGTCAACCAAGCCATACCCCATGGTAGACCGAGGCACAGCCATGGTCGAGCAAGGCATCGGCCATGGTAGAGTAAGCCAAAGCCCATGGTTGGGCAAGGCATTACCCTTGGTAGAGTGAAGCACTGCCTGTGGTCAACCGAGGGTTGTCTCCATGGTTGACCAAGCCATCGCCTGTGGTAGAACAAGGCACAGCCCATGGTCAACTGAGGCTGTCTCCATGGTTGATGAAGCCATCACCCCAGTAGAGCAAGGCACAGCCTGTGGTTGAGCAAGGCATTGCCCATGGTAGTGCAAGGTATCGCGTGCAGTAGAGTGAGGCACTGCCCATCAGCGACCGAGTGCATGGGCCATGGGTGACCAAAGTCAACCAAGCCATCGCCATGGTAGAGCAACACACCACCCGTTGTGAGCAAGGCATAGCCCTTGTAGAGCGAGGCACAGCCCATGGTCAACCGAGGGCTGTCTCCAAGGTCGACCAAGCCATCGCCCATGGTAGAGCAAGGGATCACCCATGGTAGAGCGTGGCACAGCCCGTGGTCAACTGAGGACTGTCTTAGTGGTTGACCGAGCCATTGCCCTGGTAGAGCAAGGCATTGCCTGTTGTAGAGCAAGTCACATCCCATGGTCGACAAAACCACAGCCTGTGGTAGAGCGAGGCACAGCCCGTGGTTGACCGAGGCCTGTCTCCATGGTCGACCAAGCCATCTTCTGTGCTAGAGCAAGGTGCAGCCAGTGGTCGAACGAGGGCTGTCTTGATGGTCGACCAAGACAGCGCCAGTGGTAGAGTGAGGCACAGCCTCTGGTCGGGCAAGGCATCACCCGTGGTAGAGCAAAGCATGGCCTGTGGTCAACCAAGGAATTGCCCGTGGTAGAGGCAGGCAGAGCCCGTGGTAGAGGCAGACAGAGCCTGTGGTCTAGCAAGGCATCACCCATGGTAGAGTGAGGCGCAGCCTGTGGTCAACCAACGGCTGTCTCCATGGTCGACCAAGGCATCGTCCCTGGTAGAGCAATGTACACCCCATGGTCGAGCAAGGCATCGCCCATGGTAGAGCAAGGCACATCCCGTGGTCAACCAGGCCATAGCCCGTGGAAGAGCGAGGCACAGCCTGTGGTCAAGTGAGGCTTCGTCCACGGTAGAGCAAGGCACAGCCCATGGTTAGGCAAGGCATCGCTCTTGGTAGAGCGAGGCATAGCCTGAGGTCAACTGAGGGCTGTCTTCAAGGTTGACCAAGCCATTGCCCATGGTAGAGCAAGGCATAGCCTGTGGTCGAGCAAGGCATCACCCATGGTAGAGCAAGGCACAGCCTGTTGTCCATCAAGGCATCTCCCATGGTAGTGCAAGGCACTGCCCGTCAGTGACCCGCACACAACCCGTGGTTGATCAATGGCTGTCTCCATGGTCGACCAAGCCATCGCCAGTGGTCGAGCAAGGTAGTACCTGTGAGCGACCGAGTGCACAACCCGTGGTCAACCAAGGGCTGTCTCTGAGGTTGACCTAGCCATCGCCCATGGTACTGCAAGGCACAGCCCATGGAAGAGCAAGGCACAGCCTGTGGTAGAGCAAGGCATCGCCCATGGAAGAGCAACACATAGCCCATGGTTGAGGAAGGCATTGCTCAAGGTAGAGCCAGGCACGGCCCCTGATTGAGCAAGGCGTCACCCTTGGTATAGTGTGGCACAGCCTGTGGATGACCAAGCCATGGCTCACGGTCGAGCAAGGCACCACCCGTGGTCGAGCAAAGCACAGACCATGGTCGACCAAGGCATTGCCCATGGTTGAGTATGGCCCTGCCTGTGGTTGACCTACCTAGTGCTGTTGCTGTGGTCGATCAGGGTGTCACCACACATGATTGGCCAAGGGCTGTTGCTGTGGTAGAGCAAGGCACTCCCCATGAGTGACCGAGTGCACAACCCAGGGTTGCTCAAGGCATCACCCGTCATCGACCTGGGGCTGTCACCTTGGTCGAGCAAGGCATCGCCCATGTTTAGAGCAAGGCACTGCCAGTCAGCAATCACACACACAGCCCATGGTCAAACAATTGCTGTCCTCCTTGGTCAACCAAGCCATCGCCAGTGGTAGAGCAAGGCAGTACCTGTGAGGGACCGAGCAGACAGCTCGTGGTCAACTGAGGGTTGTCTCTGAGGTCAACCAAGCCATCGACCATGGTAGAGCTTGGCACAGCCCATGGAAGAGAGCAAGGTGCAGCGCTTGGTCCACGGGCTGTGCATTGCTCTAGGACAGGTGATGCCTTGCTTGACCACGGGCTGTGGCTTTGCTGTACCATTGGCATTGCCTTGCTCCACCATGGGCTGTGCCATGCTCTAACAAGGGCAATGGCTTGGTCGACCAAGGGCTGTGCATCACTCTACCACAGGCAATGCCTTGCTTGACCACCGGCTGTGCCTTGCTTGACCACCACTGTGCCTTGCTCGACCACCGGCTGTTGCCCCTTGCTCTACCATGGGTTGATGCATTGCTTGACCATGAGCTGTACCTTGCTCTACACGGGCCATGGCTTGGTCAACCACGGGCTGTGCCTCACTCTACCAAGGGCGATGCCTCATTCGACCATGGGCAATGCCTTGTTTCAACCATGGGCTGTGCCTCGCTCTACAGCACAGGCGATGGCTTGGTCGACCGAGGAGACAGCCCTCGACCGACCACAGGCTATGTGCTCGCTCACCACTGGTAGTGCCCTGCTGTACCATGGCGATGCTTGCTTGACCCACGGTGACAGCCCTTGAGTTGATCACCGTCAGGTCGACACCTTTGATTGACGAACGGTCGATAGAGCTTGGTCGAACAGGGGCAGTGCCTTGCATGCTCTACATGAGAAATGACACCTTGATCAACATGGGCTATGGACTTCGAGTCGATCAATGGGCAGTGCCTTGCCTCTACCACGGGCAAATGCCTTGCTTGAACCATGGTGACAGCCCTTGGTCAAATCTTAGGGTGATGTGTTGAGTTGACCATGTGGCGCGTTGACACAGTGCACCCTTGGTCGGACCACGGGCAGTGCCTGCGCATCTACACCGCATTAAGACCATTGGTCGAACAAATCCCCAGACATGACTGCCTTTGCTCCTACACAGGGGAATCCCCTTGCTCCCACAACACACGGGTTCGTGCCATTGCGGTTGAACCCTACCAACCAGGCAAATGCTATATTGGCTAATCCCACCATGGAGCTGATGCTCGCCCTACCTCGCCACAGAGGCTGATGCTTCCTATTAGACAACCCAATAGACAGCACTTGCGCTACATCACGGCAATGTGCCTTTGATTGACAGCACGCCACAACCAACATACTTCGAGCGATTGACCTAATAGTTTGTACCACAGGCAATGCCTTTGCTCTCACTGACCTAAATAAGGCAGACGCCTGCTCAAAGCCCCCACAGTGATTGCCCNGAGATCCACATCCATGAATCTCCTCTCCACGATCAAACTGTTCGATATGGATTGCAAAACACTCCCAACGGTGCTCAAAGCATGGTCAAGGCGACTTTATCCGATTCTTTCACAAATAGTCAACATCACCAAGCCGCTAAGTGTTTGAGCATTCCTTAGCATTTGCCATGCCAATCGGGTAGTGCGCACCTTTGAGTCCTTTTGCTCATGTCACTCGTTGTTCACTGAGCATCTTTGAGCTTGCATTGTTGCCTTGCTCGTGGACAATCATCACCACCCATATGCGCATTGCCTAACGTGTGAATGTGACCCTCCATGGCCACGCGGCGTCTGCTTAGAAAAGCTGAGTGTGGGGCAACAGCTCTGAGTGATCTTCGGTGCTTGGTGTCTGTGGTTGCGTCGAAACTCAGAAGCTCCTGTGGCAGTGCGAGGGGCGATGAGGACCGGTTTGTTGAAGACCGTGATTGGGTGGCACGCGACTGTCGCTTGGTGCCTGGATGTACGGGCGAGAGCTTCGTGAGAGCTTGGCTGTTGTGTGCAGCGATGTTATCTGTCTGCGACTGGTGGAACTGTTGCACGCGGACGGATTCACATCGTTTCATGGAAACGGTGCATTGCCGAATAATCTATATGCTCGTATGAACATTCTCGAGCACATCGATCTAGCCCTCGGATCATCCTTAGGGGCGATGCCGCGGTGTGCTTATGATGGACGCATACTAGTCGCAGTCCTGGAGGGCCACGCACAGAGGTACAACGGATGAACTTGTGGTGATCACTGGTAGTCATAAGTTATAGTCGAGGAAGTTAGCTAAAGCTGCATGGTAGGTCTAACACTGTGAGGGGTATAGCACTAACCGACGGCTCCATTTGCTTGATTGGTTGAGAGCAACTCAATTGCGGCGGTATATGGAGTAGGGGGCTGAGTAGTCGCACGCTGGCAGTAGCGTGGGCTCGATCTCGCAGAACTTCTCATGGTGGCAGGATGGTTTATGGCTTTGGTCAACTCAGAGAACAGAAGCCCTTGGTTGATCAGGTGCTGTGGCACTGGTCCGCTCATGGGCCAGCCTTGCTCTAAACCATGTGTCATTGCCTTGCTTGACACGAGAGCAATGGCTTGGTCTGCGGGCGACTCCTGTGGAGCAGAGCCAGGAAGAGCTAGTGTGGTCAGCGTGAGTCCATGGGAGGGCCCTGGAGGATAGGGCCCTTGGTTCAACCAGGGAGCGTGTTCACGTGAGGTCACGTCATGGTGGGGCCGTATGCTTGCTCTAAGCCAGGGTGGTTGTGAGGTGCCTTGCTTGACCACGGGCCAAGTGGGCTTGGTCAACCAAAGGTTGGTGCCAGCGGGATTCATGGGCAATGGCTTTCCTCGACACAGCCTGTGCCTTGCTCTACAGGGTGTTGCTTGCTCTACCAATGGGTGATGCCTTGCGTCACCATGGGTGATGGGCTAGATGCCACAGGACCTGTACGAGCTCAGTCTCTCAGGGCAGTGCCTGGCTCACTCAGGTGATGCCTTTCTCGACCATGGGCTGGGCCTCTGCCTACCACGGGCGATGCCTGCCCAATACCACGGGCTGTGCCTTGCCCGGCCAAGGGTGATGCTTGCCTGGCCATGGGCTGTGCCTTGTCTACCAAGGGTGATGGCTCTGGTTGATCCACACGGGAGACAGCCTCCGTCAACAAAGGGTGATGCCAATGCTCAACCAACGGGGCTGTGCCTTGCTCTACCAAGGGGTTTTGGTTTGGTTGACCATGGGAGACAGCCTCAGTCGACAATGGTGATGGCCATGCTCGACCAAGGGCTGTGCCTTGCCCACCACCGGCGATGCCCTGCTCGAGCCATGAGCTAGTGGCTTTTGCTCTTACCAAAGGTCGCACAGTGTGGCGTGAGGTTTGACCATGGAGAGCAGCCCTCAGTTCAACCACGGGCATTGCCTTGCTCTGCCACGTTCGGTGCGATGACTTAGTCGACCACAGAGCACAGCCCTCAGTCGACAGCATGCGGCTGTGGCTTGCTCTACCATGGGGCGATTGGCTTGGTCGACCATGGAGACAGCCCTCGTCGACAACTGGCTACAACGCTCAGTCGCTCACGGGCAGTGCCTTGATCGATCACGGCAGTTTTTTTTTTTGATGCCTTGGTCGACCATTTTGCAACAGCCCTTGGTCGAATCAAGTCAGTTCTTGATCAACCACAGGTGGTGCACATGTGTCGTCCTCATGAGCAGTGCCTTGGCCTGCCACGGGTGATGCCTTGGTCTACCACGGTCATTTGTCTTGGTCGACCGCTGGCGGCAGTGCTTGCTCAACCATGGGCGATGCCCCGTTTGACCACAGGCTGTGCCTGGCTCCACCAACGGTGTTGCCCAATGCTCAACCACGGGCAATCCCTTCCAGTAACCCCTGGACAATGGCTTGGTTGACCATGGGTTTGTGTCCTAGCACTACATGACGCGAATGGGGGGGGGGGGGGGGGGGGGGGGGGGGGGGTGCTTGCTCGACATGGGTCCGTGCCTTGCTCTACCCCAGGCAAAGCAGCTGGGACAACCGCGGAGACAGACCTTGGTCAACCAGGAGTTGTGCACTCAGTTGCTCATGGGCTGTGCATTGCTCTACCATGTGCAATGCATTGCTCAACCACGGGCTGTGCCTGCCTCTACCACATGCAATCCCTTGCCCGATCACAGGTTGTGCCTTGGTCTACCATGAGCAAAGGGCTTGGTCCACAAGAGGATGTGTGTTGCTCTACCATGGGTGTTGCCTTGCTCGATCATGAGCTGTGCCTTGTTGTACCATGGGTAGCAGCATGCTCGACCATGGACAGTGGCCTCACTCTACCATGGGCAATGCCTTCTCGACCGTGGGCAGTGCCTTGCTCTACCACAGGTGATGCCTTGCACGACATTGGGCTATGCCTTGCTTTAACCTTGGGCAATGGCTTGTTCGACCACAGGCTGTGCCTCACCCTACACAGGTGATCCCTTGCTTGACCACAAGCTTTGCCTCATATCGCCACCGGTGATGGCTTGGTCAACCACGGAGACAGCCCTCAGTCTACCACAGGCTGTGCGCTCAGTCGCTCACAGCCAGTGGCCTGGCTCTTTCCTCCAGCGATGCCGCCGCTTGACCACGTGCTGTGCCTTGCCCTACCATGGGCATTGGCATGCTCGACCACAGGCTGTGTTGCTCTACCATGGGCTATGCATTGGTTGACCACGGGCTGTGCCTTGCTCTACCATGGGCAATGGCATGGTCAACCACACAGACAGCCCACGGTCGACCACGGGCAATGCGCTTGATAGTTCACTGGCAGTACCTGGCTCTACCTTGGGCAGGGCCTTGTTCGACCATGGGCTGTGCCTGGCTCTACCACTGGCAACGCCTTGCTCAACCATGGGCTGTGCCTCATCTCTACCAAGGGCAATGGCTTGGTCGAGCACAGAGACAGCCCTTGGCCAACCACGAGCTGTGCACTAGTTGCTCAAGGGCTGTGCCATTCTCTACCACGTGTGTTGCCTTGCTCAACCACGGGCTATGCCTTGCTCTACCACAGGTGATGCCCTTGCTCGACATGGGCAGTGTCTGCTCTACCATGGGCAATGGCTTGGTTGACCAAAGGCTGTGCCTTGCTCTACCATGGTGATGGCATGCTCGACTACAGCCTGCACCTTGCTCTGCCACTGGCGTCACCTTGCTTGACCTTGGGCTGTGCCACGGGAAATGCCTTGCTCAACCACAGGCTGTGCCTCGCTCTACCACCAGTGACGCCTTGCATGACCATGGGCTGTGCCTTGCTCGACCCTCGCCCTACCACGGGCGATGCCTTGCTTGACCATGGGGCTATGCCTTGCTCTGCCACCAGTGATGGCTTGGTCAACCACGGGCTATGCACTCAGTTGCTCACGGCCAGTGCCTGGCTCTACCTCAGGTGATGCCTTGCTCGACCACAGGCTGTGCCTGACTATACCACGGGCAACATCTTGCCTGACCATGGGCTGTGCCTCACTCTACCCAGGGATGGCTTGGTCGACCACAGAGACAGCCCTTGGTTGACCACAAGCTGTGCCTGGCCATACCATGGGCAACGGCTTGCTCAACCATGGGCTGTGCCTTGCTCTACCATGGGGGATGGCTTGGTTTACCACGGAGACAGCCCACAGTCAACCATGAGGTGTGCACTCAGTCCCTCATGGGCTGTGCGATGCTTTACCATGTGCATTGCCTTGCTCGATCACAGGCTGTGCCTTGCTCTACCATGGGAAATGGCTTGGTTGAAACAAAGACTGTGCCACGGACTATCATGGGCATTGGCTTGCTTGACTACTGCCTGGGCCTTGCTCTGCCATAGGCATTGCCTTGATCGACCATGGGCTGTGCCTTGCTCTACCATGGGCGATGCCTTCTCAATGATGGGCTGTGCCATGCTCTATGACAGGCGATGGCTTGGTCGACGGTAAAGACAGCCCTTGGACACTCACAGGCAGTGCCTTGCTCTAACATGGGCAATGCCCTGCTCAACCACAGGCTATGCCTGGCTCTACCATGGCAAGATGCCTTGCTCTACCACGGGCAATGGCTTGTTCCACCATGGCTGTGCCTTGCCCTACCACGGGCAATGCCATGCATGACCACGGGCATTGGCTTGCTTGAACACGGGGATAGCCCTTGGTTGACCACGAGCGGTATGCACGGTCTCGAATGGGCAGGACCTGGCTCTACCATGGGCGATGCCTTGCTCGACCATAGGCTGGGCCTTGCTCAACCACGGGCTGTGCCTTGCAATACGAAGGACCATGGCATGTTTGACCACAGGTTATAGCTTGCTCTCTGACAGGCAATGCAATGCTCAACCACGGACTGCACCTTTCCCAACCATGGGCGATGCCTTGGTCGACCATGGAGACAGCCCTCAGTTGACCATGGGTGACGCCTTGCTTGACCATGGGTTGTGCCTTGCCAAACCATGGGCATGCCTGGCTCAACCACAGGCTGTACCATGCTCTACCATGGGCGATGCCTTGGTCGACCGCGGAGACAGCTTTCAGTTGAGTACGGGCTGTGTATTGCTCTCCCGTGGGTGATGGTTTCGTTGACCATGGAGCCTGCCTTCAGTCAACCACAGGCTGTGTGCCTGGTTGTTCACGGGCAGTTCCTTGCTCTACCATGGTCAACGCCTTGGTCAACCACAGCAACAGCCCTTGGTCGATCATGGTCGATGCATTCATTGACCACAGGCTGTGCACACAATCGCTCATGGGCAGTGCCCTGCTCTGCCACAGGTGATCCCTTGCTCGACAACGGCTACAGGTCTTGTTTGGTCATTGGGCGATGCCTTGATTGACCACAGGGACAGCGCTTGGTCGACTACGGGCAGTGCCATGCTCTAACATGGGCGATGCCCTGCTCGACCACGGGTTGTGCCTGGCTTTACCATGGGTGTTGCCATGCTCGACAGCTGGTTGTCCCATGCGGTACCACAGCAATGGCTTGCTTGACCACAGGCTGTGCCTTGCACTACCACAGGCAATGCCTTGCTCAAACACAGGTAGTGCCTTGCTCTACCACAGGCGATGGCTTGGTCGACCATGACCTATGCCTTGCTCTACCATGGGGCTTGCCTTACTTAACCATGGGATGTGCCAGGCTCTACCATGGGCGATGGCTTGTTTGACAACAAGCTGTGCATCACTCTACCTCGGGCGATGGCTTGGTTGACCACCAGCTATGCCTGGCTGTACCACGGGCGATGCCTTGCTTGACCACAGGCTGTGCCTGGCTCTACCATGGGAGATGCCATGCTCCACCATGGGCAATTGCTTGTTTGACAATGGGCTGTGCCTTGCCCAACCACGGGCGATGCCTTGCTTGACCAGGGGCTGTGCCTTGCCCTACCATGGGCGATGGCTTGGTCGACCATGGTGACAGCCCTTGGTTGACCATGGGCTGAGTGCTCAGTCACTCTTGGGCGATGCATTGCTCTACCATGAGCAATGCCTTGCTCCACCACCAGCTGTGCTTTGCTGTACCATGAGCAGTGGCTCAGTCGACCACGGTGACAGCCCTCAGTTGACCACAAGCCGCACCTTGCTCTACCCACGGGCCATGCCTTGCTCGACCATGGGTGGTGCCTCGCTCAACCCCAGGCGATGCCTTGTTCAACCATGGGATGTGCCTCACTCTACCCCAAGTGATGCCTTGCTCAACCATGGGCTATGCCTAACTCTAGCACGGGCAATTGCTTGTTCGACCATGGAGACAGCCCTCAGTCAACTATGGGCTATGTGCTCAGTCGCTCACATGCAGTGCCTTGCTCTACCATGAGCAATGCCTTACACCACCACCGACTGTGCCTTGCGCAACCACAGGCCATGGTTTTGGTCGACCATGGGCCATACCTTGCTCGACCACAGGTGATGGCTGGGTCAACCACTAAGACAGCCCTCGGTTGACCACGGGCTGTGTGCTCAGTCGCACAAGGGCAGTTCCTGGCTCCACCATGACCGATGCCTTGCTCGACCATGGCCATAGCCCTTCGTCGATTATGGGTAGACACATTGATTGACCATGGCAATAGCTCCTGGTTGACCACCCAGACAGCCCTCGGTCTACTGCAGGCTGTGCGCTCACTCACTCATGGGCATTGCCTTTCTCTGCCACAGTCATTGCCTTGCTCGACCACGGTGATAGCCCTTGGTCAATCATGGGTTGTGCCTCACTGTACCACGGGCGATGGCTTGCTCGAACACTGGCAATGCCTTGCTCTATCACTAGCAATGGCTTGGTAAACAACAGGCTGTGCCTCACTCTACCACGGGTGATGCCTTGCTAGACCACGGGCTGTGCCAGGCTCTACCATGGGCGATGGCTTGTTTGACCACAGGTGGTGCCTTGCTCTACCCCAGGCAATGGCTTGTTCAACCACGGAGACAGCCCACGGTTGACCACAGGCAGTGAGCTCAGTTGCTAACAGGCGATGCCTTGCTCTACCACGTGCAATGCCTTACTCCACCACTGGCTGTGCCATGCTCTACCACGGGCGATGGCTTGGCTGACCACGGAGACAGCCCTTGGTTGACCACGAGCCATGCCTTGCTCAACCCTGAGCGGTGCCTTGCCCAACCCTGAGCGGTGCCTTGCCCTATCCTAGGTGATGCCTTGCTCGACCACGGGCTGTACCTTTCTCTACCATGGGTGATGGCTTGGTTGACATGGAGACAGCCCTCAGTCGACCATGGGGCTGTGTGCTTGGTCTCTCATGGGCAGTGCCTTGCTCTACCACGAGTGATGCCATGCTCCACCACCAGCTGTGCCTTGCTCTACCATGGGCCATGGCTTGGCTGACCCCAGGCTGTGCCTCGCTCTAGCATGGGCAATACGTTGCTCAACTATGGGCTATGCCTTGCCCTACCATGAGCGATGGCTTGGTTGACCATGGAGACTGGCCTTGGTTGACCAGTGACGGTGCACTTGGTCTTTCATGGGCAGTGCCTTGCTCTACCATAGGCGATGCCATGCTCAACCACAGGCTGTGCCTCACTCTACCATGGGCGCTGCCTTGCGCCCCCATGGGTGATGACTAGTTCGACCATGGAGACAGCCCTCAATTGACCATGGGCTGTGCTCTTGGTTGCACAAGGGGAGTGCCTTGCTTGACCCCAGCAACAGCCCTTTGTCGATCATGGGCGATGCCCTCATCGACCAAAGGCTGTGTACTCGGTCACTCACAGGCAGTGCCTTGCACTTCAATGGGCGATGTCTTCCTTGACCATGAGGACAACTATTGGTCAATCATGGGTCAGCACATTGATTGACCATGGCAGCAGCTCTTGGTCAATCATGGGCAATGCCTTGGTCCACCACAGGCAATGCCTTGCTCAGCCACGGGCTGTGCCTTGCCCTACCACAGGCGATGCCCTGCTCGACAATGGGCTGTGCCTCGCTCTACCATGGGTGATGGCTTGGTCAACCATGGAGATAGCCCTCGGTTGACTATGGACTGTGCGCTTGGTGGCTCCTGGGCAGTGCCTGGCTCTGCCTTGGCCAATGTCTTGCTTGAGCATGGGCTGTGCCTTGCTCAACCACGGGTGATGGCTTGGTCGACCACAGAGACAACCCTCGGTCATCCATGGGCTGTGCACTCGGTCTCTCGTGGGCAGTGCCTATCTCTAACTTGGGTGATGCCTTGCTCTACCACAGGCTGTGCCTTGCTCTACCAAGGGCAATAGCATGTTCAACCACAGGTTGTGCCTCACTCTACCACGGGTAATGCCTTACTTGACCATGGGCTGTGCCTTGCCCTAGCATGGGCAATGCCTTGCTTGACCACAACCTATGCCTTGCTCTACCAAGGGCCATGGGTTGGTCGACCACGTGCTATGCCTCGGTGTTCCTCGATCGACCACGGGCTATACACTTGGTCTCTCTTGGGCAGTGCTTGGCTGTACATCGGGCAGTGCCTTCCTCAACCATGGGCTGTGTTTTGCTCTACCAAGGACCATGGCATGTTCCACCACGGTCTGTGCCTTGCCCAACCATGAGCAATGCCACACTCTACCATAGGCTGGCCTTTCTCTACCACGGGCAATGGCTTTGTCGACATGGAGACAGCCCTTGGTCGACCACAGGCTGTGTGCTCGGTCGCTCACAGGCAGTGCCTTGCTCTACCACAAGCAATGCCATGCTCCGCCACTGTCTGTGCCTTGCTCTACCATGGGCCATGGCTTGGCTGACCCCAGGCAGTGCCTTGCTCTAGCACAGGTGATACATTGCTCGACTATGGGCTATGCCTTGTGCTACCACGAGCAATGGTTTGGTTGACCATGGAGACCGACCTTGGTTGACCACCAACTGTGCACCTGGTCGCTGATGAGCAGTGCCTGGCTCTACCACAGGCAATGCCTTGCTCAACCACAGGTTGTGCCTCGCTCTACCATGGGGCGGCGCCTTGCTCCCCCATGGGCGATGGCTTGGTTGACCATGGAGACAGCCCTCAATCAACCATGGGCTGTGCTCTCGGTTGCACAAGGGCAGTGCCTTGCTTGACCCCAGCGACAGCCCTTCGTCAATCACAGGTGATGCCCTCATCGACCATAGGCTGTGCACTCAGTTGCTCACAGGCAGTGCCTTGCACTTCCACTGGCAATGCCTTCCTCGAGCACAATGACAACCCTCGGTCGATCATGGGTCAATGCATTGATCTACCACGGCAATAGCTCTCGGTCGACAACGGGCAGTGTCTTGGTCCACCACGGTCATTGCCTTGCTTAGCCACAGGCTGTGCCTTGCCCTACCACAGGCAATGCCTTGCTCAGCAATGGGCTGTGCCTCACTCCAACATGGGCGATGGCTTGGTCAACAACGGAGACAGCCCTCGGTTGACTATGGGCTGTGTGCTCAATAGTTCACAGGCAGTCCCTGGCTCTACCTTGGGCAAGGCCTAGCTCGACCATGGGCTGTGCCTGGCTCTACCACGGGCAATGCCTTGCTCGACCATGGGCTGTGCCTGGCTCTACCATGGGCAATGGCTTGGTTGGCCATGGACATAGCCCTTGGTCAAGCACAAGCTGTGCACTTGGTCCCTCACGGGCCGTACCATGCTCTACCATGTGTGTTGCCTTGCTCAAACATGGGCTGTGCCTTGCTCTACCATGGGCAATGTCTTGGTCAACCACAGAGGCAGCCTTTGTCAACCACGAGCTGTGCCTTGCTCTACCACGGGCCATGCCTTACTTGACCATGGGATGTGCCAGGCTCTACCATGGGTGATGGCTTGTTCAACAACAAGTGGTAGATCAACCATGGGCTGTGCAAATAGTCAATGACGGGCAGTGCCCTGCTCTACCATGGGCGATGCCTTGCTTGGCCATGGCGACAGTACTTATTCAATCATTGGGTGATGCCTTGATCGACCACAGCAACAGTGCTTCGTTGACTATGGGCAGTGACTTGTTCTACCATGGGCGATGCACTGCTTAGCCATTGGCTGTGCCTAGCACTACCAAGGGCGTTGCCATGCTCGACCACAGGCTGTGCCTCACACTACACGAGTGATGCCTTGCTCGAACACTGGTTGTGCCTTGCTCTACCACAGGCGATGCCTTGCTCTACTATGGGCCATGGCTTCGTTGACCATGGGCCGTGCCTTGATCTACCATGGGCGATGATGCCTTGGTCAACCACGAAGACAGCCATTGGTAGGGCATGGGTTGTGTGCACAGTCACTCACGGGCAGTGCCTTCCTCTGCCACAGTTGTTGGCTTGCTCGACCACGGTGATAGCTCTTGGTCGACCATAGGCAGTGCCTAGCTCTACCATGGGTGATTCCATGCTCCACCACGGACAATGGCATGGTCGACCACGGGCTGTGCCCTGCTCTACTATGGGCAATGGCTTGGCTGGCCACGGAGGCAGCCCCTGGTCAACCACTAGCGGTGCCTTGCTCTACCTCGGGTGATGCCTTCCTTGACCACGGGCTGTGCCTTGCCCAACCACGGGTGATGCCCTGCTCAACCACGGGCTATGCCTTGCTCTACCACAGGCAATGGCTTGGTCGACCCTAGAGACAGCCCTAGGTCGACCACGGGCTGTGTGCATGGTCACTCACGGGCAATGCCTGTCACTTCCTCAGGTGATGCCTTGCTCAACCATGGGCTGTGCCTAGCTCTACCACAGGCGATGTCTTACTCGACCACGGGCTGTGCCTGGCTCTACCATGGGCGATATCTTGTTCGACCATGGGTGGTGCCTCGCTCTATCCCAGGTGATGCCTTGCTCGACCACTGGCTGTGCTTGTCTCCGCCACGGGCTGTGCCTGGGTCCACCACAGGCAATAGCATGTTTGACCTTGGGTTGTGCCTCCATCTACCACGGTCAACGCCTTGCTCAACCATGGGATGTGCCATGCTATTCCACAGGTGTTGGCTTGGTCGATCATGGAGACAGCCCTCGGTCGACCACAGGCTGTGCACTCGGTCACTCATGGGCAGTGCCTTGCTCTACCAAGGGTGTTGGCTTGGTCACCACAGAGACATCCGGTGGTCGACCACGGGCAATGCCTTGCTCTGCCACGGGCAATGGCTTGGTCAACAATGGAAACAGCCCTCGGTCAAACACGGGCTGTACGCTTGCTCTCTCACAGGCAGTGCCTGGCTCTAACTTGGGCATTGCCTTGCTCGACCATGGGCTGTGCCTTTCTCTATCAAGGGCTATGGGATGTTTGACCACAGGCTGTGCCTCGCTCTACCACAGGTGATGCCTTGCTCGACCACGGGCTATGCCTTGCCCAACCATGGGCGATGCCTTGGTCGACCATTGATACAGCCCTCAGTCGACCATGTGCTGTGTGCTCAGTCACTCATGGGCAGTGCGTAGCTGAACCACAGGCAATGCCTTGCTCCACCACAAGCTGTGCCTTGCTCTACCACAGGCGACCCCTTGCTTGACCATGTGTGATGCCTTCTTGACCACAGGTAGTACCTGGCTCTACCACGAGCAATGCCTTCTCGACCATGGGCTGTGCCTCGCTCTACCACAAGCAATGCCTTCTCAACCATGGGTTGTGCCTTGCTCTACCATGGGTGATGGTTTGGTCGACCACAGGGAAAGCCTTCGGTTAACCACAGGCTGTGTGCTTGGTCCCTCATAGGCTGTGCCATGCTCTGCCACAAGCAATGCCATGCTCCACCATGGGCTGTGCCTCACTCTACCACGGGCAATGCCTTCTCAACCATGGCTGTGCCTTGCTCTACCAAGGGCTATGGCTTGGTCGACCACCAGCTGTACGCTCAGTCACTCATGGGCAATGCCTTGCTCTACCTTGGGTGATGCCTTGCTCAACAACAGGCTGTGCCTTGTTCTATCACAGGCGACGCCTTGCTTGACCATGGGTTGTGCCTCCCTCTACCACAGGCAATGGCTTGGTCGACCACAGAGACAGCCCTCAGTCGACTAGGAGCTGTGCACTCAGTCGCTCATGGGCTGTGCCTTGCTCTACCACTTGCGATGCTGTCATCAACCATGGGCTGTGCCCTACTTGACTTTCTTAACCTGCAAGTTTGACTTTCTTAACCTCCGAGTAGTTATGGCACCCAAATATTTGCTCAACCCGCATTTCCCATTCTAGATATGCCTCAAGATCACTCTTGCCCTGAAATGATGGAATTTTGATTTTGATTCCTCCAAAGTCTTCTCCTACATTCGTCATACCTTGTCTAGGTCGATTGCAAGGTCTCCTTCTGGGCTCGAATTCTTCATCCTCTTCTTCTTGTTTTTTTGGCTTAGAGAATATATGCTATAGAATAGATGGAAATATGTGTCAAGGAGCTGAGGAAATATATGTTGAAAGAGGAATTTTTTTTAGATGAAGGGATGAGGGGATATGATAGATAGATAACCTACTGTGGAAACCGTGCTTTGATATGAGATGATGCGGGTTAGAGGGGGGTTGGCCCTGATCTTCACGGCATAGGATGAAAGGATAGGATTTTGTTCGAAACCAAGCGGGTGCAAATAGCCAACCAACGAAAGAAAAACGTGACCTGCTACTTAGACCACTCGCCTAACCATGAACTCAAAGACCAATCCACACAATGACTTACCTAGGTCGAGGCATGAATTGGGGGCTTTGGGAAACTTGAATCACCAAACTAAAAACATTAGCTCGACAAAAGCAAGGTTTCACGAGAGCAAAGGAGAGATAATTACCTCACAAGGAGAACACACTTTGTGTTTAAGGGATTCAATATCAAAAAGTTGAATTACATAGTGAATGAGCACCCATATATATAGATGCTTGGCTAATAAATAGTTTCCTCTTATACTAGATAGCAATCAGCCAAAAATATGGTACTTGACTCCATTATAGAAATCCCAAATTAGGAAACTCTGTAAATATGGAAATTGCTAATTTTGATTATAACAACTAATTATATACTAATTTAACTCTTTTGGTAGCCATAAATCATGCATGTTGGTCAAGTTCCTTGAGTGCAAGCTGAGTAGCTCTAATCGGCCTTGGGATTAAAGAAAAGGAGACAAATGCTTCCTTTGTCTTGGTCTTCAACCTCTTGGGCCAAATATCCATTAGTGAGGATGCCAATAGCTTCTTGCAATCTCTTCATCCTTCCTCTTGGTAGAGCAATGCACAGCCCATGGTCAAGCAAGGCATCACCCGTGTTAGGACAAGGCACTGCCCGTCGGTGACCGAGTGCACAGCCCATGGTCCACTGAGGGCTGTCTTCGTAGTCTACCAAGCCATTGCATGTGGTAGAGCAAGGCACAGCCGGTGGTTGAGTAGGGCACCACCCATGGTAGTGCAAGGCACAACACATGGTCAACCAAGGGCTGTCTCTGTGGTAGACCAAGCCATCACCCCTGGTAGAGTGAGGCACAGCCTGTGGTCGACCAAGGCATCGCCAGTGGTACAGCGAGGCACAGCCCGTGGTGGACTGAGGGCTGTCTTCGTGGTCGAGCATGGTGTCACCCATGGTAGAGCGAGGCACACCCCATGGTCAAGCAAGGCATCGCCCATGGTAGAGCAAGGTGCAGCCCGTGGTTGACCTTGGGCTGTCTTTGTGGTCGAGCAAGGCATCACCCGTGGTAGAGCGAGGCACAGCCAGTGGTAGAGCTAGCCATTGCCTGTCAGTGACTGAGCACACTGCCTGCAGTTGACCGAGGGCTGTCTCAGTGGCAGACCAAGCCATCATCAGTGGTAGAGCAAGGGACAGCCTGTGGTCGAGCAAGGCATCACCTGTGGTAAAGTGAGGCACAACCAGTGGTCGATCGAGGGCTGTCTCCATGGTCGACCAAGCCAACACCCATGGTAGAGCGAGGCACAGCCCATGGTCAAGCATGGCATTGTTAGTGATAGAGCGAGGAGCTACCCATGGTCAACCAAGGGCTATCTCTGTGGTCAACCAAGACATTGCCTGTGATAGGGTGAAGCACTGCCTGTGGTCAAGCTAGGTGTTGCTCGTGGTAGAGTGAGGTGCAGCCCGGGGTCAACCGAGGGCTGTCTCCATGGTTGAGCAAGGCATCACCCATGGTAGAGCAAGGCGCAACCCATGGTAGAGCTAGGCACTGCCCACTAGTGACCGAGCACACTGCCTGTGGTCAACCGAGGGCTGTCTCAGTGGCCAACCAAGCCATCGCCTGTGGTCAAGCAAGGGACAGCCCGTGGTAGAGCAAGGCATTGCCCGTGGTAGAGCGAGGTACAGCCAGTGGTCGACCGAGGTCTGTCTCCATGGTCGACCAAGCCAATGCCCATGGTAGAGTGAGGCACAGCCCATGGTCAAGCATGGCATCGCTCATGATAGAGTGAGGTGCTACCCGTGCTCTACCGAGGGCTATCTCTGTGGTCAACCAAGCCATCGTCTGTGGTAGGGTGAGGCTCTGCCCATGGAAGAGCAAGGCACAACCCATGATTGAGCGAGGCATCACTCGTCATAGAGCTAGGCACAGCCAGTAGTTGACACAGGCATCACTCGTCATAGAACTAGGCACAGCCAGTAGTCAAGACAGGCATCGCCTGTGGACGAGATTGGTACTTACTACCTGTCAGTGACTGAGCGCACAGCCCAAGGTAGAGCAAGGCATAGCCTGTGGTCCAGCATGGCATCCCCCGTGGTAGAGTGAGGGGCAGCCCGTGGTCAACTGAGGGTAGTCTCCGTGGTCGACCAAGCTATCACCCATGGTAGAGTGAGTCACTGCCCATGTTTGAGCAAAGCATTGCTTGCAGTGGAGCGAGGCCCAACCTGTGGTCGACCTAGGGCTGTCTCCATGGTCAACCAAGCCATTTCCCATGGCAGAACGAGGCACAGCCTGTGGTTGAGCAAGGCATCGCCCGTGGTAGAGCCAGGCAGTGTCCATGGTAGAGCCAGGCACTGCCCGTCAGCAACCGAGCACACAACCTGTGGTCGACCGAGGGCTGTCTCTGAGGTCAACCAAGCCATCGCCTGTGGTAGAGCAAGGCACAGCCCATGGTAGGGCAAGGCACAGCCCGTGGTCGAGCATGACATTACTTGTCATAGAGAGAGGCACAGCCCCTGGTCGACCAAGGGCTGTCTCCATGGTTGACCAATCCATCACCTGTGGTTGGGCCAGGCATAGCCTGTCCTCAAGTAAGGCATCACTTGTGGTAGAGCGAGGCATATCCAGCGGTCGACCAAGGTCTGTCCCCGTGATCGACCAAGCCATTGCCCATGGTGGAGCCAAGCACAGCCTGTGCTCAAGCAAGGCATCACTCATGGTTGAGCGAGGCAGGGCCAGTGTTGACTGAGGGCTGTCCCCATGGTCGACCCACCCATCACCCGTGGTAGAGCGAAGCGCTGCCCGTGGTTGACCATGGGCTATCCTATCTCCATGGTTGACCAAGCCATTGCCTGGGGTGGAGCGAGGAATAGCCCATGGTCAGGCAAGGCATCGCCTGTGGTAGTGTGAGGCACAGCCCAGGGTCAACTGAGGGCTGTCTCTGTGCTTGACCAAGCCATCACTCATGGTGGAGCCAGGCACAGCTTGCGCTCTGGCAAGGCATCGCCCATGGTAGAGAGAGGCACAGCCCCTGGTTGAGTGAGCCATCACCCATGGTGGAGCTAGGCCCCGCCCGTGGTCGAGCGAGGCACCACCCGTGGTAGAGCTCAGTACTGCCTGTCAGCGACCGAGTGCACAGCCCATGGTCGACTGTGGGCTGTCTCTATAGCCGACCAAGCCAACGCCCATGGTTGAGCAACGCATCACCAGTGGTAGAGTGAGGGGCAGCCCGTGGTCAATCGAGGGCAGTCTCCATGGTCGACCAAGCCATCGCCCATGGTAGAGCGAGGCACAGCCAGTGGTTGAGCAAGGCATCATCCGTGGTGGGGGAAGGCCCAGCTCGTGGTCAACCAAGGGCTGTCTCCGTGTTCAACCGAGCCATCGCCTGTGGCAGGGCAAGGCACAGCCTGTGGTCAAGTAAGGCATTGCCTGTAGTAGAGATAAGCATCGCCCATGGGGCCAGCTGGAGCCTGTACTCGAGCAAGGCATTGCACATCATAGAGTGAGGCACATCTAATGGTGAAGCTAGGTGTCACCTGTAGTAGAGCGAGGTGCAGCCTGTGGTCTTCCGAGGGCAGTCTCCATGGCAGAGAAAGGCACAGCCCGTGGTCTAGCAAGGCACCACCCATGGTCAATGGAGGGCTGTCTCCGTGGTTGAGCAAGGCTTTGCCAGTGGGAGAGCTAGGTACTACCCATCAGTGACCGAGTGCACAGGTTGTGGTCGATCAAGCGCTATCTCTGTGGTCGAGCAAGCCATCACCCATGGTGGAGCAAGGCACAGCCTGTGGTTGACCATGGCAACCCCAGTGGTCGACCAAGCCATCGCCCCTGGTAGAGCTAGGCATGGCCCGTTATCTTGCATGGCATCATGCATGATAGTGCAAGATGCTGCCTGTGGTTGACCGAGGCCTGTCTCCATGATCAACCAAGCCATCGCCTGCGGTAGAGCGAAGCACTGCCCATGGTTGACCAAGGGTTGTCTTCGTGGTCAACCAAGTCATCGCCCATGTTAGAGCTAGGCATAGCCCATGGTTGACTGAGGGCTGTCTTCACGGTTGACCAAGACATTGCCAGTGGTAGAGCAAGGCACTACCTGTGGTCAAGATAGGCGTGACCCATGGTAGAGTAAGGTGCTGCCTGTGGTCGACCGAGGACTGTCTCCATGGTCGACAAAGCCTTTGCCTTTGGTAGAGCAAGGCATAGCCCATGGTCGAGCAAGGCATCATCCATGGTAGGGCGAGCTGCAGCCTGTTGTCGGCCAAGTGCGTTCTCCATGGTTGAGCAAGCCAACGCCCATAGTAGAGCGAGGCACATCCTGTGGTAGAGTGAGGTACGGCCCGTGGTAGAGCGTAGCACGGCCTGTGGTCGAGCATGGCATTGCTCGTGGTTGGGCGAGCCATAACCTGTGGTCAGGCGAGGCTTCACACTTGGTAGAGTGAGGCACTACCCATCAGCAATCGAGTGCACAGCCTGTGGTCGACCGAGGGCTATCTCTATGGTTGACCAAGCCATCACCCTTGGTAGAGCAAGGCACTGCCCGTGGTTGAGCAAGGCATCACCTGTGGAAATGCAAGGCACAGCCCGTGGTTGACTGATAGCTGTCTCCATGGAGGACCAAGCCATTGCCAGTGGTAGAGCCAGGCACAGCCCATGGTTGAGGATGGCATTGCACGTGATAGAGTGAGGCACTGCCCATCGTCGATTGAGAGATGTCTCCGTGCTCAACCAAGCCATTGCCTGTGGTAGAGCAAGGCACTGTGCATGGTCAAGCTAGGTGTTGCCCGTAGTAGATTGAGAAGCAGCCTGTGGCCAGCTGAGGCTAGTCTCCGTGGTATAGCAAGGCATAGCCCATGGTCGAGCAAGGAACTGCCCGTGGTAGAGTGAGGCACAGCCCATGATTGACCGACGATTGTCTCTGGGGTCAACCCAGCCATTGTCCGTGGAACAGAAGGCACAGCCTGTGGTTGATCAAGGCATCACCCATGGTAGAGCAAGGCACAGCCTGTGGTCAACCAATGGCTGTCTCTGTGGTCGAGCAAGCCATTGCCTGTGGTAGAACAAGGAAAGCCCATGGTCGAGCAAGGCATTGCTCATGGTAGGGTGAGGCACAGCCAGTGGTCGACTGAGGGCTGTCTCCCTGGTTGACCAAGCCGTCGCCTGTGGTAGAGCCTGGCACAGCCCATTGTCGAGCAAGGCATCGCTGGTGGTAGGGCAAGGCACAGCTGTGGTTGACCAAGCCACTGCTACTGGTAGAGCCAGGCACAACTGGTGATCGAGCAAGGCATCATCCATGTAGAGAGAGGCGCAGCCCAGGGTTGACCGAGGGATGTCTCCATGGTCAATGAAGCCACCAACAGGGGTAGAGCAAGGCACAACCCATGGTCAATCGAGGGCTGTCTCCATGGTCAACCAAGCCATTGCCTGTGGTAGAGTGAGGCATAGCCTGTCATCGAGCACGGCATCGCGTGTGCTAGAGTGAGGCACTACCCATGGTCGACCAAGGGCTGTCTCCATGGTTGACCAGGCCATTGCCGGTGGTTGAGCGAGGCACTGCCCATGGTGGAGCGAGGCATTGACCCTGGTAGAGTGAGGCACTGCCTGTGGTCAACTGAGGATTGTCTCCATCGTTGACTGAGCATGGCATTGCATGTGTTAGAACAAGGTGCTGCTCGTGGTCGACCAGGCCATCACCAGTGGTAGAGTGAGGCAGAGCCTCTGGTAGAGCAAGGCATCACCCGGGGTAGAGCGAGGCGCAACCCGTGGCCAACCGAGGGCTGTCTCCATGCTTGACCAAGCCATCGTCCATGGTAGAGCAAGGCACAGCCTGTGGTTGAGCAAGGCATTGTCCATGGTAGAACGAGGTGCAGCCCGTGGTCCACCGAGGGCTCTCACCATGGTCAATGAAGCCATTGCCTGTGGTAGAGCGAGGCACAACCTGTGGTCAGCTGAGGGCTGTCTCCATGCTCAACCAAGCCATCACCTGTGGTAGAGCGAGCCACAGCCCGAGGTTGAGCAAGGCATCGCCCGTGGTAGAGTGAGGCTCAGCCCATGGT
The DNA here is from genome assembly GCA_900174645.1 of Sonneratia alba. Lineage (NCBI taxonomy): Eukaryota > Viridiplantae > Streptophyta > Magnoliopsida > Myrtales > Lythraceae > Sonneratia > Sonneratia alba. Next base: position 1,695,452 of record FWPY01000060.1, read on the forward strand.
TTGACTGAGGGCTCTCTCCATGGGCAATGGGACCATCACCCATGGTAGATGAGGCAAAGCCCATGGTTGAGCAAGACATCACCCGTGGTAGAGCAAGCCACAGCCCGTGGTCAGCCAAGGGTTGTCTCTATGATTGATCAAGCCATCGCCTGTAGTAGAGGAAGGCACAGCCCATGGTCAAGCAGGGCATCCCCTGTGGTAGAGCAAGGCACAACCCATGGTCAATCGAGGGCTGTCTATGTGGTCGACCAAGCCATCGCCTGTGGTAGAGCCTGCCACATCACATGGTTGAGCAAGGCATTGCCTGTGGTGGAGCGAGGCGCAGCCCATTATCGCCTGTGGTGGAGCATGGCACAGCCTGTGGTGGAGTGAGTTCTGTCTTCATGGTCGACCCTGCCATCACCCATGGTGGAGCATGGCCCAGCCTGTGGTCAAGCCAGGTAATGGCCATAGTAGAGCAAGGCATAGCCCGTGCTTGACCATGGGCTGTCTCCGTGGTTGACCAAGCCATTGCCCATCGTAGAGCAAGACACAGCCCATCATTGAGTAAGGCATCTCCTGTGGTGAAGCAAGGCACTGCTCGTCAGTGACCGAGTGCACAGCATGTGGTTGACCAGTGGCTGTCTCCACTGTCCTCCAACGCGTCACCTGTGGTAGAGAAAGGCACCACCCATGGTCGTGCAAGGCATCATCTGTGGTCGAGCAAGGCATCACCTGTGGTAGAGTGAGGCACAGCCCATGGTCAACTGAGGGCTGTCTCCATGCTTGACCAAGCCATCGCAAGTGGTAGAGCAAGGCTCAGCCCATGGTCGAGTAAGGCACTGCCCATGAGCAACCAAGTGCACAACCAATGGTCGATCAAGGCATCACCCATGGTTGTGCAAGGCATCGCCCATGGTAGATCAAGGCACTGCCCACGGTTGACCGAGAGCTGTCTCCCTGGTCGACCAAGCCATCGCCCATCACAGAGCATGGCGTAGCCTGTGGTTGACCGAGGGCTGTCTCCATGCTCGACCAAGCCATCGCCCATGGTAGAGCTAGGCACAGCCCGTGGTTGAGCGAGGCACCATCTGTTCTTGACCAAGCCATCGCCCGTGGTAGTGCAAGGCAAAGCCCGTCGTCAAGCAAGGCATCGGCAATGGTAGAGCAAGGCACATCCCATGGTCAACCAAGCCATTGCCTGTGGTAGAACAAGACCCAGCCCGTTGTTGACAAAGACAACACCCGTGGAAGAGCGAAGCATAACCTGTGGTTGACCATAGAATCACCCATGGTAGTGCGAGGCACTGCCTGTTGCCGACCAAGCCATCACCCATGGTAGAGCCAGGCATAGCCTGTGGTTGACCAAGGACTGTCTCCATGATCAACCAAGCCATCGCCCATGGTAGAATGAGGCACAGCCCATGGTCGAGCAAGGCATCACTCGTGGTGGAGTGAGTCACAGCCAGTGGCCAACTGAGGGCTGTCTCCGTGGTTGACCCATCCATCACCCGTGGAAGAGTGAGGCACAGCCCGTGGTCGAGCATGGCATCGCTCATGCTAGAGTGAGGCACTGCCAGTGGTCAACCGAGGATTGTCTCCATGGTCCACCAAGCCATCGCCAGTGGTAGAGCATGGCACTACCCATGGTCAACCAAGCCATCACCCATGGTAGAACATGGCACAACCCATGGTCGAGCAAGGCATCACCCATGGTAGAGTGAGGCACTGCCTGTGGTTGACTGAGGGCTGTCTCCATTGTTGACTAAGCCATTGCCCGTGGTCGAGCAAGGCATCAGCAATGGTAGAGCAAGCTACATCCCGTGGTCAACCAAGCCATTGTCCATGGTAGAGAGAGGCCCAGCCCATGGTTGAGCTAGGCATCGCCAGTGGTAGAGTGACACACAGCCCGTCATTGACCAGGCCATCGTCCATGGTAGAGAGTCGCATAGCCTGTGGTTGACCAGAGAATCACTGGGGGTAGTGCAAGGTGCTGCCCGTGGTCAACCAAGCCATGGCCTGTGGTAGAGCCAAGCACTGCCCGTGGTCTAGCAAGGCATTGCCCATGGTAGAGCGAGGCATAGCCCATGGTCGACCTAGGGCTGTCTCCGTCATCAACCAAGCCATCGCTCGTGATAGAGCAAGGCACAACCCGGTGTTGACCAAAAGCTGTCTCTGTGGTTGAGCAAGGCATCGCCTGTGGTCGGGCAAGGCATCGCCCATGGCAGAGAGAGGCAGTGCCTGTCAGTGACCAAGCGCATAGCCCACAGTCGACTGACAATTGTTTCCTTGGTCAACCAAGCCATTGCTGCTGGTAGAGCAAGGCACAGCCCAGTATTGATCGAGGGCTGTCTCCGTGGTTGAGCAAGGCATTGCCCATGGTAGAGTGACATGCAGCCCGTGGTTGGCCGAGGATTTTCTCTGTGGTCGAGCAAGGCATTGACCGTGGTTGAGCGAGGCACAGCCCATGGTCGACTGAGAGCTGTCTCCGTGGTCGAGCAAGACATCACCAGTGGTAGAGTGAGGCACAGCCTGTGGTCAAGCAAGGCATCTCCTGTGGTAGGGCTAGGCACAGCCCGTGGTCGACCAAGGGCTGTCTCTGTGGTTGACCTAGGCATCGCCCATGGTTAAGCCAAGCACAGCCCGTGGTCGAGCAAGGCCTCAGTCGTGGTAGGGCGAGGCGCAGCAAGTGGTCGACAAAGGGCTGTCTCTGTAATCAACCTAGCCATTGCCCGTGGTAGAATGAGGCACAGCCTGTTGTCAACTGAGGGCTGTCTCCATGCTCGACCAACCTATCACCTGCAGTAGAGCAAGTCGTAGCTCGTGGTCGAGCAGGGCATCACCCGTGGTAGAGTGAGGTGTTATTCGTAGTCAACCAAGCCATCGCCCGTGGTAGAGGAAGGCACATCCAGTGGTTGAGCAAGGCATCGCCCATGGTAGAGTAAGGCGCTTCCCATGGTTCACCGAAGGCTGTCTTCGTCGTCAAGCAAGGCATCTCCCATGGTAGAGTGAGGCATAGCCCATGGTCGAGCAAGGCACAGCCCATGGTCGACCAAGCCATCACACATTGTAGAGCAAGGCACAGGCCGTGGTTGACCAAGCCATGGACCATGGTAGAGAGAGGCACTGCCTGTGGTCTAGGGAGGCAAAGCCCGTGGTCGAGCAAGGCATTGCACTTCGTACAGCGAGGCACAGCCGTGGTCGACCAAGGCATCGCCCACGGTTGAGCAAGGCATATCCCATGGTTGACTAAGCCATGGCCCGTGGTAGAGCGAGGCACAGCCCTTGGATGAGCAAGGCATCGCCCATGGTAGAGCAAGCCACAGCCCTTGTTCGAGCAAGGCATGGCCTGTGGTTGACCAAGGCATCACCCATGGTAGAATAATGCATTGCCCATGGTCGACCAAGTGCTGTCGCCGTGGTCAAACAAGCCATTGCCTGTGGTAGAGCAAGGCTGAGCCCGAGGTAGAGCAAGGCATCGCCCATGGTAGAGCGAGGTGCAGCCCATGGTCAACTGAGGACTGTCTCCATGGTTAACCAAGCCATCACCCGAGGTAGAGCTAGGCACAGCCTGTGGGGGAGCAAGGCATCGCCGATAGTAGAGTGAGGTGCGGACAGTGCCCAACCGGGGGTTGTCTCCATGGTTGACCAAGCCATCACCCGTGGTAGGGCGAGGCACAGCCAGCGGTCGAGTAAGGCATCACCCATGGTAGAGCAAGGGGCAGCCCATAGTAGACTGAGGGCTATCTTCATCGTCAACCAAGCAATCGCCAATGGTAGAGTGAGGCACAGCTTGTGGTCCAGCCAGGCATCGCCCATGTTAGAGCAACAGCACATCCCATGGTTGACCAAGCCATACCCCATGGTAGACCGAGGCACAGCCCATGGTCGAGCAAGGCATCAGCTATGGTAGAATATGGCACAGCCCGTGGTTGGGCAAGGCATTACCCTTGGTAGAGTGAAGCACTGCCTGTGGTCAACCGAGGTTTGTCTCCATGGTCGACCAAGCCATTGCCTGTGGTAGAACAAGGCACAGCCCATGGTCAACCAAGGGCTGTCTCCATGGTCAACAAAGCCATCACCCCCGATAGAGCAAGGCACAGCCTGTGGTTGAGCAAGGCATTGCCCATGGTAGTGCAAGGTATAGCACACGGTAGAGCGAGGCACTGCCCGTCAGCAACCAAGTGCATGGGCCATGGTTGACTGAGGGCTATCTCCGTGGTCGACCAAGCCATCACCCATGGCAGAGCAACACACCACCCATGGTTGAGCAAGGCATCGCCCGTGGTAGAGTGAGACACAGCCTGTGGTTGATTGAGGGCTGTCTCCGTGGTCAAACAAGCCCTCACCCGTGGTAGAGCAAGGCACAGCCCGTGGTAGAGTGAGGCACATCCCATGGTTGACAAAGCCATAGCCTGTGGTAGAGCAAGGCATAGCCCGTGGTCGACTGAGGGCTGTCTCCATGGTCAACCAAGGCATCGCCTGCAGTAGAGCAATGCACAGCCTGTGGTCGACTGAGGCATAGCCCATGCTAAAGTGACGCACAAGCCATGGTCGAGCAAGGCATAGCCCTTGGTAGAGCGAGGCACAGCCCATGGTCGACCGAGGGCTGTCTCCAAGGTCAACCAAGCCATTGCCCATGGTAGAGCGTGGCACAGCCCATGGTCGACCAAGGACTGTCTCAGTGGTCGACCAAGCCATTGCCCGTGGTAGAGCAAGGCACGGACCATGGTCAAGCAAGGCATTGCCTGTTGTAGAGCAAGGCACATCCTGTGGTCAACAAAGCCACAGCCTGTGGTAGAGTGAGGCACAGCCCGTGGTTGACCAAGGCCTGTCTCCACAGTCGACCAAGCCATCTTCTGTGCTAGAGCAAGGCGCAGACAGTGGTTGAACGAGGGCTGTCTTGATGGTCGACCAAGACATCACAAGTGGTAGAGTGAGGCACAGCCTGTGGTCGGGCAAGGCATCGCCCTTGGTAGAGCAAAGCATGGCCTGTGGTCGACCAAGGAATTGCCCGTGGTAGAGGCAGGCAGAGCCCATGGTCTAGCAAGGCATCACCCATGGTAGAGCGAGGACAGCCCGTGGTCAACCAACGGCTGTCTCCATGGTCGAACAAGGCATCGCCCCCGGTAGAGCAATGTACACCCAGTGGTTGAGCAAGGCATCGTCCATGGTAGAGCAAGGCACATCCCGTGATCGACCAGGCCATAGCCCATGGAAGAGCGAGGCGCAGCCCGTGGTCCAGCGAGGCTTCGTCCATGGCAGAGCAAGGCACAGCCCATGGTCGGCAAGGCATTGCCCTTGGTAGAGCGAGGCATAGCCTGAGGTCAACCGAGGGCTGTCTCCAAGGTCGACCAAGCCATTGCCCATGGTAGAGCAAGGCATAGCCTGTGGTCGAGCAAGGCATCCCCCATGGTAGAGCATGGCACAGCCTGTGGTCGACCGAGGACTGTCTCAGTGGTCAACCAAGCCATTGCTTGTGGTAGAGCAAGGCACAGCCTGTTGTCCATCAAGGCATTGCCCATGGTAGTGCAAGGCACTGCCTGTCAGTGACTGCGCACGGGCAATGGCTTGGTCGACCAAGGGCTGTGCATCACTCTACTACAGGCGATGCCTTGCTTGACCATTGGCTGTGCCTTGCTCTACCACGGGTGATGCCTCGCTCGACCAGGAGCTGTGCCTTGCTCTACCACGGGCCATGGCTTGGTCAACCATGAGCTGTGCCTCACTCTTCCATGGGCGATGCCTCACTCGACCATGGGCAATGCCTTGCTCAACCATGGGCTGTGCCTTGCTCTACCACGGGCCATGGCTTGGTCGACTGAGGAGACAGCCCTTGACTGACCATAGGCTATGCACTCGCTCACTCACTGGTAGTGCCCTGCTGTACCATGGGCGATGCCTTGCTTGACCACAGCAACAGCCCTTGGTTGATCATCGGACGACGCCTTGATTGATGACGGCGATAGCACTTGGTTGACCAGGGGCAGTGCCTTGCTCTACCATGAGAAATGCCTTGATCGACCATGGGCTATGGACTCAGCCAATCATGGGCATTGCCTTGCTTTACGACAGGTGATGCCAGTCTTGACCACGGTGACTACCCTTGGTCAATCTTGGGGTGATGTGTTGATTGACCATGGCAACAGCACTTGGTTGACCACGGGCAGTGCCTGGCTCTACCACCAGCAATGCCTTGTTCGACCACGGGCTGCGCCTTGCTGTACCATGGGGGATGCCTTGCTCAACCACGGATTGTGCCTTGCTCTACCACAGGCAATGCCTTGGTCCACCATGGGCTGTGCCTCGCTCCTCCACAGGTGATGCCTTGCTCAACCACAGTGACAGCACTTGGTCGTTCACTGGCAATGCCTTGATCGACCATGGGCAGTTGACTTAGTCGATTACGGGCAATGCCTTGCTCTAATACGGGCAACGCCATGCTCGACCACAGTAATAGCCATGGTCAATCTTTGGGCGATGCGTTGATTGACCATGGCGATAGCGCATGGTCGACCATGGGCCATGCCTTGCTCTACCATGGGTGATACCTTGCTTGACCACAGCCTGTGCCTTGCTCTACCACAGGCTGTGCCATGCTCTAACATGAGCAATGGCTTGGTTGATCAAGGGCTGTGCATCACTCTACCATGGGCAACGCCTTGTTCAACCATGGGCTGTGCCTTGCTTGACCATGGGCTTTACCCTGCTCTACCATGGGCAATGGCTTTGTCGACCATGTGCTGTGCCACGCTCTACCATGGGTGATGCCTTGCTCGCTCAGGGGCAGTGCCTTGCTCTACCATGGGCTATACCTTGCTCCACCATGGCCTATGCCTTGCTCTACCACGGCCAATGGCCCGGTTGATGAAGGGCTGTGCATTGCTCTGCCACAGGCGATGGTTTGTTCGACCTCAGAGGCAGCCCTTGGTTGACCACGGGTTGTGCACTCGGTCACCCATGGGCAACACCTTGCTCTACCACAGGCGATGCCTTGCTCTACCACAGGCGATGCCTTGCTCTACCACAGGAGATGCCTTGCTCGACCATGGCAACAGCCCTTGGTTGAAGGCGGGTGATGCCTTGCTCAACCACAGGTTGGGCAGTGGCTTGCTCTACCACAGGCAATGCCTTGGTCAACCACAGCGACAGCCCATGGTTGACCATGGGCTGTGCCTTGCTGTACCATGGGCGGTGCCTTTGTTGACCATGAGCTGTGCCTTGTTCTACTGCAGGCCATGGCTTGGTTGACCATGGGCTGTGCCTCGCTCTACCAAAGGCGATGCCTTTGACCACAGGCAATGCCTGGCTCTACAACAGGCAATGCCATGCTCGACCATGGGTTGTGCCTTGCAGTACCAGAGGTGAGGGCTTGGTCGACCATGGGATGTGCCTAGCCCTACCACGGGCAATGGCTCGGTCGACCACGGAGATAGCCCTCGGTTGTTTACAGGCTATGTGCTCACTTGCCCATGGGCAGTGCCTTGCTCTACCATGGGTGATGCCTTGCTCGACCATGGGCTGTACCCTGCTCTACCACAGGTAATGTCTTGGTTGACTGCAGGCTGTGCCTCGCTCTACCACGGGCGAGGGCTTGGTCGACCACTGGATGTGCCTTGCCCTACCACAGGCGATCCCTTGCTTGACCACAGAGACAGCCCTCGGTCGACCACAGGCTGCGCCTCACTCTACCACGGGCAATGCCTTGATTGATCAGGGGTTGTGCCTAGCTCTACCAGCAGCAATGGCTTGGTCGACCACAAAGACAGCCCTCGGTCAACCACGTGCTGTGCCTCGCTCAACCTCGGGCAATGCAATGCTTGACCATGGGCTGTGCCTCACACTACCACAGGCGATGGCTCAGTCGACCACAGTGATAGCCCTCGATTGACCACTGGCTGCACCTTGCTCTAGCACAAGCATTGCCTTGCTCGACCATGGGCTGTGCCTGGCTCTACCATGGGCAATGCCTTGGTCAACCACAGAGACAGTGCTCAGTCAACCACGGGCTGCACCTAGCTCAACCACGGGTGATGCCTTGCTCCACCATGGGCTGTGCCTTTCTCTATCATGAGCGACGGCTGGGTTGACCACAGAGACAGCCCTTGGTCGACCACAGGTTGTGCACTCAGTCACTGACGGGCAGTGCCTAGCTCTACCACGGGCTATGGCTTGCTCAAACATGGGCTGTGCCTTGCTCTACTACGAGAAATGCCTTGCTCATCCACGGGTGGTGCCTCGCTTTACCATGGGCATTGGCTTGGTTGACCACATAGATAGTCGTTGGTCAACCACGGGCTATGCCTCACTCTACCATGAGTGATGCCTTGCTTGACCATGGGCTGTCTGTCCATGTTCTACTCCAGGCAATGGCATGGTCGACCACAGAGACAGCCGTCAGTTGACCATGGGCTGTGCCTCGCTCTACCATGGGCAATGCCTTGCTTGACCACAGAGACAGTCATCGGTCGACCATGGGCTGCGCCTCACTTGACCATGGGCTGTGTGTACCTCTACCAAGGGCAATGGCATGTTCGACCATGGGCTGTGCCTCGCTCTACCAGGGGTGATGCCTTGCTTGACCACGGGCTGTGCCTTGATCTAGCATGGGCGATGCCCTGCTTGACCACGGCTAGTGCCTTGCTCTACCCTGGGCCATGGCTTGGTTGACCACAGGCTATGCCTCGCTGTACCTCGGTCCACCACAGGCTGTATGCTCGGTCTCTCATGTGTAGTACCTGGTAGTACCTCTGGCAATGCCTTACTCGACCATGGGCTGTGCCTTGCTCTACTAAGGGCAATGCCTTGCTCAACCATGTACTGTGTGTTGCTCTACCAAGGGCAATGCCATGTTTGACCACAGGCTGTGCCTTGCCCAACCATGGGCGATGCGTTGCTCAACCACGGGCTGTGCCACACTATACCAAGGGAAATGGCTTGGTCCACCATGGAGGCAGCCCTCTGTTGATCACGGGCTGTGCACTCGGTCACTTACTGGCAGTGCCTTGCTCCACCATGGTTGATGCCTTGGTCGACCATGGCAACAGCCCTTGGTCGATCATGGTCAATGCCTTGATCGACCACGGGCTGTGCACTCATTCGCTCATGGGCTATGCCATACTCTACCACCGGTGATGCCTTGATCAGCCACGGCGACAGTGCTTGGTCTACCATGGGCAGTGCCTTGCTTTACCATGGGCAATGCCCCACTCGACCATGCACTATGGCTGGCTCTACCACAGTTGTTGCATTGCACGACAATGGGCTATGCCTCACTGTACCACGGCAATGGCTTGGTCGACCACGGGCTGTGCCTCGCTCTACCACGGGTAGTGCCTTGCTCGACCACTGGCTGTGCCATGCTCTGTCACAGGCGATGCCTTTTTCGACCACGGGTGGTGCCTTGCTCATCCACAGTTGGTGCCTTGCTTGACCACGGGCTGTGCCTACCTGTAACACTGGCAATGGCATGTTCAACCATGGGACGTGCATCGCCCTACCACAGGTGATACCTTGCTCGACGAAGGGCTGTGCCTTGCTCTACCATGGGTGATGGCTTGATTGACCACAGTGACAGCCCTCATTTGACCATGGGCTATGTGCTGGGTCGCTCACGAGCAGTGCCTCACTCAACCACGAGCAATGCCTTGCTCCACCACGGGCTGTGCCTTGCTCTTCCACGGGCCATGGCTTGGTCTACCATGGGCTGCGCCTCACTCTACCATCGTTCATGGCTTGGTTGACCAAAGGGCTGTGCTTTGCTCTACCGTGGGTGATAACCTGCTCAACCACAGGCTGAGCCATGCTGTATCTTGGGCGATGGCTTGGTTGACCATGGGCTGTGCGCTCGGTCACATACAGTCAGTGCCTTCCTCTACCACAGGTGATGCCTTGCTCAACAATGGGTTGTGCCTGGCTCAACCACGGGAGATGCCATGCTCAACCACAAGCTGTGCCTTGCTCTACCACGGGCAATGGCTTAATGAACCATGGGCTGTGCCTCGCCCTACCACAGGCAATGTCTTGCTTTGCCATCAGCAATGGCTTGGTCGACCACAGAGACAGTCCTCAGTCAACCATGGGCTGTGCGCTCAATCACACACAGCCAGTACCTGGCTCTACCTTGGGTGATGCCCTGCTTGACCACTGGCTGTGCCTTGCTCTACCATGGGCGATGGCTTGCTGGACCACGGGCTGTGCCTAGCTTTACTATGGGCAATGGCTTGTTTGACCATGGGCTATGTGCTGAGTTGCTCATGGCCAGTGCCTGGCTCTGCCTCGGGTGATGCCTTGCTTGACCACAGGCTGTGCCAGACTATACCACGGGTAATGTCTTGCTCAACCATGGCCTGTGCCTCGCTCTGCCCCAGGGGATGGCTTGGTCGACCACAGAGACAGGCCTCGGTTGACCACGAGCTGTGCCTGGCCATACCACAGGTGACAGCTTGCTCAACCACAGGCTGTGCCTCGCTCTACCATGGGGGATGGCTTGGTTGACCACAGAGACAGCCCATGGTTGACCATGAGGTGTGCACTCAGTCCCTCACGGGCTGTGTGATGCTTTACCTGGTGCGTTGCCTTGCTTGATCATGGGCTGTGCCTTGCTCTACCATGGGCAATGGCTCGGTCGAACAAAGGCTGTGCCTCAGACTATCATGGGCATTGGCTTGCTCGACTACTGCCTGGGCCTTCCTCGGCCATAGGCATTGCCTTGATCAACCACGGGCTGTGCCTTGCTTTACTTCAGGTGATGGCTTGGTTGACCACAGGCTGTGCCTTGCTCTACCATGGGTGATGCCTTCTCGATGATGGGTTGTGCCATGCTCTATGACAGGCGATGGCTTGGTCGACAGTGGAGACAGCCCTTGGACGCTCACAGGCAGTGCCTTGCTCTACCATGGGCAATGGCTTGTTCCACCATGGCTGTGCCTTGCCCTACCTCGGGCGATGCCATGCATGACCACAGGCATTGGCTTGTTTGAACACGGGGATAGCCCTTGGACGACCACGAGCAGTATGCATGGTCTCAAATGGGCAGGGCCTGGCTCTACCACTGGCGATGTCTTGCTCGACCACAGGCTGGGCCTTGCTCAAACACAGGTTGTGCCTGGCTCTACCATGGGTGATGGCTTGGTCGACCACAAGCTATGCCTCACTCTACCATGGGCCTTGCCTTACTCGACCATGGGATGTGCCAGGCTCTACCATGGGTGATGGCTTGTTTAACAACAAGTGGTGAGTCACTCTACCTCGGGTGATGGCTTGGTCGACCACCAGCTTTGCCTGGCTGTAGCACGGGCAATGCCTTGCTCCACCATGGGCAATGGCTTGTTCGACAATGGGCTGTGCCTTGCTCGACCACAGGCTGTGCCTTGCCCTACCATGGGCGATGGCTTGGTCGACCATGGTGACAGCCCTTGGTTGACCATGGGCTGTGTGCTCAGTCGCACTTGGGCGATGCATTGCTCTACCATGACCAATGCCTTGCTCCACCACTGGCTGTGCTTTGCTGTACCACGGGCAGTGGCTCAGTCGACCACAAGCTGCACCTTGCTCTACAACAGGCCATGCCTTGCTCAACCACAGGCGGTGCCTCGCTCGACCCCGGGCGATGCCTTGTTCGACCACGGGCTGTGCCTCACTCTACCCCAAGCGATGCCTTGCTTGACCATGGGCTATGCCTAACTCTAGCATGGGTGATTGCTTGGTCGACCATGGAGACAGCCCTCAGTCAACTATGGGCTATGTGCTCAGTCGCTCACATGCAGTGCCTTGCTCTACCATGAGCAACGCCTTACACCACCACCGACTGTGCCTTGCACAACCACAGGCCATGGTCTGGTCGACCACGGGCCATACCTTGCTCGACCACGGGTGATGGCTGGGTCAACCACGAAGACAGCCCTCGGTTGACCATGGGCCGTGCACTCAGTCGCACAAGGGCAGTTCCTGGCTCCACCATGACCGATGCCTTGCTCGACCACGGTGATAGCCCTCATCGATTAAGGGTAGACACATTGATTGACCATGGCAATAGCTCCTGGTTGACCACAGGTAGTGCCTTGGTTGACCACCCAGACAGCCCTCGGTCAACTGCGGGCTGTGCGCTCACTCACTCATGGGCATTGCCTTTCTCTACCACAGTCGTGGCCTTGCTCGACCATGGCGATAGCCCTTGATCAATCATGGGGCGATGCCTTGATCAACCAAGGTGACAGCTCTCACTCGACCATGGTTTATGCCTCGCTGTACCACTGGCGATGGCTTGCTTGGACACTGGCAATGCCTTACTCTATCACTGGCGATGGCTTGGTCAACAACAGGCTGTGCCTTGCTCTACCACAGGTGATGCCTTGCTCGACCATGGGCAGTGCCAGGCTCTACCATGGGCGATGGCTTGTTTGATGACGGGCGGTGCCTCGCTCTACCACAGGCAATGGCTTGTTCAACCACGGAGATAGCCCTCGGTCGACCACAGGCAGTGTGCTCAGTTGCTAACGGGTGATGCCTTGCTCTACCACGTGCAATGCCTTACTCCACCATCAGCTGTGCCATGCTCTACCACAGGTGATGGCTTGGCTGACCATGGAGACAGCCCTTGGTTGACCACGAGCCATGCCTTGCTCAACCATGACCGGTGCCTTGCCCTACCCTTGGTGATGCCTTGCATGACCATGGACTGTGCCTTTCTCTGCCATGGGTGATGGCTTAGTTGACACAGAGACAGCCCTCGGTTGACCACGGGCTGTGTGCTTGGTCTCTCACAGGCAGTGCCTTGCTCTACGACGAGTGATGCCATGCTCCACCACCGGCTGTGCCTTGCTCTTCCATGGGCCATGGCTTGGCTGACCCCAGGCTGTGCCTCTCTCTAGCATCAGTGATACATTGCTCGACTATGGGCTATGCCTTGCCCTAACATAAGCGATGGCTTGGTTGACCATGGAGACCGGCCTCAGTTGACCACTGACTGTGCACTTGGTCATTCGTGGGCAGTGCCTTGCTCTACCACAGGCATTGCTGTGCTCGACCACAGCCTGCGCCTCGCTCTACCACAGGTGCTGCCTTGCACCCCCACGGGTGATGACTTGGTTGACCATGGAGACAGCCCTCGATTGACCACAGGCTGTGCTCTTGGTTGCACAAGGGGAGTGCCTTGCTTGACCCTGGCGACAGCCCTTTGTTGATCATGGGCGATGCCCTCATCGACCACAGGCAGTGCACTCGGTCGCTCACAGGCAGTGCACTCAGTCACTCACAGGCAGTGCCTTGTGCTTCCATGGGCGATGTCTTCCTCGACCAGGATGACAACCCTTGGTCAATCATGAGTCGGCACATTGATTGACCATGGCAACAGCTCTTGGTTGACCACGGGAAATGCCTTGGTCCACCACAGGCAATGCCTTGCTCAGCCACGGGCTGTGCCTTGCCCTACCACGGGCGATGCCTTGCTCGACTATGAGCTGTGCCTCGCTCTACCGTGGGTGATGGCTTGGTCAACCATGGAGACAGCCCTCAGTTGACTACAGACTGTGAGCTTGGTGGCTCATGGGCAGTACCTGGCTCTTCCTCAGCCAATGCCTTTCTTGAGCATGGGCTGTGTCTTGCTCAACCATGGGCGATGGCTTGGTCAACCACAGAGACAACCCTTGGTCATCCATGGGCTGTGCACTCGGTCTCTCATGGGTGGTGCCTGTCTCTAACTTGGGTCATGCCTTGCTCTACCAAAGGCTGTGCCTTGCTCTAGCATGGGCAATAGCATGTTCAACCACAGGTAATGCCTTACTTGACCACAGGCTGTGGCTTGCCCTAGCATGGGCAATGCCTTGCTGTACCACGGCCTATGCCTTGCTGTACCACAGGCCATGGGTTGGTCGACCACATGCTATGCCTAGGTGTTCCTCAATCGACCACGGGCAATACACTCAGTCTCTCTCGGGCAGTGCTTGGCTGTACCTCGGGCAGTGCCTTCCTCGACCATTAGCCATGTGCTGCTCTAACAAGGACCATGGCATGTTTGACCATGGTTTGTGCCTTGCCCAACCATGGGCAATGCCTCACTCTACCAAAGGCTGCGCATTTCTCTACCACAGGCAATGGCTTCGTCGACATGGAGACAGCCCTCGGTCGACCACGGGCTGTGTGCTCAGTCGCTCACAGGCAGTGCCTTGCCCTACCACAAGCGATGCCATGCTCCACCACTGGCTGTGCCTTGCTCTACCATGGGCCATGGCTTGGCCGACCCCAGGCAGTGCCTTGCTCTAGCACAGGTGATACATTGCTCGACTACAGGCTATGCCTTGTGCTACCATGAGTGATGGTTTGGTCGACCATGGTGACCGGCCTTGGTTGACCACCAACTGTGCACTTGGTTGCTGATGAGCGGTGCCTGGCTATACCACAGGCGATGCCTTGCTTGACCACAGGCTGTGCCTTGCTCTACCATGGGTGGCACCTTGCTCCCCCGCGAGCGATGGTTTGGTCGACCATGGAGACAGCCCACGATCAACCACAGGCAGTTCTCTTGGTTGCACAAGGGCAGTGCCTTGCTTGACCCCAGTGACGGCCCTTCATCAATCACGGGTGATGCCCTCATCGACCATATGCTGTGCACTCGGTCGCTCACAGGCAGTGCCTTGCACTTCCATGGGCAATGCCTTCCTCGACCACGATGACAACCCTTGGTCAATCACGGGTCGACGCATTGATCTACCACAGCAATAGCTCTCGGTCCACCACAGGCAGTGCCTTGGTCCACCACGGTCATTGCCTTGTTCAGCCACGAGCTTTGCCTTGCCCTACCACAGGCAATGCCTTGCTTGATGATGGGCTGTGCCTCGCTCTAACATGGGCGATGGCTTGGTCAACAACAGAGGCAGCTCTCGGTTGACTGTGGGCTGTGCACTTGGTGGCTCATGGGCAGTGCCTGGCTCTTCCTCAGCCAATGCCTTGCTCAACCATGGGCAATGGCTTGGTCAACCACAGAGACAACCCTTGGTCATCCACGGGCTGTGCACTTGGTGTCCCGTGGGCAGTGCTTGTCTCTACCTCAGGCAATGCCTTGCTCTACCACGGGCAATAGCATGTTTGACCACAGGTTGTGCCTCACTCTACCATGGGCAATGCCTTACTTGACCACGGGCTATGCCTTGCCCTAGCACTGGTGATGCCTTGCTTGACCACAGCCTGTGCCTTGCTCTAACCCGGGCAATGGATTGGTTGACCATGGGCCGTGTCTTGCTCTACGATGGGCGATGGCTTGGTTGACCGTAGAGAAAGCCCTTGATCAGCTAGCGCTTGGTCGCTCACGGGCAGTGCCTTGCTCTTCCATGGTAGATGCCTTGCTCTACCGAGGGCAATACCATGTTTGACCACAAATTGTATATTGCTCTACCATGGACAAAGCCTTACTTGACCACGGGCTATGCCTTGCCCTAGCACGGGTGATGCCTTGCTTCACCACAGCCTGTGCCTTGCTCTTCCACGGGCCATGGGTTGGTCAACCACGGGCTGCACCTTGCCTTACCCCAGGCAATGAATGGCTTGGTTGACCACAGGCTGTGTCTTGCTCTATGATGGGTGACGGCTTGGTCGACCACAGAGATAGCCCTCGATCAGCCACCAGCTGTGCGCTCGGTTTCTCATGGGCAGTGCCTTGCTCTGCCATGGGTGATGCCTTGCACGACCACAGGCTGTGCCTTACTCTACCAAGGGCAATACCATGTTTGACCACAGGTTGTGCCTTGCTCTACCACGGGCAATGCCTTACTTGACCTTGGGCTATGCCTTGCCCTAGCATGGGTGATGCCTTGCTTCACCATGGCCTATGCCTTGCTCTACCACGGGCCATGGGTTGGTCGTCCATGGGCTGCACCTTGCTTTACCCTAGGCAATGGCTTGGTTGATCCTGTGCTGTGTCTTGCTCTACAACAAGCAATGGCTTGGTCGACCACAGAGATAGCCCTTGGTCGGCCACCAGCTGTGTTCTCGGTCGCTCATGGGCAGCGCCTTGCTCTGCCACAGGTGATGCCTTGCGTCACAGGGGTCGGATTTTACCCAAAAGTTTCTGCTCCTGCAATGGTGCTGAGCAGTGTCCTGCGCACTCTCAGCCAACCCAAACACACACAACAAGAACAGCTCGATGAGGTTTAGCAACAAAGGGTCAAGATCAAGCAATGCAAGGTAAGGGAAATCTCACTTGTATTCACAAACCCGGATTACAAGAACACGCAAAACCCTTACACGACCTTGCACGGTCACGCCAGGTATGTGCCTTGTGTGTCTAGCACTTGCACTCCTCACTTGGATAGGTGAACTTCGCCCCGGGAGTCCACACACGGCTTGGAGGGAACTGGAGACAGCACCGC
Organism: Sonneratia alba; assembly: GCA_900174645.1. NCBI lineage: Eukaryota > Viridiplantae > Streptophyta > Magnoliopsida > Myrtales > Lythraceae > Sonneratia > Sonneratia alba. The sequence goes on from FWPY01000060.1 coordinate 1,711,795, forward strand.
CGGCCTTCCTTGTTTGGCTTTCTGTCAAGGAGTGTTCTCTTCTCTTCCTTTGCTCCCATTCCTGGCTGCCATGCCATCGAGGGCCCGCATAGCAGCCATATCCGTGCCCAAGCACCAAGGGGCTGACAAACCTCCCCCACTTGAGGAAGCTAACGCCCTCATCGGAATAGAGTGGAGGTACTCCTGGACCTTCTCCTCAAATTGCCAGAGTGTTGCCTCCTTCTCCCAGCTTGCTTCCGACATTGGCAAACCTTTCCATAGAACCAGATACTCTGTTCTCCAGTTCTTCTTGTTGTACCCCAACACACGTCAGTCCAGCACGCGGTCAACTTCCCTATCCAACTCCGTGCGCACATTTAGTGGAGCACGTCTTGCCCTAACACGTTCAGCATCTGCATCTCCATGGTAGGGCTTTAGGAAGCTGACATGAAAGGTGGGATGAATCTTCATCCTCTCGGGTAGTGCTAAGCAATAAGCCACCACTCCAACTCGCTTCACTACCTCAAATAGCCCATCATACCGCTGAATGAGGCCCTTATGCCATCTCTTGCTCGTCACTTTCTTCCAAATTTGGGGTGTCAATTTCAGCATGACCTTGTCACCGACCTGAAATTCCAGCAGTTGACGCCCTTGATCTGCATATTTCTTCATGCAGCAGACAGCTTTGGCGAGGCTGTCCTGCGCTTCTTGGAGCATCTCCTGCTTGTTCCGGGCAAAACAGTAGGCAGCAGGGCATGGCCCCTCCTTCTTCTTCAGGGCCACTTCGGAAGGGGTCAATGGTTGGTAGCCCATAGCGAGCTCAAACCGGCTGAACCCAATTGCTGAGGAACGGTGCAGGTTGTAGCAAAACTGCACTGTGTCCAGCAGTTCCAGCCAATTCTGCTGACTGGCAGTGACATAGTGTCGCAAGTATTCTTCCAGCAGCTGGTTCATCCTTTCCATTTGCCAGTCTATCTGCGAGTGGCTTGCTGTTGAGAACTTTAGCTCCGCCCCCATCATGTTGAAGAGATGGGTCCAAAATCTCCTAGTGAACCGGGCGTCGCGATCACTCACAATGTCCGTCGGGATCCCGAACAGCTTGACCACAAGGCGATAGAACTCTTCTACCATCTCCGCAGAGTAATTCTTTGGGGTAGGCCTGAAGATCCCATACTTCGAGAACCTGTCTACCACAACCATGACTCCATCAAAGCCCTTAACCTTAGGGAAGCTGCTGATGAAGTCCATAGAAACCAACATCCAAGGTTTCTCTGGAATGGGCAAAGGCTGCAACAAGCCTGCCTCAGTGCGCCACTCGACCTTGTCTTGTTGACAAACAAGACACATCTTGACATAGAGCTTGACGCCATTATCCATCTTTGGCCAGAAGTAGGAGCGTGTCAACAGCGCCAGCATCCTTTCCCATCCAGGATGCCCAGCCCATTGCGCGTCATGGTGTTTGCGCAATAGCTGAGTCCGCAGCCCTCCACTGGGGACGAATACGCAACCACCCTTCGTGTATAACAGTCCATCCTCAATCCAGTACCTTCTCACGGTACCATCTTGGACTTGTGCGACCAGCTTCTGGTACAACCAATCCTCCTTCGCCTAATCCTTCAGCTAGCCCATGAAGTCGGATTCCAGCTGGGTCAATGCAGCAACCATTTCTACTGCCTTCCTACTCAATGTGTCGGCAACCTGGTTGTGATGCCCCAGCCTATGCTCCCACTCAAAGTCATATTCGGCCAGGAACTCCTACCACTGGGCCTACCTTGGGGACAGCTTCTTCTGTGTCTTAAAGAAGGTGTTTGCAACATTGTTAGTTTTAATCACAAAAGAAGTGCCTAGCAAATATACCCGCCATGCTCGTAGGCAGCGCACAACCGCCAACATTTCCTTCTCGTGTGCGGAGTAGTGTTGCTCGGCCGGCTTTAGCTTCAAGCTCTCAAATGCAATGGGGTGTCCGTCTTGCACAAGCACCCCACCCGCAGCACGATCAGAGGCATCCATATGGACTTCGAACGGCCTGTCAAAGTCCGGCAGCTTGAGCACAGGTTCGGCCACAATCCGGGACTTGATCTTCTCGAAGGCATTAGCACATGCCCCATCCCATGTCCACAGCTTGCCTTTCTGCAGCAGATCGGTGAGTGGGGATACCATTTTCGAGTATCCCTTGATGAATTTCCTATAGTAGTTAGCCAAACCAAGGAAACTTCGAAGCTCACTCACTTTGGTTGGAGCAGTCCACTCCTTGATGGATTGTACCTTCCGGGGATCCATCCGCACCATGCCACCCCTAATCACGTGGCCAAGGAAGTTGATTGCCTTCATGCAGAACTCGCACTTCTCCTTGTTTATGTACAATTGGGGTTCCCTTAATCGCTGGAACACACAACGTAAATGCCCAAGATGTTCTTCTAGGGATAGGCTATATACGACAATGTCATCGAGATACACAACCACAAACTTGTCTATTATATCATGGAAAACATCATTCATGAGATTACAGAATGTGGCTGGTGCATTGGTCAAGCAAAATGGCATGACCCTAAACTCATAGGACCCATACCGAGTCACCATTGTCGTCTTTGGCTCGTCGCCCTCTGCAATGCAAACTTGCCAATATCCCGATCTCAAGTCCAACTTGGTGAAAACTTCAGCTCCACTGAGCCAATCGAACAAGTCTACAATCAAAGGCACGGGGTACTTGTTCTTCACGGTGACTTTGTTCAACCCGCGGTAGTCCATGCACAACCGCAACGTGCTGTCCTGCTTCTCTTGGAATAGCACTGGAGCACCATAGGGAGCCTTGGAGGGTTGAACTTTCCCCAAATCCAACAAGTCCTCGAGTTGTCTCCACAACTCCTCCAGCTCTTTAGGAGACATCTGGTAAGGAGCTTTCGCAGGTGGCCTTGTCCTCGGAAGTTCGATCTTATGATCCACCGCCCACCTTGGCAGTAAGCCCTTGGGCAGCTCCTGGGGCATAACATCACAAAAGTCACCTAGGATCACTTGCACCACGTCAGAAATTTCTGCATTCACTCCCACTTCGGGTCCTGACTTGTGGATAGCCGCAAGATATGTTGGCTGGCCCCTCTTCCAGCCTTTGGCTATCTACATAGTCGAGACCTTCTCAGTCTGGATGTCCTCCACATGGTTGAGGCCCTTGAATCCCCAAACAAAGCATGGCTTCTTCGAGTCTACGATCAACAAACTAGGCAAGTGTGGCATGACTGAAACATAAGCTTTCCCTATAAAGTTGTTACCGAATATTACATCAAAATCATCCATCGGAATGATCATGATGTCAATGTTCCCTGACCATTTGCCAATCTGGACCGGCACTCCTTTGGCCATGCCAAGCACCGGTCTACTTTGGGAGTTGACAGCTTTGTTGCTGTTGGCTTGCTTCTGGATCCGCAATCCATAGGCCTGCACAACACGATCCAACACAAAGTTGTGCGTTGCGCCGGTGTCCACCATTGCTGCCGCCTCCTTGGCATTTAGGGTCATTGGTACGTACATTAGTCCCTGTTCCAGTGCCTTCCTTCCCGAGCGGATGGCACCAAGTATTTGGAGAGGTGCCACTCTAGTTTGCTCACCATCCGAGTTAGAGTCGGTCCTGTTTACAAGGGCCAACAACTTCTCCCTTTTCGGGCACTCACGAGCATGATGGGGGCCATTGCAGATGAAGCACCCAAGGTGGGTCTTGGGGTCCTTAAGGGATGAACCCTCCATTGCCTTCCCCTTCCCCTTGTCTCCCTTGGGCAGCTTCTTCTTCTCGCCTTTGCCTGCACTCTTGCCAGGCTTGGCTGCCTTGTCCTTTGGCTTTTCGGCCTTCTTCCCCTTCAGGTTGTTCTTGGCTACGTGGATGTCGATCAATGCATCCGCGTTCGCCATTGCAGTCTGGAGGTCCTGGACGCCTTGCCTTCGTAGCTCAAGTTGAGCCCATGATTGAAGACCCTGCATGAAGTTGAACAGCTTGTCCAACTCAGACATCTCTATGACATCAAGCAACAAGGAACTAAACTCCTTAACATAGTCACATACCATGCCTGTCTGCTTCAAGTTGCACAGTGCATCCCAAGCAGCCCACAAAGTGTTTGTGGGAAGGAACTGCTCCTTGAGTTCCTTCTTCAGTGAAGGCCAATCTCTGATGCGTGGCCGCCCACCAGTAGTAGCATCTTGCTCGTGGGTTTGCCACCAGAGTTTTGCATCACCTGACAGGTACATGACAGCCATTGAGACTTGCTCCCCTTCTGGAACCTTTCTTGCCTCGACGTAGTGTTCAATGTCGCACAAAAAATTTTCGAGTTCCTTGGAACTCTGAGTGCCTGTGAAGGCTTTGGGTTCAGGTATTCTTACCTTCACCTGAGATCCCTCTGCTTCAGCTGCACCCCCAGCCAGCGCACGTTGGAGGATGCACACTTCCTCCTTCAACCGAGCAACATCTGGAACAAGAGATGCCAGAACTTCCGCTACTGTTCCGCCAACTCCAGACATGTTGCCGAGGGATGTTTCCAAGGCCACTACTCAATCCTGCAACCCGTCCATGTGTGACATTCAGGTCACCGCTCGCTTGTTGTTGAAAACGCTCTCCTCACCGCCGAACACGGCTCTGATACCAACAGTCATAGGGGTCGGACTTTACCAAAAATTTCCACTCCTGCAATGGTGCTGAGCAGTGTCCTGCACACTCTTAGCCAACCCAAACACACACAACAAGAACAGCTCGGCAAGGTTTAGCAACAAAAGGGTCAAGATCAAGCAATGCAAGGTAAGGGAAATCTCACTTGTATTCACAAACCCGGATTACAAGAACACGCAAAACCCTTACACGACCTTGCACAGTCAAGCCAAGTATGTGCCTTGTGTGTCTAGCACTTGCACTACTCACTTGGACAGGTGAACTTCGCCCCGGGAGTCCATGCACGGGTTGGAGGGAACTAGAGACAGCACCGCTGGCCTTCCTTGTTCAGCTTTCTGTCAAGGAGTGCTCTCTTCTCTTCCTTTGCTCCCATTCCTGGCTGCCATGCCATCAAGGGCCCGCATAGCAGCCATATCCGTGCCCGAGCACTAAGGGGCTGACACCTTGCATGACCACAGGCTGTGCCTTGCTCTACCATGGGCATTGGCTTGTTCCACCATGGCTGCGCCTCACCCTACCACGAGCGATGCCATGCTCGATCATGGGCAATGGCTTGGTTGACCATGGAGATCACCCTCAGTTGACCATGGGCTGTGCCTTGCTCTACCACAGGCAATGGCTTGCTCGATTACGACCTGTGCCTTGCTCTGCCACAGGCATTGCCCTGTTCAACCACAAGCTGTGCATTGCTTTACCATAGGCAATGGCTTGGTTGACCATGGGATGTGCCACGCTCTACCACAGGTGATGCCTTGGTCAACCAAGGAGACAATTCTCAGTTAACTATGGGCTGTGCGCTTGATAGCTCATGGGCAGTGCCTAGCTCTTCCTCAGGCAACACCTTGCTTAACCACAGGTTGTGCCTTGCTCTACCATGGGCGATGCCTTACTCAACCACGGGTTGTGCCTAGCTCTACCAAGGGCAATGGCATGTTCAACTGCGGGCTGTGCCTCGCTCCACCACGGGCGATGGCTTGGTCGACCACAGAGACATGCCCCAGTTGACCGCGGGCTGTGCACTTAGTCTCTCATGGGTAGTGCCTGTCTCTACCTTGGGAGATGCACTGCTCTATGACAGGCTGTGCCCTGCTCTACCATGGGCGATGCCTTGCTCGACCACGAGCTGTGCCTTGCTCTACCAAGGGCATTGGCATGTTAGACCCCGGGTTGTGCCTTGTTCTACCACGGGCAATGCCTTACTCAATTACAAGTTGTGCCTTGCCCTACCACGGGTGATGCCTTGCTTGACCATGGCCTGTGCCTTGCACTACCATGGGCCATGGCTTGGTCTTCCATGTACTATGCCTCACTGCACAATGGTCGACCACAGGCTGTATGCTGTCTCTCACGGGCAGTGGTTGGCTGTACCTCAGGCGATGCCTCCCTTGACCATGGGCTATGCCTTGCTCTACCAAGGGCCATGGCATGTTTAACCACGATCTGTGCCTTGCCCAACCACATGCGATGCCTTACTCGACCACGGGCTGTGCCATGCTCTACCAAGGGCAATGGCAGCACCCGTGTTAGGATGAGGCAGTGCCCGTCAGTGACCGAGCACACAGCCCATGGTCGACTGAGGGCTTCTCCGTAGTCGACCAAGCCATTGCCTATGGTAGAGCAAGACACAGCCGGTGGTTGAGTAGGGCACCACCCATGGTAGAGCAAGGCACAACCCATGGTGAACCAAGGGCTGTCTCCATGGTACACCAAGCCACCACCCCTGGTAGAGCAAGGCACAGCCCGTGGTCGACCAAGGCATCGCCCATGGTACAGTGACGCACAGCCCGAGGTGGACCAAGGGCAATCTTCATGGTTGAGCATGGCATCACCCATGGTAGAACAAGGCACACCCCATGGTCAAGCAAGGCACAGCCCATGGTAGAGCAAGGTGCAGCCCGTGGTCGACCTTGGTCTGTCTTTGTGGTCGAGCAAGGTATCACCCATGGTAGAGCGAGGCACAGCCAGTGGTAGAGCTAGCCATTGCCTATCAGCGACTGAGCACACTGCCTGCAGTCAACCGAGGGCTGTCTCAGTGGCAGACCAAGCCATTGCCTGTGGTAGAGCAAGGGACAGCCTGTGGTCGAGCAAGGCATCACCTGTGATAGAGCGAGGCGCAACTAGTGGTTGATCGAGGGCTGTCTCCATGGTCGACCAAGCCAACACCCGTGGTAGAGTGAGGCACAGCCCATGGTCAAGCATGGCATTGTTAGTGATAGAGCAAGGTGCTACCCATGGTTGACCAAGGGTTATCTCTATGGTCAACCAAGACATCGCCTGTGATAGGGCGAGGCACGGCCTGTGGTCAAGCTAGGCGTTGCTCATAGTAGAGCAAGGTGCAGCCCGGGGTCAACTGAGGGCTGTCTCCATGGTTGAGCAAGGCACCACCTGTGGTAGAGCAAGGCACAGCCCACCGTAGAGCTAGGCACTGCCCACTAGTGACCGAGCACACTGCCTGTGGTCGACTGAGGGCTGTCTTGGTGGCCAACCAAGCTATCGCCTGTGGTCGAGCAAGGGACAGCCCATGGTCGAGCAAGGCATTGCCTGTGGTAGAGTGAGGCACAGCCAGCAGTCGACCAAGGGCTGTCTCCATGGTCAACCAAGCCAATGCCCGTGGTAGACTGAGGCACAGCCCATGGTCAAGCATGGCATCGCTCGTGATAGAGTGAGGTGCTACCCGTGGTCTACCGAGGGCTATCTCCATGGTCAACCTAGCCATCGTCTGTGGTAGGGCAAGGCTCTACCCATGGTCGACTGAGGGCTATCTCCATGGTCGACAAAGCCATTGCCCGTGGTAGAGCCAGGCACTACCCGTGGTTGACCTAGGGCTGTCTCTGTGGTTGACCAAGCCATCGCCTGCGGTAGAGCTAGGCACAGCCTGTGGTCGAGCAAGGCATTGCCCATGGTAGAGCGAGGCACTGCCCATGGTCGACCAAGGGCTATCCCCATGGTCAACCAAGCCATCGCCCATTGTAGAGCCAGGCACTACCTGTGGTCGACCAAGCCATTGCCCTGCCAATGGTCGAGCAAGGCATCACCCGTCATAGAGCGAGGCACTGCTTGTGGCCGACCGAGGGCTGTCTCTGTCGTCGACCAAGCCTTCGCCCGTGGAAGGTCGAGGAAAAGCCCATGGTCAAGCAAGGCACATCCCCTGGTAGACCAAGCCATAGCCTGTGGTTGAGTGAGGCATCAACTGTGGTGGAGCGAGGCACAGCACATGGTCGAGCAAGCCACTGCTACTGGTAGAGACAGGCACAGCCGGTGGTCGAGCAACACATCATCCGTGGTAGAGTGAGGCGTGGCCAGTGGTTGACCGAGGGCAATCTCTGTGGTCGACAGACCCATCGCCAGTGGTAGAGCGAGGCACAGTCCAGAGTCAACAAAGGAATGTCTCCATGGTCGACCAAGCCATCACCCGTGGTAGAGCCAGGCACAGCTCGTGGTCAAGCAAGGCATCACCAGCGGTAGAGCCAGGCACTGCACATGGTTGACCGAGGGCTGTCTCTGTGGTCAACCAAGGCATTGCCCGTGGTACAACCAGGCACAGCACTTGGTCGAGCAAGGCATCGCTTGTGTTAGGGTGAGGCAGAAATGGTGGTTGACCGAGGGTTGTCACCATGGTCAACCAAGCTATCGCCCATGGTAGAGCAAGGCACAGCCTGTGGTTGAGCAAGGCATCGCCTGTGGTAGAGCGAGTCACAGCCAGTGGTTGGCCAAGGGCAGTTTTCCTGGTCGAGAGGCATCACCCATGGTAGAGCAAGGCATAGCCCATGGTCGAGTGATGCATCGCCTGTGGAAGAGATAGGTGCTCCTCATGATCGAGTGGGGCATCGACCGTGGTAGAGCGAGGAACAGCCCGTGTTCGACCGACGGTTGTCTTCATGGTTGAGTAAGGCAACGCTCATGGTAGAGCAAGGCACAACCCATGATTGAGCGAGGCATTGCTTGTCATAGAGCTAGGCACAGCCAGTAGTTGAGACAAGCATCGCTCATCATAGAACTAGGCACAGCCAGTAGTCAAGACGGGCATCGCCCGTGGACGAGATTGGTACTTACTGCCCATCAGTGACCGAGTGCACAGCCCATGGTAGAGCAAGGCACAGCCTGTGGTCGAGCATGGCATCCCCCATGGTAGAGTGAGGGGCAGCCCGTGGTCAACTGAGGGTGGTCTCTGTGGGCGACCAAGCTATCGCCCATGGTAGAGTGAGGCACTGTCCATGGTAGAGCTAGGCACTGCCTGTCAGCGACCGAGCGCACAACCTGTGGTTGACTGAGGGCTGTCTCTCAGGTCAACCAAGCCATCACCTATGGTAGAGCAAGGCACAGCCCATGGTAGGGCAAGGCAAAGCCTGTGGTCGAGCATGACATTGCTTGTCATAGAGAGAGGCACAGCCCATGGTCGACCGAGGGCTGTCTCGACAGTTGACCAAGCCATCACCTGTGGTCAGGGCAGGCATAACCTGTCCTCAAGTAAGGCATCGCTTGTGGTCGAGCGATGCATATCCAGTGGCCGACCAAGGTCTGTCCCCATGATCGACCAAGCCATTGCCCATGGTGGAGCCAAGCATAGCCTGTGCTCAAGCAAGGCATAACTCGTGGTTGAGCGAGGCGGAGCCAGTGGTCAACCAAGGGCTGTCCCCATGGTCGACCCACCCATCACCCGTGGTAGTGCGAAGCGCTGCCTGTGGTCGACCATGGGCTATCCTATCTCCGTGGTCGACCAAGCCATTGCTCGTGGTATAACCAGGCACAGCTTGTGCTCTGGCAAGGCATCACCCATGGTAGAGAGAGGCACAGCCCCTGGTTGAGTGAGCCATCTCCCATGGTGGAGCTAGGCCCAGCCCGTGGTCGAGCAAGGCAACACCCATGGTAGAGCTCAGTACTGCCTGTCAGCGACTGAGCACACAGCCCGTGGTCGACTGTGGGCTGTCTCTATAGCCGACCAAGCCAATGCCCCATGGTTGAGCAATGCATTCCTGATGGTAGAGCGAGGGGCAGCCCGTGGTCGATCAAGGGCAGTCTCCATGGTCGACCAAGCCATCGCCCATGGTAGAGCGAGGCACAGCCAGTGGTTGAGCAAGGCATCACCTGTGGTGGGGGAAGGCCCAGCTCATGGTCGACCACAGGCTGTCTCCGTGTTCAACCAAGCCATCGCCCGTGGCAGGGGGAGGCGCAGCCTGTGATCAAGTAAGGCATTGCCTGCGGTAGAGATGAGCATCGCCCATGGGGCCAGCTGGAGCCTGTGCTCAAGCAAGGCATTGCTCATCGTAGAGTGAGGTGCATCTAGTGGTCGAGCTAGGTGTCACCTGTAGTAGAGCGAGGTGCAGCCCATTGTCTTCCGAGGGTAGTCTCCATGGCAGAGAAAGGCAGAGCCCTTGGTCTAGCAAGGCACTGCCCATGGTCGACCGAGGGCTGTCTCCTTGGTTGAGCAAGGCTTCGCCAGTGGGAGAGCTAGGCACTACCCATCAGTGACCAAGTGCACAGGTTGTGGTCGACCGAGGGCAATCTCTGTGGTCAAGCAAGGCATCACCCATGGTAGAGCAAGGCACAGCTCGTGGTCGACCAAGCCGTCACCTCTGGTAGAGCCAGGCATGGCCTGTTGTCTTGCATGGCATCATGCGTGATAGTGCAAGGTGCTGCCTGTGGTCGACCTAGGCCTGTCTCCATGGTCAACCAAGCGATCACCTGTGGTAGACTGAGGCACTGCCCATTGTTGAGCTAGTTGCTGCCCATGGTTGACCAAGGGTTGTCTTCGTGGTCAACCAAGCCATTGCCCGTGTTAGAGCTAGGCACAGCCCGTGGTTGACCCAAGGGCTGTCTTCACAGGTGACCAAGCCATTGCCAGTGGTAGAGCAAGGCACTACCCATGGTCAAGCTAGGCGTCACCCGTGGCAGAGTGAGGCGCTGCCCGTGGTTGACCGAGGACTGTCTCCATGGTTGACAAAGCCTTTGCCTTTGGTAGAGCAAGGCATAGCCCATGGTCAAGCAAGGCATTGTCCATGGTAGGGCGAGCTGCAGCCTGTGGCTGGCCAAGTGCGTTCTCCATGGTTGAGGAAGCCAATGCCCATAGTAGAGCAAGGCACATCCTGTGGTAGAGCGTGGCACAGCCCGTGGTCAAGCATGGCATTGCCTGTGGTTGGGCAATTCACAACCCATGGTCGGACGAGGCATCACATGTGGTAGAGCTAGGCATTGCCCATCAGCAATCGAGTGCACAGCCTGTGGTCGACCGAGGGCTATCTCTGTGGTCGACCAAGCCATCGCCGGTGGTAGAGCAAGGCACTGCCCGTGGTTGAGCAAAGCATCACCTGTGGAAATGCGAGGCACAGCCCGTGGTCGACTGATGGCTGTCTCCGTGGAGGACCAAGCCATCACCGGTGGTAGAACCAGGCACAGCCCATGGTCAAGGATGGCATCGCATGTGATAGAGTGAGGCACTGCCCATTGTCAATTGAGGGATGTCTCCATGCTCAACCAAGCCATCGCCTGTGGTAGAGCAAGGCATTGCCCATGGTCAAGCTAGGTGTCGCCCGTAGTAGATTGATGAGAAGCCTGTGGTCAACTGAGGCCAGTCTCCATGGTAGAGTAAGGCAAAACCTGTGGTAGAGCAAGGCATAGCCCATGGTCGAGCGAGGAACTGCCCGTGGTAGAGTGAGGCACAGCCCATGGTCGACCGACAATTGTCTCCGGGGTCAAACCATCCATTGTCCGTGGAGCAGAAGGCACAGCCCGTGGTCAACCAATGGCTGCCTCCATGGTCGAGCAAGCCATTGCCTGTGGTAGAACAAGGAACAGCCCGTGATCGAGCAAGGCATCGCTCATGGTAGGGTGAGGCACAGCCAGTGGTTGACTGAGGGCTGTCTCCCTGGTTGACCAAGCCAGTGATATAGCGAGACACTGCATGACTATGACCGAGCACACAGCCTGTTGTTGACTGAGGGCTGTCTCTGTGGTCGACCGAGGGCTGTCCCTGTGGTTGACCAAGTAATCGCTTGTGATAGAGCAAGGTACTGCCCATGGTCGAGCATGGTGCAGACTATGGTCAACCAAGGCATCACCTATGGTAGAGTAAGGCACTGCCTGTGGTTGACCTAGCGATATCACTGTGGTAGAGCAAGGCACTGCCAATGAGCAATGAAGTGCACAACCCATGGTTGATGAAGGCATCGCCCATCATCGACCAAGGGCTGTCACCTTGGTTGAGCAAGGCATCGCCTGTAGTAGAGTAAGTCACTGCTGGTCAGTGATCACACGCACAATACATGGTCGACCGAGGGCAATGTCCGTCGTTGACCAACCCATTGCCCGTGGTAGGATGAGGCACTACCCGTGGTCAACCAAGACATCGCACATCGTAGAGTGAGGCATGGCCCATGGTCAACTGAGGCCTGTCTCTGTGGCCGACCAAGCCATCACCTGTGGTGGAGCCTGGCACAATCTGTGGACAAGCAAGGGATCGCCTGTGGTACAGCGAGGTGCAGCCCGTGGTCGACCAAGTGCTGTCTCTGTGGTCAACCAAGCCATCACCCATGGTAGAGCATGACACAGCCCATTGTCGAGCGAGGCATCACCCATGGTGGAGTGAGGCGCAGCTTGTGGTCAACTGAGGGCTGTCTCCAGGGTCAACCAAGCCATCGCCCATCATAGAGCTAGGCACAGCCCATGGTCGAGGCATCACCCATGGTAGAGTGAGGCAACGCCCGTGGTTGACCGAGGGCTATCTCCATGGTCAACCAAGCCATCGCCCGTGGTAGAACTAGGCACAGCCTGTGGCTGAGCAAGTCACTGCCCGTGGTACAACAAGGCACAGCCCATGACCGATTGAGTGCACAACCCATGGTTGATCATGACATCGCTCATCATCCACCAAGAGCTGTCGCCTTCATCAAGCAAGGCATTGCCCATGGTAGACCAAGGCACAGCCCGTGGTCGACTGAGACCTATCTCCCTGGTCAACCAAGCCATCACCCATCATAGAGCAAGGCACTGCCTGTGGTCGAGCAAGGCAATGCCGATGGTAGAGCGAGGCACTGCCCATGGTTGACCAAGGGCTGTCTCTGCGGTTGACCAAGCCATTGCCCATGGCAGATCAAGGCACAGCCTGTGGTCGAGCAAGGCATCACCCATGGTAGAGCGAGGCATACCCTGTGGTAGAGCGAGGCAACGCCCATGGTAGAGTGAGGCGCAGCCCGTGGCTGACCAGGGGATCTCTCCATGGTCGATGAAGCCATTGCCCATGGTAGAGTGAGGCACAGCTCATGGTTGAGCAAGGTATCGCCCATGGTCGAGCAAGGGCTGTCTCCATGCTCGACCAAGCCATCACTCATGGTAGAGCAAGGCACAGCCCATGGTTGAGCAAGGCATCACCCATGGTAGAGCAAGGTGCAGCCTGTGGTAGAGCAAGGTGCAGCCAGTGGTAGAGCAAGGCATAGCCTGTGGTCAACCAAGGGCTGTCTCCGTGGCCGACCCTGCCCATCTGTGACTGAGCACATGGCCTGTTGTCGACCAAGGGCAATCTCTTTGGTTGACCAAGCCATTGCCTGTGGTAGAGCTAGGCACAGCCCATGGTCAAGCAAGGCATCGCCCGTGGTAGAGCAAGGCATAGCCCATGGTCAACCGATGGCAGTCTTCATGGCTGACAAAGCCATTGCCCATGGTTGAGCCAGGCACAGCCCATGGTCGAGCAAGGCATCACTCATGGCAGAGCGAGGCGCAGCCAGTGGTCGACTGAGGACTATCACCCTGGTCGACCAAGCCAACACCTATGGTAGAGTGAGGCACCACCAGTAGTTGAGCAAGGCATCACCCATGGTGGTGTGAGGCACAGCCCGTGGGTGACCGATGGCTGTCTCCCAGGTCGACCCTGCCATCGCCCGTGGTAGAGCATGGCACAGCCCGTGGTTGAATATGGCATTGCCCATCATGGAGCAAGGCACTACCCATCAGTGACCGAACACACAGCATGTGGTTGACCAAGGGCTGTCTCTATGGCTGACAAAGCCATCGCCTGTGGTAGAGTATCACACAGCCCATGGCCGAGCAAGCCATCGCCCATCATAGAGCAAGGCACAGCCCGTGGTTGACCAAGCCACTGCTACTGGTAGAGCCAGGCACAACTGGTGGTCGAGCAAGGCATCATCCATGTAGAGCGAGGCACAGCCCAGGGTCGACTGAGGGATGTCTCCATGGTCAATGAAGCCACCAATGGGGGTAGAACGAGGCATAACCCATGGTCAATCGAGGGCTGTCTCCATGGTCGACCAAGCCATCGCCTGTGGTAGAGCGAGGCACAACCCATGGTCAATCGAGGGCTGTCTCCATGGTTGACCAAGCCATTGCCTGTGGTAGAGCGAGGCATAGCCTGTCATTGAGCATGGCATCGCACGGGCTAGAGTGAGCCGCTACCCATGGTCGACCAAGGGCTGTCTCCATGGCTGACCAGGCCATCGCCGGTGGTTGAGCGAGGCACTGCCCATGGTGAAGCAATGCATCGCCTGTGGTAGAGTGAGGCACTGCCCATGGTGAACCGAGGATTGTCTCCATCGTGGACTGAGCATGGCATTGCAAGTGTTAGAGCCAGGTGCTGCTCGTGGTTGACCAGGTCATCACCAGTGGTAGAGTGAGGTAGAGCCCCTGGTAGAGCAAGGCATCACCCGTGGTAGAGCGAGGTGCAACCCGTGGCCGACTGAGGGCTGTCTCCATGATCGACATCGCCCATGGTAGAGTGAGGCACAGCCTGTGGTTGAGCAAGGCATTGCCCATGGTAGAACGAGGCACAGCCTGCGGTCGACCGAGGGCTCTCTCCATGGTCAATGAAGCCATCACTTGTGGTAGAGCGAGGCACAACCTGTGGTCGGCTGAGGGCTGTCTCCATGCTTGACCAAGCCATCACCCATGGTAGAGAGAGCCACAGCCCATGATTGAGCAAGGCATCGCCCGTGGTTGACCGAGGGCTCTCTCCATGGTCAATGGGGCCATCGCCCATGGTAGATGAGAAAAAGACCATGGTCGAGCAAGACATTGCCCGTGGTGGAGCAAGCCACAGCCCGTGGTCAGCCGAGGGCTGTCTCTGTGGTTGACCAAGCCATTGCCTGTAGTAGAGGAAGGCACAGCCCATGGTCGAGCAGGGCATCCCCTGTGGTAGAGTGAGGCACAACCCATGGCCGGTCGAGGGCTGTCTATGTGGCCAACCAAGGCATCGCCTGTGGTGGAGCAAGGTGCAGCCCATCATTGACCCAACCATCGCCCGTGGTAGAGCATGGCACAGCCCATGATGGAGCGAGTTCTGTCTTTGTGGTCGACCCTGCCATCACCCATGGTAGAGCATGGCCCAGCCCAGGGTCAAGCCAGGTAATGGCCATAGTAGAGCGAGGCATAGCCTGTGCTTGACCATGGGCCATCTCCGCGGTTGACCAAGCCATTGCCCATTGTAGAGCAAGACACAGTCCACTGTTGAGTAAGGCATGTCCCGTGGTAGAGCGTGGCACTGCCCGTCAGTGACCGAGTGCACAGTATGTGGTCGACCGGTGGCTGTCTCCACCATCCTCCAACGCATCACCCGTGGTAGAGAAAGGCACTGCCCGTGGTTAAGAAAGGCATCACCCGTGGTAGAGCAAGGCATAGCCCATGGTCAACTGAGGGCTGTCTCCATGCTCGACCAAGCCATTGCACGTGGTAGAGCAAGGCTCAGCCCATAGTTGAGCAAGGCACTGCCCATGAGCAACTGAGTGCACAACCAATGGTAGATCAAGGCACTGCCCATGGTCGACCAAGAGCTGTCTCCCTGGTTGACCGAGGGTTGTCTCCATGCTCAACCAAGCCATCGCCCATGGTAGAGCTAGGCACAGCCCATGGTCGAGCGAGGCACCATCTGTTCTCAACCAAGCCATCGCCTGTGGTAGGGCAAGGCAAAGCCCGTGGTCAAGCGAGGCATCAGCAATGGTAGAGCAAGGCACGTCCCATGGTTAACCAAGCCATTGCCTGTGGTAGAGCAAGACCCAGCCCATGGTTGAGTGAGGCATCACCCATGGAGGAGCGATGCACAGCCCGTTGTTGACCAAGCCATCACCTGTGGAAGAGCAAAGCATAACCTGTGGTCAACCATAGAATCGCCTGTGGTAGTGTGAGGCACTGCCCGTTGCCGACCAAGCCATCACCCATGGTAGAGCCAGGCATTGCCCGGGGTCTAGCAAGGCATAGCCCATGGTTGACCAAGGGCTGTCTCCGTGTTCGACCAAGCCATCGCCCATGGTAGAGTGAGGCACAGCCTGTGGTCGAGCAAGGCATCACCTGTAGTGGAGTGAGTCACAGCCAGTGCCCAACTGAGGGCTGTCTCCATGGTCAACCCATCCGTCACCCATGGAAGAGTGAGGCACAGCCTGTGGTCGAGCATGGCATCGCTTGTGCTAGAGTGAGGCACTGCCCGTGGTCGACCGAGGGTTGTCTCCATGGTCCACCAAGCCATCACCCATGGTAGAGCATGGCACTACCCGTGGTCGACCAGGCCATTGCCCATGGTAGAACATGGCACTACCCGTGGTCGACCAAGGCATCACCCGTGGTAGAGTGAGGCACTACATGTGGTTGACCCATGGCTGTCTCCGTTGTTGACTAAGCTATCGCCCCTGATTGAGCAAGGCATCGGCAATGGTAGAGCAATTTACATCCCCTGGTCAACCAAGCCATTGTCCATGGTAGAGCGAAGCCCAGCCCGTGGTTGAGTGAGGCATTGCCAGTGGTAGAGCAACACACTGCCCGTCATTGACCAAGCCATCGCCCATGGTAGAGAGTGGCATAGCCTGTGGTTGACCATAGAATTGCTGGTGATAGCACAAGGTGCTGCCCGTGGTCAACCAAGCCATCGCCTGTGGTAGAGCCAAGCACTGCCCGTGGTCTAGCAAGGCATTGCCCATGGTAGAGTGAGGCATAGCCCGTCGTCGACCTAGGGCTGTCTCCATCATCGACCAAGCCATCGCTCGCGATAGAGCAAGGCACAGCCCGGTGTTGACCGAAAGCTGTCTCCATGGTTGAGCAAGGCATCGCCTGTGGTAGAGTGAGGCACAGCCTGTGGTCGGGCAAGGCATCGCCCATGGTAGAGAGAGGCAATGCCCGTCAGCAACCAAGCACATAGCCCACGGTCGACTGACAATTGTTTCCTTGGTCAACCAAGCCATTGCTGCTGGTAGAGCAAGGCACAGCCCAGTATTGACCGAGGGCTGTCTCCATGGTTGAGCAAGGCATTGCCCATGGTAGAGCGACACACAGCCCGTGGTCAACCAAGGGCTTTCTCTGTGGTCGAGCAAGGCATCGCCCATAGTTGAGCAAGGCACAGGCCATGGTCAGCTGAGAGCTGTCTCCATGGTCGAGCAAGCCATCACCAGTGGTAGAGCGAGGCACAGCCTGTGGTCGAGCAAGGCATCTCCCATGGTAGGGCTAGGCACAGCCTGTGGTCGACTGAGGGCTGTCTCCATGGTTGACCTAGGCATCGCCCATGGTTAATCCAAGCACAGCCCATGGCCAAGCAAGGCATCGGTCTTGGTAGGACGAGGTGCAGCAAGTGGTCAACCAAGGGCTGTCTCCGTGATCGACCTAGCCATTGCCTGTGGTAGAATGAGGCACAGCCCATGGTTGACCGAGGGCTGTCTCCGTGCTCGACCAACCTATCGCCTGCAGTAGAGGAAGTCATAGCTCATGGTTGAGCAGGGCATCACCTGTGGTAGAGCAAGGTGTTATTTGTAGTCAACCAAGCCATCGCCTGTGGTAGAGGAAGGCACATCCTGTGGTCGAGCAAGGCATCGCCCGTGGTAGAGTGAGGCACTTCCCATGGTTGACCGAAGGCTGTCTTCATCATCATGCAAGGCATCTCCCATGGTAGAGTGAGGCATAGCCCATTGTCAAGCAAGGCACAGCCCATGGTTGACCAAGCCATCACACATTGTAGAGCGAGGCACAGCCCATGGTCGACCAAGCCATCAACCATGGTAGAGGGAGGCACTGCCTGTGGTCTAGGGAGGCAAAGCCCATGCTCGAGCAAGGCATTGCACTTCATACAGTGAGGCACTACCGTGGTTGACCAAGGCATCACCTGTGGTTGAGCAAGGCATATCCCATGGTCAACTAAGCCATGGCCCGTGGTAGAGTGAGGCACAGACCGTGGACGAGCAAGGCATTGCCCATGGTAGAGCAAGGAATGGCCCTTGTTCGAGCAAGGCACGGTCCTTGTTTGAGCAAGGCATGGCCTGTGGTTGACCAAGGCATCGCCCATGGTAGAATAAGGCATTGCCTATGGTCGACCAAGCACTGTTGCCGTGGTAAAAAAAAGCCATTGCCCATGGTAGAGCAAGGCATCACCTATGGTTGAGCGAGGTGCAGCCCACGGTTGACCAAGGACTGTCTCCGTGGTCAACCAAGCCATTGCCCAAGGTAGAGCAGGGCACAGCCCGTGGGGTAGCAAGGCATCACCGGTGGTAGAGTGAGGTGCGTCCCGTGCCTGACCGGGGGTTGTCTCCATGGTCGACCAAGCCATCACCCGTGGTAGGGCGAGGCTCAGCCAGTGGTCAAGTAAGGCATTGCCAGTGGTAGAGCAAGGCAAAGCCCAAAGTAGACTGAGGGCTATCTTCATGGTCAACCAAGCAATCGCCAATGGTAGAGCAAGGCACAGCTTGTGGTCCAGCCAGGCATCACCCATGTTAGAGCAACGGCACATCCCGTGGTCAACCAAGCCATACCCCATGGTAGACCGAGGCACAGCCCGTGATTGAAAAAGGCATCGGGCATGGCAGAGTAAGGCACAGCCTGAGGTTGGGCAAGGCATTACCCTTGGGCTAGCTCGTGGTCAACCGAGGGTTGTCTCTGAGGTCAACCAAGCCATCGCCCATGGTAGAGCTTGGCACAGCCCATGGAAGAGTGAGGCACAGCCCGTGGTAGAGCATGGCATCTCCCGTGGTTGAGCAAGGTGCAGCGCTTGGTCCATGGGCTGTGCGTTCCTCTAGGATGGGTGATACCTTGCTCTACCACAGGTTGTGGCTTGCTCTACCATTGGCGTTGCCTTGCTCCACCATGGGCTGTGCCATGCTCTAACACGGGCAATGGCTTGGTCGACCAAGGGCTGTGCATCACTCTACAACAGGCAATGCCTTGCTTGACCACCGGTTGTGCGCCTTGCTCTACCACGGGTGATGCCTTGTTCGACCACGAGCTGTGCCTTGCTCTACCACAGGCCATGGCTTGGTCAACCATGGGCTGTGCCTCACTCTACCAAGGGCGATGCCTCACTCAACCATGGGCAATGCCTTGCTCGACCATGGGCTGTGCCTCGCTCTACCACGGGCGATGGATTGGTTGACCAAGGAGACAGCCCTCGACTGACCATAGGCTATGCGCTCGCTCACTCACTGGTAGTGCCCTTCTGTACCATGGGCGATGCCTTGCTTGACCACGGCGACAGCCTTTGGTTGATCATCGGGTGACGCCTTGATCAACGACGGCAATAGCACTTGGTCGACCAGGGGCAGTGCCTTGCTCTACCATGAGAAATGCCTTGATCGACCATAGGCGATAGACTCAGTCGATCATCATGGGGCAGTGCCTTGCTCTAAAATGGGCAATGCCTTGCCTGACCACAGTGACAGCCCTTGGTTAATCTTGGGGTGATGTGTTGATTGACCACGGCTACAGCCCTTGGTCGACCACGGGCGGTGCCTGGCTCTACTACCAGCAATGCCTTGGTTGACCATGTGCTGTGCCTTGCTGTACCATGGGGGATGCCTTGCTCAACCACGGGTTGTGGCTTGCTCTACCACAGGCAATGCCTTGGTCCACCATGGGCTGTGCCTCGCTCCTCCACAGGTGATGCCTTGCTCGACCACAGTGACAGCACTTGGTCGTTCATGGGCAATGCCTTGATTGACCATGGGTGGTTGACCTAGTCGATCACGAGCAATGCCTTGCTCTAATATGGGCAACGCCATGCTCAACCACGGTGATAGCCCATGTTAAATCTTGGGGTGATGCGTTGATCGACCATGGCGATAGCGCATGATCGACCACTGGCCATGCCTTGCTCGACCACGGGTGATACCTTGCTCGACCATGGCCTGTGCCTTGCTCTAACACGAGCAATGGCTTGGCCGATCAAGGGCTGTGCATCACTCTACCATGGGCAATGCCTTGTTCAACCACAGGCTGTGCCCTGCTCTACCATGGGCAATGGCTTGGTCAACCACATGCTGTGCCACGCTCTACCATGGGTAATGCCTTGCTCGATGAGGGGTAGTGCCTTGCTCTACCACGGCCAATGGCCTGGTCGACGAAGGGCTGTGCATTGCTCTGCCACAGGCGATGGTTTGTTCGACTTCAGAGGCAGCCCTTTGTTGACCACGGGTTGTGCACTCAGTCACCCATGGGCAACACCTTGCTCTACCACAGGCAATGCCTTGCTCGACCATGGCAACAGCCCTTGGTTGAAGGTGGGTGATGCCTTGCTCAACCACAGGTTGGGCAGTGGCTTGCTCTACCACAGGCAATGCCTTGGTCAAACACAGCAACAGCCCATGGTCAACCACGGGCAGTGCCCTGCTGTACCATGGGCGATGCCTTTGTCGGCCACGGGCTGTGCCTTGCTCTACTGCAGGCCATGGCTTGGTTGACCATGGGCTGTGCCTTGCTCTACCAAGGGCGATGCCTTCAACCACAGGCAATGCCTGGCTCTACAGCAGGCGATGCCATGCTCGACCATGGGTTGTGCCTTGCACTACCAGAGGTGAGGGCTTGGTCAACCATGGGATGTGCCTAGCCCTACCCACAGGTGATGGCTCGGTCGACCATGCAGATAGCCCTTGGTCAACTACAAGCTATGTGCTCGTTCGCTCATGGGCTGTGCATTGCTCTGCCCTGGGCAATGCCTTCATGACCATCGGCTGTGCCTTGGTCTACCACAGGCAATGGCTTTGGTCAACCACACAGATAGCCCTCGGTCGGACACTAGCTGTGCGCTCGGTCACTCACGGTCTGTGCCTGGCTCCACCAAGGGAGATGCCTTGCTAGACCACAGGCTGTGCCTTGCTCTACCGTGGGCAATGACTTGTTAGAACATGGCTGTGCCTCACCCAACCATGGGTGATGCCTTGCTCAACCACGGGGTATGCCTTGCTCTACCAAGGGCAATGCCTTGGTTGACCATGGAGATAGCCATCGGTTGACCACCGGTTGTGGCTTGCTCTACCATGAGCGATGCCTTGCTCAACCACAGGCTGGCCCTGGCTCTACCATGGGATATGCCTTGCTTGACCGCGGGCTGTGCCTTGCTATACCATGTGCAATGTCTTGTTTGACCACAGGCTACAGGCTCTGCCTTGCTTGACCACGGGCTGTGTGTTGCTCCAACAAGGGCAATGGCATGTTCGACCATGGGCTCTGCCTTGCTCTACCACGGGTGATGCCTTACTCAATGATGGGCTGTGCCTTGATCTAGCATGGGCAATGCATTGCTTGACCACAGCCTGTGCCTTGCTCTACCCTGGGCCATGGCTTGGTCGACCATGGGCTATGCCTCGCTGTACCTTGGTTGACCACAGGCTGTACACTCAGTCTCTCATGTGTAGTGCCTGGTAGTACCTCCAGCAATGCCTTGCTCAACCATGGGTTGTGCCTTGCTCTACCAAGGGCAATGCCCTGCTCGACCATGTGGTGTGCGTTGCTCTACAAAGGGCAATTTTCACCATGGGCTGTGCCTCGCTATACCAGGGGCGATGGCTTGGTCGACCACAGAGATAGCCCTTAGTTGATCACAGGCAATGCCTTGCTCTACCATGGTCAATGGGTTGGTCGACCATGGAGACAGCGTTCAGATGATGATGGGTTGTGCCTTGCTCTACCACAGGCGATCGCCTGGTTGACCACAGAGGCAGCCCTCCATCGACCATGGTTTGCTCTCTCAGTTGTTCATGGGCAGTGCCTTGCTTCACCACGATTGATGCCTTGGCTGACCACGGCAACAGCCCTTGGTCGATCATGATCGATACCTTGATAGACCACCGGCTATGCACTTGGTTGCTCACGGGCAGTGCCATGCTCTACCACAAGCAATGTCTTGCTTGATGACGGCAACAACGCTTGTTCGATCAACAGGTGACATCTTCATCGGTGACGGGCTGTGGCTTGCTCTACCACAGGCAATGGCTTGGTCGACCATGGAGACAGCCCTTGGTCGACAACGGTTTATGCACTCTGTCACTCATGGGCAGTGCCTTGCTCTACCATGGTCAACCACGGCAACAGCCCTTGGTCATTCACAGTTGATGCCCTGATCGACCACAGGTGGTGCACATGGTTGCTCACGGGCAGTGCCTTGCTCTACCACAGTTGATGCCTTGGTTGACCACAGGCAAGGTGTTGTTCTACCACGGGCGATGCCTTGCTCTACGACAGTCGTTGTCTTGGTTGACCATGGGCAGTGCCTTGCTCAACCACAGGCCATGCCCTGCTCGTCCACAGGCTGTGCCTGGCTCTACCACGGGCGTTGCCATGCTCGACCAAGGGTGATCCCTTCCAGTACCATGGACAATGGCTTGGTCGACCATGGGCTGTGCCTCACACTGCCATGTGCGATACCTTGCTCGACCAGGGCCATGCCTTGCTCGACCATGGGCAATGGCTTGGATGACCATGGAGACAGCCCTCAGTCAACCAGGAGCTCAGCACTCAGTTGCTCATGGGCTGTGCATTTCTCTACAATGTGCGATGCCTTGCTTGACCACAGGCTGTGCCTGCCTCTACCACGTGCAATCCCTTGCTTGATAACAGGCTGTGCCTTGGCCTACCACGAGCAAGGCTTGGTCCACCAGAGGTTGTGCCTCATTCTACCGTGGGTGTTGCCTTGCTCGACCATGGGCTGTGCCTTGTTGTACCATGGGCAGCGGCTTGCTCGACCAGGGGCAGTGCCTCACTCTACCATGGGCAATGCCATCTTGACCGTGAGCTGTACCTTGCTCTACCATGGGCTATGGCTTGGTCAACCACGGAGAAAGCCCTCAATTGGCCATGGGCTGTGCTGTTGGTCACTCAAGGCCAGTGCCTTGCTCAACAATGGGCTACGCCTGGCTCTACCACGGGGGATGCCATGCTTGACCACAGGCTGTTCCTTGCTCTACCTTGGGCAATGGCTTGTTCGAGCACAGGCTGTGCCTCGCCCTACCACAGGCGATCCCTTGCTCGACCATGGGCTCTGCCTCGCATTGCCATCGATGATGGCTTGGTCAACCATGGAGACAGCCCTCAGTCAACCGCAGGCTGTGTGCTCAGTCGCTCATGGCCAGTGCCAGGCTCTTCCTCGGGCGATGCCCTGCTCGACCATGGGCTGTGCATCGCTCTACCATGGGCGATGGCTTGGTTGACCACGGAGACAGCCCACGGTCGACCACAGGCTGTGTGCTCTATAGTTCACGGGCAGTCCCTGGCTCTACCTCGGGCAAGGGCTTGCTCGACCAAGGGCTGTGCCTGGCTCTACCACAGGCAACGCGTTGCTCGACCATGGGCTGTGCCTCACTCTACCACAGGCAATGGCTTGGTCGACCACAGAGATAGCCCTTGGTCAATCATGAGCTCTGCACTCTGTCCCTCACGGGCCATGCCATGCTCTACCATGTGTGTTGCCTTGCTGACCATGGCCTATGCCTTGCTCTACCATGGGTGATACCTTGCTTGACCTCGGGCTGTCCCTTGCTCTAACACAGGCAATGGCTTGCTGGATTATGGCCTGTGCCTTGCTCCGCCACAGGCGTTGCCCTGTTCAACCACAGGCTGTGCATTGCTTTACCATAGGCAATGGCTTGGTTGACCATGGGATGTGCCTCGCTCTACCACAGGCAATGCCTTGGTCAACCAAGGAGACAGCTCTCAGTTGACTACGGGCTGTGCGCTTGATAGCTCATGGGCAGTGCCTAGCTCTTCCTCAGGCGATGCCTTGCTTAACCACTGGTTGTGCCTTGCTCTACTGCGGGCAATGCCTTACTCGACCACAGAATGTGCCGGCCCTACCAAGGGCAATGGCATGTTCAACTGCAGGGTGTGCCTTGCTCCACCACGGGCGATGCCTTGCTTGACCATGGAGACATGCCCCAGTTGACCATGGGCTGTGCACTCGGTCTCTCATGGGCAGTGCCTGTCTCTACCTCGGGAGATGCATTGCTCAATGACGGGCTGTGCCTTGCACTACCATGGGCAATGCCTTGCTCGACCACGAGCTATGCCTTGCTCTACCAAGGGCAATGGCATGTTAGACCCCAGGTTGTGCCTTGTTCTACCACAGGCGATGCCTTACTCAATTACAAGCTGTGCCTTGCCCTACCACGGGTGATGCCTCGCTTGACCATGGCCTGTGCCTTGCATTACCATGGGCCATGGCTTGGTCTTCCACATACTATGCCTCACTGCACAGTGGTTGACCACAGGCTGTATGCTCAGTCTCTCACAGGCAGTGCTTGGCTGTACCTCAGGCGATGCCTCCCTCGACCATGGGCCGTGCCTTGCTCTACCAAGGGCCATGGCATATTTGACCACGATCTGTGCCTTGCCCAACCATGGGCAATGCCTTGCTCAACCATGGGATGTGCCTTGCTCTACCATGGGCTATGGGCTGGTCAACCATGGGCCATGCACTCGGTCACTCACTGGCAGTGCCTCGCTCTACCTTGGGCAATGCCTTGCTCCACCATAGGCTGTGGCCTGTTCTACCATGGGCAATGCCTTGCTCGACCATGGGCTGTGCCATGCTCTCACATGTGCGATGGCTTGGTCAACCACGGGCTGTGGCTTTGTGCTCGGTCACTCACAGGCAGTGCCATGCTCTAACACGAGCAATGCCTTGCTCCACCATGGCCGATGCCTTCACAACCACAGGCTCTGCCTTGCCCTACCACCGGCAATGGGATGTTCGGCCACAGCATGTGCCTTGCTCTACCATGGGCAATGGCTTGGTCAACAACAGAGAAAGCCCTCGGTCGACCATGAGCTATGTGCTTGGTCACTCACAGGCAGTGCCTTCCTCTTCCACAAGCAATGCCTTGCACCACCATGAGCTGTGCCTTGCTCTACCATGGGTGATGCCTTGCTCAACCACTGGTTGTCCCTTGCTCTACCACGAGCAATCACTTGGTTGACCAAACAGACAGCCCTTAGTCAACTATGGGCTGTGCGCTCAGTCGCTCACAGGCAGTTCCTTGCTCTACCACGGTCGATGCCTAGATTAACCATGGCGACAACCATTGGTTGATCATGGGCCAATGCCTTGATCAACCACCGCAACAGCTCTTGGTCGACCATGGGCAGTGCCTTGCTCTACCATGGGTGATGCCTTGTTCGACCATGGGCAGTGCCATGCTCTACAATGATCAATACCTTGCTCCACCATGGGCAGTGGCATGGTCGACCATGGGCTGTGCCTCACACTGCCACGTGTGATACCTTGCTCGACCAGGGCCTGAGCCTTGCTCCACCACAGGCATTGCCTTGCTTGACGACGGGTTGTGCCTGGCTTTACCCTGGGCAATCACTTGGTTTACAAGGGCTGTGCGTTGCTCTGCCCTGGGCAATGCGTTCATGACCATTGGCTGTGCCTTGGTCTACCATGGGCAATGGCTTGGTCAACCACACAGATAGCCCTCGGTCGGACACGAGCTGTGTGCTCAGTCACTCATGGGCTGTGCCTGACTCCACCATGGGAGATGCCTTGCTGGACCACAGGCTGTGCCTTTCTCTACCATGGGCTCTACCACTGGAGTTGCATTGCCATCGAGATGACTTGGTCAACCATGGAGACAGGCCTCGGTCAACCATGGGCTGTGCGCTCAGTCGCACATGGCCAGTGCCAGGCTCTTCCTCGGGCGATGCCCTGCTCGACCATGGGCTGTGCCTTGCACTGCCAGGGGCAATGGCTTGCTCGACCATGGGCTGTGCATCACTCTACCATGGGCGATGCCTTGGTCAAACATGGAGACAGCCCACGGTCGACCACAGGCTGTGTGCTCAATAGCTCATGGGCAGTGCCTAGCTCTTCCTCAGGCAACGCCTTGCTTGACCAAGGGCTGTGCCATGCTCTACTAATGGCAATGGCTTGGTCAACCATGGACATAGCCCTTGATCTGCCACGGAGACAAACCTCAGTCAACCATGAGCTGTGCCTTGCTCTACTACAGGCGATGGCTTGGCCGGCCCTGTAGACAGCCCTCCATCGACCATGGGCTGTGCACTCAGTCACTCACAGGCAGTGCCTTGCTCTACCACAGTTGATGCCTTGGTCGACCACAGTGACAGCCCTTGGTCGATGACGGTCAATGCCTTGATCGACCACAGGCTGTGCACTCGTTCACACATGGGCAGTGCCTTGCTCTACCACAGATGATGGCTTGCTCCACCTCAGGCAATGGGTTGGTCGACCACAGGTTAAGCACTCAGTCACAGAAGGGCAGTGCCATGCTTCACCATGGGTGATGCCTTGCTCCACTGCAGCGATAGCCCTTGGTCAATCATGGGTCGACGCATTGATCGACCATGGCGATAGCACTTCGTCGACAACGGGCAGTGCCTTGGTCCAACAAGGGCATGGCCTTGGTCGACCAAGGGCTGTGCATAGCTCTACCACAGGCAATGCCTTGTTCGACCACAGGCTGTGCACTCAGTCACTCACAGGCAATGCCATGCTTGACCATGGGTGATGCCTTGCCCGACCACGGTGACAGCCCTTGGTTGTTCATGGGTCAATGCGTTGATCGACCACGGCAGCAACTCTAGGTCAACCACAGGCAGTGCCTTGGTCAACCAAGGGCAATGCCTTGTTCAACCACGGGTTGTGCATCGCTCTACCACGAGTGATGACTTGCTTGACCACGGGTTGTGCCTTGCCCAACCACAGGCATTGCCTTGCTTGACCATGGGCTGGGCCTCGCTCTACCATTGGCAGTGGCTTGGTGGACCAAGGAGACAACCGTCAGTTGACCATGGGCTGTGTACTCAGTAACTCACGGGCAGTGCCTGGCTCTATGACAGGCAATGGCTTGGTCGACTGCAGAGACAGCCCTTGGTCACTCATGGGCAGTGCCTTGCTCTACCACAGACGATGCCTTGCTCAACCACAGGCTATGCCTAGCTCTACCACGGGGGATGCCTTGTTCTACCATAGGCAATGGCTTTTTCCACCACGGCAGTGCCTTGCCCTACCATGGGCAATGCCATGCTTGACCACGGGCTTTGGCTTGTTTGAACACAGGGATAGCCCTTGGTTGACCACAGGCTGTATGCACGGTCTCTAGTGGGTAGTGCCTGGGTCTACCTTGGGCAATGCCTTGCTCGACCATGGGCTATGCCTTGCAAAACTAAGGGCCATGGCATGTTCAACCATGGGCTGTGGCTTGCTCTATGGTGGGCGATGCCATGCTCGACCACGGGCGTTGCCTTGGTTGAGCATGGAGACAGCCCTCAGTTGACCATGGACGATGCCTTGCTTGACCATGGGTGTTGCCTGGCTCCACCATGGGTTGTGCCTTGCTCTACCAAGGGTGGTGGCTTGGTTGACCATGGTGACTGCTCTTGGTCGAGCACAGGCTGTTTCTTGCTCTCCCATGGGCGCTGGCTTCATCGACCATGGAACCCGCCTTCGGTCAACTGTAGGCTATGTGCTCAGTTGTGCATGGGCAGTTCCTTGCTCTCCCACGGTCGATGCCTTGGTCGACCATGGCAACAGCCTTTGGCCGATCATGGTCGATGTGTAGATCGACCACGGGCTGTGCACACAGTGGCTCACGGGCAGTGCCCTGCTCTGCCACTGGTGATCCCTTTCTCGACGATGGCTACAGCTCTTGTTTGCTCATTGGGCGACACCTTGATCGACCACAGGGACAGCGCTTGGTCAACTATGGGCTGTGCCCTGCTCTGCCACGGGTGATCCCTTTCTTGATGACGGCTACAGCTCTTGTTTGGTCATTGGGCGACACCTTGATCGACCACAGGGACAGTGCTTGGTCAACTATGGGCAGTGCCAAGCTCTACCACGGGTGATGCCCTGCTTGACCACAAGCTGTGCCTGGCTCTACCATAGGCGTTGCCATGCTCAGCCATGGGTTGTCCCTTGTTATACCACAGCAATGGCTTGGTCGACCATGGCATGTGCCTTGCACTACCACGGGGGATGCCTTGGTCAAACATGGGCTGTGCCTTGCTCTACCATGGGCGTTGTCTTGGTCGACCACAGAGGCAGCCTTTGGTCAACCACGAGCTGTGCCTTGCTCTACCATGGGCCATGTATTACTCAACCACGGGATGTGCTAGGCTCTACCACGGGTGATGGCTTGTTCAACAACAAGTGGTGCATCACTCTACCTCAGGCAATGGTTTGGTCGACCACCAGCTGTGCCTGGCTGTACCACAAGCTCTGCCTTGCTCTACCATGGGAGATGCCATGCTCCACTACAGGCAATGGCTTGTTTGACAATGGGCTGTGCCTTGCCCTACCACGGGCAATGGCTTGGTCGACCATGGAGTCCACCCTCGGTTAGCCATGGGCTGTGTGCTTGGTCACTCTTGGGCGATGCATTGCTCTAGCACGAGCAATGCCTTGCCCCACCATAGGCTGTGCTTTGCTGTACCATGGGTGGTGGCTTGGTCAACCACGGTGACAGCCCTCGATCGACCGGAGCAGTGCCTTGTTCTACCATGGGCCATGCCTTGCTTGACCATGGGCGGTGCTTCACTCAACCCTGGCTGATTCATTGTTCAACCACAGGTTGTGCCTCACTCTACCCCAAGCAATGCCTTGCTCAACCATGGGCTATGCCTTGCTCTATCACGGGCGATGGCTTGGTCGACCACGGAGACAGCCCTTGGTCGACTATGGGGTATGTGCTTGGTCAATCACAGGGAGTGCCTTTCTCTACCACAAGCAATGCCTTGCTCCACCACCAACTGTGCCTTGCACTACCACAGGCCATGGTTTGGTTGACCATGGGTTGTGCCTCACTCTACCACGGGTGATGCCTTCCTCTACCATGGGACAGCCCTTGGTCAATCAAGGGTAAATGCGTGTATCAACCACGGCAACAGCTCTTGGTTGACCACGGGCAGTGCCTTGGTCGACCACCGAGACATCCCTTGGTTGACCGCGGGCTATGCAGTCAGTCACTCATGGGCATTGCCCTGATCTACCATGGTCATTGCCTTGCTCGACCATGGTGACAGCCCTTGGTCAATCATGGGGTGATGCAATCATCGACCACAGCAATAGCTCTTGGTTGACCACTGGCAGTGGCATGCTCTACTAAGGATGAGGCCTTGCTCGACCACGGGTTCTGCCTTGCTCTACCATGGGCAATGGCTTGCTTGACCGTTGGTGGTGCCTTACTCTAACAATAGCGATGGCTTTGTCAACCATGGGCTGTGCCTTGCTAGACCACTGGTGATGCCTTGCTTGACCACACGCTATGTGTTAGACCCCTGAGCTCCAGCCCCGGGGAATGCGTACCACAAGCCGTACCTCGGGGTAGTGGTAGCGCATAGCTTACACGTGAGGATGCGCAGGCAGCCAGGTGCGAGGTGTTGAGAGAATTGCAAGTCCATGAACGGGCAAGTATGGAGATGGTCACACAAGCATGCACAAAGGAACTAGTGAAGGGGATGGTCGATCAAAGGCTCGGTGGTGTGCCAAAGGACCAGATTGTGGCAAGGGAGTGTCACAATGCACAAGTTGGCGAATGCGCAGGTGGGCAGTGAGGATGCCCACGAGCAAGGCACGGTGCCAGGCTCTAGGAGGTTCAGGGAACCTGATACAATCGCGCAAGGCACTCTAGGAGTGCGCATGCCTCAATAGGCCCGGCAAACGCTAAGGGAGGCTCAGCACTTAGCGGCAGGGAAGTTGACGACTTGTGGGGATCGGCTATATCCTTGACCAGGCTCGAGCACCGTTGGACGCAGCAATCAGACGACCGTGATCCTAGGAGGGGATCAAGGACGTGGACCCTAGAGAGGGGATGAACCTCAACGACGAGGCTAAGCTGGCACCAAGTCAATCCAGGGAAATCCGGAAAGATCCTCCCGGGATATGGCAGTCAATCTGTCATGGAGGCAATCTTGAAGAATCACAGATTCAACAGGTCAAGATATGATGGAGAGAATCAAGGCATCCTCCCATCGGTTGCCAGGGAAGATTTGCTCGGCTTCTCTATAAAAGGGAGTCGGCCTCATTCGGGAAGAGGGACCAGAAGAGGCGAGAGACACCAGACTCCAAGCAGAGGCGAGGAGAGAACTAGGAGCGACCAGATCAGTCGAGGAACACGACGAGCCCGAGATTCCAAGGGAGTGGAAGTCGAGTTGGGCAGCAACCCGGTGTTCTTGAAGGAAGACACGAGACGAGTAGGGAGTGCAAGCAGTAGGAGACTGTGAGGCATAGGCTCGTGAGGTTGCGTGTAAGTGTTCTAATCTGGGATTGGGTTTTTCGTGTACTTGTAATAGATGTGATATGAGTTGCGTTTTCCCAATTGTGTTATTGTGTCACTCGGTGTTGCTTCTTCGGTTCCCTGATCGTTTGGCCCCAATGGTACGCGTGGTGTGTGTGTGGCTGGTCGACAAATGGTGTGTTGACGCCTAGCGGGGTGTGGAAAAATTTGTGACCCGCATCGGCCCCATGACACTATGCCTTGCTTTGCCACAGGCAATGGCTTGGATGACCACAGAGACTGCCCTTAGTCAGCCATGGGCCGTGCCTTGCTCAACCATGGAGACAGCCCTCGGTTGGCCACAGGCGATGTGTTAGATCCCTGAGCTCTAGCCCCGGAGAATGCGTACCACAAGCCATACCTCGGGGTAGTGGTAGCGCATAGCATGCACGCGAGGATGCGCGGGCAGTCATGTGCGAGGTGTTGGGATGAATTGCAGGTCCATGAGCGGGCAAGTATGGAAATGGTCACACAAGCGTGCGCGGAGGCACCAGTGAAGGGGGCGATCGATCAAGGCTTAGCAGAGTGCCGAGGGATCAGATGGTGGCCATGGAGTGTCACTGTTCACAAGTAGGCGAATGCGCGTATGGGTGGTGAGGATGTCCACGAGCAAGGCACGATGCAACGCTCAAGGATGCTCGGGGAACAAGACATGACTGAGCAACGGCACTCTAGGAGTGCGCACTACTCGATAGGCATGGCAGACACTAAGGGAATGCTCAACACTTAGCGGCTAGGGAGTTGACTACTTGTGAAGATCGGATAAGTCCTTGACCATGCTCGAACACCGTTGGATGCAGCAATCCTGATCGGACGGTTGTGATTGTAGGAGGTGATCATGGACGTGGGCCCCGGAGGAGAGTGGATCGGATCGACGATGCTGAGTTAGCGCCTAGTCATCCGGATCGGGTCAAACAGACAATCGGCGAAAGATTCTCCTGGGATATGGCAAATCAATCTATTATGGAAACAATCTTGGAGATTGCAGATCAATGGCTGAGATTGAACA
Organism: Sonneratia alba; assembly: GCA_900174645.1. Lineage (NCBI taxonomy): Eukaryota > Viridiplantae > Streptophyta > Magnoliopsida > Myrtales > Lythraceae > Sonneratia > Sonneratia alba. Next base: position 1,742,906 of record FWPY01000060.1, read on the forward strand.
GATCGAGATCTGATGGAGAGAATCAAGGGATTCAGATATATCAGTTGCCATATCTAATCTGCTAGGCTCCTCTATATAAAGGGGGTCAGTCTCATTCTCAAAGACAAGAAGAAACCAAGAGTTCTCAGAGGAGAGACACAGAGAGCCAGAGACTCCCAGAGAGTGGAAGTCAAGTTAGAGCAAGCAGTCTGGTGTTCTTGAGAGAAGGCACAAGATGGGTGGGGAGTGCAAGCAGTGAGAGACTGTGAGGCATATACTCGTGTGATTGCATGTAAGTGTTCTGATCTGGGATTGGATTTTTCGTGTACTTGTAATAGCTATGAATACGAGTTATGTTTTCCCAATTGTGTTCTTGTGTTCCTTGGTGTTGCTTTTGCGGTTCTGTGATTGAACGACCCGACGGTACGCATGGTGTGTGTGTGGCTGGTCGACAAATGGAGTGTCGACGCCTAGCGGGACGCGGAAATATTTGTGGTCCGCATTGGCCCCATGACAGTTGGTATCAGAGCAAGGTTTTGTCCGCGACAAGCCGGAGTACCCGTGATCGTGGTGCTGTGTTTGGGTGGAGAATACCCTTTGTCAAAGACCACGCATACCCTACAATCAGCAACCGTGTGGACCAGGGCGATGGAAGCATTGCGGGAGCGATTGGCGGCGCTAGAAGGCCGTATTGTAGAGCTCAATGAACGAGCAGACCCGACCGCTATGCTGGAACCCCGTGTTGCTGCTTTGGAGGACAACGTCAGTGAAGGCGACGATCTTGGAGGAACCGTGACTGATCTGCTGAAGGCAATCAGGCTTGATGTAGCAACCGTAAAGGATGATGTGGTCTTGATCAAGCGGCAACTTGTGTCCCAGGCGGGTCCATCAACTGAGCCTCGTGGGAAGATGAAGGTCCCGGAGCCAATGGCGTTTGAAGGAACAAGGAGTTCCAAGGATCTAGAGAACTTCATATGGGATATGGAGAACTACTTCGCTGCTGCGAAGATCCCGGATGCTGAGAAGGTAATGATCACCACCATGTATCTTGCCAAGGATGCGAAGCTATGGTGGAGGACCCGAGTCCAGGATGATATCAGTGCAGGCAGACCCCGGATTGAGACCTGGGAGGCACTAAAGAAGGAGCTGAAAGAGCAGTTCCTACCGAGCAACACAGCATGGCTTGCTCAGGATGCGTTGGCCAAGCTGAGGCACAGCGGACCAGTGCGAGACTACGTGAAGGAGTTTAGTGCACTGATGCTAGATGTGACGGATATGTCAAAGACGGACAAGATGTACATGTTCCTGAAGGGATTGCAACCTTGGGCTCAACTAGAGCTAAGGAGGCAAGGGGTAAGAGACCTTCCTTCTGCCTTAGCTGCAGCGGACGCACTGCTGGACTTACGGATTGCTCGTGCCGAGGAGGGGAGCAAGAAGGTCCAGCATACGGACAAGGACAGGAAGTCCAAGTCCTAACTGACAGGAAAGTTAGGGAAGGGCAAGGAGAAGCAGCTAACCCGACCAGACAAGGGAAAGGCGAAGGTGATTGAGGGAGCCAACGGGAAGAAGGATCCTCGTACACACCCAGGCTGCTTCATATGTAACAGACTCCATAGGGCAAAGGAGTACCCAAACAGGGAAGGGAAGGTTACTGCCCTACGGTTGAATGACTCCGACAAGGACCGTGTGCAGCGTGTTGCCCCACTACAGGCCCTAGGCGCTATGCGAAGTGAGCGCCCAAAGGTACGCCACAGTTTGTTATTCGTGGATGTAACCTTGAATAGGAGGCAAATGTCAGCCTTGGTGGATACTGGCACCACCAACACATTCATATCAGAACAGATGGTACGAACCTTGGAGTTGCAAGTGGAGTGCTCTCACAACTGATTCAAGGCGGTGAACTCCAAGAGCCAACAAATGGGCGGGTTGGCAAGAGATGTGCCCATCAAGATAGATGCTTGGGAGGGTACGATCAACCTGATGGTGGTTCCTTTGGATGACTATGACCTCATCCTTGGGAATAGCTTCTTTGCAGATGCATCGATCACCATCATGCCTCATGTGGGAGGCCTTGTCATTGGAGATCCACAACGACCTTGTTTTGTGCAAGGATACCAAGGCCTTGCACACTCCGAGGAGGTAGCCACGGAGAAGGTATCTGCAATGCAATTGGCATGAGGAATGAAGAAGGGGTATCCCACTTACCTTGCGGCTATTAGGGAAGTGGAAGTGCAGGAGATGGAGGCGGACCCTAAGATTCCACACAAGGTAGTGGAAGTGCTTGAGCAATTCTAGGATGTGATGCCAGAGGAGTTGCCAAGAGGGCTACCGCCGCGCCGAGCGGTAGATCACAAGATAGAACTACTACCAGGCACCGTTCCCCCAGCCAAAGCCCCATACCGGATGTCCCCTAAGGAGCTAGGAGAGCTGCGGAATCAATTGACCAAGCTGCTGGATGCTAGAAAGATCCAACCATCCAAAGCCCCTTATGGAGCCCCGGTGTTATTCTAGGAGAAGCAGGATGGCTCTCTCTGACTATGTGTTGACTACCGTGGATTGAACAAGGTCACAGTAAAGAACAAGTACCCGGTGCCCTTGATTGCAGACCTATTTGATCGCCTAGGTGAGGCGAGGGTCTTCTCCAAGCTTGACTTGCCTTCAGGATATTGGCAAGTCCGCATCGCCAAAGGAGACGAGTCCAAGACCACGATGGTAACTTGTTATGGATCCTTTGAATTCTTGGTAATGCCATTCGGTTTAACCAATGCTCCTGCCACATTCTGCAACTTGATGAATGATGTGTTTCACGACATGCTAGATCAGTTTGTGGTCGTCTATTTGGACGATATTGTCGTGTATAGCAAGGACTTGGCACAACATGTGCAGCACTTGCAGGCTGTTTTTGAACGGCTCAGGCAACACTCCCTATATGTCAAGAGGGAGAAGTGCGAGTTTGGCATGCAAGAGATCTGATTTCAGGGCCATGTGATTGGCCAGGGACGGGTGCGGATGGACCCCAAGAAGGTGCAGGCGATCCAGGATTGGCCTCCACCAAAGTCGGTGTTCGAGTTGCGGAGTTTCTTGGGATTGGCCAATTACTACCGCAAGTTTATCAAGAGGTACTCGAAGAAGGTGAGTCCCTTGACTGATCTGTTGTGGAAAGATCAGAAGTGGACATGGGACGAGGATTGTGGAGTGGCATTCTCCAGGTTGAAGACCGCTATTGTGTCGGAGCCCGTGCTCAAGCTCCCAGACTTTGAGAAGCCGTTTGAGGTGCATACGGATGCCTCAGATCGTGCTGTGGGAGGAGTTCTCGTACAAGACGGACATCCCATGGCGTTCGAGAGTTGGAAGTTGAAGCCTGCTAAGCAGTGATACTCAGCACATGAGAAGGAGATGCTGGCTGTGGTGCATTGCTTGAGGGTGTGGCGAGTGTACTTGCTAGGAACCACATTCGTAGTCAAGATGGACAACGTTGCCAATACCTTCTTCAAGTCACAACCGAAGTTGTCACCAAGGCAAGCGCGGTGGCAAGAGTTCCTAGCGGAGTATGACTTCGAGTGGGAACACCAACCGGGGAGGCACAACCTAGTGGCGGATGCACTCAGTCGGAAGGCTTCGGACCAGTTGGCAGCATTGACTCAGGTTACCTCCGACTTCCTCTAGGATGTCAAGATTGCTACTCTAGGGGACAAGACCTATCAACTCCTAGTGGAGCAAGTCAAAGACGGGATAGTGAGGCGGTATTGGCTGGAAGACGGGATGCTTTATGGCAAAGGTGGCCGTTTGCTTGTCCCTAGCGGAGGGGGATTGCGCTACTAGCTAATGAAGGAGAGTCACGACAGTCCTTGGGCTGGACATCCAGGCCGTGAGCGGATGCTAGCCCTATTGTCAAGGTCCTATGTGTGGCCAAAGATGGCCGATGACGTTGAGTTATACGTCAAGAGTTGTCTTGTGTGCCAACAAGACAAGGTGGAGAGGTGAGCAGAGGCCGGTCTCCTACAACCCTTGGCGGTGCCAGAGAAGCCTTGGGTATCAGTTTCCATGGACTTTGTGTCTGGGTTTCCAGAAGTAAAGGGTTATACGGCGGTGATGGTGGTCATGGACCGATTCTCTAAGTATGCGATTTTCACCCCCGTGACCAAGAATTGCACAGCCGAGGCAGCGGCTGAGGCGTTCTATCACTCTGTAGTGAAGCTCTTTGGAGTGCCGATGGAGATAGTGAGTGACCGAGACGCTCAATTCACAGGCAACTTCTGGACGTGTTTGTTCAGACTGCTAGGATCCGAACTGAAGTTCTCGACTGCCAATCATCCACAGACGGATGGCCAGACAGAGCGAGTGAATGCTCTGCTGGAGGAGTACTTGAGGCATTATGTCTCAGCAAGTCAATGGAATTGGTTAGACTTGCTTGACTCTGCTCAGTTGTCTTACAACTTGAACCGCTCCTCTGCAATAGGTCATAGCCCATTTGAGTTGGCAATGGGCTACCAACCACTAACGCTGCAGGAGGTGGCGTTGCAGTGCAAAGAAGGGCCTTGCCCAGCAGCATATCGATTCATGCGTGACAAGCAGGAGATGATTGAGGAGGCAAGTGATAGCCTCGCCAAAGCTGCTAAGCGGATGAAGAAGTATGCGGACAGGAACCGAAGGCCATTGGAGTTCCAGGTGGGGGACTTAGTGATGTTGAAGCTCGCCCCACAGATCTGGAAGAAGATCACGATCACGAGCAAGCACTGGCACAAGGGCTTGTTCCAGCGGTACAACGGACCTTTTGAAGTGATCAAGAGAGTCGGGCCAGTAGCCTATCGCTAGCACTACCAGAGAGGATGAAGGTGCACCTGACATTCCACATCAGTTTCCTTAAGCCTTACCATAGAGACAAAGTGAAGCGCGCCCCTCTCACCGTGAGGAAGGAACTCGATAAGGAGGTGGAAGACATACTTGATCACTAAGTGCTGGGTTACAGCAAGATGAACAGGAGGACGGAGTACTTGGTCAAGTGGAAGGACCTACCCAAGTCAGAGGCGACTTGGGAGAAGGATGTCACACTATGGCAGTATGAAGACCTCATTCGGCGGTACCGAGAGTCTCATTCGATGAGGGCGTAGAATCCCTTGGGTGGGGGAGGTTTGTTAGATCCCTGAGCTCTAGCCTTGGAGAATGCGTACCACAAGCCGTACCTTGGGGTAGTGGTAGCGCATAGCATGCATGCGAGGATGCACGAGCAGTCATGTGCGAGGTGTTGGGATGAATTGCAGGTCCATGAGCGGGCAATTATGGAAATGGTCACACAAGCATGCGCAGAGGCACCAGTGAAGGGGGCGATCGATCGATCAAGGCTTAGCAGAGTGCCGAGGGATCAGATGGTGGCCATGGAGTGTCACTGTTCACAAGTAGACGAATGCGCGTATGGGTGGTGAGGATGTCCACGAGCAAGGCACGATGCAACGCTCAAGGATGCTCGGGGAACAAGACGTGACCGAGCAACGGCACTCTAGGAGTGCGCACTACTCGATAGGCATGCCAGACGCTAAGGGAATGCTCAACACTTAGCGGCTAGGGAGTTGACTACTTGTGAAGATCGGATAAGTCCTTGACCATGCTCGAGCACCGTTGGATGCAGCAATCCCGATCGGACGGTTGTGATCGTAGGAGGAGATCATGGACGTGGGCCCTGAAGGAGAGTGGATCAGATCGACAATGCTGAGTCAGCGCCTAGTCATCCGAATCGGGTCAAACAGACAATCGGGGAAAGATTCTCCTGGGATATGGCAAATCAATCTGTTATGGAAACAATCTTGGAGATTGTAGATCAACGGCTGAGATTGAACAAATCGAGATCTAATGGAGAGAATCAAGGGATTCAGATATATCAGTTGCCATATCTAGTCTACTAGGCTCCTCTATATAAAGGGGGTTAGTCTCATTCTCAGAGACAAGAAGAAACCAAGAGTTCTCAGAGAAGAGACACAGAGAGCCAGAGACTCCCAGAGAGTGGAAGTCAAGTCAGAGCAAGCAGTCCTGTGTTCTTGAGAGAAGGCACAAGACGGGTGGGGAGTGCAAGCAGTGAGAGACTGTGAGGCATATACTCGTGTGATTGCGTGTAAGTGTTCTGATCTGGGATTGGATTTTTCGTGTACTTGTAATAGCTGTGAATACGAGTTACGTTTTCTCAATTGTGTTCTTGTGTTCCTTGGTGTTGCTTTTGCGGTTCTGTGATCGAACGACCCCAACGGTATGCATGGTGTGTGTGTGGCTGGTCGACAAACGGAGTGTCGACGCCTAGCAGGACATGGAAAAATTTGTGGTCCGCATTGGCCCCATGACACGATGGCTCATTTGACCATGGTAGGGTGAGGCACTAGCTGTGGTCAAGCTAGGCATTGCTCATGGTAGAGTGAGGTGCAGCTCGGGGTCAACTGAGGGCTGTCTCCGTGGTTGAGCAAGGCATCACCCGTGGTAGAGCAAGGCACAGCCTGTGGTAGAGCTAGGCACTCCCCACTAGTGACCGAGCACACCGCCTGTGGTCAACCGAGGGCTATCTCCATGGCCAACCAAGCCATTGCCTATGGTTGAGCAAGGCATTGCCTGTGGTAGAGCGAGGCACAGCCAGCGGTCGACCAAGGGCTATCTCCATGGTTGACCAAGCCAACAGTTGTGGTAGAGTGAGGCATAGCCTATGGTCAAGCATGGCATCGTTCATGATAGAGTGAGGCACAGCCTGTGGTCAACCAACGGCTATCTCCGTGGTCGAGCAAGCCATTGCCTGTGGTAGAACAAGGAACAGCCTGTGGTCGAGCAAGGCATTGCTCATGGTAGGGTGAGGCACAGCCAGTGGTTGACTGAGGGCTGTCTCCCTGGTTGACCAAGCCGTCACCCATGGTAGAGCCTGGCACAGCCCATTGTCGAGCAAGGCACTGCTAGTGGTAGGGCGAGGCACAGCCAGTGGTCGATTGAGGTCTATCTCCGTGGTCGACCAACCCATCACAAGTGGTTGAGTTGGGCACAGCAAGGGGTTGAGCAAGGCATCGCCCTTCTTAGAGCGAGGCACACCTGGTGGTTGACCGAGGGCTATCTCCATGGTCGACCAAGCCATTGTCCGTGGTTGGGCAAGGCATAGCCTGTGGTTGGGCAAGGCAATGCCGGTGGTAGAGCGAGGCACAGCTCATGGTCTACTGAGGGCAGTCTCCATGGTTGAGCAAGGCAACGCTTGTGGTTGAGCAAGTCTTAGCCCATGATAGAGCCAGGCACAGTCCGTGGTCGAGCAAGGCGTCACCCATGGTAGAGACAGGCAAAGCCCATGTTCGAGAACCGCATCGCCATTGGTAGAGCAACGCACAACTCGTGGTCGACCGAGGGTAGTCTCCGTGGTCAACCAAGCCATCGCCCATGGCAAAGCGAGGCACAGTCCATGGTTGAGTAAGGCATTGCCCATGATAGAGCAAGACACTGCATGACTATGACTGAGCACATAGCCTGTGGTTGACTAAGGGCTGTCTCTGTGGTCGACCAAGGGCTGTCTCTGTTGTTGTCCAAGTAACGGCTTGTGATAGAGCAAGGTACTACCCATGGTCAAGCATGGCGCAGACTATGGTCAACCAAGGCATCGCCCGTGGTAGAGTAAGGCACTACCCATGGTTGACGTAGCACTATCACCATGGTAGAGCAAGGCACTGCCAATGAGCAACCAAGTGCAAAACCCATGGTTGATGAAGGCATCGCCCATCATTGACCAAGGGATGTCACCTTGGTCGAGCGAGGCAATGCCCATGGTAGAGTAAGTCACTGCTGGTCAGTGATCACACGCACAATACGTGGTCGACCAAGGGCAATGTCCGTCGTCAACCAACCCATCGTCCGTGGTAGGATGAGGCACTACCCGTGGTCAACCAAGACATCACACATCATAGAGCGAGGCACGGTCTATGGTCAACTGAGACCTGTCTCTGAGGCCGACCAAGCCATCACCTGTGGTGGAGCCTGGTATCTGTGGACAAGCAAGGGATTGCCCGTGGTACAGTGAGATGCAGCCCGTGGTTGACCAAGGGCTGTCTCCGTGGTCAACCAAGCCATCACCTGTGGTAGAGCATGGCATAGCCCATCATTGAGTGAGGCATTACCCGTGGTGGAGTGAGGCGCAGCTTGTGGTCGACTGAGGGCTGTCTCCAGGGTCAACCAAGCCATCGCCCATCATAGAGCTAGGCACAGCCCATGGTGGAGCAAGGCATCACCCATGGTAGAGTGAGGCATAGCCTGTGGTTGACCGAGGGCTATCTCCAAGGTCAACCAAGCCATCGCCTGTGGTAGAGCTAGGCACAGTCCACGGCCGAGCAAGTGACTGCCTGCAATACAACAAGGCACAGCCCATGGTTGACCAAGGGATCGCCTGTGGTACAGCAAGGGACAGACCATGGTTGACCAAGGCATCGCCCATGGTATAGTAAGGCACTGCCCATGGTCAACCTAGCATTGTCGCCATGGTCGATCAGGGCATTGCCCCATGATCTACCAAGGGTTGTCGCCATGGTACAACAAGGCACTGCCCATGACCAATCGAGTGCACAACCCATGGTCAATCAAGACATCACTCGTCATCCACCAAGACCTGTCACCTTGGTCGAGCATGGCATCACCCATGGTAGACCAAGGCACAGCCCATGGTTGACCATGACCTGTCTCCCTGGTCAACCAAGCCATCACCCATTGTAGAGCAAGGCACTGCCTGTGGTTGTGCAAGGCAACACCGATGGTAGAGTGAGGCACTACCAGTGGTCGACCGAGGGCTGTCTCTGCGGTCGACCAAGCCATTGCCCATGGTGGATCAAGGCACAGCCCGTGGTAGAGCAAGGCATCACCCATGGTAGAGTGAGGCAATGCCCATGGTAGAGTGAGGCGCAGCCTGTGGTCGACCGGGGATCTCTCCATGGTCGATGAAGGCATCGCCCATGGTAGAGGGAGGCACAGCCCGTGGTTGAGCAAGGCATCGCCTGTGGTAGAGCAAGGCACAGCCCATGGTCGAGCAAGGCATCGCCCATGGTAGAGCAAGGTGCAGCCCATGGAAGAGCGAGGCGCAGCCTGTGGTAGAGTGAGGCATAGCCCGTGGTTGACTGAGGGCTGTCTTCATGGTCGACCCTGCCCGTCCGCGACCGAGAGCAAGGCCTGTTGTCTACCGAGGGCAATCTCTATGGTTGACCAAGCCATTGCCCATGGTAGAGCTGGGCACAGCCCATGGTCGAGCAAGGTATCACCCGTGGTAGAGCGAGGCATAGCCCATGGTCAACCGATGGCAGTCTTCATGGCCGACAAAGCCATTGCCCATGGTCGAGCAAGGCATCGCTCATGGCAGAGCAAGGCGCAGCCAGTGGTCGACCGAGGACTATCACCCTGGTCAACCAAGCCAACACCTATGGTAAAGTGGGGCACTACCTATGGTCGAGTGTTACAGCCATGAGCTATGAGCCGGAGTAATGCATCCTGCAGGTTGTACCTTGTGGCTGTGGGAGCGCATATGTGCTTATGTGGGGCACATGGAGAGAAGGTTTGTGGTCAGGAGGCTAAGCTGGACAAGAGACTTGCTCGAGCAACCAAGCAGAGCGGTATGGAGCAAGGAATTGGTGGATGAAAGGCAAGTGCTGTGCCCTTGGGGTCGATGCTGGTCGACCAATGCAAGGTGGATGATTGCTAAAGACAGCCTGGCAACGCTAAGGCATGAGCAAAGAGTGATTGAGAGGCGCTTGATCACCTCATGCCATGGTCAATCGAAGGAGCCAGGTGTTGCTGGTCAGCGACAGCACATGGTGGATGAGTGGAGATGCCGACACGCAAGTGGAGCCTTGATCATGCGGGACCCAATGATCGAGTGCGTGGAGCGCGACTACTCACGGAAGGTGTGCGGGATGCTTGGGAACGCTGGATCGGTGCTCATAGGATGAGGATCACTGGCACCAACATGGAAGGGATCGATTGTTTCCTTATGTAGAGCAGCTGGTGATCAATCAAGAACCAAGTGGGGTGCAGTTGTCCAGGTGCATCCGAGAAGCTGTCCAGGTGCGGCTGAGAAGCTATCTAGGTGGGATGAACATGATCAAGATTGAAGATCAAGTGACAACAGGCAATCGGGGAAAGATTCTCCTGTGATATGGCAAATCAATTTGTTATGGAAACAATCTTGGAGAGTGCAGATCGAGGGCCAAGATTGGACGGATTGATATCTGATGGAGAGAATCAAGGGATTCAAGTATATCAGCTGCCATATGTAGTCTGTCAAGCACCTCTATATAAAGGGGGTTCAATCTCATTCTGAAGAGAGCAATCCATAATTCTCAGAGGAGAAACCACAAAGGTCTCAAGGCATCTCAAAGAGGAGAACCGAGGAGAGCAGCTAGCGAGAGCTGGGAAACACGAGAGAGAGCATGGGAGGCAGAGCATAGAGTTGCTGCTGCAAGTTGTAGCTCAGCAGTGAGTAGGGAGTGAGTCCCATTTACCCTTGTAACGCTGAAGTGTGTCAGGTTAGGGTGTGTCGAGTGAGGAGTGTAAGCAGCATGGAGGTCGTGAGGCATATACTCAACAAGCTGAGTGAGTTTGCTCTTGTAAAGGGTTTTTCATACTTGTACAATTGTGAATACAAGTGGAGTTTTCCCTTTGTATATTGCTCGTGTTCATTTCATTGTGGTGTGATCGTGTGCCAGGTGACATCAAACCCCAGTTGCAAGTGAGGGCTGGTTGGCAGCGGAGCTGTCAACGCCAGCGGGACGCAGAAAAATTCGATCCCTACATTGGTCCCATGATAGAGGTATCAGAGCAGGGTGCCCATGACAAAGAGGTATCTGAGCTAGGGTGCCTGTGACAAAGAGGTATCTGAGCTAGGGTGCCCATGACAAATTAGAGCTAGGGTTCCCGTGATGAATTGGTACTAATCCCAGGGTCCCTAACGAAGTGGTATCAAAGCCAAGGTCTGTGACAAAGTTATCAAAGCCAAGTCTATGACAAGTTGGTGTCAGAGCCAATGTTCGTGATCGTGGTATCAGAACACAGGGTTGGTTCATGACAATTGGTACCGGAACTAGATTCGTGACAGTTGGTACTGGTTCAAGATCTGGTAACACCTAGGAGGAGCCTAGTGGTATCAAAGGAAGGTTGGCTGTGAAGAAGGTACTACCTAGCTGGTCATGCGAAGGGTGCCAAGAGTCTAGGTTGGGAGAACCTAGAGGTATCCAAGCGAAGCTGGTGGCCGTGACAGTACAACCTGTAGCAACCGTGTGGACCCGATCGATGGAGGCGATGGGGGAGCGTGTGCACGCTCTTGAGGGTCAGATGGTGGATGTCACAACCAGGACTCCTTCAATTGATAGATTGGGGGAGCAGATTTCTGCCCTTGAAGACAATGTGGGCGAAGGCGTTGATCTTGGTAGGACGCTGACAGACATTGTGAAGACATTGTGACGGGAGCTCAATGCCGTGAAGGACGACATGGTGTTGGTCAAGCAACAGTTGGCCACACAAACCGCAATGGGTTGGCAGGTGGGACTCGTGGGAAGATGAAGATCCCCAAGCCAAAGTCATTCGATGGTTCTTGGAGTTCCAAGGAGTTGGAGAACTTCATTTGGAACATGGAGAATTACTTTGTCACTGCGAAAGCTCCAGACTCGGAGGAGGTAATGATCACAACTATGTATTTAGCTAGTGATGCTAAGTTGTGGTGGAGAACTCATGTCCAGGATGCGATTAGTGCCGGACGATCCAGAATTGAGACATGGCTCTGTGAGAGAGTACATGAAGAAGTTCAGTTTCCTGATGCTGGATGTCATGGACATGTCCAAGACAGACAAGTTGTATACCTTCTTGAAGGGCCTATAGTCGTGGGCACAACTTGAGTTGAGAAGGCAGGGCGTGAGGGATTTACCCACTGCCTTGGCTGCAGCAGATGTGCTGGTGGATTTGCATTCTGCTCAGGAGGACGATGGATCCAAGAAGGGGCAGGACAAGGTGCAGGAGAAGAAGCCAAGAGCAAAAGGCAAGTATGGTCAACCGGCTAGAACTAAAGAGGACAAGGGAAAGGCGGTCGAGAGTGGGCCAAAGAAGGACTCCCAAACTTGCCAAGGATGCTTCATTTGTGATGTTCCTCACTGTGCGAGAGAGCGCCAGAAGAAGAAGAATGGAACGGGTACAAGTTGACGGCAGGAGGAACCGGATGAAGAGCCGATTGAGAGGGCGGCGCCACTTTAGTTGCTGAATGCATTACGGACCAAACACCAAGGAGATCGCTACGACTTGATGCACGTGAATGCTGTGATAAACGGCATTGAGGTGGCAGCATTGGTAGATACTGGTGCCACAAGCATGTTTATCTCTGAGCGGATAGTGGCAACGTTGGGTTGCAGGTGCAATGGTGCCCAAACCGTGTGAAGGCGGTGAATTCTCGGAGCCAGCAGATGAGAGGCATGGGAAGAGATGTGCCAGTCCAAGTTGGAGAGTGGGAAGGCAAGCTGGATGAGATGGTCGTAGAGCTGGACGACTACGACGTGATTCTCGGTAATAGTTTCATTGTCAAAGCCTCTGTTACCATTATGCCTTGTTTAGGTGGATGCTTGATAGGAGATCCCAAACAATCAAGTTTTGACGGTGGCAGCAAGGGAAAGAAGACCAAGAGTGGAACAGCCTTGCTGTTGGCTGTGAAGAATCAGCAGAGGCAGAGATCCAGATCTAGCATGCACGTGGGGCCCTGTTGACAAGGGCATCAACTTCCTCAGGTGGAGGAGGTTTGTTACGGCCATGAGCTATGAGCTGGAGTAATGTGTCCCGCAGGTTGTACCTCGTGGCTGTGGGAGTGCATACATGCTTATGCAGGGCATGTGGAGAGAAGGTTCGTGGTCAGGAGGCTAAGCTGGACAAGAGACTTGCTCAAGCAACCAAGCGGATCAAGGACTTGGTGGACGAAAGGCAAGTGCCATGGCCTTGGGATCGATTTTGGTCGACCAATGCAAGGTGGATGATTGCTAAAGACAGCCCGGGAATGCTAAGGCATGAGCAAAGAGTGATTGAGAGGCGCTTGATCACTTCATGCCATGGTCGATCGAAGGAGCCAGGTGTTGCCGGTCAGCGACAGTGCACAGTGGACGAGTGGAGATGTAGACATGAAAGTGGAGCCTTGATCATGCGGGACCCGATGATCGAGTGCGTGGAGTGCGACTACTCACAGAAGGTGCATGGGATGCTCGGGAGCACCGGATCGATGCTCATAGGATAAGGATCACTGACACCAACATGGAAGGGATTGATTGTTTCCTGATGTGGAGCAGCTGGTGATCAATCAAGAACCAAGTGGGGTGCAGTTGTCCAGGTGCATCCGAGAAGCTGTCCAGGTGTGGCCAAGAAGCTATCTAGGTGGGATGGACATGATCAAGATAGAAGATCATGTGATAACAGACAATCGGGGAAAGATTCTCCCGGGATATGGCAAATCAATTTGTTATGAAAACAATCTTGGAGATTGCAGATCGAGGGCCAAGATTGGATGGATTGATATCTGATGGAGAGGATCAAGGGATTCAAGTATATCAGCTGCCATATGTAGTCTGTCAGGCACCTCTATATAAAGGGGGTTCAGTCTCATTCTGAAGAGAGTGATCCATAATTCTTAGAGGAGAAACCACAAAGGTCTCAAGGCATCTTAGAGAGGAGAGCAGCTAGTGAGAGCTGGGAAACACGAGGGAGAGCATGGGAGGCAGAGCATAGAGTTGCTGCTGCAAGTTGTAGCTCAGTGGTGAGTAGGGAGTGAGTCCTGTTTACCCTTGTAACGCCGAAGTGTGTCGGGTTAGGGTGTGTCGAGTGAGGAGTGTAAGCGGCGCGGAGGTTGTGAGGCATATACTCGACAAGCTGAGTGAGTTTGCTCTTGTAAAGGGTTTTTCATACTTGTGCAATTGTGAATACAAGTGGAGTTTTCCCTTTATATATTGCTCATGTTCGTTTCGTTGTGGTGTGATCGTGTGCCAGGTGACATCAAACCCCAGTTGCGAGTGAGGGCTGGTTGGCAGGCAGAGCTGTCAACACCAGCGGGACACAAAAACTTTTGATCCCCGCATTGGTCCCATGACATCGAGCAAGGCATCGCCCCTGGTGGAGCGAGGCGCAGCTCGTGGGCGACTGATGGCTGTCTCCCTGGTCGACCCTGCCATCGCCCATGGTAGAGCATGGCACAGCCCGTGGTTGAGTATGGCATCGCCCGTGATGGAGCAAGGCACTATCCATCAGTGACCGAACACACAGCATGTGGTAGACCAAAGGCTGTCTCCATGGTTGACAAAGCCATTGCCTGTGGTAGAGTATCGCACAGCCCATGGCCGAGCAAGCCATCGCCCATCATAGAGCAAGGCACAACCCGTGTTTGACCAAGCCACTGCTACTGGTAGAGCCAGGTACAACTGGTGGTCGAGCAAGGCATCATCCATGTAGAGAGAGGCACAGCCCAGGGTCAACTGAGGGATGTCTCCATGGTTGATGAAGCCACCAACGGGGGTAGAGCATGGCACAAGCTGTGGTCAATCAACGGCTGTCTCCATGGTTGACCAGGCCATTGCCTGTGGTAGAGTGAGGCATAGCCTGTCATTGAGCATGGCATTGCTCGTGCTAGAGTGAAGCACTACCCATGGTCAACCAAGAGCTGTCTCCGTGGTTGACCAGGTCATTGCCAGTGGTTGAGCGAGGCACTGCCCATGGTGGAGCAAGGCATCGCCGGTGGTATAGTGAGGCACTGCCCGTGGTCAACCGAGGATTGTCTCCATCATCAACTGAGCATGGCATTGCACATGTTAGAGCAAGGTGCTGCTCATGGTCGACCAGGCCATCACCAGTGGTAGAGTGAGGCAGAGCCCCTGGTAGAGCAAGGCATCACCCTTGGAAGAGTGAGGTGCAAATTGTGGCCGACCGAGGGCTGTCTCCATGCTGACCAAGCCATCGCCCATGGTAGAGCAAGGCACAGCCCGTGGTTGAGCAAGGCATTGCCCGTGGTAGAACAAGGCGCAGCCCATGGTCGACCAAGGGCTCTCTCCATGGTCAACAAAGCCATCGCCCGTGGTTGAGTGAGGCGCAACCTGTGGTTGGCTGAGGGCTCTCTCCATGGTCAATGGGGCCATCACCCATGGTAGATGAGGCAAAGCCCATGGTCGAGCAAGACATCGCCCATGGTAGAGCAAGCCACAGCCCGTGGTCGGTTGATGGCTGTCTCTGTGGTTGACCAAGCCATCACCTGTAGTAGAGGAAGGCACAGCCCATGGTTGAGCAGGGCATCCCCTGTGGTAGAGCGAGGCACAACCCATGGTCAATCGAGGGCTGTCTATGTGGCCGACCAAGCCATCGCCTGTGGTAGAGCCTGGCACATCGCATGGTTGAGCAAGGCATCGCTTGTGGTGGAGTGAGGTGCAGTCCATCATCAACCCAACCATCGCCTGTGATAGAGCATGGCACAGCCCGTGGTGGAGTGAGTTCTGTCTTCATGGTCAACCCTGCCATCACCCATGGTAGAGCATGGCCCGGCCCGTGGTCAAGCCAGGTAATGGCCGTAGTAGAAAGAGGCATAGCCCATGCTTGACCATGGGCTGTCTCCGCAGTTGACCAAGCCATTGCCCATTGTAGAGCAAGACACAGCCCATTGTTGAGTAAGGCATCTCCTGTGGTGGAGCGAGGCACTGCCCGTCAGTGACCGAGTGCACAGCATGTGGTTGACCAGTGCCTGTCTCCACTGTCCTCCAACGCATCACCTGTGGTTGAGAAAGGCACCGCCCATGGTTGAGCAAGGCATCACCCGTGGTTGAGCAAGGCATCGCCCATGGTAGAGCGAGGCACAGCCCGTGGTCAACTGAGGGCTGTCTCCATGCTCGACCAAGCCATCACACGTGGTAGAGCAAGGCTCAGCTCATGGTCGAGCAAGACACTGCCCATGAGCCACTGAGTGTACAACCAATGGTCAATCAAGGCATCACCCGTGGTCATGCAAGGCATCACCCATGGTAGATGAAGGCACTGCCCATGGTCGACTGAGAGCTGTCTCCCTGGTTGACCAAGCCATCACCCATCATAGAGCATGGCGTAGCCCATGGTTGACCAAGGGTTGTCTCCATGCTCGACCAAGCCATCGCCCATGGTAGAGCTAGGCACAGCCCGTGATCGAGCGAGGCACTGTCTGTTCTCGACCAAGCCATCGTCTGTGTTAGGGTGAGGCAAAGCCCATGGTCAAGCAAGGCATTGGCAATGGTAGAGCAAGGCACATCCCATGGTCAACCAAGCCATTGCCTGTGGTAGAGAAAGGCCCAGCCTGTGGTTGAGTGAGGCGTCACCCGTGGAAGAGCAACACACAGCCCATTGTTGACCAAGCCATCACCCGTGGAAGAGCGAAACATAACCTGTGGTCGACCATAGAAATGCCTGTGGTAGTGCGAGGTGCTGCCTGTTGCCAACCAAGCCATCACCCATGGTAGAGCCAGGCATTGCCCATGGTCTAGCAAGGCATCGCCCGTGGTAGAGCCAGGCATAGCCCGTGGTTGACCAAGGGCTGTCTCCGTGATCGACCAAGCCATCGCCCATGGTGGAGTGAGTCACATCCAGTGCCCAACCAAGGGCTGTCTCCATGGTCGAGCGATCCATCGCCCGTGGAAGAGTGAGGCACAGCCCGTGGTCGTAGAGTGAGGTGCTGCCCGTAGTCGACCGAGGGTTGTCTCCATGGTCCACCCAGCCATCGCCGGTGGTAGAGTGTGGCACTACCTGTGGTTGAGCAAGGCATCGCCAGTGGTAGAGTGAGGCACTGCCTGTGGTCGACCGAGGACTGTCTCTGTTGTTGACAAACCATCGCCCGTGGTCGAGCAAGGCATCGGCAATGGTAGAGCAAAGTTACATCCTGTGGTCAACCAAGCCATTGTCCATGGTAGAGCGAGGCCCAGCCCATGGTTGAGGGAGGCATCGCCAGTGGTAGAGCAACACACAGCCCGTCATTGACCAAGCCATCACCCATGGTAGAGAGTGGCATAGCCTGTGGTCGACCATAGAATCTCTGGTGGTAGCGCAAGGTGCTGCCCCGTGGTCAACCAAGCCATCACCCGTGGTAGAGTGAGGCACAGCCCATGGTCAGGCAAGGCATCGCCCGTGGTCGAGCAAGGCAATGCCTGTCAGCAACTGAGCACATAGCCCACGGTCGACTGACAATTGTTTCCTTGGTCAACCAAGCCATTGCTGCTGGTAGAGCAAGGCACAGCCCAGTATTGACCAAGGGCTGTCTCCGTGGTTGAGCAAGGCATTGCCCATGGTAGAGCGACATGCAGCCTGTGATTGACCGAGGGCTTTCTCTATGGTCGAGCAAGGCATCGCCCATGGTTGAGCGAGTCACAGTCCATGGTCGACTGAGAGCTGTCTCCGTGGTTGAGCAAGCCATCACCAGTGGTAGAGTGAGGCACAGCCTGTGGTCAACTGAGGGCTGTCTCCATGGTTGACCTAGGCATCGCCCATGGTTAAGCCAAGCACAGCCTGTGGTTGAGCAAGGCATCGATCGTGGTAGGGTGAGGTGCAGCAAGTGGTAGACCAAGGGCTGTCTCCATGATTGACCTGGCCATCGCCCGTGGTCGACCGAGGGCTGTCCCCATGCTCGACCAACCTATTGCCCACAGTAGAGCAAGTCGTAGCTCATGGTCGAGCAGGGCATCACCAGTGGTAGAGCAAGGTGTTATTCGTAGTCAACCAAACCATCGCCCATGGTAGAGGAAGGCATATCCTGTGGTCAAACAAGGCATTGCCCATGGTAGAGCGAGGCACTCCCCATGGTTGACCAAAGGCTGTCTTCGTTGTCAAGCAAGGCATCGCCCATGGTAGAGTGAGGCCTAGCCCTTGGTCGAGCAAGGCACAGCCCGTGGTCAACCAAGCCATCAACTGTGGTAGAGAGAGGCACTGCCTATGGTCTAGGGAGGCAAAGCCCGTGGTCGAGCAAGGCATTGCACTTCGTACAGTGAGGCACAGCAGTGGTCGACCAAGGCATTGCCCGCAGTTGAGCAAGGCATATCCCATGGTCAACTAAGCCATGGCCCATGGTAGAGCGAGGCACAGCCCGTGGACAAGCAAGGCATTGGCCATGGTAGAGCAAAGCACGGCCTGTGGTTGACCAAGGCATTGCCCATGGTCAACCAAGCGCTGTCGCCATGGTCAAACAAGCCATTGCCTGTGGTAGAGCGAGGCTGAGCCCGTGGTAGAGCAAGGCATCACCTGTGGTAGAGTGAGGTGCAGCCCATGGTCAGCTGAGGACTGTCTCCGTGGTCAACCAAACCATCGCTTGAGGTAGAGCGAGGCACAGCCCATGGGGGAGCAAGGCATCGCCGGTGGTAGAGTGAGGTGCAGCCTGTGCCCGACTGGGGGTTGTCTCCATGGTCGACCAAGCCATCACCCATGGTTGGGCGAGGCACAGCCAGTGGTCAAGTAAGGCATTGCCCATGGTAGAGCAAGGTGCAGCCCATAGTAGACTGAGGGCTATCTTCATGGTCAACCAAGCAATAGCCAATGGTACAGCAAGGCACAACTTGTGGTCCAGCCAGGCATTGCCCATGTTAGACCAACAGCACATCCCGTGGTCGACCAAGCCATACCCCATGGTAGACCGAGGCACAGCCTGTGGTCAAGCAAGGCATCGGCCATGGTAGAGTAAGGCACAGCCCATGGTTGGGCAAGGCATTACCCTTGGTAGAGTGAAGCACTGCCTGTGGTCAACTGAGGGTTGTCTCCATGGTTGACCAAGCCATCGCCTGTGGTAGAGCAAGGCACAGCCTGTGGTCAACCGAGGGCTGTCTCCATGGTCGAAAAAAAACCATCACCCCCGGTAGAGCAAGGCACAGCCTGTGGTTGAGCACGGCATCGCCCATGGTAGTGCAAGGTATTGTGCATGGTAGAGCGAGGCACTGCCCGTCAGCGACTGAGTGCATGGGCCATGGTTGACCGAGGGCTATCTCCGTGGTTGACCAAGGCATCGCCCGTGGTAGAGCAACACACCACCCATGGTCGAGCAAGGCATCGCCCGTGGTAGAGTGAGACACAGCCCGTGGTTGATCGAGGGCTGTCTCCGTGGTCAAACAAGCCATCGCCCATGGTAGAGCAAGGCACAGCCCATGGTAGAGTGAGGCACATCCCTACCAAAGCCATTGCCTGTGGTAGAGCAAGGCATAGCCGTGGTCAACTGAGGGCTGTCTCCATGGTCAACCAAGGCATCGCCTGCAGTAGATCAATGCACAGCCCATGGTCGACTGAGGCAAAGCCCATGCTAAAGTGACGCACAAGCTGTGGTCGAGCAAGGCATAGCCCATGGTAGAGTGAGGCACAGCCCATGGTCGACCAAGGGCTGTCTCCAAGGTCAACCAAGCCATCGCCTGTGGTAGAGCAAGGCATCGCCCATGGTAGAGTGTGGCACAGCCCGTGGTCAACCGAGGACTGTCTCAGTGGTCGACCAAGCTATTGCCCGTGGTAGAGCAAGGCATGGACCATGGTCAAGCAAGGCATTGCCTGTTGTAGAGCAAGGCACATCCTGTGGTCGACAAAGCCACAGCCTGTGGTAGAGTGAGGCACATCCCATGGTTGACCAAGGCCTGCCTCCACAGTCAACCATGCCATCGCCCATGCTAGAGCAAGGCGCAGCCAGTGGTCGAACGAGGGCTGTCTTGATGGTCGACCAAGACATCGCCAGTGGTAGAGTGAGGCACAGCCTGTGGTGGGACAAGGCATCGCCCGTGGTAGAGCAAAGCATGGCCTGTGGTAGACCAAGGAATTGCCCGTAGCAGAGGCAGGCAGAGCCCATGGTCTAGCAAGGCATCACCCCTGGTAGAGCAATGTATACCCCATGGTCGAGCAAGGCATCGCCCATGCTAGAGCAAGGCACATCCCGTGGATGACCAGGCCATAGCCCATGGAAGAGTGAGGCACAGCCCGTGGTCAAGCGAGGCTTCATCCATGGTAGAGCAAGGCACAGCCCGTGGTTGGGCAAGGCATCGCCCTTGGTAGAGTGAGGCATAGCCTGAGGTTAACCAAGGGCTGTCTCCAAGGTTGACCAAGCCATCACCCATGGTAGAGCAAGGCATAGCCTGTGGTCGACCAAGGCATCGCCCATGGTAGAGCATGGCAGAGCCTGTGGTCGACCAAGGACTGTCTCGGTGGTCGACCAAGCCATTGCTTGTGGTAGAACAAGGCACAGCCTGTTGTCCATCAAGGCATCAACCATGGTAGTGCAAGGCACGGCCTGTCAGTGACCGCCCACACAACCTGTGGTTGATCGATGGCTGTCTCCATGGTCGACCAAGCCATCGCCAGTGGTAGAGCAAGGTAGTACCTGTGAGCAACTGAGCACACGACCTGTGGTCGACCAAGGGATGTCTCTGAGGTTGATCTTGCCATCGCTCGTGGTATTGCAAGGCACAGCCCATGGAAGAGCAAGGCACAGCCCGTGGTAGAGCAAGGCATCACCCATGGAAGAGCAACACACATCCCATGGTTGAGGAAGGCATCGCTTGAGGTAGAGCCAGGCATGGCCCCTGGTCGAGCAAGGCGTCACCCTTGGTATAGCATGCACAGCCTGTGGACAACCAAGCCATGGCTCGCAGTAGAGCAAGGCACAACCTGTGGTCGAGCAAGGCACAGACCGTGGTTGACCAAAGCATTGCCCATGGTTGAGTATGGCACTGCCCGTGGTCAACCTACCTAGTGCTGTTGCTGTGGTTGATCTGGGTGTCACCACATGATTGGCCAAGGGCTGTTGCCGTGGTAGAGCAAGGCACTCCCCATGAGTGACTGAGTGCACAACCCAGGGCTGCTCAAGGCATCACCTGTCATTGACCTAGGGCTGTCACCTTGGTCGAGCAAGGCATCGCCCATGGTAGAGCAAGGCACTGCCTGTCAGTAATCATGCACACAGCCCGTGGTTGAACAATTACTGTCTCCTTGGTTGACCAAGCCATTGCCAGTGGTAGAGCAAGGCAGTACCTGTGAGCGACCGAGCGGACAGCTCGTGGTCGACCAAGGGTTGTCTCTGAGGTAAACCAAGCCATTGCCCATGGTAGAGCTTGTGGCACAGCCCATGGAAGAGTGAGGCACAGCCCGTGGGAGAGTGAGGCACAGCCCGTGGGAGAGCAAGGCATCGCCTGTGGTTGAGCAAGGTGCAGCACTTGGTCCACGGGTTGTGCATTGCTCTAGGATGGGTGATACCTTGCTCGACCATGGGCTGTGGCTTGCTCTACCATTAGCATTGCCTTGCTCCACCATTGGCTGTGCCATGCTCTAACACGGGCAATGGATTGGTCAACCAAGGGCTGTGCATCACTCTACCATGGGCGATGCCTTGCTTGACCACCGGCTGTGCCTTGCTCTACCATGGGTGATGCCTTGCTCTACCATGAGCTGTGCCTTGCTCTACCACAGGCCATGGCTTGGTCTACCATGGGCCATGGCTTGGTCAACCATGGGCTGTGCCTCACTCTACCAAGGGCGATGCCTTACTCGACCATGGGCAATGCCTTGCTCAACCATGGGCTGTGCCTCACTCTAACATGCGCGATGGCTTGGTCGACTGAGGAGACAGCCCTCGACCGACCGTAGGCTATGCGCTTGCTTGCTCACTGGTAGTGCCCTGCTGTACCACGGGCAATGCCTTGCTTCACCACGGAGAGAGCCCATGGTCAATCTTGGGGCGATGTGTTGATCAACCACGGCTATAGCGCATGGTCGACCACGGGCCTTGCCTTGCTCTACCACGGGCCATGCCTTGCTCGACCACAGCCTGTGCCTGGCTCTACCACAGGCTGTGCCATGCTCTAACACAAGCAATGGCTTGGTCGATCAAGGGCTGTGCATCGCTCTACCATGGGCAATGCCTTGTTCAACCACGGGCTGTGCCTTGCTCTACCATGGGCAATGCCTTGCTCGACCATGGGTTTTGCCCTGCTCTACCATGGGCAATGGCTTGGTCGACCATGTGCTGTGCCATGCTCTACCATGGGTGATGCCTTGCTCACTCAGGGGCATTGCCTTGCTCTACCACAGGCTATACCTTGCTCCACCATGGCCTGTGCCTTGCTCTACCAAGGCCAATGGCCTGGTCGACGAAGGGCTGTGCATTGCTCTGCCACAGGCGATGGTTTGTTCGACCTCAGAGGCACCCCTTGGTTGACCACGGGTTGTGCACTCGGTCACCCATGGGCAACACCTTGCTCTACCACAGGCAATGCCTTGCTCGACCATGGCAACGGCCCTTGGTTGAAGGCAGGTGATGCCTTGCTTAACCACGGTTCAGCAGTGGCTTGCTCTACCACAGGCAATGCCTTGGTCGACCACAGGCAGTGCCTTGCTGTACCATGGGCGATGCCTTTGTCGACCACGAGCTGTGCCTTGCTCTACTGCAGGCCATGGCTTGGTTGACCATGGGCTGTGCCTCGCTCTACCAAGGGCGATGCCTTCAACCACAGGCAATGCCTGGCTCTACAACAGGCGATGCCATGCTTGACCATGGGTTGTGCCTTGCACTACCAGAGGCGAGGGCTTGGTTGACCAGGGGATGTGCCTAGCCCTACCACGGGCGATGGCTTAGTCGACCACAGAGATAGCCCTCGGTCGACTACAGGCTATGTGCTCACTCGCTAGCTCATGGGCAGTGCCTTGCTCTACCATGGGTGATGCCTTGCTCGACCATGGGTTGTACCCTGCTCTACCACAGGTAACATCTTGGTTGACCACAGGCTGTGCCTTGCTCTACCACGGGCTAGGGCTTGGTCGACCACAGGATGTGCCTTGCGCTACCACGGGCGATCCCTTGCTTGACCACAGAGATAGCCCTCGGTTGACCACGGCTGCGCCTCACTCTACCACGGGCGATGCCTTGATCGACCAGGGGTTGTGCCTAGCTCTACCAGCAGCAATGGCTTGGTCGGCCACAAAGACAGCCCTCAGTCAACCACATGCTGTGCCTCACTCTACCTTGGGTGATGCAATGCTCAACCATGGGCTGTGCCTCTCACTACCACGGGCGATGGCTCAGTCGACCACAGTGATAGCCCATGATTGACCACTGGCTGCACCTTGCTCTAGCACAAGCAATGCCTTGCTTGACCACGGACTGTGCCTAGCTCTACCACGGGTGATGCCTTGGTCAACCACAGAGACAGTGCTCAGTTGACCACGGGCTGCACCTAGCTCAACCACAGGCGATGCCTTGCTCCACCTTGGGCTGTGCCTTTCTCTACCACGAGTGATGGCTGGGCAACCACAGAGACAGCCCTTGGTTGACCACGGGTTGTGCACTCGGTCGCTGATGGGCAGTGCCTAGCTCTACCACGGGCTATGGCTTGCTTAAAGATGGGCTGTGCCTCGCTCTACCATGAGCGATGCCTTGCTCATTCATGGGCAGTGCCTTGCTTTACCACGGGCATTGGCTTGGTCGAGCACGTAGACAGTCATCGGTCAACCACGGGCAGTGCCTCGCTCTACCATGAGCAATGCCTTGCTCGACCATGGGCTGTGCCTTGTTCTACTCTGGGCAATGGCATGGTTGACCACGGAGACAGCCCTCGGTTGACCATGGGCTGCGCCTCACTCTACCATGGGCATGGCCTTGCTTGACCATGGAGACAGTCGTCGGTCAACCACAGGCTGTGCCTCGCTCTACCATGAGTGATGCCTTGCTCAACCATGGGCTGTGCTTTGTTCTACTTCGGGCAATGGCATGGTCGACCATGGAGACAGCCCTCGGTTAACCAAAGGCTGTGCCTTGCTCTACCATGGGCAATGCCATGCTCGACCACAGGCTAGGCCATCCTGTACTCCGGGCGATGGCATGGCTGACCACGGAGACAGCCCTCGTTCAACCATGGGCAGTGCCTCGCTCTACCATGGGCAATGCCATGCTCAATCACGGACTATGTCTGGCTCAACTCCAGGCGATGGCTTCATTGTCCACAGAGACAGCTCACGATTGTCCATGGGTTGTGCCTCACTCTACCATGGGTGATGCCACACTTGACCATGGAGACTGCCGTCGGTCGACCGCAGGCTGTGCCTCACTCTACCACGGGCAATGCCATGGTCGACCACGGGCTGTGCCTCACTCAACCATGAGTGATTGATTCCTTGCTTGACCACAGAGACAGCCCCCGGTCGACCACGGGCTGCACCTCATTCTACCACAGGCAATGCCTTGCTCGACCATGGGCTGTACAGTGCTCTACCACAGGTGAGGCTTGGTCAGCCACAGAGACAGCCCTCAATTGACCACGGGCTGTGCCTTGCTCTACCACAAGCAATGCCTTGCTTGACGATGAGCTGTGCCTTGCTCAACCATGGGTAATGGCTTGGTTGACCGTGGAGACAGCCCTTGGTCGACCACGGGCTGTGCACTGGGTCGCTGACCAGCAGTGCCTCGCTCTACCATGGGCTGTGCCTTGCTCTACCATGGGCGATGCCTTGCTCTACCACGGGCGATGCCTTGCTTGTCCATGGAGACAGCCCTAGGTCAACCGCAGGCTGCCCCTTGCTCGACCATGGGCCGTTCCTTGCTCCGCCACTGGCAACACCTTGCTCGACCAAGGGCTGTTCCATGCTCCATCACTGGTGACACCTTGCTCCACCGCGGGCTGTGCCTGGCTCTACTAGCAGGAATGGCCTGGTCAACCAGGGAGACAGCCCTCAGTCAACCACATGCTGTGCGTTGCTCTACCACTGGTGTTGCAATGGCTTGTTTGACCATGGGTGATGCATTGCTCGACCATGGCTGTGCCTTGCTTTAACATGGGCAATGGCTTGGTTGACCGTGGGCTATGCCTTGCTATACCACAGGTGATGCATTCTCAACCACAGGCAGTGCCTTGCTCTACCATGGGTGATGGCTTGGGCGAGCATGGAGATAGCCCTCAGTTGGCCATGGGCTGTGTGCTCGGTCACTCATGGGCAGTGCCTTGCTTGACCCCATGCGATGCCTCACTCGATGATATGCTGTGCCTTGCTCTAGCAAGAGCAATGGCTTGGTCGACCTCGAAGACATCCCTCAGTTGATCATGGGCAATGCCTTGCTCTGCCATGGGCGATGCCTTGGTCGACCACGGAGATAGCCCTAGGTCGACCACGGGCTGTGCCTTCCTCTTCCATGGGTGATGGTTCGGTTGAGCATGGGCTGTATGCTCGGTCTCTCATGGGCTGTGCCTGGCTCTACCTCGGGCGATGCCTTGCTCGACCATGGGCTGTGCCTTGCTCTACCATGGGCAATGGGATGTTTGACCACAAGTTGTGCCTCACTGTACCATGGGTGAATTCTTGCTCGACCATGAGCTGTGCCTTGTCCAACCATGGGTGATGGCTTGGTTGGCCATGGATACAGCCCTCAGTTGAACACAGGCTGTGTGCTTGGTCGCTCATGAGCAGTGCCTAGCTCCACCACAGGCAATGGCTTGGTTGAGCACAGGTTGTGCCTCACTTGACCACAGGCGATGGCTTGGGCAACCAAGGAGACAGCCCTCAGTCAGCCACAAGCTGTGCGCTCGGTCGCTCACGGGCAGTGGCTTGCTCTACCATGGGTGATGCCTTGCTCGACCACTGGCTGTGCCTATCTCTACCATGGGAGTTGCCTTGCCCGACCACGGGCTGTGAGTTGCTCTACCATGGGCAATGGCTTGTCCAACCATGGGCTGTGCCTCGCCCTAGCACAGGCAATCTGTTGCTTGACCACGGGCTGTGCATTGCTTTAACATGGGCAAAGGCTTGTCTGACCGCGGGCTGTGCCTCGCTCTACCGCGGGTGTTGCCTTCACGACCACAGGCTGTGCCTTGGTCTAACATAGGTGATGGCCTGGGCAACAACAGAGACAGCCCTCAGTTGGCCACGGGCTGTGCACTCAGTCACTCATGGGCAGTACCTTGCACCACCCCAGGTGATGCCTTGCTTGACCATGGGCTGTGCCATGCTCTACGAAGGGTGATAGCTTGGTCAACCACAGACACAGCCCTCGGTTGACCATGGGCAATGGCTTGCTCTGGCTTGGTTGACTCCGGAGACAGCCCTCCATTGACCACTGGCTGTGCCTTGCACTTCCACAGGCAATGGCTCAGTTTAGCACAGGCTATACACTCAGTCTCTCACAGGCAGTGCCTGGCTCTACCTCAGGCAATGCCTTGCTCGACCCCAGGCTGTGCCTTGCTTTACCAAGGGCAATGGGATGTTCAACCACAGGCTGTGCCTCATTCTTCCACGGGTGATGGGTTGCTCAACCATGGGCTGTGCCTTGCCCAACCACGGGCGATGGCTTGGTTGACCATGGGCTATGTGCTCGGTTGCTCACGGGCAGTCGCTGCTCTACCACTGGCAATGCCTTGCTCCACCACAGGCTGCTCTACCACTGGCGATGCCTTCTTGACCAAGGGCTGTGCCTCACTCTTCCATGGGTGATGCCTTCTCCACCACGGGCTGTGCCTCACTCTACAATGGGCGGTGCCATCTCGACCACTGGCTGTGCCTTGCTCTACCACGGGCAATGGCTTGGTCAACCATGGAGAACGCCCTCAGTCGACCACAGGGAAAGCCCTTGGTCAACCGTGGACTATGTGCTTGGTCGCTCACAGGCAGTGCAATATGCTCTACCATGGGCAATGCCTTGCTCCACCATCAGCCTATGCCTTGCTCTACCACAGGCAATGCCTTCACGACCTTGGTCGACCATGGGCTGTGTGCTTGGTTGCTCACGGGCAGTGCCTTACTCTACCACGGGCAATTCCTTGCTCCACCACAAGCTGTGCCTTGCTCTACGGCAGGTGATGCCTTGCTCAACTACGGATGATGCCTTCTCAACCACGGGGCTGTGCCGGGCTCTTCCAAGGGTGATGTCTTCTCAACCACGAGCTGTGCCTCACTCTACCACAGGCTGTGCCTCGTTCTTCCATGGGTGATGTCTTCTCGACCACAAGCTGTGCCTCACTCTACCATGGGCAATGCCTTCCTGACCACGGGCTGTGCCTTGCTCTACCATGGGTGATGCCTTGCTTGACCACGAGCTGTGCCTTGCTCTACCACAGCAATGCCTTGCTTGACGATGAACAATGCCTTCTCTAACATGGATTGTGCCTGGCTCTTCCATGGGTGATGTCTTCTCAACCATGGGATGTGCCTCGCTCTACCATGGGTGATGCCTTCTTCACCACGGGCTGTGCCTTGCTCTACCACAGGCAATGCTTGGGTTGAACATGGAGACAGCCCTCAGTCGACCACGGGCTACGTGCTTGGTTGCTCACAGGCAGTGCGATGCTCTACCACGGGCAATGCCTTGCTCCACCATCAGCCTATGCCTTGCTCTACCACAGGTGATGCCTTCACAACCACGGGCTGTGCCTTGCTCTACCACAGAGACAGTCCTCAGTCAACCACGGGCTGTGTACTCGGTTGCTCACAGGCAGTGCCTTACTCTACCATGGCAATGCCTTGCTGCACCATGGGCTGTGCCTTGCTCTACGACGGGCAATGCCTTGCTTGACCATGGGCTGCACCTGGCTCTACAATGAGTGATGCCTTTTTGACCACGGGCTGTCCCTCGCTCTACCATGGGTGATGCCTGCTTGACCATGGGCTGTGCCTTGCTCTACCATGGGTGATGGATTGGTCAACAATGGAGAAAACCCTCAGTCAACCACAGGCTATGTGCTCAGTCGCTCACAGGCTGTGCCATGCTCTAGCATGGGCAATGCATTGCTCCACCATGGCTTTGCCTCACTCTACCACAAGCGATGCCTTTTCTACCATGGGCAGCACCTGGCTCTACCACGGGGCAATGCCTTCTCAACCACGGGCCATGTCTCTCTCTACCACAGGGGATGCCGTCTCGACCACCAGCTGTGCCTTGCTATACCATGGGCAATGGCTTGTTCAAACACGGAGAAAGCCCTCAATCGACCACAGGCTATGTGGTCAGTTGCTCACGGGCTGTGCCATGCTCTAGCACGGGCAATGCCTTGGTCCACCTTGGGCTATGCCTCGCACTACCATGGGCGATGCCTTCACAACCATGCGCTGAGGCTCGCTCTACCATGGGCAATGGGATGTTTGACCATGGGGTGTGCATTGCTCTACCACAGGCTATGGCTTGGTCGACTGTGGGCTATGTGGTCGGTTGCTCACAGGCAGTGCCTTGCTCCACCCTGGGCTGTGCCTCAATCTACCCCGAGTGATGCCTTGCTCGACCACTGGCTGTCCCCAGCTCTACCACGGGAAATCACTTGCTTGACCAAGGAGACAGCCCTTAGTTGACCACAGGCTGTGTGCTCGGTCACTCATGGGCAGTGCCTCACTCTACCACGGTCCATGCCTTGCTCGACCACCACGACAGCCCCTGGTAGATCATGGGGCATCGCCTTGATCAACCACCGCGACAGCCCTTGGTCGACCATGGGCAGTGCCTTGCTCTACCATGAGTGATGCCTTGCTCCACCACAGGCAATGGCATGGTCGACCACGGGCAATGGCTTGGTTGACCAAAGGCTATGCCTCACTCTACCACAGGTGATCGCTTCCTCGACAACAGCCTGTGCCTTGATCTACCATGGGCGTTGCCTTGCTTGACCACGAGTTGTGCCTGGCTTTACCCTGGGAAATGGCTTGGTTGACCATGGGCTGTGTCTTGCTCCACCATGGGTGATGGCTTGGTCGACCACAGAGACAGCCCTTGGTCTGCTCATGGGTGATGCCTTGCTCCACCATGGGAGATGCCTTGCTCGACCACAGGCTGTGCCTCACCCTACCATGGGTGATGCCTTGCTCGACAATGGGCTGTGCCTTGCTTTACTACTTGCAATGGCTTCGTGGACCCCAGGTTGTGCCTCACTTTACCACGGGCGATGCCCTCTTGACCACGGGCTGTGCCTTGCTCTACCATGAGTGATGCCTTGCTCGACTATGGGCTGGGCCTGTCTCTACCACAGCACATGCCTTGCTTGACCACAGGCTGGGCCTTGCTCTACTGTGTGCAATGGCTTGTTCAACCATGGGCTATGCCTCCCCCCTACCACGGGCTGTGCCTCGCTCTACCAGGGGTGATGCCTTGCTTGACCACAGGCTGTGCCTTGATCTAGCATGGGCGATCCTTGCTTGACCATGGCCAGTGCCTTGCTCTACCCTAGGCCATGGCTTGGTTGACTACAGGCTATGCCTCGCTGTACCTCGGTCCACCACAGGCTGTATGCACTGTCTCTCATGTGTAGTACCAGGTAGTACCTCCGGCAATGCCTTACTCGACCACGGGCTGTGCCTTGCTCTACTAAGGGCGATGCCTTGCTCGACCACATACTGTGTGTTGCTCTACCAAGGGCAATGCCATGTTTCACCACAGGCTGTGCCTTGCCCAAACATGGGTGATGCGTCGCTCGACCATGGGCTGTGCCACACTATACCAAGGGCGATGGCTTGGTCGACCACAGAGACAGCCCACAGCCGACCATGGGCAATGCCTTGCTCTGCCACGGCTGATGGGTTGGTCAACCACAGAGACAGCCCTCGGAAGACCATGGGCTGTGCCTTGCTCTACCACAGCCGATCGCTTGGTTGACCACAGGCTATGCATCACTCAACCAGGAGCAACGCACTTGGTCACTCACAGACCATACCTTGCTCTACCACGTGTGATGCCAGGCTATAACACAGGTGATGCCTTGCTCAGTCATGGGCTGTGCCTTGCACTACCACAGGCAATGGCTTCATCGACCAAAGGTTGTGCCTCGCTGTATCACGGGCGATGGCTTGCTGAACACGGCTTGTGCCTTCCTCTACCTCGGGAGTTGCCTTGCTGACCGTGGGCTGTGCCTTACTATACCATGGGCAATGGCTTGCTCGACCACGGGCGATGCCTTCTTGACCATGGGCTGTGCTTTACTGTACCATGGGCGTTGGCTTGGTCGAGCATGGAGACAGCTCTCGGTCAGCCACAGGCTGTGCACTTGGTCACTCACAGGCAGTGCCCTTGGTCGTTCACAGGCAGTGCCTTGCTCTACCATGGGTAATGCCTTGCTTGACCATGACCTATAACTTGCTCTTCCGTGGGTGATGGCTCAAACGATCATGGGCTGTATGCTCAGTCTCTCACCGGCAGTGACTAGCTGTACCTCAGGTGATGCCTTGCTCAACCATGGGCTGGGCCTTGCTCTACCACGGGCAATGCTTTGCTCAACCAACTGCAGTGCCTTTCTATACCAAGGGCAATGGCATGTTCGATCATAGGCTGTGCTTCACTCTACCATGGGTGATGCCTTGCTTGACCATGAGCTATGCCTTGCTGTACCTTGATCAACCATGGGCTGTACGCTCGGTCTCTCATGGGCAGTGCCTGGTATCACCTCAGGCGATGCCTTGCTCGACCACAGGCTATGCCTTGCTCTTCCAAGGGCAATGGCATGTTTTACCATGGACGATGCCTTGCCCAGCCACGGGTGATGCCTTGCTTGACCATGGGCTGTGTCATGCCATACCAACAGTGGTTGCTTGGCCGACCATGGCTATAGCCCCTGGTCGATCACAGGTGATGCCGAGATCGACCACGGGCTGTGCACTCGGTCGCTCATGGGCAGTGCTGAGCTCAACCACGGGAGATGCCTTGCTCAACCACGATGACAGCCCTTGGTCGATCATGGGTCAACGCGTTGATCAACCATGGCAACAGCTCTTGGTTGACCATGGGCAGTGCCTTGGTTGAACAAGGGCAATGCATTAGTCGACCACAGGCTATGCATCGTGCTACCATGGGCGATGCCTTGCTCGACCACGGGCTGTGCCTTGCTCTACCACGGGCTGTGCCTTGCTCTACCATGGGCAGTGCCTTGCTCTACCACGGGCAGTGCCTCACTCTACCATGGGTGATGGCTTGGTTGACCAGGGAGACAGCCCTCAGTTGACTACGGGCTGTGCACTTAGTAGCTCACAGTCTGTGCCTGGCTCTACCTCGGCCGATGCCTTGTTTGACCACGGGATGTGCCTTGCTCTACCACCGGCGATGCCTTGCTCGACCATGGGCTTTGCCTTGGCCTTCCATAGGCCATGGCTTTTTTTACCACAGCTATGCCACACCCTACCACAGGCAATGCCTTGGTCGACCATGGGCTGTGCCTTGCTGTGCCACCAGCAATGGCTTGGTTGGCCACGGAGAAAGCCCTCAGTCCACCACATGCTGTGCCCATAGTTGCTCACACCTAGTGCCTGGCTCTACCTCGGGTGATGCCCTGCTCCATCACAGGCTGTGCCTTGCTCTACCACGGGTGATGGCTTGCTTGACCAAGGGCTATGCCTCGCACTACCACGGGCAATGGCTTGTTTGACTATGGCCTGTGCCTCACTCTACCATGGGCTATGCAATGCTCAACCACAGGTTGTGCCTTGCTCTACAAAGGGAGATGGCTTGGTCGACCATGGGCTCTGCCTTGCTCTCCCACAGGCAATGGCTTGGTCAACCATGGAGCCAGCCTCCGGTCAACCACAGGCTGTGTGCTCGGTCACTCACAAGCAGTGCCTTGCTCTACCTTGGTCGATGCCTTGGTTGACCACAGCAGCAACCTTGGTTGATCACGGTCGATGTGTAGATCAACCATGGGCTGTCCACACAGTGGCTTATGGGCAGTGCCCTGCTTGGCAATGGTGACAGCGCTTGTTCGATCATTGGGAGATGCCTTGATCATCCATGGTGATAGTACTAGGTTGACTACGGGCAGTGCTTGGCTCTAGCACAGGCGATGCCCTGCTCGTCCATGGGCGGTGCCTTGCTCCACCATGGCCAATGGCTTGGACAACCATGAAGACAGTCCTCGGTCGACCCTGGGCTGTACCTTGCACTACCACGGGTGATGGCATGGTCGACCATGGAGACAGCCCTTGGTCAGCCATGGGCCGTGCCTTGCCCTACCATGGGCTGTGCCTTGCTCGACCCCGGGCTGTGCCAGGCTCTACCATGGGCGATGGCTTGTTCGACCACGGGTGGTGCCTCACTCTACCACAGGCGATGGCTTCATCGACAACTGGTTGTGCCTTGCTGTTCCACGGGCAACGCCTTGCTTTACCACAAGGTGTGCCTTGCCCGACCACAGGTGATGCCTTGCTCGACCACAGGCAGCCTGGCTCCACCACGGGCAATGCCTTGCTTGACCATGCATTATGCCTGGCTATACCATGGGAGATGTCTTGCTCCACCATGCGCTGTGCCTTGCCCTGCCACGGGCAATGGATTGGTCAACGACGGAGGCAGCCCTCGGTCGACCATGGGCTGTGTGCTTGGTCGCTCATGGGCGATGCCTTGCTCTACCATGAGCAATGCCTTGCTCCACTATTGGCTGTGCCTTACTCTACCATGGGTGGTGGCTTGTTCGACCATGGGCCATGCCTTGCTTGACTGTGGGCAGTGCCTCGCTCTACCCTGGGCAATGCCTTGTTTGACCACAGGCTGTGCCCCGCTCTACCCCGGGCAATGCCTTGCTTGACCATGGGCTGTTCCTTGCTCTACCATGGGCGATGCCTTGGTCGACTGCGGACACAGCCCTCTGTGGACCACGGGCTGTGTGCTTGGTTGCTCACTGGCAGTGCCTTGCTGTACCACCAGCAGTGCCTTGCTCCACCACCAGCAGTGCCTTGCTCTACCACAGGCCATGGCTTGGTCAGCAACAGGCTGTGTTTCGCTCTACCACGGGCGATACCTCGCTCAACCACGTGCTGTGCCTTGCCCTACCATGAGTGATGGCTTGGTTGACCATGGAGACAGGCCTTGGTTGACCACGAACTGTGCACTTGGTCTCTCATGGGCAGTGCCTTGCTCTACCACAGGTTATGCCTAGCTCAACCACTGGCTGTGCCTTGCTCTACCACAGGCAGTGCCTTGCTCTACCACGGGCAGTGCCTTGCTCTACCACAGGCGGTGCCTTGCTCTGCACCATGGGCAATGCCTTGCTCAACCACAGGCTGTGCCTTGCTGCACCATGGGCAATCCCTTGCTCGGCCACAGGCTGTGCCTTGCTCTACCATGGCCGATGGCTTGGTCAACCAAGGAGACGGCCCTTGGTAGACTATGGGCTATTCACTCAGTAGCTCACGGGCATTGCCTGGCTTCTCCTTGGGTGATGCCTTGCTTGACCACGGGCTGTGCCTTGCTCTACCGCAGGCATTGCCTTACATGACCATGGGCTGAGCCTGGCTCTACCAAGGGCAATGGCATGTTTGACCATAGGCTGTGGCTCGCCCTACCTTGGGTGATGCCTTGCACAACCACTGGCTGTGCCTTGCTCCACCACGGGCGATGGCTTGGTCGACAATGAAGACAGCCCTCAGTTGACCACGGGCTGTGTGCTCGGTTGCTCATGGGCAGTGCCTTGCTCTACCATGAGCAATGCCTTGCTCCACCACTAGCAGTGCCTTGCTCTACCACAGGCCATGGCTTGGTTGGCCACGAGCTTTGCTTTGATCTACCATGGGCAATACCTTGCTTGACCACCTGCTGTGCCTTGCCCTATCACAAGTGATGGGTTGGTCGACCAGGGCGACAGGCCTCAGTTGACCCCGAACTATGCACTTGGTCGCTCATGGGCAGTGCCTTGCTCTACCACAGGTGATGCCTTGCTTGCGCACTGGCTGTGCCTCGCTCTACCACGGGCGATGCCCTGCTCCACCGCAGGCGATGGCTTGGTCGAACACAGAGACAGCCCTCGGTCGACCACAGGCTGTTCGCTCAGTTGCACAATGGCAGTGCCTTGCTCCACCACGGGTGATGCCTACCTAGACCTCGGCGATAGCCCTTCATCGATCACAGGCGATGCCTTGATCGACCATAGGCTGTGCACTCGGTGGCTAACGAGCAGTGCCTTGCTCTACCACAGGCATTGCCTTCCTCAACCACCGCAAGAGCCCTTGAACGATCAAGGGTAGACATGTTGATTGACCACAGCAACAGCTGTTGGCTGGCCATGGGCATTGCCTTGGTCCACCACGGGCATTGCCTTGGTCCACCACGGGCAATGCCTTGGTCGACCATGGGCTGTGCCTCGGACTACAATGGTCGATGCCTTGCTCAACCACAGGCTGTGCCTTGCCACACCATGGGCAATCCCTTGCTCGACCACAGGCTGTGCTTTGCTCTACCACAGGCGATGGCTTGATCCACCAAGGGTGATGGCTTGGTCAACCTTGGAAACTGTCCTCAATCAACTTCGGGCAGTGTGCTCAGTCACGGATGAGCAGTGCCTTGCTCCACCACGGGTGATGCCTTGCTCAACCATGGCAATATCCCTTGGTCGATCCTGGGTGGACTCGTTAATCAACCACGGCGATAGCTCTTCATTGACCATGGGCTGTGCCTCGATCCACCACAAGCAATGCCTAGCACGACCACGGGCAGAGCCTCTCTACCACGGGCAATGGCTTGGTCGACCATGGAGACAGGCCTTGGTTGACCATGGGCTGTGAGCTCGGTAGCTCACAGGCAGTGCCTAGCTCTACCTCGGACGATGCCTTGCTCGACCATGGACAGTGCCTTGCTCGACCATGGGCTGTGCCAAGCTCTGCCAAGGGCAAAGGCATGTTCAATCATGGGCTGTGCCTCGCTCTACCATGGGAGATTGCTTGGTTGACCACGGGGATAGCTCTCGGTCAACCACGGGCTGTGCGCTTGCTAGCTCATGGGTAGTGCATGGCTCTACCTTGGGCAAAGCCTTGCTTGACCCCAAGCTGTGCCTTGGACCATGGGTGATGCCTTGCTTGACCACAGGCTGTGCCTTGCTCTACCAAGGGCAATGGCAAGTTCGACCATGGGCTGTGCCTCACACTACCATGGGTGATGCCTTACTCGACCACATGCTGTGCCTTGCTCTAGGACAAGCGATGCCTTGCTTGACCACAGCCAGTGCCTTGCTCTACCCCGGGCCATGGCTTGGTTGACCACAGGCTATGCCTAGCTGTACCTTGTTCGACCACGGGCTGTTCACTCGGCCTCTCATGCACAGAGCTAGGCAGTACATCGGGCAATACCTTGCTCAACCACGGGCTGTACCTTGTGCTACCAAGGGTGGTGCCTTGCTCGACCACAGGCTGTGCCTTGCTATGCAAAGTGCGGTGGCTTGGTCGACCACAAAGGCAGCCCTCGGTCCACCATGGGCAATGCCTTGGTCTGCCACAGGTGAAGGCTTGGTCAACCATGAAGATAGACATTGGGCAACCTCGGGCTGTGCCCTTCTCTACCATGGGCATTGGCTTGGTCGACCATGGAGATAGCCCTAGGTTGCTCACGGGCAGTGCCTTGCTCTGCCATGGTTGACCACGGCGATAGCCCTTGGTCAATCATGGTTGATGCCTTGATTGACCATGGGCTGTGCACTCGGACGCTAACAGGTAATGCCGTGCTCTACCACAAGCGACACCTTGATCGGCCGTGGCAACAGCATGGGGTCAACCATGGGCAGTGCCTTGCTCTTCCAAGGGCAAGGGCTTGTTTGACCACAGGCTATGCCTTGCCCAACTGTAAGCCCCTTTGTGTCCCGACACGAATATGGCCGCTATGCGGGCCTCGATCGCATAGCAACGGAGGGCCAGGAATGGGAAGGAACTGCCGAAGGATCACCTGGTATGGGAAGGCAAGCGGGCAGGCGACACGGGCAGAAGGATCCTACCGGAAGCCCCATCCCTAGGAAGAGCAGGGAGCAGGAGGGTGCGACTACTCCTGCAAGCGGAGCCCACGGGCGACGCACGGGAGCACACCAGACCCTCCCAGGGACTATGCCAAGCTATGCTGGTATACCACGGGCTCCCGAGAACTCCTGCAACCTCGCTCCAGGAAGGGGGCAGCCCTATCGCTCTAGGAGTGCCATAAGCCGGTTATGCCATAAGGCGAGCGCTCACGGTCGAACGGCATTGCGGGAACCAGGAAGGGATTCGAAGGCAGGCGCATTGAACCACGGTCAGGCTGAGTGTCGGTGGCACTCAGCCGGACCAGACCAGAGCAGGTCGTGGGGACATGGGCTCCCAGTCAGAGGACTGACCAAAGGACTGAGCTGGTAGACAATCAGTCCAACTGCTGCTGTCAACCCGACTGCTGCAGCCACCAACTCCTGCTCGGTAGGTAGGAGGGGGATAGCCGGCCGGTGCTGGAAGACCAACCCTGCAAGCATAAAGAGGGGGACGGCTTCTGGCAAGAGTAAGAGAGGGGGAATTCCTGGCCAGCTAGCAGAGAGGGCGCAAGCGGATGAGTCCAGGAGGAAGACCGGAAGAGCTGTCTCCAGTCCCTGCTGCCAAGGCGACCTTCCCGGGCGAAGATCACCTGTCCAGGCGAGGAGTGCAGGTGTAGGAAGCACCGAGGCATATGCTTGGAGTGTCCCGTGTACTTGTGTAAGGGTTTTGCTTGCTCTTGTATACCGAATTGTGAATACAAGTGAGATTTCCCTTGTAAGTGTTCTGTTCTGTCCCGGTTGTTGCGATAACGGGTCGAGTTGTATTGCGCTGAGTGTTTGGGGTTGGCTGAGAGTGCGTGTCGCCCTGCTCAGCACCCTCATAGGGAAGGAAAATTTTGGGCCAAACCCGAGCCCTGTGACAGTTGGTATCAGAGCCGCGTTCAGCGGAAGGCGTGCGTCTCCAGCAAACAACAAATGACCGGTGACCTGAATGTCACGCATGGACGCACTGAAAGATCGAGTTGCGGCCTTGGAAGCGTCACTCGGCGACATGTCCGAGGTAGCTGGGACGGTAGCCGAAGTCCTGGCGTCCCTCGTTCCGGACGTTGCCAGACTGAAGGAGGATGTGTCCCTCCTCCGTCGTGCGTTGGCTGCGGGAGCAGCTGAGGCAGAAGGATCTCGGGCAAAGGTAAGAATACCTGAACCTAAAGCCTTCACTGGCGCTCGGAGTTCCAAGGAACTCGAAAACTTTCTGTGGGATATAGAACACTACTTTGAGGCAGGAAAAGTCCCTGAAGGAGAACAGGTCTCCATGGCGGTCATGTACCTGTCCGGAGATGCGAAGCTTTGGTGGCACACTCGTGAGCAGGATGCTGCTGCTGGTGGACGGCCGCGCATCAGAGACTGGCCTTCGCTAAAGGGGGAGCTCAAGGAGCAGTTCCTCCCCACGAACACCTCGTGGGCTGCTCGGGACGCACTATGCAGCCTGAGGCAGATGGGCTCGGTACGCGACTACGTCAAGGAGTTCAGCTCCTTGCTACTGGACGTCACGGAGATGTCCGAGCTGGACAAGCTGTTCAACTTTACGCAGGGTCTTCAGTTGTGGGCTCAACTAGAGCTACGGAGGCAAGGTGTCCAAGACCTCCAGACCGCAATGGCCAAAGCGGATGCGCTGATCAACATCCGCATGATCAAGAACGACCTGAAGGGGAAGTAGGCCGAGAAGCTGAAGGACAAGATGTCCAAGCCCGGCAAGAATGCGGGCAAAGGCGAAAGGAAGAAGCCACTCAAGGGGGACAAAGGGAAGGGGAAGACCACGCCGAGCACTCCCCTGATGGACCCCAAAACCCACCCCGGGTGCTTCATCTACAACGGCCCCCATCGGGCTCGTGAGTGCCCGAAGAGGAAGAAGTTGTCGGCCCTGGTAAACAGGACTGACTCCGACTCTGAGGGAGAGCAAACCAGGGTGGCACCTCTTCAAATCCTTGGTGCCATCCACTCGGAGAGAAAGGCAACGGAGCAAGGGCTGATGTACGTGCCAATGACCCTGAACGCCAAGGAAGCAGCGGCGATGATAGACACTGGCGCCACGCACAACTTTGTCTCGGACCGAGTCGTGCACGCGTATGGATTGCAGATCCAGAAGCAAGCCAGCCGCATCAAAGCTGTTAACTCCCAAAGTCGGCCGGTGCTGGGAATGGCCAAGGGAGTTCCTGTCCAGATTGGCGAGTGGTCCGGGAACCTGGACATCATGGTCATTCCGATGGATGACTTCGACGTCGTACTTGGCAATAACTTTCTGGTAAGGGCCTGCGCATCAGTCATGCCCCACTTGCCAGGTTTGCTGCTTGCAGACCCGAAGAAACCCTATTTCGTTCAGGGATTCAAAGGCCTCACCCATGCGGAGGGCGTCCGAACAGAGACCGTCTCGGCTATGCAACTAGCCAAGGGCTGGAAGAAGGGCCAGCCGACATACCTTGCTGCTATCCATGAAGTGGAACCTGAAGTGGGTGGAGTAACAGAGATCCCTGATGCGGTGCAAGGGATCCTGAGCGACTTCTGTGATGTAATGCCTGAGGAGTTGCCCAAGGGCCTACCGCCAAGGCGGGCGGTAGATCACAAGATCGAGCTGGTTCCGGGGACAAGGCCGCCTGCCAAGGCACCTTACCGGATGTCGCCCAAGGAGCTGGAGGAATTGCGGACGCAACTCCAAGAGCTACTGGATTCAGGGAAGGTTCGGCCCTCCAAGGCGCCCTTTGGAGCGCCCGTGCTGTTCCAGGAAAAACAGGACGGCACTTTGCGGTTGTGTGTAGACTACCGCGGCCTGAACAAAGTCACTGTCAAGAACAAGTATCCGGTGCCCTTGATCGCCGACTTGTTCAACCGCCTCAGCGGAGCTGCATTCTTCACGAAGCTAGACCTGAGATCAGGCTACTGGCAGGTTCGTATCGCCGAGGGCGACGAACCAAAGACGATGATGGTAACTTGTTACGGGTCTTACGAGTTTAGAGTTATGCCTTTTGGTTTAACAAATGCCCCGGCCACGTTCTGTAATCTGATGAATGATGTGTTTCATGATGTAATGGACAAGTTCGTGGTTGTGTATCTTGATGATATCGTCGTTTACAGTCGGTCGCTGGAGGAACACCTCCAACACTTGCGTTTTGTGTTCCAACGATTGAGGGAGCATCGGCTGTACGTGAAGAAGGGGAAATGCGAGTTCTGCACCAAGGAGATAAACTTCCTTGGCCATGTGATCGGTGGAGGTGTGGTGCGCATGGACCCCCGGAAGGTCCAAGCCATCAAGGAGTGGATTGCTCCTACCAAGGTGGGCGAGCTGCGGAGCTTTCTTGGATTGGCCAATTACTACTGCAAGTTCGTGAAAGGATACTCCAAGCTGGTATCCCCGCTCACCGATTTGCTACGAAAGGGCAAGTTGTGGATTTGGGATGAGGCATGCACAAACACCTTTGAGAAGATCAAGTCGCGGATTGTGGCTGAACCTGTGCTCAAGCTCTCGAACTTCGAAAGACCATTCGAAGTCCATACCGACGCTTCTGATCATGCTGCAGGCGGAGTGCTGGTGCAGGATGGGCACCCGGTGGCGTTCGAGAGCTGGAAACTAAAGCCGGCCGAGCAGCGCTACTCCACGCACGAGAAGGAGATGCTTGCGGTCGTGCACTGCCTTCGGACCTGGCGAGTATACCTGCTAGGTACCTCTTTTGTGATCAAGACAGACAATGTGGCAAACACTTTCTTCAAGACGCAAAAGAAATTGTCCCCAAGACAAGCCCGGTGGCAGGAATTCCTGGCGGAATACGACTTTGAATGGGAGCACCGGCCAGGGCGTCACAACCAAGTTGCTGATGCACTAAGCAGAAAGGCAGTAGAGATGGTAGCCGCGCTGGCCCAGCTGGAATCTGACTTTGTGGGCAAACTGAAGGATCAGGCGAAGGCGGATCGGGTATACCAGAAGCTGGTCGCGCAAGCCCAGGAGGGTACCGTGAGGAGGTACTGGGTGGAAGATGGCTTACTCTATGCAAAGGGTGGCCGCGTGTTTGTCCCCAGCGGAGGGCTGCGGACTCAACTGCTGCGAGAGCATCACGACGTGCAGTGGGCAGGGCACCCCGGCAGAGAAAGGATGCTTGCTCTCTTGACCCGCTCCTACTTCTGGTCGAAGATGGAGGCTGATGTTGAACTCTTCATCAGGACATGCCTTGTTTGTCAGCAAGACAAGGTCGAGCGGCGAGTAGAAGCCGGGTTGCTACAACCTCTGCCCATTCCTGAGAAACCTTGGGTGTCGGTTTCCATGGATTTTATCAGCGGCTTCCCAGAAGTGAAGGGCTTCGATGGAGTCATGGTTGTGGTGGATAGGTTCTCAAAGTATGGGATCTTTAGACCTACCCCAAAGAGCTGCTCGGCGGAGACGGCGGCAGAAGAGTTCTACCGCCATGTGGTGAAGTTGTTCGGGATTCCCACGGACATCGTGAGTGATCGAGATGCGAGGTTCACTGGCAGGTTCTGGACCCATCTCTTCAAAATGATGGGGACGGAGCTGAAGTTCTCGACTGCAAACCACCCGCAAACAGACGGCCAAACGGAAAGGATGAACCAGCTGTTAGAGGAGTATCTACGGCACTATGTCACGGCCAGTCAGAGGAATTGGCTGGATCTCCTAGACACGGCGCAGTTTTGCTGCAATCTGCACCGGTCTTCGGCAACAGGGTTCAGTCCGTTTGAGCTCGCCATGGGCTACCAACCATTGACCCCTTCCGAAGTAGCCCTCCAGAAGAAGGAGGGGCCCTGTCCTGCTGCCTACCGCTTCGCCCGAAACAAGCAGGAGATGCTGAGGAAGCCCAGGACAGCCTTGCCAAAGCTGTCCGCCGCATGAAGAAGTATGCGGACCAGGGGCGTCGACCGCTGGAATTTCAGGTCGGGGACAAAGTCATGTTGAAGCTGACTCCCCAGATCTGGAAGAAGGTGACGAGTAAGAGGTGGCACAAGGGTCTCATCCGGTGTTACGATGGCCCGTTCGAGGTAGTGAAGCGAGTTGGCGTGGTAGCCTACCACCTGGCACTACCCGAGAGGATGAAAATCCATCCCACCTTCCATGTCAGCTTCCTGAAGCCTTACCACGAGGACGCGGGTGAGGAACGCTCGAGGGAAAGGCGAGCTCCGCTGAATGTACGCACGGAGTTGGAAAAGGAAGTTGATCAGGTGCTGGACTGACGTGTGCTTGGATACAGCAAGAAGAACCGGCGAACGGAGTACCTGGTTCTATGGAAGGGCTTGCCAAGATCGGAGGCAAGTTGGGAGAAGGAGGCAACACTCTGGCAATTCGAAGAAAAGATCCAGGAGTATCTCCGCTCTATTCCGACGAGGGCGTCGGCTTCCTCAAGTGGGGGAGGTTTGTAAGCCCCTTTGTGTCCCGACACGAATATGGCCGCTATGCGGGCCTCGATCGCATAGCAACGGAGGGCCAGGAACAGGAAGGAACTGCCGAAGGATCACCTGGTATGGAAAGGCAAGCGGGCAGGCGACACGGGCAGAAGGATCCTACCGGAAGCCCCATCCCTAGGAAGAGCAGGGAGCAGGAGGGCGCGACTACTCCCGCAAGCGGAGCCCACGGGCGACGCACGGGAGCACACCAGACCCTCCCAGGGACTATGCCAAGCTATGCTGGTATACCACGGGCTCCCGAGAACTCCCGCAACCTCGCTCCAGGAAGGGGCAGCCCTATCGCTCTAGGAGTGCCATAAGCCGGTTATGCCATAAGGCGAGCGCTCACGGTCGCACAGCATTGCGGGAACCAGGAAGGGATTCGAAGGCAGGCGCATTGAACCACGGTCAGGCTGAGTGTCGGTGGCACTCAGCCGGACCAGACCAGAGCAGGTCGTGGGGACATGGGCTCCCGGTCAGAGGACTGACCAAAGGACTGAGCTGGTAGACAATCAGTCCAACTGCTGCTGTCAACCCGACTGCTGCAGCCACCAACTCCTGCTCGGTAGGTAGGAGGGGGATAGCCGGCCGGTGCTGGAAGACCAACCCTGCAAGCATAAAGAGGGGGACGGCTTCTGGCAAGAGTAAGAGAGGGGGAATTCCTGGCCAGCT
Source organism: Sonneratia alba (assembly GCA_900174645.1). Classification (NCBI taxonomy): domain Eukaryota; kingdom Viridiplantae; phylum Streptophyta; class Magnoliopsida; order Myrtales; family Lythraceae; genus Sonneratia; species Sonneratia alba. The sequence goes on from FWPY01000060.1 coordinate 1,784,656, forward strand.
AGCAGAGAGGGGGCAAGCGGACGAGTCCAGGAGGAAGACCGGAAGAGCTGTCTCCAGTCCCTGCTGCCAAAGCGACCTTCCCGGGCGAAGATCACCTGTCCAGGCGAGGAGTGCAGGTGTAGGAAGCACCGAGGCATATGCTTGGAGTGTCCCGTGTACTTGTGTAAGGGTTTTGCTTGCTCTTGTATACCGAATTGTGAATACAAGTGAGATTTCCCTTGTAAGTGTTCTGTTCTGTCCCAGTTGTTGCGATAACGGGTCGAGTTGTATTGCGCTGAGTGTTTGGGGTTGGCTGAGAGTGCGTGTCACCCTGCTCAGCACCCTCACATGGAAGGAAAATTTTGGGCCAAGCCCGAGCCCTGTGACACCAACCATGGGTGATGCCTTGCTCAACCACAGGTTGTGCCATGCTTGTCCAAGAGCGGTGGCACCACAGGTTGTGCCATGCTCGATCACGTGCTGTGCCTAGCTCTACCACAGGTGTTGCCTTGCTTGACAATGGGTTGTGCCTCACTATACCATGGGCAATGGCTTGCTCGACTGCGGGCTGTGCCTCGCTCTACCACGGGTGATGCCTTGCTCGACCATGGGCTGTGCCTTGCTCTACCACAGGCGATGGCTTGGACGACCACAGAAACAGCCCTCGGTCGACCAGGATCTATGCACTCGGTCAGCCATGGGTTGTCTGCTCGGCCACTCACAGGCAGTGCCTTGCTCTACCACGGGCGATGCCTTGCTTGACCACAGGCTGTGCCTTGCTCTTCTGCAGGTGAGGGCTCAAACAACCATGGACTATACACTAGGTCTCTCACAGGCACTGCCTGGCTCTACTTAGGGCAATGCCTTGGTTGACCACGAGCTGGGCCTTGCTCTACCATGAGCGATGCCTTGCTTGACCACCCACTGTGGCTTTCTATACCAAGGGCAATACCATGTTCGACCAGGGACTGCGATTTGCCCAACCAGGGGCAATGCCTTGCTTGACAGCAGGCTGTGCCTTGCCCAACCAGGGGTGATGCCTTGCTCGACCACGGGCTGTGCCTTGCTCAACCAAGGCTGATGGGTTGGTCGACCAAAGAGACAGCCGTCAGTCAAAGACAGAAGATGCCTTGCTCGACCATGGGCTGTGCCTTGCCCAACCACGGGCAATGCCTTGCTCTAGCAAGGCCAATGGCTTGGTCAACCATGGAGACAACCCTCAATTCAACCATGGGCAATGCCTTGCTCTGCCATGGGCAATGGCTAAGTCGACCATGGAGACAGCCCTTGGTCAACCACAGGCTGTGGCTTGCTCTACCATGGGTGATGGGTTGGTTGACCATGGAGACAGCCCTCGGTCAACCACAAGCTGTGTGCTCGGTCGCTCATGGGCAGTGCCTTGCTCTAAAATGGTTGACCACAGCAACAGCCCTTGGTAGATCACAATTGATGCCTTGATAGAGCATGGGCAATGCACACGATTGCTCACAGGCAGTCCCTTGCTCTACCATGGGCGATGCCTTGGTTGACCACAGGCAGTGCCTTGCTCTAGCACGGGCTGTGCCTCGCTCTACCACAGGCGATGGCTTGGTCAACCACGGAGACAGCCCTCGGTTGACCATGGGCTATGCACTCGGTAGCTCAAGATCATTGCCAGGCTCTACCTCGGCGGTGCCTTGATCATCAACGGGCGATGCCTTGCTGATCAACAGGCTATGCTAGGCTCTACCAAGGGCAAAGGCATGTTCGACCATGGGCTGTGCATCGCTCTACAACAGGTGATGGCTTAGTCAACCACAGAGACAGCTCTTGGTGGACAATGGGTTGTGCACTCGGTAGCTCACGGGCATTGCCCTGGCTCTTCCTTGGGCAATGCCTTCCTCGACCCAGAGCTGTGCCTTACACTACAACGGGCCATGCCTTGCCCTACCAAGGGCAATGGCATGTTCAACCATGGGTTGTGCCTCACTCTGCCATGGGTGATGCCTCAGTCGACCACCTGCTGTGCCCTGCTCTAGCTCAGGCAAACAGGATCTGTGCACTTGGTCGGCCACAAGTTGTCCACTCTGTCACTCACAGGCAGTGCCTTGCTCTACCAGGGGCAGTGCCTTGCTTGACCACAGACTGTGCCCTGCTCTTCCACAGGTGATGGCACAAATGACCAGGGGCTATACGCATTGTCTCTCACAGGCAGTGCCTGGCTCTACCTATGGCGATGCCTTGCTCGACCACAGGCTGGGCCTTGCTCTATCATGAGTGATGCCTTGCTTGACCACCCACTATGCCTTTCTATACCAAGGGGAATACCATGTTCAACCATGGGCTGCGCCTTGCCCAACCAGGGGCGATGCCTTGCTCGACCACGGGCTGTGCCTTGCTCTACAGAGGGCGATGGCTTGGTCAACCATGGAGACAGCCCTCGGTTCAACCACGGGCAATGCCTTGCTCTGCCACGGGCAATGGCTAAGTCAACCACGGAGACAACCCTCGGTCAACCATGGTCCACAGCAACAGCCCTTGGTAGATCTCGATCGATCCCTTGATTGACTACAGCTGGTGCACACAACTGATCACAGGCAGTCCCTTGCTCTACCATGGGCGATGCCTTGGTTGACCACAGGCAGTGCCTTGTTCTACCATGGGCTACGCCTTGCTCTACCACGGGTGATGGCTTGGTCGTCCATGGAGACAGCCCTCGGTTGACCACGGGCTATGCACTCAGTAGCTCACAGGCAGTGCCTGGCTCTACCTCAGGTGATGCCTTGCTCGACCACGGGCTGTGCCTTGCCCATCCAAGGGCGATGTCTTGCTTGTCCACAGGCTGTGCCTTGTTCAACCAAAGCCGATGGCTTGGTTGACCATGGAGACAGCCCTCGGTTGACCACGGGCAATGCCTTGCTCGACCATGGGCTGTGCCTTGCTCTACCAAGGCCAATGGTTTGGTCAACCATGGAGACAGCCCTCAGTTCAACCACAGGCAATGCCTTGCTCTACCAAGGGCGATGGCTAGGTCAACCACAGAGACAATCCTCAGTCGACCATGGGCTGTGGCTTGCTCTACCATGTGTGATGGCTTGGTCGGCCATGGAAACAGCCCTCAGTCAACCATGGGCTCTGCGCTTGGTCGCTCATGGGTGCAGTGCCTTGCTCTAAAATGGTCAACCACAGCAACAGCCCTTGGTAGATCTCGGTTGATGCCTTGATCAACCACAGGCAGTGCACACGATCGCTGACAGGCAGTCCCTTGCTCTACCATGGGCAATGCCTTGGTCGGCCACAGGCAGTGCCTTGCTCTACCACAGGCGATGGCTTGGTCGACCACTTAGACAGCCCTCGGTTGACCACGAGCTTTGTGCTTGGTAGCTCAAGGGCAGTGCTTGGCTCTACCTTGGGCGATGCCTTGCTCCACCATGGGCTGTGCCTTGCTCTACCACAGGTGATGCCTTGCTCATCCACAGGCTATGCCAAGCTCTACCAAGGGCAACGGCATGTTCGACCATGGGTTGTGCATTGCTCTACAATGGGCGATGGCTTGGTAAACCACAGAGACAGCCCTTGGTCGACAACAGGCTATGCGCTCGGTAGCTCACGGGCAGTGCTTGGCTCAACCTGGGGCAATGCCTTCCTCGACCCCAAGCTGTGGCTTACTCTACGATGGGCCAATGCCTTCCTCGAACCCAAGCTGTGGCTTACTCTACAATGGGCCAATGCCTTACCCTACCAAGGGCAATGGCATGTTTGACCATGGGCTGTGCCTCACTCTACCACGGGTGATGCCTCACTCAACCACATGCTGTGCCTTGCTCTAGCACAGGCGATACCCTGCTTGTCCCCGGGCAGTGCCTTGTTCTACCCCAAGCCACAGCTTAGTCAATCACTGGCTATGCCTCGCTGTACCTCAGTTGACCACGGGCTGTGCCTTGCTCTTCAGCAGGTGATGGCACAAACGACCATGGTCTATACGCTTGGTCTCCCATGGGCTGTGACTGGCTCTACCTAGGGAGATGCCTTGCTTGACCACAGGTGGGGCCTTGCTCTACCATGAGGGATGCCTTGCTCGACCACCCACTGTGCCTTTATATACCAAGGGCAATACCATGTTTGACCACAGCAGGGCCTTGCCCATCCAGGGGCAATGCCTTGCTTGACTACGGGCTGTGCCTTGCTCTACCAAGGCTGATGGCTTGGTCGGCCATGGAGACAGCCCTCGGTCGACCACATGCAATGTCTTGCTTGACCATGGGCTATGCATGCCCAACCACGGGTGATGCCTTGCTCAACCATGGGCTATGCCTTGCTCTACCAAGACCAATGGCTTGGTCGACCACGGAGACAGCCTTCGGTTCAACCATGGGCAATGCCTTGCTCTGCCACGGTCGTTGGCATGGTCGACCACAGAGACAGCCCTCAGTTGACCACAGGCTGTGGCTTGCTCTACCACGGGTGATGGCTTGGTCACCATGGAGACAGCCCTCGGTCGACCACGGGCTGCGTGCTTGGTCGCTCACAAGCAGTGCCTTGCTCTACCATGGCCGACCTCAGCAACAGCCCTTGGTAGATCACGGTCAATGCCTTGATCAATCCGGGTGGTGCACATGATAGCTGACAGGCAGTCCCTTGCTCTACCATGTGCGATGCCTGGATCTACCACAGGCCATGCCTTGCTCTGCCATAGGCTGTACCTCACTCTACCATGGGCGATGGCTTGGTCGACCATGGAGACAGCCCTAGGTTTAACTTGGACATGCTTTACAGTAGCTCACAGGATGTGCCTGGCTCTACCTCGGGCGATCCTTGCTTGACCACGGGCTGTGGCTTGCTCTACCACGTGCAGTGCCTTGCTTGTCCATGTGCTGTGCCAGGCTCTACCAAGGGCCAAGCATGTTCGACCACAGGCTGTGCATCACTCTACAACGGGTGATGGTTTGGTCGACCACGGAGACAGCCCTCGGTCAACAATGGGCTGTGCTCTCGGTAGCTCATGGGTAGTGCCTAGCTTAACCTCATGCAATACCTTCCTCAACCCGGAGCTGTGGCTTACTCTACAACGGGCCATGCCTTGCCCTACCAAGGGCAATGGCATGTTCGACCATGGGTTGTGCCTCACTCTACCACAAGCAATGCCTTGCTCGACCACATGCTGTGCCTTTCTCTAGCACAGGCGATGGCTTGCTTGTCTACGGCCAGTCCCTTGCTCTACCCTAGGCCATGGCTTGGTCAACCACCAGCTATGCCTCACTGTACCTTGGTCAACGACAGGCTGTACACTCAGTCTCTCAAGTGCAATGCCAGACAGTACCGCAGGCAATGCCTTGCTCAACCATGGGCTGTGCCTTGCTCTTCCAAGGACAATGGCATGTTTGACCATGGGTGATGCCTTGCTCGAGCACGGGCTGTGCCATGCTATACCAAGAGTGGTGGCTTGGTTGACCACAGAGACAGCCCTCAGTCAACCACGGGCAATGCCTTTGTCTGCCACAGGCAATGGCTTGGTTGACCATGGAGACAGAACTTAGATGACCACGGGCTGTGCCTTCCTCTACCAAGGGCATTGGCTTGGTCCACCACAGAGACAGCCCTCAATTGACCATGGGCTGTACCTTGCTCTACAATGGGCAATGGCTTAGTCCACCATGGAGACAGCCCTCTGTTGATTACAGGCTGTGCGCTCGGTCACTTACTGGCAGTGCCTTGCTCCACCATGGTCGATGCCTTTGTCGACCATGGCAACAGCCCTTGGTCAATCATGGTTGATGCCTTGATCGACCACGGGCTGTGCACTCGGCACTCACGGGCTATGCCATACTCTACCACGGGTGATGCCATGATCAGCCATGGTGACAGTGCTTGGTCTACCATGGGCAGTGCCTTGCTTTACCATGGGCAATGCCCCACTCGACCATGCACTATGGCTGGCTCTACCATGGTTGTTGCATTGCATGGCAATGGGCTATGCCTCATTGTACCATGGGCAATGGCTTGGTCGACCACTGGCTGTGCCTCGCTCTACCACAGGTAGTGCCTTGCTGACCACTGGCTGTGCCATGCTCTGCCATGGACAATGCCTTTTTCGACCATGGATGGTGCCTACCTGTTACACTGGCAATGGCTTGTTCAACCATGGGATGTGCATCGCCCTACCACAGGTGATACCTTGCTCGACGAAGGGCGGTGCCTTGCTCTACCATGGGTGATGGCTTGATCGACCACAGAGACAGCCCTCATTTGACCTTGGGCAGTGCCTCGCTCAACCACAAGCAATGCCTTGCTCCACTATGGGCTGTGCCTTGATCTTCCATGGGCCATGGCTTGGTCTACCATGGGCTCTGCCTTGCTCTACCATGGTTCATGGCTTGGTTGACCATGGGCTGTGCTTCGCTCTACCGTGGGTGATACCCTGCTCCGGCACAGGCCAAGCCATGCTGTACCTTGGGCGATGGCTTGGTTGACCATGGGCTGTGCACTTGGTCACATACAGGCAGTGCCTTCCTCTACCACAGGCGATGCCTTGCTCGACAACAGGTTGTGCCTGACTCTACCATGGGATATGCCATGCTCAACCATGAGCTGTGCCTTGCTCTACCATGGGCAATGGCTTAATGAACCATTGGCTGTGCCTCACCCTACCACAGGCAATGCCGTGCTTTGCCATCAGGGATGGCTTGGTCAACCATGGAGACAGCCCTCGGTCAACCATGGGTTGTGCGCTCAATCGCTCACGGCCAGTACCTGGCTCTACCTTGGGCGATGCCCTGCTTGACCACCGGCTGTGCCTTGCTCTACCATGGGTGATGGCTTGCTGGACCATGGGCTGTGCCTAGCTTGGTCAACCAGGAGTTGTGCATTCAGTTGCTCATGGGCCATGGATTGCTCTACCATGTGTGATGCATTGCTCAACCATGGGCTGTGCCTGCCTCTACCACATGCAATCCCTTGCCCGGTCACAGGCTGAGCCTTGGTCTTCCATGAGCAATGGCTTGGTCCACCACTGGCTGTGCCTTGCTATACCATGGGCAAAGGCTTGGTCAACCATGGAGAAAGCCCTCAATCGACCACAGGCTATGTGGTTAGTTGCTCACAGGCTGTGCCATGCTCTAGCACGGGCAATGCCTTGCTCCACCTTGAGATATGCCTCCCTCTAACATGGGCGACGCCTTCATGACCATGGGCTGAGGCTCGCTCTATCATGGGCAATGGGATGTTCGACCATGGGCTGTGCATTGCTCTACCACAGGCTATGGCTTGGTCAACTGTGGTCTATGTGGTCGGTTGCTCACAGGCAGTGCCTTGCTCCACCCTGGGCTGTGCCTCCCTCTACCCTGAGTGATGCCTTGCTCGACCACTGGCTGTCCCCAGCTCTACCACGGGAAATCACTTGCTTGACCAAGGAGACAGCCCTTAGTCGACCACAGGCTGTATGCTCGGTCACTCATGGGCAGTGCCTCACTCTACCACGGTCCATGCCTTGCTCGACCACCATGACAACCCTTGGTAGATCATGGGGAGACACCTTGATCGACCACCGCGACAGCTCTTGGTCGACCACGGGCAATGGCTTGGTTGACCAAAGGCTATGCCTCACTCTACCATGGGTGATCGCTTCCTCGACAATGGCCTGTGCCTTGATCTACCATGGGCATTGCCTTGCTCGACCATGAGTTGTGCCTGACTTTACCCCAGGAAATGGCATGGTCAACCATGGGCTGTGCCTTGCTCTACCACCGGCGATGCCTTCTCAACCATCGGCTGTGCCTTGCTCTACCATGGGTGATGGCTTGGTAAACCACAGAGCCAGCCCTTGATCAGCTCACGGGTGATGCCTTGCTCGACCACAGGCTGTGCCTAGCTCCACCATGGGAGATGCCTTGCTTGACCACAGAGACAGCCCTCGGTTGACCACAAGCTGTGCCTCACCCTACCACGGGTGATGCCTTGCTCGATGATGAGCTGTGCCTTGCTTTACTACTTGCAATGGCTTGGTGGACCCCAGGCTCTGCCTCGCTCTACCATGGGTGATGCCCTCTCGATCACGGGCTGTTCCTTGCTCTACCATGGGCGATGCCTTGGTCGACTGCGGAGACAGCCCTTGGTCAACCACGGGCTGTGTGCCTTGCTGTACCATGAGCAATGCCCTGCTCCACCACTGGCAGTGCCTTGCTCTACCATAGGCCATGGCTTGGTCGCCACGGGCTGTGCTTTGCTCTACCACGGGTGATACCTCGCTCGACCACGTGGTGTGCCTTGCCCTACCTTGAGCAATGGCTTGGTCGACCATGGAGACAGGCCTTGTGTTAGCCCCTTGATGCTTGGACACGAACATGGCTGCTAGGCGGACCCTTGATGGCATGGCAGCCAGAGACAGGATCGAGGTAAGACTGCTAAAGGATCAGTTGGAACGAAAGGGCAAGCTGCCAGGCTATGCGGGAAGGGGCGATCCCGCAAGACTCAGTCTAGGGCGAGTGAGCTGGACTTCCTATCCTCCCGCAAGACTTGCTCCTGGGCGGGCAAGGCAGACGCCAAGTGGCGGGCATGGGCGATCCCGCAAGACCCAGTCAAGGGCAGGTGACCTGGACACCCTATCCTCCCGCAAGACCCGTTCAAGGAGAGCTGGCAGGCAACGGGTGCACGGGTGCTCCCAAAAGACTCACTAGGGAAAGTCGCTCACGGTCGAGCGGCGCTAATGTTCCATGCTATCAGCGACTGATCCAAGGCAAGGGCGCGGTGCCCATGACCGAACTGAGTGCGGGTGGCACTCAGTCAGACCCGGTACACTCCAGTCGTGGAACGATGGAGTCTTGGTCGAAGTGCTGACCAAATGACTGAGCTGGCAAGCAGTCAACCTTATCCAACTGTAGCCCCTAGAAACGTGGGAGTGGGTGGTTATGGAAGCTGAGTTGTTTCCTGGAAACCAGGGACAGTGGATCCCCCCTGCAATGATAAATAGGACTCGGGTCTCAAGGTCGAGGGGGAGCAACTGGAGAGAGTCGAGAGGAAACACTCCATCATAGAAGGTCGAGCAAAGGAAGGCCGGCGGTATTGTGACCAGTTCCGTCAAAGCCAAGCGTGAACTCCCAGAGTGAAGTTCACCCATCCAAGTGAGGAGTGCAAGTGCCAGAGACATGAGGCATATACTTGGGCATGACCATGCAAGGTCGTGTAAGGGTTTTGCGTGTTCTTGTAATTCGAGTTTGTGAATACAAGTGAGATTTCCCTTACCTTGCATTGTTCGATCCCGATCCTTGATTGCTAAACCTCGCCAAGCTATTTCATTGTGTGTGTTTTGGGTTGGCTGAGAGTGTACGGGACACTGCTCAGTACCATCACAAGAACGGAAAAATTTGGGTGAGTTCCAACCCCTGTGACAGTTGGTATCAGAGCCGCGTTCAGCAGTGTGTGAGGATTGGAATAGCAAGTGAGCGATGACTTGCGGATGTCCTGCATGGATGCGTTAAGGAATCGAGTAGTGGCTTTGGAGACATCCCTCAGCAACATGTCTGGAGCAAGCAGAACTATGGCGGAAGTTCTGGTAGCTCTAGTTCCAGACGTTATCCATTTGAAGGAGGAGGTGAGCATCCTCCTACGTGCACTGGCTGCTGGAGTAGCCGAAGCAAAGGGGTCTCGGGCTAAGGTAAAGATACCTGAACCCAAAGCCTTTACAGGCACTCGGAGTTCCAAGGAACTCAAGAGTTTCTTGTGGGACATCGAGCATTACTTCGAGGTAGGAAAAGTTCCAGAAGGGGAACAAGTCTTGATGGCAGTCATGTACTTGGTGGGTGATGCAAAGCTCTGGTGGCGAACCCGTGAGCAGGACACTGAGACCGGCGGGCGGCCACACATTAGAGATTGGCCTATGCTGAAGAAGGAACTCAAGGAGCAGTTCCTTCCCACGAACACTTCATGGGCTGCTCAGGATGCATTGTGCAACTTGAGGCAGATGGGTACGGTACGTGACTACGTTAAGGAATTTAGTTCCTTGTTGCTTGACGTCATAGAGATGTCCGAGTTGGACAAGTTGTTCAACTTCATGCGGGGTCTTCAATCGTGGGCTCAACTTGAGCTACGAAGGCAAGGAGTCCAAGACCTCCAAACCGCAATGGCAAAGGCGGATGCATTGATTGACATCCATGTATCAAAGAGCGACCTGAAGGGGAAACAGGCCGAGAAGTCGAGGGACAAGGCGGCCAAGCCTAGCAAGGGTGCGGGCAAAGCCGAGAAAGGCAAGCCATCTAAGGGAGACAAGGGGAAGGGGAAGGCGACAGACGGTTCGTCCCTTAAGGACCCCAAGACCCACCCGGGGTGCTTCATCTACAATGGCCCCCATCGTGCTCCTGATTGCCCGAAACGAGAGAAGTTGTTGGCCTTGGTGAACAGGACTGACTCCGACTCGGATGATGAGCAAACTAGAGTTGCACCTCTCCAAATACTTGGTGCCATCTGCTCGGGAAGGAAGGCACAGGAGCAGGGACTGATGTATATACCGATGACCCTAAATGCCAAGGAGGTAGCGGCAATGGTGGACACTAGCGCGACGCACAACTTCGTGTTAGATCGTGTTGTGCAAGCCTATGGATTGCGGATCCAAAAGCAAGCCAGCCACATCAAAGCTGTCAACTCCCAAAGTAGGCCGGTGCTTGGGATGGCCAAAGGAGTGCCGGTCCAAATTGGCGATTGGTTGGGGAACATTGACATCATGATCATTCCTATGGATGATTTTGACGTAATACTCGATAACAACTTTCTTATGAAAGCTTGTGTTTCAGTCATGCCACACTTGTTTGGTTTGTTGATCACAAACTCGAAGAAGCCTTGCTTCGTTCGGGGATTTAAGGGCCTTAACCATGCGGAGGACATTCAGACCGAAAGGGTCTCGGCTATGCAGATAGCCAAAGGCTAGAAAAGGGGCCAGCCAACATACCTTGCAGCTATCCATGAGTCAGAACCTGACCTAAGAGTGAAGGCGGAGGTTCCTGACGGAGTGCAAGGGATCCTAGGCGACTTCTGTGACGTTATGCCTGAGGAGCTGCCCAAGGGCTTACCACCAAGGCGGGCGGTAGATCACAAGATCAAGCTGATTCCGGGAACAAGGCCACCTGTTAAAGCACCTTACCGGATGTCGCCTAAAGAGCTGGAGGAGTTGCAGAAACCACTCCAGGACTTGTTGGATTCGGGGAAAGTTCAACCCTCCAAGGTGCCCTTTGGAAAGCCAGTGCTGTTCCAGGAGAAGCAGGACGTCATGCTGCGGTTGTGCGTGGACTACCGCGGGTTGAACAAGGTAACCGTGAAGAACAAGTACCCCGTACCTTTGATTGCAGACTTGTTTGATCGGCTTAGCGGAGCCAAGTTCTTCACCAAGTTGGACTTGAGATCAGGATACTGGCAGGTTCACATAGCGGAAGGCGACGAGCCAAAGACGACAATGGTGACTTGGTATGGGTCCTATGAGTTTAAGGTTATGCTGTTTGGCTTAACCAATGCACCAGCCACATTTTGTAATCTCATGAATGATGTGTTTCATGACATAATAGACAAGTTTGTGGTTGTGTATCTCGATGATATTGTCGTCTATAGCCGATCTCTAGAGGAACATCTTGGGCATTTACGTTTTGTGTTCCAGCAGTTAAGGGAACACCGGCTATACATAAAGAAGGAGAAATGCGAGTTCTGCACCAAGGAAATCAACTTCCTTGGCCACGAGATTGGCGGGGGCATGGTGCGGATGGATCCCCGAAAGGTGCAAGCCATTAGGGAGTGGATTGCTCCCACCAAGGTGGGTGAGCTGCGGAGTTTCCTTGGTTTGGCAAACTACTACCGCAAGTTCATCAAGGGATACTCGAAGCTGGTATCCCCGCTCACCGATCTATTGCAGAAGGGCAGGCTGTGGGCTTGGGATGGGGCATGTGCAGATGCCTTCGAGAAGATCAAGTCCCGGATCGTGGCCGAGCCTGTGCTAAAGCTTCCGGACTTCAATAGGCCGTTCGAAGTCCATACGGATGCCTCTGATCGTGCTGCAGGTGGAGGGTTGGTGCAGGATGGGCACCCAGTAGCGTTTGAGAGCTAGAAGCTGAAGCCGGCCGAGCAACGCTACTCCGCACACAAGAAGGAGATGTTGGCGGTTGTGCACTGTCTACGAGTGTGGCGGGTATACTTGCTGGGCACTTCTTTTGTAATTAAGACGGATAATGTTGCAAACACCTTCTTTAGGACACAAAAGAAGCTGTCCCCAAGGCAGGCCCGGTGGCAGGAGTTCCTAGCCGAGTATGACTTCGAGTGGGAGCATAGGCCGGGGCGCCACAACCAAGTTGTCGACGCTTTGAGCAGGAAGGCAGTAGAGACGATTACTGCGCTGACCCAGCTGGAATCCGACTTCGTGGGCAAACTGAAGGATCAGGCAAAGGAGGACCGGGTACACCAGAAGCTGGTCGCGCAAGTTCAAGATGGTACTGTGCGGAGATACTGGCTTGAGGATGGCTTGCTATACGCGAAGGGTGGTCGCGTATTTTTCCCCAATGGAGGACTAAGGACTCAATTGTTGCGTGAACATCATGATGTGCAATGGGCTGGGTATCCTGGACGGGAAAGGATGCTAGCACTATTGACACGCTCCTACTTCTAGCCGAAGATGGAGAATGACGTGGAGCTTTACGTCAGGACGTGCCTTGTTTGTCAACAAGACAAGGCGGAACGGCGCATTGAGGCGGGCTTGTTGCAGCCTTTGCCTATTCCAGAGAAATCTTGGGTGTCGGTTTCTATGGACTTCATCGGCGGCTTCCCTGAGATTAAGGGTTTTGATGGAGTTATGGTTGTGGTAGACGGGTTCTCGAAGTATGGGATCTTCAGGCCTACCCCAAAGAATTGCTCTGCGGAAACGGCGGCAGAAGAGTTCTACCGCCACTTGGTCAAGCTATTTGGGATCCCGATGGACATTGTGAGTGATCGAGACGCACGGTTTACTAGGAGATTCTGGACCCATCTCTTCAATATGATGGGGACGGAGCTAAAGTTTTCAACGGCCAACCACCCGCAGATGGACGGACAAACGGAAAGGATGAACCAGCTGCTGGAAGAATACTTGCGACACTATGTCATTGCCAGTCAGCGAAATTGGCTGGAACTGTTGGACACGGTGCAGTTTTGCTACAACTTGCACCGTTCCTCAGCCACTAGGTTCAGTCCGTTTGAGCTCGCTTTGGGCTATCAACCATTGACCCCTTCTGAAGTGGCCCTACAAAAGAAGGAAGGGTCATGTCTTGCTGCCTACCATTTTGCCCGGAATAAGCAGGAGATGCTCGAGGAAGCGCAGGACAGCCTTGCCAAAGCTGTTCGCTGCATGAAGAAATATGTGGATCAGGGGTGTCAACCGCTAGAATTTCAGGTCGGTGACAAGGTCATGCTGAAATTGACACCCCAAATTTGGAAGAAAGTGACGAGCAAGAGATGGCACAAGGGCCTCATTCAATGGATGAAGATTCATCCAACTTTCCATGTCAGCTTCCTAAAGCCCTACCATGAAGATGCGGATGCTGACCGCATTAGGGCAAGATGTGCCCCATTGAATGTGTGCACGAAATTGGAAAGGGAGGTTGACTGCGTGCTAGACCGACATGTGTTGGGGTACAGCAAGAAGAACCGGAGAACGGAGTATCTGGTTCTATGGAAAGGTTTGCCAATGTCGGAAGTGAGTTGGGAAAAGGAGGCAACACTCTGGCAGTTTGAGGACAAGATCCAGGAGTACCTCCACTCTATTCCGACGACGGCGTCGGCTTCCTCAAGTGGGGGAGGTTTGTTAGCCCCTTGATGCTCGGACATGAACATTGCTGCTAGGCGGACCCTTGATGGCATGGCAGCCAGAGACAGGATCGAGGGAAGACTACTGAAGGATCAGTTGGAATGAAAGGGCGAGCTGCCAGGCTATGCGGGAAGGGGTGATCCCACAAGACTCGGTCTAGGGCAGGTGAGCTGGACTTCCTATCCTCCCACAAGACTCGGTCAAGGGCGGGTGAGCTGGACTTCCCATCCTCCCGCAAGACTTGCTCTCGGGCGGGCAAGGTGGACGCCAAGTGGCAGGCAATGCGGGCATGGGCGATCCCGCAAGACCCATTCAAGGCGAGCTGGCAGGCAACGGGCGCACGGGTGCTCCCGAAAGACTCGCTAGGGAAAGTCACTCATGGTTGAGAGGCACTAATGTTCCATGCTATCAGTGACTGATCCAAGGCAAGGGCGCGGTGCCCATGACCAAACTGAGTGCGGGTGGCACTCAGTCAGACCTGGTATACTCCAGTCATGGAACGATGGAGTCTCGGTCAAAGTGCTGATCGAATGACTGAGCTGGCAAGCAGTCAACCTTATCCAACTGCAGCCCCTAGAAACGTGGGAGTGGGTGGTTATGGAAGCTGAGTTGTTTCCTAGAAACCAGGGACAGTGGATCCCCCCCTGCAAGGATAAATAGGACTCGGGTCTCAAGGTTGAGGGGGAGCAACTGGAGAGAGTCGAGAGGAAACACTCCATCACAGAAGGTCAAGCAAAGGAAGGCCGACGGTATTGTGACCAGTTCCCTCAAAGCCAAGCGTGAACTCTCGGAGTGAAGTTCACCCGTCCAAGTGAGCAGTGCAAGTGCTGGAGACACAAGGCATATACTTGGGCGTGACCGTGCAAGGTCGTGTAAGGGTTTTACGTGTTCTTGTAATTCAAGTTTGTGAATACAAGTGAGATTTCCCTTACCTTGCATTGTTCGATCCCGATCCTTGATTGCTAAACCTCACCAAGCTATTTTGCTGTGTGTGTTTTGGGTTGGCTAAGAGTGTACGGGACACTGCTCAGCACCATCGCAGGAACGGAAAAATTTGGGTGAGTTCTGACCCCTGTGACACCTTGGTTGATCATGAACTGTGCACTTGGTCTCTCATGGGCAGAGCCTTGCTCTACCACAAGCAATGCCTTGCTCAACCACTGGCTGTGCCTTGCTCTACCACGGGCAGTGCCTTGCCCTACCATGGGTGGTGCCTTCCTCGACCACAGTGACAGCGCTTGAATAATCAAGGGTAGATGCATTCGTTGATCGACCACGGCAACAGCTCTTGGTTGGACACGGGCATTTCCTTGGTCCACCATGGGCAATGCCTTGGTCAACCACGGGCTCTGCCTCAGACAACATTGGGTGATGCCTTGGTCAACCACAGGCTGTGCCTTGTTGCACCATGGGCGATCCATTGCTTGGCCACAGTCTGTGCCTTGCTCTAATATGGGCAATGGCTTGGTCGACCATGGAGACAGCCCTTGGTCGACTATGGGCTATTCACTCTGTAGCTCATGGGCATTGCCTGGCTCCTCCTTGGGTGATGCCTTGCTTGACCACGGGCTGTGCCTTGCTCTACCACAGGCGATGCCTTACTTGACCATGGGCTGAGCCTGGCTCTACCTTGGGCAATGGCATGTTTGACCATGGGTTGAGCCTAGCCCTACCTTGGGCAATGCCTTGCGCAAACACTGGCTGTGCCTTGCTCCACCACGGGTGATGGCTTGGTCAACCACGAAGACAGCCCTCAGTTGACCATGGGTTGTGTGCTCAGTTGCTTATGGGTAGTGCCTTGCTCTACCATGAGCAATGCCTTGCTCCACCACCGGCAGTGCCTTGCCCTACCACGGGCCATGGCTTGGTTGGCCACAGGCTTTGCTTCACTCTACCATGGGTGATACCTCGCTCGACCACATGTTGTGCCTTGCCCTATCACGAGCGATGGCTTGGTTGACCTTGGAGACAGGCCTCAGTTGACCCCGAACTATGCACTTGGTCGCTCATGGGTAGTGCCTTGCTCTACCACAGGTGATGCCTTGCTCGTCCACTGGCTGTGCCTCACTCTACCAAGGGCGGTGCCCTGCTCCACCGCAGGCAATGGCTTGGTCGAACACAGAGACAGCCCTCGGTCGACCACGGGCTGTTCACTCGGTCACACAATGGCAGTGCCTTGCTCCACCATGGGCAATGCCTACCTCAACCATGGCAATAGCCCTTCATCGATCATAGGCAATGCCATGATCGACCATAGGCTGTGCACTTGGTGGCTAACAATAGTGCCTTGCTCTACCATGGGCATTGCCTTCCTCGACCAACGCAAGAGCCATTGAACGATCAAGGGTAGACGTGTTGATTGACCACAGCAACAGCTGTTGGCTGGCCATGGGCATTGCCTTGGTCCACCACAGGCAATGCCTTGGTCAACCATGGGCTGTGCCTTGCCGCACCACGGGTGATCCCTTGCTTGACCACGGGCTGTGGTTCGCTCTACCACAGGCGATGGCTTGGTCGACCACGGAGACAGCCCTTGGTCGACTACAGGCTGTGCGCTTGGTAGCTCACGGGCATTGCCTGGCTCTTCCTTGGGTGATGCCTTGTGCTGTGCCTTGCTCTACCATGTGCTGTGCCTTGCTCTACTGCAGGCGATGCCTTACTTGACCACAGGTTGTGCCTGGCTCTACCAAGGGCAATGGCATGTTTGACCACAGACCGTGGTTTGCCCTACCTTGGTCAATGCCTTGTGCAACCACCGGCTGTGCCTTGCTCTGCCACAGGCAATGGCTAGGTCGACCACAAAAACAACCCTCGGTCGACCACAGGCTGTGCACTCGGTCTCTCATGGGCAGTGCCTGGCCCTACCTAGGGTGATGCTTTGCACGACAATGGGATGTGCCTTGCTCTACCACGGGCAATGCCTTGCTGGACCATGGGCTGTGCCTTGCTCTACCAAGGGCAATGTCATGTTTGACCATGGGTTGTGCTTCGCTCTACCACAGGTGATGCCTTACTTGACCACGGCCTATGCCTTGCTCTAGCATGGGCAATGCCTTGCTTGACCACAGCCTGTGCCTTGTTCTACCATGAGCCTCGGCTTGGTCAACCACGGGTTGTATGTTCAGTTTCTCTTGGGCAGTTCCAGGTTGCAATTTGGGCGATACCTTCCTCAACCATGGGCTGTGCCTTGCTCTACAAGGGCCATGGCATGTTCGACCTTGGGCTGTGCCTTGCCCAACCATGGGTGATGCCTTGCTCGTCCACAGGCATTGCCGTGCTCTATCAAGGGCGATGGCTTGGCCGACCACAGAGACAGCCCTCGATAAGCCATGGAGATAGCCCTCAATTGACCACAGGCTGTGCCTTGCTCTACCATGGGTGATGGGTTGGCCAACCATGGAAACAACCCTCCATCGACCACGGGCTGTGCACTCAGTCGCTCATGGGCAGTGCCTTGCTCTACCACAGTCGATGCCTTGGTTGACCATGGGCTGTGCACAATGTCTCTCATGGGCAATGCCTTGCTCTACCATGAACGATGCCTTGGTCGACCACGGGCTGTGCACTTTGTCACTCACAGGTAGTGCCTTGCACTACCACAGCCGATGCCTTGCTTGACCACAGGCTGTGCCTTGCTCTACCACAGGTGATGGCTTGATCCAGCAAGGGTGATGGCTTGGTCAACCATGGGAACAGTCCTCGATCAACTTCAGGCTGTGTGCTCAGTCACAGAAGGGCAGTGCCTTGCTCAACCACAGCGATATCCCTTGGTTGATCCTGGGTCGACTCGTTAATCAACCATGGTGATAGCTCTTCGTCGACCACGGGCTGTGCCTCGCTCCATCATAAGCGATGCCTTGCATGACCATGGGCAGAGCCTTGCTCTACCATGGGCAGTGGCTTGGTCGACCACGGAGACAGCCCTTGGTTGACCATGGGCTGTGAGGTCAGTAGCTCACAGGCAGTGCCTAGCTCTACCTTCGATGATGCATAGCTCGACCACGGACAGTGCCTTGCTCGACCATGGGCTGTGCCAAGCTCTACCAAGGGCAAAGGCATGTTCGACCTTGGGCTGTGCCTCACTCTACCATGGGAGATTGCTTGGTCAACCTTGGGGATAGCCCTCGGTCGACCACGGGCAGTGTGCTTGGTAGCTCATGGGTAGTGCCTGGCTCTACCTCAGGCAAAGCCTTGCTCGACCCAGAGCTGTGCCTTGCTCCACCATGGGTGATGCCTTGCTTGACCATGGGCTGTGCCTTGTTCTACTAAGGGCAATGGTGAGTTCGACCATGGGCTGTGCCTCACACTACCATGGGTGATGCCTCACACTACGACGGGTGATGCCTCACACAACCACATGTTGTGCCTTGCTCTAGCACAGGCGATGCCTTTCCTGACCATGGCCAGTGCCTTGCTCTTCCCCAGGCCATGGCTTGGTCGACCACAGGCTATGCCTCACTGTACCTTGGTCGACCACGGGCTGTTCACTCGGCCTCTCATGCGCAGAGCTAGGCAGTACATCAGGCAATACCTTGCTCAACCATGGGCTGTGCCTTGCTATGCCAAGAGCGGTGGCTTGGTCAACCACAAAGACAGCCCTCGGTCCACCATGGGCAATGCCTTGGTCAGCCACGGGCGAAGGCTTGGTCAAGCACAAAGATAGACACGTGCAACCACGGGCTGTGCCCTGCTCTACCATGGGTGTTGGCTTGGTCGACCACGGAGATAGCCCTAGGTCGCTCACGGGCAGTGCCTTGCTCCGCGATGGTCGACCATGGCAATAGCCCTTGGTCAATCATGGTCAATGCCTTGATCAACCACGGGCTGTGCACTCGGTTGCTAACAGGTAGTGCCATGCTCTACCACAGGCAACACCTTGATCGGCCGCAGCGACAGCATGGGGTCAAGAATGGGCAGCGCCTTGCTCTACCTCAGGTGATACCCTGCATGACCACGGACTATGCCTTGCTCTTCCAAGGACAAGGGCTTGTTTGACCACAGGCTATGCCTTGCCCAACCATGGGCGATGCCTTGCTCGACCACAGGTTGTGCCATGCTTGACCAAGAGCGGTGGCTTGGTTGACCATAGAGACAACCCTCAGTCAACCACGGGCAATGCCTTGGTCTGCCACTGGAGATGGCTTGGTTGACCTCAGAGACAACCCTTTGCTCTAGCACAGGCGATGCCCCACTCAATCACGTGCTGTGCCTAGTGTCACGGGGCCGATGTGGGTCACAAATTTTTCCTCACCCCGCTAGGCGTCGACCACAGTTTGTCGACCAGCCACACACACACCGTGCGTTCCGTCAAGGCCAAACGATCAGGGAACCAAAGAAGCAACACCGAGTGACACAAGAACCCAATTGGGAAAACGCAACTCATATTCACATCTATTACAAGTACACGAAAAACCCAATCCCAGATCAGAACACTTACACGCAACCTCACGAGCCTATGCCTCACAGCCTCCTACTCGTCTCGTGTCTTCCCTCAAGAACACCGGGTTGCTGCCCTACTCGACTTCCACTCCCTTGGAATCTCGGGCTCGTCATGCTCCTCGACTGATCCGGTCGCTCCTGGTTCTCTCCTCGCCTCAGCTTGGAGTTTTGGTGTCTCTCGCCTCTTCTGGTCCCCTTTTCTTGAATTAGGCCGACCCCTTTATATAGGGGAGCCGAGCAAATCTGATATGGCAACCGATAGGTGAGAATCCCTTGATCCTCTCCATCTGATCTCGATCCATCCAATCCTGGCTGTCGATCTGCAATCTCCAAGATTGTTTCCATACTAGATTGCCCTGCCATATCCCGGGAGAATCTTCCCGGATTTCCCTGGATTGACTTGGCGCCAGCTGAGCTTGTCGTCCAGGTTCATCCCCTCTAGGTCCACGTCCCTGACCCCCTCCTAGGATCACGGTTGCCTGATTGCACGTCCAGCAGTGCTCGAGCCTGGTCAAGGACTTAGCCGATCCCCACAAGTCGTCAACTCCCTCGCCACTAAGTGCTGAGCCTCCCTTAGCTTCTGCCGGGCCTGTTGAGGTATCCGCACTCCTAGAGTGCCCTTGCACGGTTGTATCAGGTTCTAGGAACCTCCTAGAGCTTGGCACCGTGCCATGCTCGTGGGCATCCTCACTGCCCACCCGCGCATTCACCGACTTGTGCATTGTGGCACTCCCTTGCCACAACCTGGTCCTTTGGCATACTGCCAAGTCTTTGGTCGACCATCCTCTTCACAAGTGCCTTCATGCACGCATGTGTGACCATCTCCTGGCTTGCTTGCTTCATGGACTTGCAATTCTCTCAACACCATGCACTTGGCTGCCCGCGCATCTTTGTGTGCAGGCTTATGCGCCACCACTACCTCCAGGCACGGTCTGTGGTGCGCATTCTCCGGGGCTTGAGCTCAGGGGTCTAACACCTAGCTCTACCATAGGTGTTGCCTTGTGTCACGGGGGTCGGACTTCACCCGAATTTTTCCGATCCTGCGATGGTGCTGAGCAGTGTCCCGCACACTCTCAGCCAACCCAAACACACACAACAACGCAGCTCGGCGAGGTTTAGCAACAAAGGGACAAAACCGAACAATACAAGGTAAGGGAAATCTCACTTGTATTCACAATCCAAACTACAAGAATGCAAAACCCTTACACGATTCCACACAGACACTCCAAGTATGTGTCTTTGTGCGTCCTGCACTTGCACTCCTCACTTGGACAGGTGAACTCGCCCCGGGAGTTCATGCACGATTGGAGGGACTGGAGACAATGCTAACGGCCTTTCTCTTGATCTGGCTTGCTTGCTCGCCAGAAGTCCTCTGTGTGTCTTTCTTTTCGTGTCCTCTGGTCGTCTGGCTGCTCAATGCATCAGCAACTTGGTTGTGATGACCCTGCCTATGCTCCCACTCAAAGTCATACTCGGCCAGGAACTCCTGCCACCGGGCCTGCCTTGGGGACAGCTTCTTCTGCATCTTAAAGAACGTTTTTGCAACATTATCCATGTTGATCACAAAAGAAGTGCCCAGTCGGTATACCTGCCATGCTCGTAGGAAGTGCACAACTGCCAGCATCTCTTTCTTGTGTGCGGAGTAGCGTTGCTCGGCTGGCTTCAGTTTCCAGCTCTCGAATGCTACCAGGTGTCCATCTTGCACCTGTACTCCACCTGCAGCATGATCAGAAGCATCCGTATGGACTTCGAATGGCCTGTTGAAGTCCGGAAGCTTCAGCACAGGTTCGGCCATGATCCGGGACTTGATCTTCTCGAAGGCATCCACACACGCCCCATCCCAAGTCCACGGTTTGCCTTTCTGCAATAGATCAGTGAGCGGGGAGACCAACTTCGAGTATCCCTTAATGAACTTGCTGTAATAGTTTGCCAATCCAAGGAAACTCCGCAGTTCGCTCACCTTAGTTGGAGCAATCCACTCCTTGATGGCTTGCACCTTCCGGGGATCCATCCGCACCATGCCCCCGCCGATCATGTGGCCAAGGAAGTTGATCTCCTTGGTGTAGAACTCGCATTTCTCCTTCTTCATGTATAACCTGTGTTCCCTCAATCATTGGAACACAAAATGCAAATGCCCAAGGTGTTCCTCTAGAGATCGGCTATAGACGACAATATCATCGAGATACACAACCACAAACTTGTCCATTATATCATGAAACACATCATTCATGAGATTACAAAATGTGGCTGGTGCATTGGTTAGGCCAAACGGCATAACCTTAAACTCATAGGACCCATACCGAGTCACCATTGTCATCTTTGGCTCGTCGCCTTCCGCTATGCGCACTTGCCAGTATCTTGATCTCAGGTCCAACTTGGTGAAGAATGCGGCCCCGCTGAGGCGGTCGAACAAGTCGGCTATTAATGGCACAGGGTACTTGTTCTTCACGGTGACTTTGTTCAACCCCCGGTAGTCCACGCACAACCGCATCGTGCCGTCCTGCTTCTCCTGGAATAGCACGGGTGTTCCAAAGGGCGCCTTCGAGGGTTGAACCTTCCCTGAATCCAGCAAATCCTGGAGTTGTTTCCGCAACTCCTCCAGCTCTTTAGGCAACATCCGGTAAGGTGCCTTAGCAGGTGGCCTTGTCCCTGGAATCAGCTCGATCTTGTGATCTACCGCCCGCCTTGGTGGTAAGCCCTTGGGCAGCTCCTCGGGCATGACATCACAAAAGTCACCTAGAATCCCTTGCACCACATCAGGGACTTCCGCAATCCCACCCAGCTCGGGCTCTATCTCGTGGATAGCAGCAAGGTAGGTCGGTTGGCCCTTCTTCCAGCCTTTGGCTATCTGCATAGCTGAGACCTTCTCGGCCTGGATGTCCTCCGCATGGTTGCAGCCCTTGAATCCCTGAACGAAGCACGGCTTCTTCAGGTCTGTGATCAACAATCCAGGTAGGTGTGGCATGACTGATACACAAGCTTTCACTAGAAAGTTGTTACTGAGGATAACATCGAAATCGTCCATCGGAATGACCATGATGTCGATGTTCCCTGACCACTCGCCAATCTGGACCGGCACTCCATTGGCCATCCCAAGCACAGGTTTGCTCTGGGAGTTGACAGCTTTGATGCGGCTGGCTTGCTTCTGGATTTGCAATCCATAGGCTTGCACAACTCGATCCGACACAAAGTTGTGTGTTGTGCCGGTGTCCACCATCGCCGCTGCCTCCTTGGTGTTGAGGGTCATTGGCATGTACATCAGTCCCAGCTCTGGTGCCTTCCTCCCCAAGCAGATGGCACCAAGGATTTGGAGAGGTGCCACTCTAGTCCGTTCACCATTAGAGTCGGAGTCAGTCCTGTTTACCTAGGCCGACAGCTTCTCCCTTTTTGGGCACTCACGAGCCCGAGGTGGGTTTTGGGATCCTTCAGGGATGTACTTTCCATGGCCTTCCCCTTCCCTTTGTCCCCCTTGGGTGGCTTCTTCTTCTCGCCCTTGCCTGTGTTCTTGCCAGGCATGGATGCCTTGTCCTTTGGCTTCTCAGCCTGCTTCCCCTTCGGGTTGTTCTTGGCTACGCGGATGTCAATCAGCGCATCCGCCTTTGCCATTGCGGTCTGGAGGTCTTGGATGCCTTGCCTTCGCAGCTCGAGTTGAGTCCACGATTGAAGACCCAGCATAAAGTTGAACAGTTTGTCCAACTCGGACATCTCCGTGACATCCAGCAGCAAGGAGCTGAACTCCTTGACATAGTCACGCACCATGCCGGTCTGCCTCAGGTTGCACAGCGCGTCCCGAACAGCCCATGAAGTGTTTGTGGGGAGGAACTGCTCCTTGAGTTCCCCCTTCAGCGAAGGCCAGTCTTTGATGCGTGGCCGCCCGCCAGTAGCAGCATCTTGCTTGTGAGTGCGCCACCAGAGCTTCGCATCTCTGGACAGGTACATGACAGCCATCGAGACTTGTTCCCCATCTGGAACTTTTCCTGCCTCAAAGTAGTGTTCGATGACCCACAAGAAGTTCTCGAGTTCCTTGGAACTCCGAGCGCCTGTGAAGGCTTTGGGTTCAGGTATCCTTACCTTTGCCTGAGATCTCTCTGCTTCGGCTGCTCCTCCAGCCAGTACACGTCGGAGGAGGCATACCTCCTCCTTCAACTGGGCAATGTCGGGAATGAGGGATGCCAGCACCTCTGCTACCATTCCAGCAACTCTAGACATGTTCCCAAGGGACACTTCCAAGGCCGCAACTCGATCCTTCAGTGCATTCATGCATGACATTCAGGTCACTGGTCGTTTGTTTGTTGAAGACACTTGCCTTACCACTGAACGTGGCTCTGATACCAACTGTCACGGGGGTTGGGCTTCACCCAAAATTTTCCGATCCTGCGATGGTGCTGAGCAGTGTCCCACACACTCTCAGCCAACCCAAACACATGCAACAATGCAGCTCGGCGAGGTTTAGCAACAAAGGGACAGAACCGAACAATACAAGGTAAGGGAAATCTCACTCGTATTCACAATCCAAACTACAAGAATGCAAAACCCTTACACGATTCCACACGGACACTCCAAGTATGTGCCTTTGTGCGTCCTGCACTTGCACTCCTCACTTGGACAGGTGAACTCGCCCCGGGAGTTCACACATGACTGGAGGGACTGGAGACAGTGCTACCGGCCTTTCTCCTGATCTGGCTTGCTCACTCGCCCGCGTGCTTGCTCGCTTGCCAGAAGTCCTCTGTGTGTCTTTCTTTTCATGTCCTCTGGTCATCTGGCTGCCTCCCCATTTATGCTTGCGGGGCAGGTCGTCCAGCACCGGCCAACCATGCCTTCCCCCACCTACCGAGCAGGAGTTGGTGACTGCAGCAGTCGGATTGACAGCAGCAGTTGGACTGATTGCTTGCCAGCTCAGTCTGCTTGTCAATCTTCTGACCGGGAGCCCATGCCCCCACGACCTAATCCGGTCTGGTCCGGCTGACTGCCACCGACACTCAGCTCGGCCCTGGGCTTGTGCGCACGCCTTGGATCAGTTCCTGGCACCCACGGTGCCGTTCGGCCATGAGCGGTCATCCTTAGGGAATTTGCGGGGCTTATGGCATTCCTAGAGCGATCGGGTCACCCATCCTGGAGCGAGTGTTGCAGGAGCACTCGGGCACCGGTGGTATACCGGCTCGCCTTGGAGCGAGTCCTACAAGGGCCTAGGACGTCCCCGTCATCCGCCCTTGAGCGCCACTTGCGGGAGCAGCCGTGCACATTGCTTGCCAATCCGCTTAGGGACGAGGCTTGCGGGAGAACCCTTTGCCCGTGTCGCCTGCCCGCTCGCCCTTCCATACCGGATGATCCTTCGGCAGTCTTTCTCCGATCCTGGCCCTGGTTGCTATGGGATCGAGGACCTGCATGCGGCCATATTCGTGTCCGAGCATTGAGGGGCTTACACCTTGCTTGACAATGGGTTGTGCCTCACTATACCATGGGCAATGGCTTGCTCAACTGTGGGCTGTGCCTCGCTCTACCATGGGTGATGCCTTGCTCGACCTTGGGCTGTGCCTTGTTCTACCACGGGCAATGGCTTGGATGACCACAGAAACAACCCTTGGTCGACCAGGATCTATGCACTCGGTCAGCCATGGGTTGTCCGCCTGGCTGCTCACAGGCAGTGCCTTGCTCTACCACGGGTGATGCCTTGCTTGACCACAGGCTGTGCCCTGCTCTTCTGTCGATGAGGGCTCAAACGACCACGGGCTATACGCTAGGTCTCTCACAGGCACTACCTGGCTCTACCTAGGGGGATGCCTTGGTTGACCATGGGCTGGGCCTTGCTCTACCATGAGTGATGCCTTGCTTGACCACCCACTGTGCCTTTCTATACCAAGGGCAATACCATGTTCGACCAGGGGCTGCGACTTGCCCAACCAGGGGTGATGCCTTGCTCAACAATGGGCTGTGCCTTGCGCAACCGGGGGCAATGCCTTGCTTGACCACGGGCTGTGCCTTGCTCTACCAAGGCCAATGGCTTGGTCGACCAAAGAGACAGCCCACAGTCAAACACAGAAGATGCCTTGCTCGACCATGGGCTGTACCTTGCCCAACCACAGGCGATGCCTTGCTCAACCAAGGGCTCTGCCTTGCTCTACCAAGGCTGATGGCTTGGTCAACCATGGAGACAACCCCTGGTTCAACCATGGGCAATGCCTTGCTCTGGCACAGGCAATGGCAAAGTCGACCACGGAGACAGCCTTCGGTCAACCGTGGGCTGTGGCTTGCTCTTCCATGGGCAATGGCTTGGTTGACCATGGAGACGGCCCTTGGTCGACCACAAGCTGTGTGCTCAGTCACTCACGGGCAGTGCCTTGATCTAAAATGGTCGACCACAGCAACAGCCCTTGGTGGATCATGATTGATGCCTTGATAGAGCATGGGCAGTGCACATGATCGCTCACAGGCAGTCCCTTGGCAATGCCTTGGTTGACCACAGGCAGTGCCTTGCTCTAGCATGGGCTGTGCCTCGCTCTACCACGGAGACAGCCCTCAGTTGACCATGGGTTTTGCGCTCGGTAGCTCATGAGCATTGCCAGGCTCTACCTCGGCGATGCCTTGCTTGACCACAGGCTGTGCCTTGCTCTACCACAGGTGATGCCTTGCTCATTGACAGGCTGTGCTAGGCTCTACCAATGGCAAAGGCATGTTTGACCCTGGGCTATGCATCGCTCTACAACAGGTGATGGAGTGGTCAACCACAGAGACAGCCCTTGGTTGACAACGGGTTGTGCACTCGGTAGCTCACAGGCAGTGCCTGGCTCTACCTTGGGCAATGCCTTCCTCAACCCTGAGTTAAGCCTTACTCTACGACGGGCCATGCCTTGCCCTACCAAGGGCAATGGCATGTTCGACCATGGGTTGTGCCTCACTCTGCCATGGGCAATGCCTCAGTCGACCACTTGCTGTGCCCTGCTCTAGCTCAGGCAATGCCTTGCTTGTCCACGGCCAGTGCCTTGCTGTACCCCAGGCCATGGCTTGGTTGACCACCAGCTACACCTAGCTGTACCTCAGTCAACCACGGGCTGTGCCTTGCTCTACCAAAGGTAATCACTTGGTTGACCTCAAAGACAACCCTCGGTCAACCACGGGCTGTACCTTGCTCTACCATGATCGATGGCTTGGTCGTCATGGAAACAACCCTCCATCAACCATGGGCTGCACGGTTGGTCACTCACTGGCAGTGCTTTGCTCCACCACGGTTGATGCCTTGATTGACCATGGGCTGTGCACTCTGTCACTCAAAAGCAGTGCCATGCTCTATCATGGGTGATGTCTTGCTTGATGATGGCAACAGTGCTTGTTCGATCATGGGTGACACCTTGATTGGCCACAGCGACAACACTTGTTTGACAACGGGCTGTGCCTTGCTCTACCATGGGTGATGCCCTGCTCGACCACATTCTGTGCCTGGCTCTACCACGAGCGTTGCCTTGCTCGACAGTGGGCTGTGCCTCACTGTACCATGGCAATGGCTTGGTCGACCACAGGGTGTGCCTTGCTCTACCTCAGGTGATGCCTTACTCGACCATGGGCTATGTGTTGCTCAACCATGGGCGATGGCTTGGTTGACCTCAGAGACAACCCTCAGTCAAGCAGTAGCTTTGCACTCAGTCACTCATGGGCCGTGCCTTGCTCTACCACATGTGATGCCTTGCTTGACCACAGGCTGTGCCTAGCTCTACCACAGGTGATGCCTTGCTCAATCATGAGCTGTGCCTTGCTCTACCATGGGCAATGGCTTGATCAGCCAAAGGTTGTGCCTCACTGTATGACGGGCAATGGCTTGCTCGACCACAGCCTGTGCCCTGCTTTACCATGGGCGTTGCCTTGCTTTATCATGGGCTGTGCGTCGCTCTATCATGGGCGTTGCCTGCTCAACCATGGGCTGTGGCTTGCTCTACCATGGGCGTTGCCTGCTCAACCATGATGACAGCCCTCGGCCAGCCATGGGTTGTGCACTCGGGCTGTCATGGGCAGTGCTTGCTCTACCACTGGCGATGGCTTGCTTGACCATGGGCTGTGCCTTGCTCTTCCGCCGGTGATGGCTCAGACAATCCTGGGCTGTACGCTAGGTCTCTCACAGGCAGTGCCTAGCTCTACCTGGGGCGATGCCTTGCTCAACCTCCCACTGTGCCTTTCTATAGCAAGGGCAATAGCATGTTTGACCATGGGTTGTGCCTCGCTCTACCATGGGTGATGCCTTGCTCAATGATGGCAACAGCGCTTGTTCAATCATTGGGCGAATATTGCTTGATCACGCTCTGTGGGGCTCTATCACAAGCGTTGCATTGCTCAACCATGGGCTATGCGTCACTCAACCATGGGCAATGGCTTCGTTGACCTCGGAGACAACCTTCAGTCGACCAGGATCTGTGCACTTGGTCAGTCACAAGTTGTCTGCTCTGTCACTTACAGGCAGTCCCTTGCTCTACCCGGGGCGATGCCTTGCTTGACAACCGGCTGTGCCTTGCTCTTCCACAGGTGATGGCTCAAATGACCAGGGGCTATACGCATGGTCTCTCACAAGCAGTGCCTGGCTCTACCTATGGCGATGCCTTGCTCGATCACGGGCTGGGCCTTGCTCTATCTTGAGCGGTGCCTTGCTTGACCACCCACTATGCCTTTCTATACCAAGGGCAATACCATGTTCAACCATGGGCTGTGCCTTGCCCAACCACAGGTGATGCCTTGCTCGACCACAGGCTGTGCCTTGCTCTACAAAGGGCTATGGCTTGGTCGACCACGTTGACAGCCCTTGGTTCAACCACAGGCAATGCCTTGCTCTGCCATGGGCAATGGCTAGGTCAACCACAGAGAGAACCCTCGGTCAAACACGGGCTGTGGCTTGCTCTACCGCGGGTGATGGCTTGGTTGACCATGGAGACAGACCTCAGTCAACCATGGGCTGTGCGCTCGGTCACTCATGGGCTGTGCCTTGCTCTAAAATGGTCATCCACAGCAACAGCCCTTGGTAGATCTCGATCGATGCCTTGATCAACCACGGGTGGTGCACACGATTGATCACAGGCAGTCCCTTGCTCTACCATGGGTGATGCCTTGGTCGACCACAGGCAGTGCCTTGCTCTACCACGGGCTGTGCCTTGCTCTACCACGGGCTGTGCCTTGCTCTACCACAGGTGATGGCTTGGTCATCCATGGAGACAGCCCTCGGTTGACCAAAGGCTATGCACGCGGTAGCTCACGGGCAGTGCCTGGCTCTACCTTGGGTGATGCTTTGCTCAACCACGGGCTGTGCCTTGCCCAATCAAGGGCGATGTATTGCTCGTCCACAGGCTGTGCCTTGCTCAACCAAGGCCGATGGCTTGGTTGACCATGGAGACAGCCCTTGGTTGACCACGGGCGATGCCTTGCTCGAGCATGGGCTGTGCCTTCCTCGAGCATGGGCTGTGCCTTGCTCTACCACAGGCGATGGCTTGGTCGACCAGGGAGATAGCCCTCAGTGGAACATGGGCTGTGCCCTTGGTTGCTTACGGGTAGTGCCTTGCTCTCCCATCGTTGATGCCTTGGTCGACCACCGCAACAGCCCTTGGTTGATCATGGGCGTTGCCTTCCTCTACCATGGTCGATGTCTTGGTCAACCATGGGCAGTGCCTTGCTCAACCACAGGCCATGCCCTGCTCAACCACGGGCTGTGCCTGGCTCTACCATGGGTATTGCCATGCATGACCACGGGCAGTCCCTTCCTGTACCACGGACAATGGCTTGGTCGACCACAGGCTGTGCCTCACTCTACCAAGCGTGAAGCCTTGCTCAACCATGGGCTGTGCCTTGCCCTACCACGGCAATGGCTTCGACGACCACGGCAACAGCCCTCGGTCGACTAGGTGCAATGCAATTAGTTGCTCATGGGCCATGCCTTGCTCTACCTCGCGTGATGCCATGCTCAATCACAGGCTTTTCCTTGGTCTGCCATGAGCAATGGCTTGGTCCTCCAAAGGTTGTGCCTTGCTCTACCATGGGTGTTGCCTTGCTCGACCATGGGCTGTGCCTTGTTGTACCATGGGCAGCGGCTTGCTTGACCACAGGCAGTGCCTCTCTCATCCATGGGCAATGCCTTCTCGACCATGGGCTGTGCCTTCCTCTACCACAGCGATGTCTTGGTGGACCACATAGACAGCCCTTGGTCAGCCATGGGCTGTGTGCTCAGTCACTCATGGACAGTGCCTTCCTCTTCCATGGGTAATGCCTTGCTCCACCATGGGCTGTGCCTTGCTCTACCACAGGCAATGCCTTGCTTGACCATGAGTGATGCCTTCTCAACCCTAGGTTGCAGCTGGCTCTACTGCAGGTGATACCTTCTTGACCACAGGCTGTGCATCTCTCTTCCGCGGGCGATGCCTTGCCCAACCACGGGTAGTGCCTGGCTATACCTCAGGCAACTCCTTGCTCAACCACGGGCTATGCATCACTCAACCATGGGCGATGGCTTGGTCGACCTCAGAGACAGCCCTTGGTCAACCA
The DNA here is from genome assembly GCA_900174645.1 of Sonneratia alba. NCBI lineage: Eukaryota > Viridiplantae > Streptophyta > Magnoliopsida > Myrtales > Lythraceae > Sonneratia > Sonneratia alba. Next base: position 1,814,369 of record FWPY01000060.1, read on the forward strand.
GGTGTTGTGCACTCGGTCGCTCATGGGCCGTGCCTTGCTCTACCATGTGCATTGCCTTGCTCAACCACAGGCAATGGCTTGGTCTCGGGTGACTCCTTCCTCGACCACAGGCTATGTGTTAGACCCCTGAGCTCAAGCCCCGGAGAATGCGCACCACAAGCCGTACCTCGGGGTAGTGGTAGCGCATAGCCTGCACGCGAGGATGCGCGGGCTGTCAAGTGCGAGGTGTTGGGATCAATTGCAAGTCCATAAGCGGGCAAGTGTGGAGATGGTCACACAAGCATGCGTGGAGGCACCAGTGAAGGGAACAACCGATCAAGGCTCGGCAGTGTGCTGAGGAACCAGATTGTGGCCAGGAAGGGTCACAAGGCACAAGTAGGGGAATGCGCGGGTGGGCAGTGAGGATGCCCACGAGCAAGGCACGGTGCAATGCTCTAGGAGGTTCGGTGAACCTGATACAACCGCACAAAAGGCACTCTAGGAGTGCACATAACTCAACAAGCCCGGCATACGCTAAGGGAGCGGCAAGGGAGTTGACTACTTGTGGAGATCGGTTAAGTCCTTGACCATGCTCGAGCACCGGTGGATGTAGCAATCCCGTTTAGACGACCGTGATCTTAGGAAGGAGATCAAGGACGTGCATCCTAGAGGAGGATGGATCGGGTCGACGAGGCTTAGCTGGCGCCAAGTCAATCCGAGCAAGCAATCCGGGAAAGTTTCTCCTGGAATGGCAATTAATCTGTTATGGAAACAATCCTGGAGGGATTGGACAGATTTGGCAACCAACCAGTTATGGAAACAATCCAGGAGGGATTGGACAGGCTGGAAATTGAGGGAGTGAATCAAGGGATTCCAAGATGTGAGTTGCCATATTGGGCTCACAAGGCTCCTCTATATAAAGGGGGCAGTCTCATTCAGCAAGGAGGCACCAAGACCTCACGAGGAGAAGCCAGAGAGCAGCAAGGACGACCAGGACAGTCAGGAGGCAGAGAGGATCCGAAATTCCAAGGAGTGGAAGCCAAGTCGGATCTGCAGTCCGGTGTTCTTAAGAGAAGGCACAAGACGGGCGTGCAAGCGGCGCGAGGCTGCAAGGCATAGGCTCGTGAGACTGCGTGTAAGAGTTCTGTCCTGGGTTGGGTTTTTCGTGTACTTGTAATATATGTGAATACGAGTTACGTTTTCCCAATTGTGTTCTTGTATTCCTCGGTGTTGCTTCTTCGGTTCGGTGATCGTTCGGCCTCGACGGTACGCACGGTGTGTGGCTGGTCGGCAAGTGGAGTGTCGACGCATAGCGGGGTGCGAAAAATTTGTGTTCCGCATCGGCCCCGTGACAGTTGGTATCAGAGCCAAGGTTCTGCCCGTGATCAGCCGGAGTACCCGTGTGAGTGGTGCTGCGTTCGGGTGGAGGAGCCCCTTTGTCAAAGACCAAGCGTACCCTACAATCAGCAACCGTGTGGACCAGGGCGATGGAAGCGTTGCGGGAGCGATTGGCGGCGCTGGAAGGCCGTATTGCAGAGCTCACTGGACGAGCAGACCCGACCGCTACGCTGGAACCCCGCGTTGCTGCTTTGGAGGACAACGTCGGCGAAGGCGACGATCTTGGAGGAACCGTGACTGATCTGCTGAAGGCGATCAGGCTTGATGTGGCGACCCTGAAGGATGATGTGGTCCTGATCAAGCGGCAATTGGTGTCCCAGGCGGGGCCATCGAATGAGCCTCGTGGGAAGATGAAGGTCCCGGAGCCAAAGGCGTTTGATGGAACAAGGAGTTCCAAGGATCTAGAGAACTTCATATGGGATATGGAGAACTACTTCGCTGCTGCGAAGATCCCCGACGCCGAGAAGGTGACGATCACCACCATGTACCTCGCCAAGGATGCGAAGCTATGGTGGAGGACCCGAGTCCAAGATGATCTCAGTGTAGGTAGACCCCGGATAGAGACCTGGGAGGCACTGAAGAAGGAGCTGAAAGAGCAGTTCCTGCCGAGCAACACAGCATGGCTTGCTCGGGATGCGATGGCCAAGCTGAGGCACAGCGGACCAGTGCGGGACTATGTGAAGGAGTTTAGCGCACTGATGCTGGACGTGATGGACATGTCAGAGACGGACAAGCTGTACACGTTCCTGAAGGGATTGCAACCTTGGGCTCAACTCGAGCTAAGGAGGCAAGGGGTAAGAGACCTTCCTTCTGCCTTAGCTGCGGCGGATGCACTGCTGGACTTACGGATTGCTCGCACCGAGGATGGGAGCAAGAAGGCCCAGCCAATGGACAAGGACAAGAAGTCCAAGTCCTACCTGAAAGGGAAGTCAGGAAAGGGCAAGGAGAAGCAGCTGACCCGACCAGACAAAGGGAAGGCGAAGGTGATCGAGGGAGCCAACGGGAGGAAGGATCCTCGGACGCACCCGGGCTGCTTCATATGCAATGGACCCCATAGGGCAAAGGAGTGCGCAAAGCGGGAGGGGAAGGTTACTGCCCTACGGTCGGATGACTCCGATGAGGACCAAGTGCAGCGTGTTGCCCCACTGCAGGCCCTCGGCGCTATGCGGAGCGAGCGCCCTAAGGTACGCCACAGTTTGTTGTTCGTGGATGTAACCTTGAATGGCAGGCGGATGTCAGCCTTGGTGGATACTGGCGCCACCAACACATTCGTATTGGATCGGATGATACGAACCTTGGAGTTGCGAGTGGAATGCTCTCACAGCTGATTGAAGGCGGTGAACTCCAAGAGCCAACCGATGGGTGGGTTGGCAAGGGATGTGCCCATCAAGATAGAGGCTTGGGAGGGTACAGTCGATCTGATGGTGGTTCCTTTGGATGATTACGACCTCATCCTTGGGAATAGCTTCTTTGCAGATGCGGCAATCACCATCATGCCTCATGTGGGAGGCATTGTCATTGGAGATCCACAACGACCCTGTTTTGTGCAAGGATACCGAGGCCTTGCACGCTCCGAGGAGGTAGCCACGGAGAAGGTATCTGCAATGCAATTGGCACGAGGAATGAAGAAGGCGTATCCCACTTACCTTGCGGCTATTAGGGAAGTGGATGTGCCGGAGACGGAGGCGGACCGTGAGATTCCACACGAGGTTGTGGAAGTGCTCGAGCAATTCCAGGATGTGATGCCAGAGGAGTTGCCAAGAGGGCTACCGCTGCGCCGTGCGGTAGATCACAAGATAGAACTACTGCCAGGCACTGTTCCCCCAGCCAAAGCCCCGTACCGGATGTCCCCGAAGGAGCTGGTAGAGCTGCGGAATCAGCTAACCGAGTTGCTGGATGCGGGAAAGATCCAGCCCTCCAAAGCCCCTTATGGAGCCCCGGTGTTATTCCAGGAGAAGCAGGATGGCTCTCTCCGATTGTGTGTCGACTACCGTGGATTGAACAAGGTCACGGTAAAGAACAAGTACCCGGTGCCCTCGATTGTAGACCTGTTTGATCGCCTAGGTGAGGCGAGGGTCTTCTCCAAGCTAGACTTGCGTTCAGGATATTGGCAAGTCCGCATCGCCAAAGGAGACGAGTCCAAGACCACAATGGTAACTCGTTATGGATCCTTTGAATTTCTGGTCATGCCATTCAGTTTAACCAATGCTCCTGCCACATTCTGCAACTTGATGAATGATGTGTTTCACGACATGCTGGATCAGTTTGTGGTCGTCTATTTGGACGATATTGTCGTGTATAGTAGGGACTTGGCACAACATGTGCAGCACTTGCAGGCTGTTTTTGAGCGGCTTAGGCAACACTCCCTATATGTAAAGAGGGAGAAGTGCGAGTTTGGCATGCAGGAGATCCGATTCCTTGGCCATGTGATCGGCCAAGGGCAGGTGTGGATGGGCCCCAAGAAGGTGCAGGCGATCCAGGATTGGCCTCCACCAAAATCAGTGACCGAATTGCGGAGTTTCTTGGGGCTGGCCAACTACTACCGCAAGTTTATCAAGGGGTACTCAAAGAAGGTGAGTCCCTTGACTGATCTGCTGCGGAAGGAGCAGAAGTGGACATGGGACGAGGATTGTGATGCGGCGTTCTCCAAGGTGAAGACCGCCATTGTGACGGAGCCTGTGCTCAAGCTCCCGGACTTTGAGAGGCCGTTTGAGGTGCATACAGATGCCTCAGATCGTGCTGTAGGAGGAGTTCTCGTGCAAGACGGACATCCCGTGGCGTTCGAGAGTTGGAAGTTGAAGCCGGCTGAACAGCGCTACTCAGCACACGAGAAGGAGATGCTGGCTGTGGTGCATTGCTTGAGGGTGTGGCGAGTGTACCTGCTGGGAACCACATTCGTGGTCAAGACGGACAACGTCGCCAATACCTTCTTCAAGTCACAACCGAAGTTGTCACCAAGGCAAGTGCGGTGGCAAGAGTTCCTAGCGGAGTATGACTTCGAGTGGGAACACCGACCGGGGAGGCACAACCTAGTGGCGGATGCCCTCAGTCGGAAGGCTTCGGACCAGGTGGCGGCTTTAACTCAAGTTACCTCCGACTTCCTCCAGGAGGTCAAGATCGCTACACTAGGGGACAAGACCTATCAACTCCTAGTGGAGCAAGTCAAGGACGGGACGGTGAGGCGGTATTGGCTGGAAGAGGGGCTGCTTTATGGCAAAGGTGGCCGTTTGCTTGTCCCTAGCGGAGAGGGATTGCGCTACCAGCTGATGAAGGAGAGTCACGACAGTCCTTGGGCTGGACATCCAGGCCGTGAGCGGACGCTAGCCCTGTTGTCCAGGTCCTATGTGTGGCCAAAGATGGCCGACGACGTGGAATTATACGTCAAGACTTGTCTCGTGTGCCAGCAAGACAAGGTGGAGAGGCGAGCAGAGGCCGGTCTCCTACAACCCTTGGCGGTGCCAGAAAAGCCTTGGGTATCAGTTTCCATGGACTTTGTGTCCGGATTTCCAGAGGTGAAGGGTTATACGGCGGTGATGGTGGTCGTGGACAGATTCTCCAAGTACGCGATCTTCACCCCCGTGACCAAGAATTGCACAGCCGAGGCAGCGGCTGAGGCTTTCTATCGCTCCGTGGTGAAGCTCTTTGGAGTACCAACGGAGATCGTGAGTGACCGAGATGCTCGGTTCACAGGCAACTTCTGGACATGCTTGTTCGGACTGCTAGGATCCGAACTAAAGTTCTCGACGGCTAACCATCCACAGACGGACGGCCAGACCGAGCGAGTGAATGCGCTGCTGGAGGAGTACTTGAGGCATTATGTCTCAGCAAGTCAACGGAATTGGTTAGATTTGCTTGACTCGGCTCAATTGTCCTACAACTTGAACCGCTCCTCTGCAACAGGTCATAGTCCATTTGAGTTAGCAATGGGCTACCAACCGCTAACGCCGCAGGAGGTGGCGTTGCAGCGCAAGGAAGGGCCGTGCCCGGCCGCATATCGATTCGCGAGGGACAAGCAGGAGATGCTGGAAGAGGCAAGAGATAGCCTCGCCAAGGCTGCCAAGCGGATGAAGAAGTATGCGGACAAGAACCGGAGGCCGCTGGAGTTCCAGGTGGGGGACTTAGTGATGTTGAAGCTCACCCCACAGATCTGGAAGAAGATCACGAGCAAGCGCTGGCACAAGGGCTTGTTCCAGCGGTACGACGGACCCTTTGAAGTGATCAAGAGAGTCGGGCCAGTAGCCTATCGGCTAGCACTACCAGAGAGGATGAAGGTGCACTCGACATTCCACGTCAGTTTCCTTAAGCCTTACCACAGAGACGAGGAGCATCCGGAGCGCAACAAGGTGAAGCGCGCCCCTCTCACCGTGAGGAAGGAACTCAACAAGGAGGTGGAAGGCATACTTGATCACCGAGTGCTGGGATACAGCAAGATGAACAGGAGGACGGAGTACTTGGTCAAGTGGAAGGACCTACCCGAGTCAGAGGCGACTTGGGAGAAGGATGTCACCCTATGGCAGTACGAAGACCTCATCCAGCGGTACCGAGAGTCTCATTCGACGAGGGCGTCGAATCCCTTGGGTGGGGGAGGTTTGTTAGACCCCTGAGCTCAAGCCCCGGAGAATGCGCACCACAAGCCGTACCTCGGGGTAGTGGTAGCGCATAGCCTGCACGCGAGGATGCGCGGGCTGTCAAGTGCGAGGTGTTGGGATCAATTGCAAGTCCATAAGCGGGCAAGTGTGGAGATGGTCACACAAGCATGCGTGGAGGCACCAGTGAAGGGAACAACCGATCAAGGCTCGGCAGTGTGCTGAGGAACCAGATTGTGGCCAGGAAGGGTCACAAGGCACAAGTAGGGGAATGCGCGGGTGGGCAGTGAGGATGCCCACGAGCAAGGCACGGTGCAATGCTCTAGGAGGTTCGGTGAACCTGATACAACCGCGCAAAGGCACTCTAGGAGTGCACATAACTCAACAAGCCCGGCATACGCTAAGGGAGCGGCAAGGGAGTTGACTACTTGTGGAGATCGGTTAAGTCCTTGACCATGCTCGAGCACCGGTGGATGTAGCAATCCCGTTTAGACGACCGTGATCTTAGGAAGGAGATCAAGGACGTGCATCCTAGAGGAGGATGGATCGGGTCGACGAGGCTTAGCTGGCGCCAAGTCAATCCGAGCAAGCAATCCGGGAAAGTTTCTCCTGGAATGGCAATTAATCTGTTATGGAAACAATCCTGGAGGGATTGGACAGATTTGGCAACCAACCAGTTATGGAAACAATCCAGGAGGGATTGGACAGGCAGGAAATTGAGGGAGTGAATCAAGGGATTCCAAGATGTGAGTTGCCATATTGGGCTCACAAGGCTCCTCTATATAAAGGGGGCAGTCTCATTCAGCAAGGAGGCACCAAGACCTCACGAGGAGAAGCCAGAGAGCAGCAAGGACGACCAGGACAGTCAGGAGGCAGAGAGGATCCGAAATTCCAAGGAGTGGAAGCCAAGTCGGATCTGCAGTCCGGTGTTCTTAAGAGAAGGCACAAGATGGGCGTGCAAGCGGCGCGAGGCTGCAAGGCATAGGCTCGTGAGACTGCGTGTAAGAGTTCTGTCCTGGGTTGGGTTTTTCGTGTACTTGTAATATATGTGAATACGAGTTACGTTTTCCCAATTGTGTTCTTGTATTCCTCGGTGTTGCTTCTTCGGTTCGGTGATCGTTCGGCCTCGACGGTACGCACGGTGTGTGGCTGGTCGGCAAGTGGAGTGTCGACGCCTAGCGGGGTGCGAAAAATTTGTGTTCCGCATCGGCCCCGTGACACTATGCATCCCTCTACCATGGGCGATGGCTTGGTCTACCTCGGAGATAGCCCTTGGTCGATCAGGAGCTGCTCACTTGGTCGCTCATTGGCCGTGCCTTGCTCTACCACGTGTGATGCTGTCACAGGGGTTGGACTTCACCCGAATTTTTCCGATCCAGCGATGGTGCTGAGCAGTGTCCCGCACACTCTCAGCCAACCCAAACACACGCAACAACACAGCTCAGCGAGGTTTAGCAACAAAGGGACAGAACCAAACAATACAAGGTAAGGGAAATCTCACTCGTATTCACAATCCGAATTACAAGAATGCAAAACCCTTACACGATTCCACATGGACACTCCAAGTATGTGCCTTAGTGCGTCCTGCACTTGCACTTCTCACTTGGATAGGCGAACTCACCCCAGGAGTCCACACACGGCTGGAGGGACTGGAGACAGTGCTACCGGCCTTCCTGGATTGGCTCTCTGTCAAGGACTTCCCTTCCTTTGCTCCAGTCTTCCTTCCTCCTGATCTGGCTTGCTCGCTCGCCCGCTTGCTTGCTCACTCGCCAGAAGAGTGTCTGTATGTGTTTCTTCGTGTGTTTCTGGTCGTCTGGCTGCCTCCCCATTTATCCTTGCAGGGCAGGTCATCCAGCACCGGCCAGCCATGCCTCTCCCACCTACCGAGCAGGAATTGGTGACTGCAGCAGTTGGACTGATTGCTTGCCAGCTCAGTCTTCTGGTCAGTTCTCTGACCAGGAGCCCATACCCCCACGACCTAATCCGGTCTGGTCCGGCTGAGTGCCACCGACACTCAGCTTGGCCCTGGGCCCGTGCGCATGCCTTGGATCAGTTCCTGGCACCTGCAGTGCCACTTGACCATGAGCGCCCATCCTTAGGGAACTTGCGGGGCTTATGGCATTCCTAGAGTGACCGGGTCGCCCATCCTGGAGCAAGTGTTGCGGGAGCAGTCGCTCGTCTGTGGTCTACCAGCTCGCCTTGGAGGGAGTCCTGTGAGAGCCTAGGAAGTCCCCATCATCCGCCCTTGAGCACCTCTTGCGGGAGCAGCGGCGCACATCGCTTGCCAGTCCGCTTAGGGACGAGGCTTGCGGGAGAACCCTTTGCCCGTGTCACCTGCCCGCTTGCCCTTCCATACCAGATGATCCTTCAGCAGTCTTTCCCCGATCCTGGCCCTGGTTGCTATGCGATCGAGGACCCGCGTAGCAGCCATATTCGTGTCCGAGCATTGAGGGGCTTACAAAACTCCCCCACTTGAGGAAGCCGATGCCCTCGTCAAAATAGAGTGGAGGTACTCCTGGATCTTCTCCTCGAATTGCCAGAGTGTCGCCTCCTTCTCCCAACTTGCTTCCGACCTTGGCAAACCTTTCCATAGAACCAGATACTCCGTTCTCCGGTTCTTCTTGCTGTATCCCAACACACGTTGGTCCAGCACTTGGTTGACCTCCTTATCCAACTCCGTGCGTACATTCAATGGAGCCCGCCTTGCCCTCGCACGTTCCGCATCCGTGTCCTCGTGGTAAGGCTTCAGGAAGCTGACATGGAAGGTAGGATGAATCTTCATCCTTTCGGGCAGTGCTAAGCGGTAAGCCACCACGCCAATGCGCTTCACAACCTCGAATGGCCCATCATAGCGCCGGATGAGGCCCTTGTGACATCTTTTGCTCATCACTTTCTTCCAGATTTGGGGTGTCAACTTCAGCATGACCTTGTCACCGACTTGAAATTCCAGCGGTCGACGCCCCTAGTCCACATATTTCTTCATGCGGCGGACAGCTTTGGCGAGGCTGTCCTGTGCTTCCTCGAGCATTTCTTGCTTGTTCTGGGCAAAGTGGTAGGCAGCAGGACATGGCCCTTCTTTCTTCTGGAGGGCCACTTCGGAAGGGGTCGATGGTTGGTAGCCCAAGGCAAGCTCAAACGGACTGAACCCAGTTGCCGAGGACCGGTGCAGGTTGTAGCAAAACTGCGCTGTGTCCAGGAGTTCCAGCCAATTCCGCTGACTGGCAGTGACATAGTGCCACAAATACTCTTCCAGCAGCTGGTTCATCCTTTCCGTTTGGCCATCCGTCTATGGGTGGTTTGCTGTTGAGAACTTTAGCTGGGTCCAGAACCTCCCGGTGAACCTCGCATCTCGATCACTTACGATGTCCGTTGGGATCCCGAACAACTTAACCACATGGTGATAGAACTCTTCTACCACTGCCTCCGCTGATCAATTCTTTGGGGTAGGCCGAAAGATCCCATACTTTGAGAACCTGTCTACCACCACCATGACTCCATCGAAGCCTTTAACCTCCAGGAAGCCACTGATGAAGTCCATAGAAACTGACACCCAAGGTTTCTCTGGAATAGGCAAAGGTTGTAGCAAGCCTGCCTCGACGTGCCGCTTGACCTTGTCTTGTTGGCAAACAAGACATGTCTTGATGAAAAGTTCAACATCATTCTTCATCTTCGACCAGAAGTAGGAGTGGGTCAATAGCGCAAGCATCCTTTCCCATCCGGGATGCCTAGCCCATTGTGCATCATGATGTTCGCACAACAGCTTAGTCCGCAGCCCTCCGCTGGGGACGAACACGCGACCACCCTTCGTGTACAGCAAGCCATCCTTGATCCAATACCTCCTCACGGTACCATCTTGGACTTGCGCAACTAGCTCCCGGTATACCCGATCCTCCTTCGCCTGATCCTTCAGTTTGCCCACGAAGTCAGATTCCAGTTGGGTCAGCGCAGCAACCGTCTCTACTACCTTCCTGCTCAATGCGTCGGCAACCTGGTTGTGATGCCCCAGCCTATGCTCCCACTCAAAGTCATACTCGACCAGGAACTCCTGCCACCAGGCCTGCCTTGGGGATAGCTTCTTCTGTGTCTTAAAGAAAGTGTTTGCAATATTATCCATTTTGATCACAAAAGAAGTACTGAGTAGATATACCGGCCACGCCCATAGGCAGTGCACAACCGCCAGCATCTCTTTGTCATGCATAGAGTAGCGTTGCTTGGCTGGCTTCAGCTTCCAGCTCTCGAACGCCACCGGGTGTCCATCTTGCACCAACACTCTGCCTGCAACACAATCAGAAGCATCCGTATGGACTTCGAACGGCCTGTTGAAGTCCGAAAGTTTTAGCACAGGTTCTGCCACGATCCGTGACTTGATCTTCTCGAAGGCGTCCGCACACGCCCCATCCCAAGTCCACAGTATGCCTTTCTGCGGCAGATCAGTAAGCGGGGATACCAGCTTCGAGTATCCCTTGATGAACTTGCGGTAGTAGTTCGCCAATCCAAGGAAACTCCGCAGCTCGCCCACCTTAGTTGGAGCGGTCCACTCCTTGATGGCTTGCACATTTCGGGGGTCCATCCGCACCATACCCCCCCCCCCCAATCACGTGGCCAAGGAAGTTGATCTCCTTGGTACATAACTTGTATTTCTCCTTCTTTACGTACAACCGATGTTCCCTTAACCATTGGAACACAAAACGTAAATGCCCAAGTGTTCCTCTAGAGATCGGCTATAGACGACAATATCGTCGATATACACAACCACAAACTTGTCTATTATATCATGAAACACATCATTCATGAGATTACAAAATGTGGCTGGTGCATTGGTTAAGCCAAACGGCATAACCCTAAACTCACAAGACCCATACCAAGTCACCATTGTCGTCTTTGGCTCGTTGCCTTCTGCTATGCGTACCTGCCAGTATCCCGATCTCAAGTCCAACTTGGTGAAGAATGCGGCTCCGCTGAGGTGGTCGAACAAGTTGGCAATCAACGGCACAGGATACTTGTTCTTTATGGTGACTTTGTTCAACCGCGGTAGTCCATGCACAACTGCAACGTGCCGTCTTGCTTCTCCTGGAACAGCATGGGTGCTCCAAAGGGCGCCTTCGAGGGTTGAACCTTCCCCGAATCTAGCAAATCCTGGAGTTGTTTCAGCAACTCCTCCAGCTCTTTAGGCGACATCTGGTAAGGGGCTTTCGCAGGTGGTCTTGTCCCCGGAATCAGCTCAATCTTGTGATCTACCGCCTGCCTTGGAGGTAAGCCCTTGGACAGTTGCTCGGGCATAACATCACAAAAGTTGCCTAGAATCCCTTGCACCACATCAGGGACTTCCACAATCCCGCCCAACTCAGGCTCTATCTTGTGGATAGCAGCAAGGTAGGTCAGCTGGCCCTTCTTCCAGCCTTTGGCTATCTACATAGCCAAGACCTTCTCGGTCTGGATGTCCTCCGCATGGTTGAGGCCCTTGAATCCCTAAATGAAGCATGGCTTCTTTAGGTCTGCAATCAACAAACCAGACAAGTGTGGCATGACCGATGCACAAGCTCTCACCAGAAAGTTATTACCGAGTATAACATCGAAGTCATCCATCGGAATGACCATGATGTCAATATTCCCTGACCACTCGCCAATCTGGATGGGTACTCCCTTGGCCATCCCAAGCATGGGTCTGCTCTGGGAGTTCATAGCTTTGATGCGGCTGGCTTGTTTCTAGATCTGCAATCCACAGGCTTGCACAACTTGATCCGACACGAAGTTGTGCGTTGCGCCGGTGTCTACCATCGCCGCTGCCTCCTTGGTGTTCAGGGTCATTGGTACGTACATTAGGCCCTGCTCTAGTGCCTTCCTTCCCGAGTAGATGGCACCAAGGATTTGGAGAGGTCCCACTCTGGTTGGTTCGCCATCAGAGTCAGAGTCAGTCCTGTTTACCAAGGCCGACAACTTCTCCCTCTTTGGGTACTCACGAGCACGATGGGGGCCATTGCAAATAAAGCACCTAGGGTGGGTTTTGGGGTCCTTCAGGGACGTGCCTTCCATTGCCTTCCCCTTCCCTTTGTCCCCCTTGGGTGGCTTCTTCTTCTCGCCTTTGCCTGTGTTCTTGCCAGGCTTGGACACCTTGTCCTTTGGCTTCTCGGCCTACTTCCCCTTTGGGTCATTCTTGGCTACGCGGATGTCGATCAGCGCATCCGCCTTTGCCATTGCGGTCTAGAGGTCTTGGACGCCTTGCCTTCGTAGCTCCAGTTGAGCCCGCGATTGAAGACCCCACATGAAGTTGAACAGCTTGTCCAACTCGGACATCTCCGTGACATCCAGCAACAAGGAACTGAATTCCTTCACATAGTCACGTACCATGCTTGTCTGCCTCAGGTTGCACAATGCGTCCTGAGCAGCCCACGAAGTGTTCGTGGGGAGGAACTGCTCCTTGAGTTCCCCCTTCAGTGAAGGCCAGTCTTTGATGCGTGGCCGCCCACCAGTAGCAGCATCTTGCTCGCGGGTTCGCCACCAGAGCTTCACATCCCCGGATAGGTACATGACAGCCATCGAGACTTGTTCCCCATTTGGAACTTTTCCTACCTCAAAGTAGTGTTCAATGTCCCACAAGAAGTTCTCGAGTTCCTTGGAACTCCTAGCACCTGTGAAGGCTTTGGATTCAGGTATCCTTACCTTTGCCCGAGATCCCTCTGCTTCGGCTGCTCCTGCAGCCAGCGCATGTTGGAGGATGCACATTTCCTCCTTCAACCGGGCAACGTCTGGAACGAGGGATGCCAGTACCTCTGCTACTGCTCCAGCAGCTCCAGACATGTTGCCGAGGGACGTTTACAAGGCTGCAACTTGATCCTTCAGTGTGTCCATGCGTGACATTCAGGTCACTGGTCGTTTGTTGTTGAAGACGCTTGCCTTACCGCTGAACACGGCTCTGATACCAACTGTCACAGGGGTCGGACTTGAACCGAATTTTTCCAATCTTGCGATGGTGCTGAGCAGTGTCCCGCACACTCTCAGCCAACCCAAACACACACAACAATGCAGCTCAGCGAGGTTTAGCAACAAAGGGACAGAACCGAATGATACAAGGTAAGGGAAATCTCACTCGTATTCACAATCCAAATTACAAGAATGCAAAACCCTTACATCATTCCACACGGACACTCCAAGTATGTGCCTTAGTGCGTCCTGCACTTGCACTCCTCACTTGGATAGGTGAACTCACCCCGGGAGTCCACACATGGCTGGAGGGACTGGAGACAGCGCTACCGGCCTTCCTGGATCGGCTCTCTGTCAAGGACTTCCCTTCCTTTGCTCCAGTCTTCCTTCCTCCTGATCTGGCTTGCTCGCTCGCCCGCTTGCTTGCTCACTCGCCAGAAGAGTGTCTGTGTGTGTTCCTTCGTGTGTTTCTAGTCATCTGGCTGCCTCCCCATTTATCCTTGCGGGGCAGGTCGTCCAGCACCGGCCAGCCATGCCTCGCCCACCTACCAAGCAGGAGTTGGTGACTGCAGCAGTTGGATTGACAGCAGCAGTTGGACTGATTGCTTGCCAGCTCAGTCTTCTGGTCAGTTCTCTGACCGGGAGCCCATACCCCCACGACCTAATCCGGTCTGGTCCAGCTGAGTGCCACCGACACTCAGCTTGGCCCTGGGCCCATGCACACACCTTGGATCAGTTCCTGGCGCCCGCGGTGCTGCTCGACCATGAGCGCCCATCCTTAGGGAACTTGCGGGGCTTATGGCATTCCTAGAGCGACCAGGTCGCCCATCCTGGAGCGAGTGTTGCGGGAGCAGTTGCACATCTGTGGTCTACCAGCTTGCCTTGGAGTGAGTCCTGTGAGAGCCTAGGACGTCCCCGTCATCCGCCCTTGTGCGCCTCTTGCGGGAGCAGCCGCACACATTGCTTGCCAGTCCGCTTAGGGATGAGGCTTGCGGGAGAACCCTTTGCTCGTGTCACCTGCCCACTCGCCCTTCCATACCAGATGATCCTTCGGCAGTCTTTCCCCGATCCTGGCCCTGGTTGCTATGCAATCGAGGACCTGCGTAGCGGCCATATTCGTGTCCGAGCATTGAGGGGCTTACAGATGCCTTACTTGACCATGGGCAATGGCTTGGTCAACCAAAGGTTGTGCCATGCTGTATCATGGGTGATGGCTTGCTTGACCACAGCCTGTGCCTTACTCTACCTTGGGAGTTGCCTTGCTCTACCTTGGGCGTTGCCTTGCTCTACCACGGGTGATGCCTTGCTCAACCACGGGCTGTGCCTTGCTCTTCCACGGGTGATGGCTCATATGACCATGGGCTGTATGCTCAGTCTCTCACGGGCAGTGCCTGGCTCTACCTCAGGCAATGCTTTTCTTGACCATGGGCTGGGCCTTGCTCTACCATGGGTGATGCCTTGCTCGACCACGGGCTGTGCCTTGCCGAGCCAAGGGTGATGCCTTGCCTGGCCATGGGCTGTGCCTTGCTCTACCAAGGGTGATGGTTTTGTTGACCATGGAGACAGCTCTCAGTTGACGATGGGCGATGCCATGCTCAACCAAGGGCTATGCCTTGCCCAACCATGGGCAATGCCTTGCCCAACCATGGGCAATGCCTTGCTCGACCATGAGCTGTGGCTTGCTCTTCCATGGACGATGGCTGGGTTGACCACGGAGACAGCCCTTGGTTCAACCACAGGCATTGCCTTGCTCTGCCACGGGCAAGGACTTGGTTGACCACAGAGACAGCCTCGGTCGACAATGGGCTATGCGCTCAGTCGCTCACGGGCAGTGCCTTGATCGACCACGGCAATGCCTTGGTCGACCATGGCAACAGCCCTTGGTTGATCACAGTTGATGCCTTCTTTGACCACAGGCGGTGCACATGGTCGCTCACAAGCAGTGCCTTGGTCTACCATGGGTGATGCCTTGCTCTACCATGGTTGTTGTCTTGGTCAACCATGGGCAGTGCCTTGCTCAACCACGGGCGATGCCCTCTTTGACCACAGGCTGTGCCTGGCTCTACCATGGGTGTTGCCATGCTCAACCATGGGCAATCCCTTCCAGTACCCTGGACATTGGCTTGGTCAACCATGGGTTGTGCCTCGTACTACCACACGTGATGCCTTGTTCGACCATGGGCTGTGCCTTGCTCTACCCTGGGCAATGGCTGGGACCACCACAGAGACAGATCTTGGTCGACCAGGAGTTGTGCACTCAGTTGATCATGGGCCGTGCATTGCTCTACCTTGTGCGATGCATTGCTCAACCACGGGCTGTGCCTGCCTCTACCTCATGCAATCCTTTGCCCAATCATGGGCTGTGCCTTGGTCTACCATGAGCAATGGCTTGGTCCACCAGAGGATGTGCCTTGCTCTACCATGGGTGTTGCCTTGCTCGACCACGAGCTGCGCCTTGTTGTACCATGGGTAGCGGCATGCTCGACCATGGGCAGTGCCTCACTCTACCATGGGCAATGCCTTCTCGACCGTGGGCAGTGCCTTGCTCTACCACAGGCGATGCCTTGCCGGACATCAGGCTATGCCTGGCTCTACCACGGGAGATGCCATGCTCGACCACGGGCTATGCCTTGCTCTACCTTCAGCAATGGCTTGTTTGACCACAGGTTGTGCCTCACCCTACCACAGGCAATCCCTTGCTCGACCATGGGCTTTGCCTCACATCACCACCGGTGATGGCTTGGTCGACCACGGAGACAGCCCTTGGTCTACCACAGGCTGTGTGCTCAGTCGCTCACGGCCAGTGCCTGGCTCTTCCTCAGGCGATGCCCTGCTCGACCACAGGCTGTGCCTTGCTCTACCACGGGCATCGGCATGCTCAACCATGGGCTGTGTGTCACTCTACCATGGGCTATGCATTGGTTGACCACGGGCTGTGCCTTGCTCTACCATGGGTGATGGCTTGGTCAACCACACAGACAGCCCATGGTTGACCACAGGCAAGGCGCTCGATAGTTCATGGGCAGTACCTGGCTCTACCTCGGGCAAGGCCCTGCTCGACCATGGGATGTGCCTGGCTCTACCACCGGCAATGCCTTGCTCAACCATGGGCTGTGCCTCACTCTACCAAGGGCAATGGCCTGGTTGACCATGGAGACAGCCCTTGGTCAACCATGAGCTGTGCACTCGGTCGCTCAAGGGCTGTGCCATTCTCTACCACGTGTGTTGCCTTGCTCAACCACGGGCTATGCCTTGCTCTACCACAGGTGATGCCTTGCTCGACCACAGGCTGTGCCTTGCTCTACCACAGGCAATGGCTTGGTTGACCATAGGCTGTGCCTTGCTCCACCATGGCGATGGCGTGCTTGACTACAGCGTGTACCTTGCTCTGCCACAGGCATCGCCTTGCTTGACCACAGGCTGGGCCTTGCTCTACCATGGGTGACGCCTTGCACGACCACAGGCTGTGCCTTGCTTGACCACGGGCAATGGCTTGTTCAACCAAGGCTGTGCCTCGCCCAACCACAGGTGGTGCCTTCCTCGACCACGGGCTATGCCTTGCTCTGCCACCAGGGATGGCTTGGTCAACCACGGGCTATGCACTCAGTTGCTCACGGCCAGTGCCTGGCTCTACCTCAGGTGATGCCTTGCTCAACCACAGGGTGTGCCTGACTATACCACAGGCAATGTCTTGCTTGACCACGGGCTGTGCCTCGCTCTACCCCAGGGGATGGCTTGGTCGACCACAGAGACAGCCCTCGGTTGACCACGAGCTCTGCCTGGCCATAGCACAGGTGACAGCTTGCTCAACCATGGGCTGTGCCTCACTCTACCATGGGGGATGGCTTGGTTGACCACGGAGACAGCTCTCAGTTGAGCACGGGCTGTGTATCGCTCTCCCACAGGCAATGGCTTCATCGACCATGGAGCCTGCCTTCTGTCAACCACAGGCTGTGCGCTTGGTTGTTCACAGGCAGTTCTTTGCTCTACCATGGTCAATGCCTTGGTCGACCATGGCAACAGCCCTTGGTCGATCATGGTCGATGCATTGATTGACCATGGGCTGTGCACACAATCGCTCACGGGCAGTGCCTGGCTCTGCCATGGGTGATCCCTTGCTCGACAATGGCTACAGGTCTTGTTTGCTCATTGGGCAATGCCTTGATTGACCACAGGGACAGCGCTTGGTCAACTACGGCAGTGCCATGCTCTAACATGGGCAATGCCCTGCTCGACCACAGGTTGTGCCTGGCTCTACCATGGGTGTTGCCATGCTCAACAACGGGGTTGTCCCATGCTGTACCACAGCAATGGCTTGCTCGACCACGGGCTGTGCCTCGCACTACCATGGGTGATGCCTTGCTTGACCACAGGCTGTGCCTGGCTCTACCACGGGAGATGCCATGCTCCACCATGGGCAATGGCTTGTTTGACAATGGGCTGTGCCTTGCCCAACCACAGGTGATGCCTTGCTTGACCATGGGCTGTGCCTTGCCCTACCCTGGGCGATGGCTTGGTCGACCATGGTGACAGCCCTCGGTTGACCATGGGCTGTGTGCTCAGTCACTCTTGGGCGATGCATTGCTCTACCATGTGCAATGCCTTGCTCCACCACTGGCCGTGCTTTGCTGTACCATGGGCAGTGGCTCGGTCGACCATGGTGACAGCCCTCAGTCAACCACGAGCCGCACCTTGCTCTACCACAGGCTGTGCCTTGCTCTACCATGGGCTGTGCCTTGCTTGACCACAGGCGGTGCCTCACTCAACCCTGGGTGATGCCTTGTTCGACCACGGGCTGTGCCTCACTCTACCCAGAGCGATGCCTTGCTCGACCATGGGCTATGCCTAACTCTAGCATGGGCAATTGCTTGGTCGACCATGGAGACAGCCCTCAGTCAACTATGGGCTATGTGCTCAGTCACTCACATGCAGTGCCTTGCTCTACCACGAGCAACACCTTACAACACCACCGACTGTGCCTTGTGCAACCACAGGCCATGGTTTGGTCAACCACGGGCCATACCTTGCTCGACCACAGGCGATGGCTGGGTCAACCACGAAGACAGCCCTTGGTTGACCACGAGCTGTGCACTCAGTCGCACAAGGGCAGTTCCTGTCCCCACCATGACTGATGCCTTGCTCGACCCAGGCATGTTGATTGACCATGGCCATAGCTCCTGGTTGACCACAGGCAGTGCCTTGGTTGACCACCCAGACAGCCCTCGGTCAACCGCGGGCTGTGCACTCACTCACTCATGGGCATTGCCTTTCTCTACCACAGTCATTGCCTTGCTCGACCATGGCGATAGCCCTTGGTCAATCATGGGGCAATGCCTTGATTGACCAAGGCGACAGCTGTTGGTCGACCATGGGTTGTGCCTCACTGTACCACGGGCGATGGCATGCTCGAACACTGGCAATGCCTTACTCTATCATGGGTGATGGCTTGGTCAACAACAGGCTGCGCCTTGCTCTACCACGGGTGATGCCTCACCTGACCATGGGCTGTGCCAGGCTCTACCACGGGCAATGGCTTGTTTGACCATGGTGGTGCCTCGCTCTACCACAGGCAATGGCTTGTTCAACCACGGAGACAGCCCTCAGTCGACCACTGGCAGTGTGCTCAGTTGCTAATGGACGATGCCTTGCTCTACCACGTGCAATGCCTTACTCCACCACCGGCTGTGCCATGCTCTACCATGGGCAATGGCTTGGCTGACCACAGAGACAGCCCTTGGTTTACCACGAGCCATGCCTTGCTCAACCACAGGCTGCGCACTCGGTCGCTCACAGGCAGCGCCTTGCGCTGCCATGGGCGATGTCTTCCTTGACCACGACGACAACCCTTGGTCAATCATGGGACGGCACATTGATCGACCACAGCAACAGCTCTTGGTCAACCAAGGGCAATGCCTTGGTCCACCACAGGCAATGCCTTGCTCAGCCATGGGCTGCACCTTACCCTACCACAGGTGATGCCTTGCTCGACGATGGGCTGTGCCTCGCTCTACCACGGGTGATGGCTTGGTCAACCATGGAGACAGCCCTCGGTTGACTACGGACTGTGTGCTTGGTGGCTCATGGGCAGTGCCTGGCTCTTCCTCGGCCGATGCCTTGCTTGAGCATGGGCTGTGCCTTGCTCAACCATGGGCGATGGCTTGGTCGACCACAGAGACAACCCTCGGTCATCCATGGGCTGTGCACTCGGTCTCTCATGGGCAGTGCGTGTCTCTAACTCGGGTGATGCCTTGCTCTACCACAGGCTGTGCCTTGCTCTACAAAGGGCAATAGCATGTTCAACCACAGGTTGTGCCTCGCTCTACCATGGGTAATGCCTTACTTGACCACGGGCTGTGCCTTGCCCTAGCATGGGCAATGCCTTGCTTGACCACGGCCTATGCCTTGCTCTGGGCCATGGGTTGGTTGACCACGTGCTATGCCTTGGTGTTCCTCAATTGACCATGGGCTATACACTTGGTCTCTCTCGGGCAGTGCTTGGCTGTACTCAGGCAATGCCTTCCTCGACCATGGGCTGTGTGTTGCTCTACCAAAGACCATGGCATGTTTGACCACGGTCTGTGCCTTGCCCAACCACGGGCAATGCCACACTCTTCCATAGGCTGGGCCTTTCTCTACCACGGGCAATGGCTTGGTCAACATGGAGACAGCCCTTGGTCGACCACAGTCTGTGTGCTCGGTCGCTCACAGGCAGTGCCTTGCTCTTCCACAAGCGATGCCATGCTCCACCACTGGCTGTGCCTTGCTCTACCATGGGCCATGGCTTGGCCGACCCCAGGCAGTGCCTTGCTCTAGCACAGGCGATGCGTTGCTCGACTACGGGCTATGCCTTGGGCTACCACAAGCAATGGCTTGGTTGACCATGGAGACCGGCCTTGGTTGAACACCAACTGTGCACTTGGTCGCTGATGATCAGTGCCTGGCTCTACCACAGGTGATGCCTTGCTCGACCACAGGCTGTTCCTCACTCTACCACAAGCGGTGCCTTGCTCCACCATGGGTGATGGCTTGGTCGACCATGGAGACAGCCCTCGATCAACCACAGGCTGTGCTCTCGGTTGCACAAGGGCAGTGCCTTGCTTGACCCCAGCGACAGCCCTTTGTCAATCACTGGTGATGCCCTTATCGAACATAGGCCGTGCACTCGGTCACTCACAGGCAGTGCCTTGCACTTCCAAGGGCGATGCCTTCCTCGACCACGACAACAACCCTTGGTCGATCATGGGTCGACGCATTGATCTACCATGGCAATAGCTCTCAGTCAACCACGGGCTGTGCCTTGCCCTACCACAGGTAATGCCTTGCTTGATGATGGGCTGTGCCTTGCTCTAACATGGGCGATGGCTTGGTCAACAATGGAGACAGCCCTCAGTTGACTATGGGCTGTGCACTTGGTGGCTCATGGGCAGTGCCTGGCTCTTCCTCGGCCGATGCCTTGCTTGAGCATGGGCTGTGCCTTGCTCACCCACGGGCGATGGCTTGGTCAACCACAGAGACAACCCTCGGTCATCCATGGGCTCTGCACTCGGTCTCTTGTGGGCAGTGCTTGTCTCTACCTCAGGCAATGCCTTGCTCTACCACGGGCTGTGCCTTGCTCTACCAAGGGCAATAGCATGTTTGACCACAGGTTGGGCCTCACTCTACCATGGGCAATGCCTTACTTGACCACGGGCCATGCCTTGCCCTAGCATGGGTGATGCCTTGCCCTAGCACGGGTGTTGCCTTGCTTGACCACGGCCTGTGCCTTGCTCTACCACGGGCAATGGATTGGTTGACCACGGGCTGTGTCTTGCTCTACGATGGGTGATGGCTTGGTTGACCATAGAGATAGCCCTTGATCAGCCACCAGCTGTGCTCTCAGTCACTCACGGGCAGTGCCTTGCTCTACCATGGTAGATGCCTTGCATGATCATAGGCTGTGCCTTGCTCTACCAAGGGCAATACCATGTTTGACCACAGGTTGTGTACCTCGCTCTGCCACAGGCAATGCCTTACTTGACCATGGGCTATGCCTTGCCCTAGCACGGGCAATGCCTTGCTTCACCATGGCCTGTGCCTTGCTCTACCATGGGCCATGAGTTGTTCAACCATGGGCTGCACCTTGCTTTACCCCAGGCAATGGCTTGGTTGACCATGGGCTGTGTCTTGCTCTACGACGGGCGATGGCTTGGTCAACCACAGAGATAGCCCTCGATCAGCCACCAGCTGTGTGCTTGGTCACTCATGGGCAGTGCCTTGCTCTGCCATGGGTGATGCCTTGCACGACCACAGGCTGTGGCTTGCTCTACCAAGGGCATTACCATGTTTGACCACAGGTTGTGCCTCGCTCTACCACGGGCAATGCCTTAGTTGACCATGGGCTATGCCTTGCCCTAGCATGGGTGATGCCTTGCTTCACCACGGCCTGTGCCTTGCTCTACCATGGGCCATGGGTTGGTCGACCATGGGCTGCACCTTGCTTTACCCCGGGCAATGGCTTGGTTGACCCCATGCTGTGTCTTGCTCTACAACGAGCAATGGCTTGGTTGACCACAGAGATAGCCCTGAGTCAGCCACCAGCTGTGTTCTCGGTCACTCATGGGCAGTGCCTTGCTCTGCCACGGGTGATGCCTTGCACGACCACAGGCTGTGCCTTGCTCTACCATGGGCAATGGCTTGTTCCACCATGGCTGCGCCTCACCCTACCATGGGCAATGCCATGCTCTATCATGGGCAATGGCTTAGTTGACCATGGAGATCGCCCTCAGTCGACCACGGGCTGTGCCTTGCTCTACCACGGGTGATGGCTCAGTCGACCACGGGCTGTACGCGTGGTCTCTCATGGGTAGTGCCTTGCTCTTTCTCGGGCGATGCCTTGCTCAACCATGGGCTGGGCCTTGCAATACCAAGGGCCATGGCATGTTCGACCATGGGCTGTGCCTTGCTCTACGATCAGCGATGCCATGCTCGACCATGGGCAGTGCCTTGATTGACCTCCACGAAAGCCCTTCATCGATCATGGGCAATTCCCTCATCCACCACAGGCTGTGCACTTGGTTGCTCACAGGTAGTGCCTTGCACTTCAATGGGTGATACCTTCCTCATCCACAGTGACAACACTTGGTCGATCATGGGTTGACGCATTGATCGACCATGGCGATGGCTCTTGGTCAACAATGGGCAATGCCTTGGTCCACCACGGGCAATGCATTGCTCAGCCACGGGCTGTGCCTTGCTCGACCCTGGGCTGTGCCTCACTCTACCACTGGCAATGGCTTGGTCAACCACAGAGACAGCCCTCGGTTGACTACGGGCAGTGCCTGGCTCTTCCTCGGGCGATGCCTTGCTTGACCACCGGCTGTGCCTTGCTCAACCATAGGCAATTCCATACTCAACCACGGGCTGTGCCTGGCTCTACCAAGGCAATGGCATGTTCAACCATGGGCTGTGCCTTGCCCAACCATGGGCAATGGCTTGGTCGACCACAGAGACAGCCCTTGATTGACCATGGGCTATGCACTCAGTCTCCCATGGGCAGTGCCTATCTCTACCTCGGGCAATGTCTTGCTCTACCATGGGCTGTGCCTTTCTCTACCAAGGGCAATAGCATGTTTGACCACTGGTTGTGCCTTGCTCTACCACGGGCCATGGCTTGGTCAACCATGGGCTGTGCCTCACTGTGCCTTGGTGGACCACTGGCTGTACACTTGGTCTCTCACGGATAGTGGTCGGCTGTGCCTTGGTCAATGCCTTCCTCGACCATGGGCTGTGTCTTGCTCTACCAGGGGCCATGGCATGTTGGACCACAGTCTGTGCTTGTCTAACCATGGGCAATGCCTCACAGGACCACGGACTGTGCCAAGCTCTACCAAGGGCGATGGCTGGGTCGACCACGGAGACAGCCCTCGATTGGCCATGGAGACAGCCCTTGATAGACCACAGGCTGTGCCTTGTTCTAGCATGGGCGATGCCTTGGCTGATCATGGAGACAGCCCTCCATCAACCATGGGCTGTGCACTCAGTCGCTGATGGGCAGTGCCCAGGTCAATGATGGTCGATGCCTTCATTGACCATGGCAACAGCCCATGGTCAATCATGGTCGATGCATTGATCGACCATGGGCTGTGCACTTGGTCACTCATGGGCAGTGCCTTGCTCCACCACAGGCAATAGCCCTTGGTCGATGACTGACAATGCCTAGATTGACCATGGGCGATGCCATGCTCATCCATGGTGATAGGCCTTGGTCGATCATGGGTTGACACGTTTTTCGACCACGGCCACAGCTTTTGGTTGAGCATGGGCAATGCCTTGGTCCACCAAGGGCAATGCCTTGGTTGACCATGGGCTGTGCACTCAATCATTCATGGGCGGTGCTTGGCTCAACCACAGGCTGTGCCTTGCAGCACCACGGGCAATCCCTTGCTCGACCAGGGGTTGTGCTTTGCTCTACCACAGGCGTTGGCTTGGTCAACCACGGTGACAGCCCTTGGTCGACTATGGGCTGTGTGCTCGGTAGAACACGGGCATTGCCTGGCTCTTCCTTGGGTGATGCCTTACTTGACCACGTGCTGTGCCTTGCTCTACTGCAGGTGATGCCTTACTTGACCGCAAGTTGTGGCTGGCTCTACCAAGGGCAACGGGATGCTTGATCACAGACTGTGGCTCGTCCTACCTTGGGCAATGCCTTGTGCAACCACTGGCTGTACCTTGCTCCACCACAGACAATGGCTTGGTTGACCACAAAAACAACCCTCAGTCAACTGCAGGCTGTGCACTCAGTCTCTCATGGGCAGTGCCTGGCTCTACCTAGGGCGATGCTTTGCACAACAATGGGATGTGCCTTGCTCTACCATGGGCGATGCCTTGCTTGACCATGGGCTGTGCCTTGCACTACCAAGGGCAATGGCATGTTCAACCATGGGTTGTGCCTCACTCTACCACGGGCAATGCCTTACTTGACCATGGGCTGTGCCTTGCTCTAGCACGGGCGATGCCTTGCTTGACCACCGCCTGTGCCTTGTTCTACCATGAGCCGCGGCTTGGTAAACCACTGGTTGTATGTTTGGTTTCTCTTGGGCAGTCCCAGGTTGTAATTTGGGTGATAACTTCCTCAACCATGGGCTGTGCCTTGCTCTACAAGGGCCATGGCATGTTCAACCTTGGGCTGTGCCTTGCCCAACCATGGGTGATGCCTTGCTCGTCCACAGGCATTGCCATGCTCCACCAAGGGCGATGGCTTGGCCAACCACAGAGACAGCCCTTGATAAGCCACGGAGATAGCCCTTGATCGACCACAGGCTGTGCTTTGCTCTACCATGGGTGATGGGTTGGCTAGCCATGGAAACGACCCTCCATCGACCACGGACTGTGCACTCAGTCGCTCATGGGCAGTGCCTTGCTCTACCACGGTTGATGCCTTGGTTGACCATGGGCTGTGCACTCTGTCTCTCATGGGCAATACCTTGCTCTACCATGGTCGATGCCTTGGTTGACCACAGGCTGTGCACTTTGTCACTCACGGGTAGTGCCTTGCACTACCACGGCCGATGCCTTGCTCGACCACAGGCTGTGCCTTGCTCTACCACAGGCGATGGCTTGATCCACCAAGGGTGATGGCTTGGTCGACCTTGGAAACAGTCCTCGATCAACTTCAGGCTGTGCGCTCAGTCACAGAAGGGCAGTGCCTTGCTCCACCGTGGGTGATGCCTTGCTCGACCACAGGTGGTGCCTTGCTCGACCACAGGCTGTGCCTTGCTCTTCTGTGAGTGAGGGCTCAAACAACGACGGGCTATACGCTAGGTCTCTCACAGGCACTGCCTGGCTCTACCTAGGGCGATGCCTTGGTTGACCATGGGCTGGGCCTTGGTCTACCATGAGCGATGCCTTGCTTGACCACCCACTGTGCCTTTCTATACCAAGGGCAATACCATGTTCAACCAGGGGCTGCGACTTACCCAACCAAGGGCGATGCCTTGCTTGACGACGGGCTGTGCCTTGCCCAACCAGGGGTGATGCCTTGCTCGACCACAGGCTGTGCCTTGCTCTACCAAGGCCGATGGCTTGGTCAACCAAAGAGACAGCCCTCGGTCGAACACAGAAGATGCCTTGCTCGACCATGGGCTGTGCCTTGCTCGACCACGGGTGATGCCTTGCTCAACCAAGGGCTGCGCCTTGCTCTACCAAGGCCGATGGCTTGGTCAACCATGGAGACAACCCTCGGTTCAACCATGGGCAATGCCTTGCTCTGCCATGGGCGATGGCTAAGTCAACCACAGAGACAGCCCTCAGTCGACTGCAGGCTGTGGCTTGCTCTACCATGGGCGATGGCTTGATTGACCATGGAGAAAGCCCTCGGTCAACCATGAGCTATGTGCTCGGTCACTCACAGGCAGTGCCTTCCTCTTCCAGGCAATGCCTTGCACCACCATGAGCTGTGCCTTGCTCTACCATGGGTGATGCCTTGCTCGACCACTGGTTGTCCCTTGCTCTACCACGAGCAATCACTTGGTTGACCAAACAGACAGCCCTTAGTCGACTATGGGCAGTGTGCTCGGTCACTCATAGGCAGTTCCTTGCTCTACCATGGTCGATGCCTAGCTTAACCACAGTGACAACCATTGGTTGATCATGGGCCAATGCCTTGATCAACCACCACGACAGCTCTTGGTCAACCACAGGCAGTGCCTTGCTCTACCATGGCTGATGCCTTGTTCAACCATGGGCTGTGCCATGCTCTACCATGGGTGATGCCTTGCTCAACCAAGGGCTGTGCCTTGCACTACCAAGGCCGATGGCTTGGTCAACCATGGAGACAACCCTCGGTTCAACCATGGGCAATGCCTTGCTCCACCATGGGCAATGGCATGGTTCACCATGGGCTGTGCCTTGCTCGTCCACGGGCGATTGCTTGCTGAAACACGGCCTGTGCCTTGCTCCACCACAGGCATTGCCTTGCTTGACGACAGGTTGTGTGTTACGGCCATGAGCTATGAGCCGGAGTAATGTGTACTGCAGGTTGTACCTCGTGACTGCGGGAGTGCATACGTGCTAATGCGGGGCACGTGGAGAGAAGGTTTGTGGTCAGGAGGCTAAGCTGGACAAGGGACTTGCTCGAGCAACCAAGTGGAGTGGTGCGGAGCAAGGACTTGGTGGACGAAAGGCAAGTGCCCGTGTGGCCTTGGGGTCGATGCAGTTTGACCAATGCAAGGTGGATGATTGCTAAAGACAGCCCGGGAATGCTAAGGCATGAGCGGAGAGTGATTGAGAGGCACTTGATCACTTCATGCTGGGGTCAATCGAAGGAGCCATGTGTTGCTGGTTGGCGACAGTGCATGGTGGACGAGTGGAAATGCAGACACGCAAGTGGAGTCTTGATCATGTGGGACCTGATGATCGAGTGCGTGGAGCACAACTACTCACAGAAGGTGTGCGGGATGTTGTGGAAGTGCAGGATCAGTGCTCACAAGATAAGGATCACTGACACCAACATGGAAAGGATCAATTGTTTTCTTATGCAGAGCGGCTGGTGATTAATCAAGAACCAAGTGGGGCGCAGTTGTCTAGGTGTCCAAGAAGCTGTCCTGGTGCGGCCGAGACGCTGTCTAGGTGGGACGAACATGATCAAGATAGAAGATCATGTGATAACAGACAATTGGGGAAAGATTCTCCCAGAATATGGCAAATCAATCTGTTATGGAAACAATCTTGGAGATTGCATATCGAGGGCCAAGATTGGACGGATTGATATCTGATGGAGAGAATCAAGGGATTCTAGGATATCAGCTACCATATCTAGTCTGTCAAGCACCTCTATATAAAGGGGGGTTCAGTCTCATTCGAGAGAGGAGAGCCAAAGAGGAGCGATCCAGAATTCTCAGAGGAGAAACCACAAAGGTCTCAAGGCATCTCAGAGAGGAGAGTCAAGGAGAGCAGCTAGAGAGAGCTGGGAAACATGAGGGAGAGTGAGAGAGGCAGAGCATAGAGTTGCTACTACAAGTTGTAGCTCAGCAGTGAGTGGGGAGTGAGTCCCCGGCTACCCTTGTAATGCTAAAGTGTGTCGAGTTAGGGTGTGTCAAGTGAGGAGTGTAAGCGGCACGGAGGTCATGAAGCATATACTCAACAAGCTGAGTGAGTTTGCTCTGGTAAAGGGTTTTTCATACTTGTACAATTGTGAATACAAGTGGAGTTTTCCCTTTTATATTGCCCGTGTTTGTTTCGTTGTGGCATGATCGTGTGCAGGTGACATCAAACCTCGGTTGCGAGTGAGGGCTGGTTAGCAAGGTGGAGTTGTCAATGCCAGTGGGATGCGGAAAAATTCGATCCCCGCATTGGTCCCGTGACATTGTGCCTAGCTTTACCTTGGGCAATCACTTGGTTTACCAAGGGCTACGCATTGCTCTGCCCTGGGCAATGCCTTCACGACCATCAGCTGTGCCTTGGTCTACCACATGGGCAATGGCTTGGTCAACCACACAGATAGCCCTCGGTCGGCCATGGGCTGTGCCTGGCTCCACCATGGGAGATGCATTGCTTTACCCATGGGCTATGCCTTGCTCTACCTTGGGCAATGGCTTGTTCGACCATGGCTGTGCCTCACCCAACCACGGGTGATGCCTTGCTCAACCACGGGCTATGCCTTGCTGTACCATGGGCAATGCCTTGGTTGACCACCGGTTGTGGCATGCTCTACCACGAGTGATGCCTTCTCAACCACAGGCTGGCCCTGGCTCTACCATGGGATATGCCTTGCTCGACCATGGGTTGTGCCTTGCTATACCATGTGCAATGTCTTGTTTGACCACGGGCTATGCCTTGCCCTAGTATGGGCGATGCCTTGCTCAACCATGGGCTGTGTGTTGCTCCAACAAGGGCAATAGCATGTTCGACCATGGGCTCTGCCTTGCTCTACCACGGATGATGCCTTACTTCGACGATGGGCTGTGCCTTGATCTAGAATGGGTGATGCATTGCTTGACCACGGCCTGTGCCTTGCTCTACCCCAGGCCATTGCTTGGTCGACCATGGGCTATGCCTTGCTGTACCTTGGTTGACCATAGGCTGTACACTCAGTCTCTCATGCATAGTACCATGGGTTGTGCCTTGCTCTACCAAGGGCGATGCCCTGCTCGACCACGTGCTGTGCGTTGCTCTTCAAAGGGCAATTTTCACCATGGGCTGTGCCTCGCTATACCAAGGGCGATGGCTTGGTCGACCACAGAGATAGCCCTCAGTTGATCACGGGCAATGCCTTGCTTTGCCATGGTCAATGGGTTGGTCGACCACAGAGACAGCGCTCAGACGATGATGGGTTGTGCCTTGCTCTACCACAGGGCAATTCGCCTGGTCAACCACAGAGACAGCCCTCCATCGACCATGGTTTGCTCTCTCAGTTGCTCATGGGCAGTGCCTTGCTCCACCACAATTGATGCCTTGGCTGACCACGGTGACAGCCCTTGGTCAATCATGATCGATACCTTGATAGACCACCGGATATGCACTTGGTCGCTCACGGGCAGTGCCATGCTCTACCACAAGCGATGGCTTGCTCGATGATGGCAACAACGCTTGTTCGATCAATGGGCGATGGGCTGTGGCTTGCTCTACCACCAGCGATGGCTTGGTCGACCATGGAGACAGCCCTTGGTCGACAACTGGCTATGCGCTTCAGTTCGCTCATGGGCAGTGCCTTGCTCTACCATGGTCAATGCCTTGGTCAACCATGGCAACAGCCCTTGGTCATTCACATGGTCGATGCCTTGATCGACCACAGGCGGTGCACATGGTTGCTCAGGCAGTGCCTTGCTCTACCATGGTCGATGCCTTGGTTGACCACAGGCAAGGCATGTTGCTCTCCCACGGGTGATGCCTTGCTCTACAACAGTCATTGTCTTGGTTGACCATGGGCAATGCCTTGCTCCATGGGCCATGCCCTACTCGACCACAGGCTGTGCCTGGCTCTACCAATGGTGTTGCCATGCTCAACCATGGGCGAACCCTTCCTGTACCACGGACAATGGCTTGGTCGACCATGGGCTGTGCCTCGCACTGCCACGTGTGATGCCTTGCTTCGACCATGGGCTGTGCCTTGCTCAACCATGGGCTTGGACAACCACGGAGACAGCCCTCGGTCAACCAGGAGCTCTGCACTCAGTTGCTCATGGGCTGTGCATTTCTCTACAATGTGTGATGCCTTGCTCGACCACGGGCTGTGCCTGCCTCTACCACGTGCAATCCCTTGCTCAATCACAGGCTATGCCTTGGTCTACCACGAGCAATGGCTTGGTCCACCAGAGGTTGTGCCTCGTTCTACCATGGGTGTTGCCTTGCTCGACCACAGGCTGTGCCTTGTTGTACCATGGGCAGCGGCTTGCTTGACCATGGGCAGTGCCTCACTCTACCATGGGCATTGCGCCATCTCGACCATGGGCTGTGCCTTGCTCTGCCATGGGCGATGGCTTGGTCAACCATGGAGAAAGCCCTCGATCAGCCACAGGCTGTGCTGTTGGTCGCTCAAGGTCAGTGCCTTGCTCAACAATGGGCTATGCCTGGCTCTACCATGGGAGATGCCATCCTTGACCACGGGCTGTTCCTTGCTCTACCTTGGGCAATGGCTTGTTTGAGCACAGGCTGTGCCTTGCCCTACCACAGGCGATCCCTTGCTCGACCACAGGCTCTGCCTCGCATTGCATCGATGATGGCTTGGTCAACCATGGAGACAGCCCTCGGTCAACCACGGGCTGTGCACTCAGTCGCTCACGGCCAGTACCAGGCTCTTCCTCGGGCGATGCCCTGCTCGACCACAGGCTGTGCCTTGCACTACCAGGGGCAATGGCATGCTTGACCACGGGCTGTGCATCACTCTACCACAGGTGATGGCTTGGTCGACCACAGAGACCACCCACGGTCAACCACAGGCTGTGTGCTCAATAGTTAGTCCCTGGCTCTACAAGGCCTTGCTCGACCATAGGCTGTTCCTGGCTCTACCACAGGCAACGCCTTGCTCGACCATGGGCTGTGCCTCACTCTACCACAGGCAATGGCTTGGTCGACCACGGAGATAGCCCTTGGTCAATCATGAGCTGTGCACTCGGTCCCTCATGGGCCATGCCATGCTCTACCACGTGTGTTGCCTTGCTCAACCACAGGCTATGCCTTGCTCTACCATGGGTGATGCCTCGCTCGACCTCAGGCTGTGCCTTGCTCTACCACAGGCAATGGCTTGCTCGATTACAGCCTGTGCCTTACTCTGCTACAGGCGTTGCCCTGTTCAACCACAGGCTGTGCATTGCTTTACCATAGGCAATGGCTTGGTTGACCATGGGATGTGCCTCACTCTACCATGGGCAATGCCTTGGTCGACCAAGGAGACAGCTCTCAGTTGACTACGGGCTGTGCGCTTGATAGCTCATGGGCAGTCCCTAGCTCTTCCTCAGGTGATGCCTTGCTTAACCACGGGCTGTGCCTTGCTCTACTGCTGGTGATGCCTTACTCAACCACGGGTTGTGCCTGGCTCTACCAAGGGCAACGGCATGTTCAACTGCGGGCTGTGCCTTGCTCCACCATGTGCAATGGCTTGGTCGACCACAGAGACATGCCCCAGTTGACCATGGGCTGTGCACTCGGTCTCTCATGGGCAGTGCCTGTCTCTACCTTGGGAGATGCATTGCTCTACGACGGGCTGTGCCTTGCTCTACCATGGGCGATGCCTTGCTCGACCACGAGCTGTGCCTTGCTCTACCAAGGGCAATGGCATGTTAGACCCTGGGTTGTGCCTTGTTCTACCATGGACGATGCCTTACTCGATTACAAGTTGTGCCTTGCCCTACCACAGGCGATGCCTTGCTTGACCATGGCCTGTGCCTTGCACTACCATGGGCCATGTCTTGGTCTTCCACGTACTATGCCTCGCTGCACGATGGTCGACCACGGGCTGTATGCTCAGTCTCTCATGGGCAGTGCTTGGCTGTACCTCAGGCAATGCCTCCCTCGACCATGGGCCGTGCCTTGCTCTACCAAGGGCCATGGCATGTTTGACCATGATCTGTGCCTTGCCCAACCATGGGTGATGCCTTGCTCTACCACGGGCTGTGCCATGCTCTACCAAGGGCAATGGCTTGGTCAACCACGGAGATAGCCCTTCATCTGCCTTGGAGACAAACCTCGGTCAACCATGAGCTGTGCCTTGCTCTACCACAGGTGATGGCTTGGCCGGCCCTGTAGACAGCCCTCCATCAACCATGGGCTCTGCATTCGGTCACTCACAGGCAGTGCCTTGCTCTACCATGGTCAATGCCTTGGTCGACGACAGCGACAGCCCTTGGTCAATGACGGTCAATGCCTTGATCAACCACAGGCTGTGCACTCATTCACTCACGGGCAGTGCCTTGCTCTACCACAGATGATGGCTTGCTCCACCTCAGGTGATGGGTTGGTTGACCACAGGTTAAGTGCTCAGTCACAGAATGGCAGTGCCATGCTTCACCACTGGCGATGCCTTGCTCCACTGCAGTGATAGCCTTGGTCGATCAAGGGGTGACGCATAGATCGACCACAGTGATAGCACTTCGTTGACCACGGGCAGTGCCTTGGTCCAACAAGGGCATGGCCTTGGCTGACCATGGGCTATGCGTCGCTCTACCACCGGTGATGCCTTGTTTGACCACTGGCTGTGCACTCAGTCGCTCATGGGCAATGCCATGCTCAACCATGGGCGATGCCTTGCATGACCACGGTGACAGCCCTTGGTTGATCATGGGTCAACATGTTGATTGACCACAGCGACAACTCTAGGTCAACCACGGGCAGTGCCTTGGTCAACCAAGGGCAGTGCCTTGTTCAACCACAGGTTGTGCATCACTCTACCACGAGTTATGACTTGCTTGACCACGGGTTGTGCCTTGCCCAACCACAGGCATTGCCTTGCTTGACCACGGGCTGGGCCTCGCTCTACCATGGGCAATGGCTTGGTGGACCAAGGAGACAACCGTCAGTTGACCATGGACTGTGTGCTCGGTAGCTCACAGGCAGTGCCTGGCTGCTATGACAGGCGATGGCTTGGTTGACCGCGGAGACAGCCCTCGGTCACTCATGGGCAGTGCCTTGCTCTACCACCGGTGATGCCTTGCTTGACCACAGGCTATGCCTAGCTCTACCACCGGAGATGCCTTGCTCTACCACGGGCAATGGCTTGTTCTACCATGGCAGTGCCTTGCCCTACCATGGGCAATGCCATGCTTGACCACGGGCATTGGCTTGTTTGAACACAGGGATAGCCCTTGGTTGACCACGGGCTGTATGCATGGTCTCTAATGGGCAGTGCCTGGGTCTACCTTGGGTGATGCCTTGCTCGACCACATGCATGTGCCTCGCACTACCACGGGGATGCCTTGCTCAAACACGGGCTGTGCCTTGCTCTACCATGGGCGATGTCTTGGTCGCCCACAGAGATAGCCTTTGGTCAACCACGAGCTGTGCCTTGCTCTACCACGGGCCATGCCTTACTCAACCACAGGATGTGCCAGGCTCTACCATGGGTGATGGCTTGTTCAACAACAAGTGGTAGATCAACCATAGGCTGTGCAAATAGTCACTGATGGGCAGTGCCCTGCTCTGCCATGGGCGGTGCCTTGCCTGGCCATGGCGACAGCGCTTATTCAATCATTGGGTGACACCTTGATCGACCACAGCAACAGTGCTTCATTGACTACGGGCAGTGACTTGCTCTACCATGGGCGATGCGCTGCTTAGCCATTGGCCATGCCTAGCACTACCAAGGACGTTGCCATGCTCGACCACAGGCTGTGCCTCGCACTACCACAAGCAATGCCTTGCTCAAACACTGGTTGTGCCTTGCTCTACCACGTGCCTTGCTCTACCACGTGCAATGCCTTGCTCCACAACAAGTTGTGTCTTGCTCTACTATGGGCCATGGCTTTGTTGACCATGGGCTGTGCCTTGATCTACCATGGGCGATGATGCCTTGGTCAACCATGGAGACAGCCCTCGTAGGGCATGGGTTGTGCGACAGTCACTTACGGGCAGTGCCTTCCTCTGCCATGGTTGTTGGCTTGCTCGACCATGGTGACAACTCTTGGTTGACCATAGGCAGTGCCTTGCTCTACCATGGGTGATTCCATGCTCCACCACGGACAATGGCATGGTCGACCATGGGCTGTGCCCTGCTCTACTACGGGCAATGGCTTGGCTGGCCATGGAGGCAGCACCCGGTCAACCACTAGCAGTGCCTTGCTCTACCTCGGGTGATGCCTTCCTCGACCACAGGCTGTGCCTTGCCCATCACGGGTGATGCCCTGCTCGACCATGGGCTATGCCTTGCACTACCACAGGTGATGGCTTGGTTGACCCTAGAGACAGCCCTAGGCTGACCACGGGCAGTGCGCATGGTTGCTCATGGGCAAGGCCTGTCACTTCCTCAGGCGATGCCTTGTCGACCACGGGCTGTGCCTAGCTCTACCAAGGGCGATGCCTTACTCGACCAAGGGCTGTGCCTAGCTCTACCATGGGCAATGTCTTGTTTGACCACGGGCGTGCCTCGCTCTACCACAGGTGATGCCTTGCTCGACCACTGGCTGTGCTTGGCTTTGCCACAGGCTGTGCCTGGGTCCACCACAGGCAATAGCATGTTCGACCTTGGGTTGTGCCTCCATCTACCACGGGCGTCACCTTGCTCAACCATGGGATGTGCCATGCTATTCCACAGATGTTGGCTTGGTCGATCACGAAGACAGCCCTCGGTTGACCACAAGCTGTGCTCTCAGTCACTCACGGGCAGTGCCTTGCTCTACCACAGGTTGTGCCTTGCTCTACCAAGGGTGATGGCTTGGTCGACCACAGAGACATCCCTCGGTCGACCACGGGCAATGCCTTGCTCTGCCACAGGCGATGTCTTGGTCAACAATGGAGACAGCCCTCAGTTGACCACAGGCTATGCCTTGCTTTTTCACGGGTGATGGCTTGGTCAAACACGGGCTGTATGCTTGGTCTCTCATAGGCAGTGCCTGGCTCTAACTCAGGCAATGCCTTGCTCAACCATGGGCTGTGCCTTGCTCTACCACCGGCAATGCCTTGCTTGACCACAGGCTGTGCCTTTCTCTATCAAGGGCTATGGGATGTTCAACCACAGGCTGTGCCTCACTCTACCACAGGCGATGCCTTGCTCGACCATGGGCTATGCCTTGCCCAACCATGGGCGATGGCTTGGTTGACCATTGATACAGCCCTTGGTCAACCATGGACTGTGTGCTTGGTCACTCACAGGCAATGCCTTGCTCCACCACAAGCTGTGCCTTGCTATACCACAGGCAACCCCTTGCTTGACCATGTGTGATGCCTTCTTCACCATGGGCTGTGCCACACTCTACCACAGACAATGCCTTCTCAACCATGGGTTGTGCCTTGCTCTACCACGGGCGACGGTTTGGTCGACCACAGAGAAAGCCCTCGGTTAACAACGAGCTGTGTGCTTGGTCACTCATAGGCTGTGCCATGCTCTGCCATGAGCAATGCCATGCTCCACCATGGGCCGTGCCTCACTCTACCATGGGCGATGCCTTCTCGACCATGGGTTGTGCCTTGCTCTACCAAGGGCTATGGCTGGGTCGACCACCAGCTGTAAGCTTGGTCGCTCATGGGCAGTGCCTTGCTCTACCTTGGGCGATGCCTTGCTCAACAACAGGCTGTGCCTTGTTCTACCACAGGCGACGCCTTGCTCGACCATGGGCTGTGCCTCCCTCTGCCACCGACAATGGCTTGGTCGACCACAAAGACAGCCCTCAGTCGACTAGGAGCTGTGCACTCAGTCACTCATGGGCTGTGCCTTGCTCTGCCACTTGTGATGCCATCGTCAACCATGGGCTGTGCCTTGCTCTGCCACTTGTGATGCCATCGTCAACCATGGGCTGTGCCCAACTTGACTTTCTTAACCTGCAAGTTTGACTTTCTTAACTTCCAAGTAGTTATGGCACCCAAATATTTGCTCAACCTGCATTTCTGATTCCAGATATGCCTCAAGATCACTCTTGCCCTGAAATGAAGGAATTTTGATTTTCATTCCTCCAAAGTCCTCTCCTACATTCGTCATACCTCGTCTAGGTCGATTGCGAGGTCTCCTTCTAGGCTCGAATTCTTCATCCTCTTCTTCTTTTTTTTTTTGGCTTAGAGAATATATGCTATAGAATAGATGGAAATATGTGTCAAGGAGTCGAGGAAATATATGTTCAAAGAGGAACTTTTTTTAGATGAAGGGATGAGGGGATATGATAGATAGATAACCTACCGTGGAAACCGTGCTCTGATACAAGATGATGCGGGTTAGAGGGGGTTGGTCCTGATCTTCACGGCATAGGATGAAAGCATAGGATTTTGTTGGAAACCAAGCAAGTGCAAATAGCCAACCAACGAAAGAAATCATGACCTGCTACTTAGACCACTCATCTAACCATGAACTCAAAGACCAATTCACACAACGACTTACCTAGGTCGAGGCATGAGTTGGGGGCTTTGGGAAACTTTAATCACCAAACTAAAAACATTAGTTCGACAAAAGCAAGATTTCAGAGAGCAAGGGAGAGATAATTACCTCACAAGGAGAACACACCTTGTATTTGAGGGATTCAATGTCAAAAAGTTGAATTACATAGTGAATGAGAGCCCATATATATATATATATATATGCTTGGCTAATAAATAGTTTCCTCTTATACTAGATAGCAATCAGCCAAAAATATGGTACTTGACTCCATTATAGAAATCCCAAATTAGAAAACTCTATAAATACGGAAATTGCTAATTTTGATTATAACAACTAATTATATACTAATTTAACTCTTTTGGTAGCCATAAATCATGCATATTGGTTAAGTTCCTTATGTGCAAGCTGAGTAGCTCTAGTTGGCCTTGGGCTTAAAGAAAATGAGACAAATGCCTCCTTTGTCTTGGTCTTCAACCTCTTGGACCAAATATCCATTAGTGAGGATGCCAATAGCTTCTTGCAATCTCTTCATCCTTCCTCTTGGTAGAGCAACGCACAGCCCATGGTCAAGCAAGGCATCACCCGTGTTAGGACGAGGCAGTGCTCGTCAGTGATCGAGCGCACAGCCCATGGTCGACTGAGGGCTATCTCTGTAGTTGACCAAGCCATTGCCTGTGGTAGAGCAAGGCACAGCCGGTGGTCGAGTAGGGCACCACCCGTGGTAGAGCAAGGCACAACCCATGGTCAACCAAGGGCTGTCTTCATGGTCAAGCAAGGTATCACCCATGGTAGAGCGAGGCACAGCCAGTGGTAGAGCTAGGCATTGCCTGTCAGCGACTGAGCACACTGCCTGCAGAAGACCGAGGGCTGTCTCAGGGGCAGACCAAGCCATTGCCTGTGGTTGAGCAAGGCATCACCTGTGGTAGAGTGAGGCGCAACCAGTGGTTGATCGTGGGCTGTCTCCATGGTCGACCAAGCCAATGCCCTTGGTAGAGCGAGGCACAGCCCATGGTCAAGCATGGCATCGTTAGTGATAGAGCAAGGCGCTTCCTGTGGTCGACCAAGAGCTATCTCTGTGGTCAACCAAGACATTGCCTGTGATAGGGCGAGGCACTGCTGGTGGTCAAGCTAGGTGTTGCTCGTGGTAGAGCGAGGTGCAGCCCGGGGTCAACTGAGGGCTGCCTCTATGGTTGAGCAAGGCATCACCCATGGTAGAGCAAGGCACAGCCCTTGGTAGAGCTAGGCACTACCCACCAGTGACAGAGCACACTGCCTGCGGTTGACTGAGGGCTGTCTCGGTGGCCAACCAAGCCATCACCTGTGGTCGAGAAAGGGACAGCCTGTGGTCGAGCATGGCATTGCCCATGGTAGAGCAAGGCACAGCCAGTGGTTGACTGAGGGCTTTTTCCATGGTCGACCAAGCCAACGCCCATGGTAGAGTGAGGCACAGCCCATGGTCAAGCATGGCATCGCTCGTGATAGAGTGAGGTGCTACCCGTGGTCTACCGAGGACTATCTCCATGGTCAACCAAGCCATCGTCTGTGGTAGGGCGAGGCTCTGCCCATGGTCGACTGAGGGCTGTCTCCATGGTTGACCAAGCCATCGTCCATGGTAGAGCCAGGTACTACCCATGGTTGACCTAGGGCTGTCTCTGTGGTTGACCAAGCCATTGCCTGCAGTAGAGCTAGGCACAGCCTGTGGTCATGCAAGGCATCACCCATGGTAGAGCGAGGCACTGCCCATTGTCGACCAAGGGCTATCCCTATGGTCGACCAAGCCATCACCCATGGTAGAGCCGGGCACTACCTGAGGTCGACCAAGCCATCGCCTGCGATAGAGCTAGGCCCAGCCCATGGTCGAGCAAGGCATCACTCGTTGTAGAGCAAGGCACTGCTCGTGGTTGACCGAGGGCTGTCTCTGTCATTGACCAAGCCTTTGCCCGTGGAAGGGTTAGGCAATGCCCGTGCTGGTAGAGCAAGGCCTAGCCTGTGGTTGAGTGAGGCATCACCTGTGATGGAGCAAGGCACTGCCTGTCAGCAGCCGAGTGCACAGCATGTGGTCAAGCAAGCCACTGCTACTGTCAGAGCCAGGCACAGCCCGTGGTCGAGCAACGCATCATCCGTGGTAGAGTGAGGCATGGCCAGTGGTCGACCAAGGGCAGTCTCTGTGGTTGACAAACCCATCACCAGTGGTAGAGCGAGGCACAGCCCAGAGTCAACAAAGGAGTGTCTCCGTGGTCGACCATCACCCGTGGTAGAGCCAGGCACAGCTCATGGTCAAGCAAGGCATCGCCCATGGTAGAGCCAGGCACTGCACATGGTCAACCAAGGGCTGTCTCCGTGGTTGACCAAGGCATTGCCCGTGGTACAACCAGTACAACCAGGCACAGCACTTGGTTGAGCGAGGCATTGCCTGTGTTAGGGTGGGGCAGAAATGGTGGTTGACCGAGGGTTGTTGCCCGTGGTAGAGCAAGGCACAGCCTGTGGTCAAGCAAGGCATCGCCTGTGGTAGAATGAGGTGCAGCCAGTGGTCGACTGAGGGCAGTTTTCATGGTCTAGAGGCATCACCCGTGGTAGAGCGAGGCATAGCCCATGGTTGACTGATGCATCACCTGTGGAAGAGCTAGGTGCTTCTCATGATCGAGTGAGGCATCACCCGTGTTCAACTGAGGGTTGTCTTCAGGGTCGAGTGAGGCAACGCCCATGGTAGAGCAAGGCACAACCCATGATTGAGTGAGGCATCACTTGTCATAGAGCTAGGCACAGCCAGTAGTCGACACAGGCATCGCTCGTCATAGAAGTAGGCACAGCCAGTAGTCAAGACTGGCATCGCCTGTGGACGAGATCAGTACTTACTACCCGTCTGTGACTGAGTGCACGGCCCATGGCAGAGCAAGGCACAGCCGTGGTTGAGCATGGCATCCCCCGTGGTAGAGTGAGGGGCAGCCCATGGTCAACCGAGGGTAGTCTCTATGTTCGACCAAGCTATCGCCCGTGGTAGAGCAAGTCACTGCCCTGTGGTCGAGCAAGGCATCACCTGCAGTGGGGCGAGGCCCAACCTGTGGTCAACCAAGGGCTATCTCCATGGTCAACCAAGCCATTGCCTATGGCAGAACGAGGCACATCCTGTGGTCGAGCAAGGCATCGCCCGTGGTAGAGCGAGGCACTGTCCACAATAAAGCTAGGCACTGCCCGTCAGTGACTGAGCGGGCAGTGCCTAGCACACAACCTGTGGTC
The DNA here is from genome assembly GCA_900174645.1 of Sonneratia alba. Classification (NCBI taxonomy): domain Eukaryota; kingdom Viridiplantae; phylum Streptophyta; class Magnoliopsida; order Myrtales; family Lythraceae; genus Sonneratia; species Sonneratia alba. The sequence goes on from FWPY01000060.1 coordinate 1,852,979, forward strand.
GACCAAGGGCTGTCTCTGAGGTCAACCAAGCCATCGCCTGTGGTAGAGCAAGGCACAGCCCGTGGTAGGGCAAGGCACAGCCTGTGGTCAAGCATGACATTGCTTGTCATAGAGAGAGGCACAGCCCGTGGTTGACCAAGCCATCGGCGGTGGTTGGGCCAGGCATAGCCTGTCCTCAAATAAGGCATCGCTTGTGGTAGAGCAAGGCATAACCAAGGTCTGTCCCCGTGATCGACCAAGCCAATGCTCATGGTGGAGCCAAGCACAGCCTGTGCTCAAGCACGGCATCACTCGTGGTTGAGCGAGGCAGAGCTAGTGGTCAACCAAGGACTGTCCCCATGGTCGACCCACCCATCACCTGTGGTAGAGTGAAGTTCTGCCCGTGGTCGACCATGGGCTATCCTATCTCCATGGTTGACCAAGCCATTGCCTATGGTAGAGAGAGGAATAGCCCGTGGTCATGCAAGGCATCGCCTGTGGTAGTGTAAGGCACAGCCCGGGGTTGATCGAGGGCTGTCTCTGTGGTCGACCAAGCCATCACTCGTGGTGGAACCAGGCACAGCTTGTGCTCTGGCAAGGCATCACCCATGGTAGAGAGAGGCACAGCCCCTCGTTGAGTGAGCCATCGCCCGTGGTGGAGCTAGGCCCAGCCCATGGTCAAGTGAAGCACCACCCATGGTAGAGCTTGGTACTGCCTGTCAGCAACCGAGCACACAACCCATGGTCGACTGTGGGCTGTCTCTATAGCCGACCAAGCCAACGCCCATGGTTGAGCAATGTATCGCCGGTGGTAGAGCAAGGGGCAGCCCGTGGTCGATTGAGGGCAGTCTCCATGGTTGACCAAGCCATTGCCCATGGTAGAGCGAGGCACAGCCAGTGGTTGAGCAAGGCATCACCCGTGGTGGGGGAAGGCCCAGCTCATGGTCGACCAAGGGCTGTCTCCATGTTCAACCAAGCCATCACCCGTGGCAGGGCAAGGCACAGCCTGTGGTCAAGTAAGGCATTGCCTGTGGTAGAGATAAGTATCGCCCATGGGGCCAGCTGGAGCCTGTGCTCGAGCAAGGCATTGCTCATCGTAGAGCGAGGTGCATCTAGTGGTCAAGCTAGGTGTTGCCCGTAGTAGAGTGAGGTGCAGCCCCTGGTCTTCTGAGGGCAGTCTCCATGGCAGAGAAAGGCACAGCCTGTGGTCTAGCAAGGCACTGCCTGTGGTCAACCGAGGGCTGTCTCCATGGTCGAGCAAGGCTTCGCTAGTGGGAGAGCTAGGCACTACCCATCAGTGACCGAGTGCACAGGTTGTGGTCGACCAAGGGCTATCTCTGTGGTCGAGCAAGCCATCACCCATGGTAGAGCAAGGCACAGCCCATGGTCTACCAAGCCATTGCCCCTGGTAGAGCCAGGCATGACCTGTTGTCTTGCATGGCATCATGCGTGATAGTGCAAGGTGCTGCCTATGGTTGACCAAGGTCTGTCTCCATGGTCAACCAAGCCATCACCTGCGGTAGAGCAAGGCACTGCCCATTGTTGAGCTAGGTGCTGCTACCAAGGGTTGTCTTCGTGGTGGACCAAGCCATCACCCATGTTAGAGCTAGGCATAGCCTGTGGTTGACCAAGGGCTGTCTTCACAGTCGACCAAGACATTGCCAGTGTTAGAGCAAGGCACTACCTGTGGTCGAGCTAGGTGTCACCCATGGCAGAGTGAGGCACTGCCTGTGGTCAACTGAGGACTGTCTCCATGGTCGACAAAGCCTTTTCCTTTGGTAGAGCAAGGCAAAGCCCATGGTTGAGCAAGGCATCATCCATGGTAGGGTGAGCTGCAGCCTGTGGTTGGCCAAGTGCGTTCTCCATGGTTGAGCAAGCCAACACCCATAGTAGAGCGAGGCACATCCCGTGGTAGAGTGAGGCACGGCCCGTGGTAGAGTGTGGCATGGTCCATGGTTGAGCATGGCATTGCCCATGGTTGGGCGAGCCACAACCCGTGGTCGGGCGAGGCATCACACATGATAGAGCTAGGCACTACCCATCAGCAATCGAGTGCACAGCCTGTGGTCGGCCGAGGGCTATCTTTGTGGTCGACCATGCCATTGCCCATGGTAGAGCAAGGCACTGCCCGTGGTTGAGCAAGGCATCACCTGTGGAAATGCGGGGCACAGCCCGTGGTCGACTGATTGCTGTCTCTGTGGAGGACTAAGCCATTGCCAGTGGTAGAGCCAGGCACAGCCCATGGTCAAGGATGGCATTGCACATGATAGAGCAAGGCACTGCCCATCATCGATTGAGGGATGTCTCTGTGCTCAACCAAGCCATCGCCTGTGGTAGAGCAGGGCACTGCCCATGGTCAAGCTAGGTGTTGCCCGTAGTAGATTGAGGAGCAGCCTGTGGTCAACTGAGGCCAGTCTCCATGGTAGAGTAAGGCAAAACCTGTGGTAGAGCAAGGCATAGCCCGTGGTCGAGCAAGGAACTGCCCGTGGTAGAGTGAGGCACAGCCCATGGTCGACTGACGATTGTCTCCGGGGTCAACCCAGCCATTGTCTGTGGAACAGAAGGCACAGCCCATGGTGGATCAAGGGATCACCTGCGGTAGAGCCAGGCACAGCCTGTGGTCAACCAACGGCTGTCTCTGTGGTCGAGCAAGCCATTGCCTGTGGTAGAACAAGGAACAGCCCATGGTTGAGCAAGGCATCGCTCATGGTAGGGTGAGGCACAGCCAGTGGTCGACTGAGAGCTGTCACCCTGGTTGACCAAGCCGTCACTCGTGGTAGAGCCTGGCACAGCCCGTTGTCGAGCAAGGCATCACTGGTGGTAGGGCGAGGCACAGCCAGTGGTTGATTGAGGGCTGTCTTCGTGGTCGACCAACCCTTGACAAGTGGTTGAGCTGGGCACAGCCAGGGGTTGAGCAAGGCATTGCCCTTCTTAGAGCGAGGCACACCTGGTGGTTGACTGAGGGCTGTCTCCATGGTCGACCAAGCCATTGCCTGCAGTTGGGCAAGGCATAGTGTCACGGGGCCGATGCGGAACACAAATTTTTCGCACCCCGCTAGGCATCGACACTCCACTTGCCGACCAGCCACACACCGTGCGTACCGTCGAGGCCGAACGATCACCGAACCGAAGAAGCAACACCGAGGAATACAAGAACACAATTGGGAAAACGTAACTCGTATTCACATATATTACAAGTACACGAAAAACCCAACCCAGGACAGAACTCTTACACGCAGTCTCACGAGCCTATGCCTTGCAGCCTCGCGCTGCTTGCATGCCCGTCTTGTGCCTTCTCTTAAGAACACCGGACTGCAGGTCCGACTTGGCTTCCACTCCATGGAATCTCGGATCCTCTCTGCTTCCTGACTGTCCTGGTCGTCCTTGCTGCTCTCTGGCTTCTCCTCGTGAGTTCTTGGTGTCTCCTTGATGAGACTGCCACCTTTATATAGAGGAGCCTTGTGAGCCCAATATGGCAACTGACATCTTGGAATTCCTTGATTCACTCCCTCAGTTTCCAGCCTATCCAATCCCTCCTGGATTGTTTCCATAGCTGGTTGGTTGCCAAATCTGTCCAATCCCTCCAGGATTGTTTCCATAACAGATTAGTTGCCATTCCCGGAGAAACTTTCCCAGATTGCTCACTCGGATTGACTTGGCGCCAGCTAAGCCTCGTCGACCCGATCCATCCTCCTCTAGGATGCACGTCCTTGATCTCCTTCCTAAGATCACGGTCGTCTGAACGGGATTGCTACATCCACCGGTGCTCGAGCATGGTTAAGGACTTAACCGATCTCCACAAGTAGTCAACTCCCTTGCCGCTCCCTTAGCGTATGCTGGGCTTGTTGAGTTATGTGCACTCCTAGAGTGCCTTTGCGCGGTTGTATCAGGTTCACTGAACCTCCTAGAGCATTGCACCGTGCCTTGCTCGTGGGCATCCTCACTGCCCACCCGCGCATTCGCCTACTTGTGCCTTGTGACGCTTCCTGGCCACAATCTGGTTCCTCAGCACACTGTCGAGCCTTGATCGGTTGTTCCCTTCACCAGTGCCTCCACGCATGCTTGTGTGACCATCTCCACACTTGCCCGCTTATGGACTTGCAATTGATCCCAACACCTCGCACTTGACAGCCCGCGCATCCTCGTGTGCAGGCTATGCGCTACCACTACCCCGAGGTACGGCTTGTGGTGCGCATTCTCCGGGGCTTGAGCTCAGGGGTCTAACAAACCTCCCCCACCCAAGGGATTTGACGCCCTCGTCGAATGAGACTCTTGGTACCGCCGGATGAGGTCTTCGTACTGCCATAGTGTAACATCCTTCTCCCAAGTTGCCTCTGACTCGGGTAGGTCCTTCCACTTGACCAAGTACTCCGTCCTCCTGTTCATCTTGTTGTAACCCAGCACTCGGTGATCAAGTATGTCTTCCACCTCCTTGTCAAGTTCCTTCCTCACGGTGAGAGTGGCGCGCTTCACCTTGTTGCGCTCCGGATGCACCTCGTCTCGATGGTAAGGCTTAAGGAAACTGACGTGGAATGTCGGGTGCACCTTCATCCTCTCTGGTAGTGCTAGCCGATAGGCTACTGGCCCGACTCTCTTGATCACTTCAAAGGGTCCATCATACCGCTGGAACAAGCCCTTATGCCAGCGCTTGCTCGTGATCTTCTTCCAGATCTGTGGGGTGAGCTTCAACATCACTAAGTCCCCCACCTGGAACTCCAGCGGCCTCCGGTTCTTGTCCGCATACTTCTTCATCCGCTTGGCGGCCTTGGCGAGGCTATCTCTCGCCTCTTCAAGCATCTCCTGCTTGTCGCGTGCGAATCGATATGCGGCTGGGCACGGCCCTTCCTTGCGCTGCAATGCCACCTCTTGCGGCGTTAGTGGTTGGTAGCCCATTGCCAACTCAAACGGGCTATGACCTGTTGCAGAGGAGCGGTTCAAGTTGTAGGACAACTGAGCCAGTCAAGCAAGTCTAGCCAATTCCGTTGACTTGCTGAGACATAATGTCTCAAGTACTCCTCCAGCAGCGCATTCACTTGCTCGGTTTGGCCGTCCGTCTGTGGATGGTTGGCCGTCGAGAACTTTAGTTCGGATCCTAGCAGTCCGAACAAGCATGTCCATAAGTTGCCTGTGAACCGAGCATCTCGGTCACTCACGATCTCCATTGGTACTCCAAAGAGCTTCACCACGGAGCGATAGAAAGCCTCAGCCGCTGCCTCGGCTGTGCAATTCTTGGTCACGGGGGTGAAGATCGCATACTTGGAGAATCTGTCCACGACCACCATCACCGCCGTATAACCCTTCACCTCTGGAAATCCGGACACAAAGTCCATGGAAACTGATACCCAAGGCTTCACTGGCACCGCCAAGGGTTGTAGGAGACCAGCCTCTGCTCGCCTCTCCACCTTGTCTTGCTGGCACACGAGACAAGTCTTGACGTATAACTCCACGTCGTCGGCCATCTTTGGCCACACATAGGACCTGGACAACAGGGCTAGCGTCCGCTCAGCCTGGATGTCCAGCCCAAGGACTGTCGTGACTCTCCTTCATCAGCTGGTAGCACAATCCCTCTCCGCTAGGGACAAGCAAACGGCCACCTTTGCCATAAAGCAGCCCATCTTCCAGCCAATACCGCCTCACCGTCCCGTCCTTGACTTGCTCCACTAGGAGTTGATAGGTCTTGTCCCCTAGTGTAGCGATCTTGACCTCCTGGAGGAAGTCGGAGGTTACTTGAGTCAAAGCCGCCACCTGGTCCGAAGCCTTCCGACTGAGGGCATCCGCCACTAGGTTGTGCCTCCCCGGTCGGTGTTCCCACTCGAAGTCATACTCCGCTAGGAACTCTTGCCACCGCGCTTGCCTTGGTGACAACTTCAGTTGTGACTTGAAGAAGGTATTGGCGACGTTGTCCGTCTTGACCACGAATGTGGTTCCCAGCAGGTACACTCGCCACACCCTCAAGCAATGCACCACAGCCAGCATCTCCTTCTCGTGTGCTGAGTAGCGCTGTTCAGCAGGCTTCAACTTCCAACTCTCGAACGCCACGGGATGTCCGTCTTGCATGAGAACTCCTCCTACAGCACGATCTGAGGCATCCGTATGCACCTCAAACGGCCTCTCAAAGTCCGGGAGCTTGAGTACAGGCTCCGTCACAATGGCGGTCTTCACCTTGGAGAACGCCGCTTCACAATCCTCGTCCCATGTCCACTTCTACTCCTTCCGCAGCAGATCAGTCAAGGGACTCACCTTCTTTGAGTACCCCTTGATAAACTTGCGGTAGTAGTTGGCCAGCCCCAAGAAACTCCGCAACTCGGACACTGATTTTGGTGGAGGCCAATCCTGGATCGCCTGCACCTTCTTGGGGTCCATCCGCACCTGCCCTTGGCCGATCACATGGCCAAGGAATCGGATCTCCTGCATGCCAAACTCACACTTCTCCCTCTTTACATATAGGGAGTGTTGCCTAAGCCGCTCAAAAACAGCCTGCAAGTGCTGCACATGTTGTGCCAAGTCCCTGCTATACACGACAATGTCATCTAAATAGACGACCACAAACTGATCCAACATGTCGTGAAACACATCATTCATCAAGTTGCAGAATGTGGCAGGAGCATTGGTTAAACCGAATGGCATGACCAGAAATTCAAAGGATCCATAACGAGTTACCATTGTGGTCTTGGACTCGTCTCCTTTGGCGATGCGGACTTGCCAATATCCTGAACGCAAGTCCAGCTTGGAGAAGACCCTCGCCTCACCTAGGCGATCAAACAGGTCTACAATCAAGGGCACCGGGTACTTGTTCTTTACCGTGACCTTGTTCAATCCACGGTAGTCGACACACAATCGGAGAGAGCCATCCTGCTTCTCCTGGAATAACACCGGGGCTCCATAAGGGGCTTTGGAGGGCTGGATCTTTCCCGCATCCAGCAACTCGGTCAGCTGACTCCGCAGCTCTACCAGCTCCTTCGGGGACATCCGGTACGGGGCTTTGGCTGGGGGAACGGTGCCTGGCAGTAGTTCTATCTTGTGATCTACCGCACGGCGCGGCGGTAGCCCTCTTGGCAACTCCTCCGGCATCACATCCTGGAATTGCTCGAGCACTTCCACAACCTCGTGTGGAATCTCACGGTCCGCCTCCGTCTCCTATACGTCCACTTCCCTAATAGCCGCAAGGTAAGTGGGATACCCCTTCTTCATTCCTCGTGGCAATTGCATTGCAGATACCTTCTCCGTGGCTACCTCCTCGGAGCGTGCAAGGCCTCGGTATCCTTGCACAAAACAGGGTCATTGTGGATCTCCAATGACAATGCCTCCCACATGAGGCATGATGGTGATTGCCTGCATCTGCAAAGAAGCTATTCCCAAGGATGAGGTCGTAATCATCCAAAGGAACCACCATCAGATCAATTGTACCCTCCCAAGCCTCTATCTTGATGGGCACATCCCTTGCCAACCCGCCCATCGGTTGGCTCTTGGAGTTCACCGCCTTCAATCGGCTGTGAGAGCGTTCCACTCGCAACTCCAAGGTTCGTATCATCCGATCCGATACGAATGTGTTGGTGGCGCTTGTATCCACCAAGGCTGACATCCGCCTGCCATTCAAGGTTACATCCACGAACAACAAACTGTGGCGTACCTTAGGGCGCTCGCTCCGCATAGCGCCGAGGGCCTGCAGTGGGGCAACACGCTGCACTTGGTCCTCATCGGAGTCATCCGACCGTAGGGCGGTAACCTTCCCCTCCCGCTTTGGGCACTCCTTTGCCCTATGGGGTCCGTTACATATGAAGCAGCCCGGGTGCGTCCGAGGATCCTTCCTTCCGTTGGCTCCCTCGATCACCTTCGCCTTCCCTTTGTCTGGTCGGGTCAGCTGCTTCTCCTTGCCCTTTCCTGACTTCCTTTTCAGGTAGGACTTGGACTTCTTGTCCTTGTCCATCGGCTGGGCCTTCTTGCTCCCCTCCTCGGCACGAGCAATCCGTAAGTCCTGCAGTGCGTCCGCCGCAGCTAGGGCAGAAGGAAGGTCTCTTACCCCTTGCCTCCTTAGCTCGAGTTGAGCCCAAGGTTGCAACCCCTTCAGGAATGTGTACAGCTTGTCCGTCTCTGACATATCCGTCACGTTCAGCATCAGTGCGCTAAACTCCTTCACGTAGTCCCGCACTGGTCCGCTGTGCCTCAGCTTGGCCATCGCATCCCGAGCAAGCCATGCTGTGTTGCTCGGCAGGAACTGCTCTTTCAGCTCCTTCTTCAGTGCCTCCCAGGTCTCCATCCAGGGTCTACCTGCACTGAGATCATCTTGGACTCGGGTCCTCCACCATAGCTTCGCATCCTTGGCGAGGTACATGGTGGTGATCGTCACCTTCTCGGCGTCGGGGATCTTCGCAGCAGCGAAGTAGTTCTCCATATCCCATATGAAGTTCTCTAGATCCTTGGAACTCCTTGTTCCTTCAAACGCCTTTGGTTCCGGGACCTTCATCTTCCCACGAGGCTCATTCGATGGCCCCGCCTGGGACACCAATTGCCGCTTGATCAGGACCACATCATCCTTCAGGGTCGCCACATCAAGCCTGATCGCCTTCAGCAGATCAGTCACGGTTCCTCCAAGATCGTCGCCTTCACCGACGTTGTCCTCCAAAGCAGCAACGCGGGGTTCCAGCGTAGCGGTCGGGTCTGCTCGTCCAGTGAGCTCTGCAATACGGCCTTCCAGCGCCGCCAATCGCTCCCCCAACACTTCCATCGCCCTGGTCCACACAGTTGCTGATTGTAGGGTACGCTGGGTCTTTGACAAAGGGGCTCCTCCACCCGAACGCAGCACCACTCACACGGGTACTCCGGCTGATCACGGGCAGAACCTTGCTCTGATACCAACTGTCACGGGGCCGATGCGGAACACAAATTTTTCGCACCCCGCTAGGCGTCGACACTCCACTTGCCGACCAGCCACACACCGTGCGTACCGTCGAGGCCGAACGATCACGAACCGAAGAAGCAACACCGAGGAATACAAGAACACAATTGGGAAAACGTAACTCGTATTCACATATATTACAAGTACACGAAAAACCCAACCCAGGACAGAACTCTTACACGCAGTCTCACGAGCCTATGCCTTGCAGCCTCGCGCTGCTTGCATGCCCGTCTTGTGCCTTCTCTTAAGAACACCGGACTGCAGGTCCGACTTGGCTTCCACTCCTTGGAATCTCGGATCCTCTCTGCCTCCTGACTGTCCTGGTCGTCCTTGCTGCTCTCTGGCTTCTCCTCGTGAGTTCTTGGTGTCTCCTTGCTGAATGAGACTGCCCCCTTTATATAGAGGAGCCTTGTGAGCCCAATATGGCAACTGACATCTTGGAATTCCTTGATTCACTCCCTCAGTTTCCATCCTATCCAATCCCTCCTGGATTGTTTCCATAGCTGGTTGGTTGCCGAATCTGTCCAATCCCTCCAGGATTGTTTCCATAACAGATTAGTTGCCATTCCCGGAGAAACTTTCCCGGATTGCTCACTCGGATTGACTTGGCGCCAGCTAAGCCTCGTCGACCCGATCCATCCTCCTCTAGGATGCACGTCCTTGATCTCCTTCCTAAGATCACGGTCGTCTGAACGGGATTGCTACATCCACCGGTGCTCGAGCATGGTTAAGGACTTAACCGATCTCCACAAGTAGTCAACTCCCTTGCCGCTCCCTTAGCGTATGCCGGGCTTGTTGAGTTATGTGCACTCCTAGAGTGCCTTTGCGCGGTTGTATCAGGTTCACCGAACCTCCTAGAGCATTGCACCGTGCCTTGCTCGTGGGCATCCTCACTGCCCACCCGCGCATTCGCCTACTTGTGCCTTGTGACGCTTCCTGGCCACAATCTGGTTCCTCAGCACACTGCCGAGCCTTGATCGGTTGTTCCCTTCACCAGTGCCTCCACGCATGCTTGTGTGGCCATCTCCACACTTGCCCGCTTATGGACTTGCAATTGATCCCAACACCTCGCACTTGACAGCCCGCGCATCCTCGCGTGCAGGCTATGCACTACCACTACCCCGAGGTACGGCTTGTGGTGCGCATTCTCCGGGGCTTGAGCTCAGGGGTCTAACACATAGCCTGTGGTTGGGCAAGGCGGTGCCAGTGGTAGAGCAAGGCACAGCCTGTGGTCAACCAAGGCATCGCCCATGGATGAGCAAGGCATCACCCATGGTAGAGCAAGGCACAGCTCGTGGTCTACCGAGGGCAGTCTCCATGGTTGAGCAAGGCATAGCCCATGGTAGAGCCAGGCACAGCCCGTGGTCAAGCAAGGCATCACCCATGGTAGAGACAGGCAAAGCCCATGGTCAAGAAAGGCATCGCCGTTGGTAGAGCAATGCACAACTCATGGTCGACTGAGGGCAGTCTCCGTGGTTGACTAATCCATCGCCCGTGGCAGTGCAAGGCACAGCCTGTGGTTGAGCAAGGCATTGCCAGTGATAGAGTGAGACACTGCATGACTACGACCAAGCGCATAGCCTATGGTCGACTGAGGGCTGTCTCTATGGTTGACCAAGTAATGGCTTGTGATAGAGCAAGGTACTACCCATGGTCAAGCATGGCGCAGACTATGGTCAACCAAGGCATCGCCTGTGGTAGAGTAAGGCACTGCCCGTGGTTGACCTAGCGGTATCACTGTGGTAGAGCAAGGCACTGCCAATGAGCAACCAAGTGCACAACGCATGGTCAATGAAGGCATCACCCGTCATCGACCAAGGGCTGTCACCTTGGTCGAGCGAGGCATCACCTGTGGTAGAGTAAGTCACTGCTGGTCAGTGATTGCACGCACAATACATGGTCGACCAAGGGCAATGTCCGTCATCGACCAACCCATCGCCCATGGTAGGATGATGCACTACCCATGGTCAACCAAAACATCACACATCGTAGAGTGAGGCATGGCCGATGGTCAACCGAGGCTTGTCTCTATGGCCGACCAAGCCATCACCTGTGGTGGAGCATGGCACAATCTGTGGACAAGCAAGGGATTGCCCATGGTACAGCGAGGTACTGCCCATGGTCAACCAAGGGCTGTCTCCGTGGTCAACCAAGCCATCGCCCATCATAGAGCTAGGCACAGCCCATGGTCGAGCAAGGCATTGCCCATGGTAGAGCAAGGCAACGCCCATGGTTGACCTAGGGCTATCTCCATGGTCAACCAAGCCATCACCTGTGGTAGAGCTAGGCACAGCCCGTGGCCAAGCAAGTCACTGCCAGTGGCACAACAAGGCACAGCCCATGGTTGACCAAGGCATTGCCCATGGTATAGTAAGGCACTGCCCATGGTCGACCAAGGGCTGTCGCCATGGTACAACAAGGCACTGCCCATGACCGATCAAGTGCACAACCCATGGTCGATCAAGACATTGCTCGTCATCCACCAATAGCTGTCTACTTGGTCGAGCAAGGCATTGCCCATGGTAGACCAAGGCACAGCCCGTGGTCGACCGAGACCTGTCTCCCTGGTCAACCAAGCCATCACCCATCATAGAGCAAGGCACTGCTTGTGGTCGTGCAAGGCAATGCTGATTGTAGAGCGAGGCACTGACCGTGGTCGACCAAGGGCTGTCTCTGCGGTCGACCAAGCCATTGCCCATGGCAGATCAAGGCACAGGCTGTGGTCGAGCAAGGGATCACCCATGGTAGAGCAAGGCAATGCCCATGGTAGAGTAAGGCGCAGCCCATGGTCGACCAGGGGATCTCTCCATGGTCGATGAATCCATCGCCCATGGTAGAGGGAGGCACAGCTCATGGTTGAGCAAGGTATCACCCATGGTCAAGTGAGGGCTGTCTCAATGCTCGACCAAGCCATCACTCGTGGTAGAGCAAGGCACAGCCCGTGGTTGAGCAAGGCATTGCCTGTGGTAGAGCAAGGTGCAGCCCATGGTAGAGTGAGGCGCAGCCTGTGGTAGAGTGAGGCATGGCCCATGGTCGACCGAGGGCTGTCTCTGTGGTCGACCCTGCCCTGTCTGCGACCGAGCACACAGCCTGTTGTCGACTGAGGGCAATCTCTATGGTTGACCAAGCCATTGCCCATGGTAGAGCTAGGCACAGCCCATGGTCAAGCAAGGCGTCGCCTGTGGTAGAGCGAGGCATAACCCGTGGTCAACCAATGGCAGTCTTCATGGCTGACAAAGCCATTGCCCATGGTTGAGCCAGGCACAGCCCTTGGTTGAGCAAGGCATCGCTCATGGCAGAGCGAGGCACAGCCAGTGGTTGACTGAGGACTATCACCCTGGTCGACCAAGCCAACACCTATGGTAGAGTGAGGCACCACCTGTGGTCAAGCAAGGCATCACCCATGGTGGAATGAGGCACAGCCTGTGGGTGACCGACAGCTGTCTCCCTGGTCGACCCTGCCAACGCCCGTGGTAGAGCATGGCACAGCCCGTGGTTGAGTATGGCATCACCCATGATGGAGCAAGGCACTACCCATCAGTGACTGAACACACAGCATGTGGTCAACCAAGCACTGTCTCCGTGGTCGACAAAGCCATCACCCGTGGTAGAGTATCACACAGCCCATGGCCAAGCAAGCCACTGCCCATCGTAGAGCAAGGCACAGCCCGTGGTCGACCAAGCCACTGCTACTGGTAGATCCAGGCACAACTGGTGGTTGAGCAAGGCATCATCCATGTAGAAAAAGGTGCAGCCCGGGGTGGACCGAGGGATGTCTCCATGGTCAATGAAGCCACCAATGGGGGTAGAGCGAGGCACAACCCACGGTCAATCGAGGGCTGTCTCCATGGTCGACCAAGCCATCACCTGTGGTAGAGCGAGGCATAGCCTGTCATCGAGCATGGCATCACACGTGCTAGAATGAGGCACTACCCATGGTCAACCAAGGACTGTCTCTGTGGTTGACCAGGCCATCGCTGGTGGTTGAGCGAGGCACTGCCCGTGGTGGAGCAAGGCATTGCCTGTGGTAGAGTGAAGCACTGCCCGTGGTCAACCGAGGATTGTCTCCATCGTCAACTGAGCATGGCATTGCACGTGTTAGAGCAAGGTGCTGCTCATGGTCAACCAGGTCATCACCAGTTGTAGAGTGAGGCAGAGCCCCTGGTAGAGCAAGGCATTATCCGTGGTAGAGCGAGGCATCACCCGTGGTAGAGCGAGGCACAACCTGTGGCCAACCGACGGCTGTCTCCATGCTTGACCAAGCCATCGCCCATGGTAGAATGAGGCGCAGCCCGTGGTCGACTGAGGGCTCTCTCCATGGTCAACGAAGCCATCACCTGTGGTAGAGTGAGGCGCAACCTGTGGTTGGCTGAGGGCTGTCTCCATGCTCGACCAAGCCATCAACTGTGGTAGAGTGAGCCACAGCCCATGGTTGAGCAAGGCATCACCCGTAGTAGAGTGATGCGCAGCCCGTGGTTGACCGAGGGCTCTCTCCATGGTCAATGGGGCCATCGCCCATGGTAGATGAGGCAAAGCCCATGGTCGAGCAAGACATCGCCCGTGGTAGAGCAAGCCACAGCCCATGGTCAGCCAAGGGCTGTCTCTGTGGTTGACCAAGCCATCGCCTGTAGTAGAGGAAGGCACAGCCTGTGGTCGAGCAGGGCATCCCCTGTGGTAGAGCGAGGCACAACCCATGGTTGATCGAGGGCTGTCTATGTGGCCGACCAAGCCATCACCTGTGGTAGAGCAAGGCATCGCCTGTGGTGGAGCGAGGTGCAGCCCATCATCGACCCAACCATTGCCTGTGGTAGAGCATGGCACAGCCCGTGGTGGAGCGAGTTCTGTCTTCATGGTCAACCCTGTCATCTCCCATGGTAGAGCATGGCCCAGCCCGTGGTCAAGCCAGGTAATGGCCATAGTAGAGCAAGGCATAGCCTGTGGTCAAGCAAGGCATCACCCATGGTAGAGCATGGCACAGCCTGTGGTCAACCGAGGACTGTCTCGGTGGTCAACCAAGCCATTGCTTGTGGTAGAGCAAGGCACAGCCTGTTGTCCATCAAGGCATCTCCCATGGTAGTGCAAGGCACTACCTGTCAGTGACCCACACACAACCCGTGGTTGATCAATGGCTGTCTCCATGGTCGACCAAACCATCACCAGTGGTAGAGCAAGGTAGTACCCGTGAGCGACTGAGTGCACGACCTGTGGTCAACCAAGGGCTGTCTCTGAGGTTGACCTAGCCATCGCCCATGGTAGAGCATGGCACAGCCCATGGAAGAGCAAGGCACAGCCCGTGGTAGAGCAAGGCATCGCCCATGGAAGAGCAACACATAGCCCATGGTTGAGGAAGGCATTGCTCGAGGTAGAGCCAGGCACGGCCCCTGGTCGAGCAAGGCGTCACCCTTGGTATAGTGTGGCACAGCCTGTGGACGACCAAGCCATGGCTCGCGGTAGAGCAAGGCACAACCCATGGTCGAGCAAGGCACAGACTGTGGTTGACCAAGGCATTGCCCGTGGTTGAGTATGGCACTGCCCGTGGTCGACCTACCTAGTGCTGTTGCCATGGTCGATCAGGGTGTCACCACATGATTGGCCAAGGGCTGTTTCAGTGGTAGAGCAAGGCACTCCCTGTGAGTGACCGAGTACACAACCCAGGGTTGCTCAAGGCATCACTCATCATTGACCTGGGGCTGTCACCTTGGTCGAGCAAGGCATCGCCCATGGTAGAGCAAGGCACTGCCTGTCAGCAATCATGCACACAGCCTGTGGTCGAACAATTGCTGTCTCCTTGGTCAACCAAGCCATCGCCAGTGGTAGAGCAAGGCAGTACCTGTGAGGGACCAAGCAGACAGCTCGTGGTCGACCAAGGGTTGTCTCTGAGGTCAACCAAGCCATCACCCATGGTAGAGCTTGGCACAGCCCATGGAAGAGTGAGGCACAGCCCGTGGTAGAGCAAGGCATCACCTGTGGTCTAGCAAGGTGCAGTGCTTGGTCCCCGGGCTGTGCATTGCTCTAGGACGGGTGATACCTTGCTTGACCAAGGGCTGTGGCTTGCTGTACCATTGGCGTTGCCATGCTCCACCATGGGCTGTGCCATGCTCTAACACGGGCAATGGCTTGGTTGACCAAGGGCTGTGCGTCACTCTACCATGGGCAATGCCTTGCTCGACCACCGGCTGTGCCTTGCTCTGCCACGGGCCACGGCTTGGTCAACCACAGGCTGTGCCTCACTCTACCAAGGGCAATGCCTCACTCGACCATGGGCAATGCCTTGCTCGACCATGGGCTGTGCCTCGCTCTACCACAGGCGATGGCTTGGTTGACCGAGGAGACAGCCCTTGACCGACCGTAGGCTATGTGCCTGCTTGCTCACTGGTAGTGCCCTGCTGTACCATGGGTGATGCCTTGCTTGACCATGGTGACAGCCCTTGGTTGATCATCGGGTGATGCCTTGATCGACGACGGTGCTAGAGCTTGGTCGACCAGGGGCAGTGCCTTGCTCTACGACAAGAAATGCCTTGATCGACCATGGGCTATGGACTCAGTCGATCATGGGCAGTGCCTTGCTCTATGACGGGTGATGCCTTGCTTGACCATGGTGACAGCCCTTGGTCAATCTTGGGGTGATGTGTTGATTGACCACGCGACAGTGCTTGGTCGACCATGGGTTGTGCCTGGCTCTACCACCAGCAATGCCTCGGTTGACCATGGGTTGCCCCTTGCTGTACCATTGGGGATGCCTCGCTCAACCACGGGTTGTGCCTTGCTCTACCACGGGCAATGCCTTGGTCCACCATGGGCTGTGCCTCGCTCCACCACAGGTGATGCCTTGCTCGACCACAATGACAGCACTTGGTCATTCACGGGCAATGCCTTGATTGACCACAGGCGGTTGACTTAGTCGATCACAGGCAATGCCTTGCTCTAATATGGGCGATGCCATGCTAAACCACGGTGATAGCCCATGGTCAATCTTGGGGTGATGCGTTGATCGACCATGGCAATAGCACATGGTCAACCATGGGCCACGCCTTGCTCTACCATGGGTGATACCTTGCTCGATTGTGGCCTGTGCCTTGCTCTACCACAGGCTGTGTCTTGCTCTAACACGAGCAATGGCTTGGTCAATCAAGGGCTGTGCATCACTCTACCATGGGCAATGCCTTGTTCAACCATGGCCTGTGCCTTGCTCTACCATGGGCGATGCCTTGCTTGACCATGGGCTTTGCCCTGCTCTACCATGGGCAATGGCTTGGTCAACCATGTGCTGTGCCACACTCTACCATGGGTGATGCTTTGCTCCCTCAGGGGCAGTGCCTTGCTCTACCACAGCCAATGGCCCGGTCGATGAAGGGCTGTGCATTGCTCTACCACAGGCGATGGTTTGTTCGACCTCAGAGGCAGCCCTTGGTTGACCACGGGTTGTGCACTCGGTCACCCATGGGCAACACCTTGATCTACTACAGGCAATGCCTTGCTCGACCATGGCAACAGCCCTTGGTTGAATGTGGGTGATGCCTTGCTCAACCACAGGTTGGGCAGTGGCTTGCTCTACCACAGGCAATGCCTTGGTCAACCATGGCGACAGCCCATGGTTGACCACGGGCAGTGCCTTGCTGTACCATGGGTGAAGCCTTTGTCGACCACGAGCTGTGCCTTGCTCTACCAAAGGGCCATGGCTTGGTTGACCATGGGCTGTGCCTCGCTCTACCAAAGGCGATGCCTTTGACAACAAGTAATGCCTGGCTCTACAACAGGCAATGCCATGCTTGACCATGGGTTGTGCTTTGCACTACCAGAGGCGAGGGCTTGGTCGACCATGGGATGTGCCTAGCCCTACCACGGGCAAAGGCTCGGTCGGCCACGGAGATAGCCCTTGGTCGACTACAGGCTATGTGCTTGCTCGCTCATGGGCAGTGCCTTGCTCTACCACAGGTGATGCCTTGCTTGACCACAGGCTGTACCCTGCTCCACCACGGGTAATGTCTTGGTTGACTGCAGGCTCTGCCTCACTCTACCACGGGCGAGGGCTTGGTCAACCATAGGATGTGCCTTGCCCTACCACGGGCGATCCCTTGCTTGACCACGGGGACAGCTGTCGGTCGACCACAGGCTGCGCCTTGCTCTACCACAGGCAATGCCTTGATCGACCAGGGGTTGTGCCTAGCTCTACCAGCAACAATGGCTTGGTCAACCACAAAGACAGCCCTCGGTCGACCACGTGCTGTGCCTCGCTCTACCTCAGGCAATGCAATGCTCGACCATGGGCTGTACCTCACACTGCCATGGGCGATGGCTCGGTCGACCACAGTGATAGCCCTTGATTGACCACTGGCTGCACCTTGCTCTAGCACAAGCAATGCCTTGCTTGACCATGGGCTGTGCCTGGCTCTACCACGGGTGATGCCTTGGTCAACCACAGAGACAGTGCTCAGTCGACCACGGGCTGTGCCTTGTTCTACTCTGGGCAATGGCATGGTCGACCATGGAGACAGCCCTTGGTTGACCATGGGCTGCGCCTCGCTCTACCACAGGCAATGCCTTGCTCAACCACAGAGACAGTCATCGGTCAACCACGGGCTGCACCTCGCTCTACCATGAGCTATGCCTTGCTCAACCACGGGCTGTGTCTTGTTGTACTTTGGGTAATGGCATGGTCGACCATGGAGACAGCCCTCAGTTGACCACGGGCTGTGCCTCGCTCTACTATGGGCAATGCCATGCTTGACCACAGGCTAGGCCATCCTGTACTCTGGGCTATGGCATGGCTGACCACGGAGACAGCCCTTGGTCAACCATGGGCAGTGCCTTGCTCTACCATGGGCGATGCCATGCTCAACCACGGGCTATGTCTGGCTCAACTCCGGGCGATAGCTTCATTGACCACGGAGACAGCCCTTGGTTGACCATGGGTTGTGCCTCACTCTACCATGGGCAATGGCAAGGTCAACTATGGAGACAGCCCTCGGTTGACCACTTGCTGCTTCTCGCTCTACCATGGGCGATAACATGCTCCACCACTGGCTGTGCCTGCCTCTACCAACAGAAATGGCTTGGTCGACCACGGAGACAGCTCACAATTGTCCATGGGTTGTGCTTCACTCTACCATGGGTGATGCCACACTCAACCATGGAGACAGCCATCATTCGACCACAGTCTGTGCCTCACTCTACCACAGGCGATGCCATGCTCGACCATGGGCTGTGCCTCACTCAATCACGAGCAATGCTTTGCTCAACCATGGAGACAGCCCCTGGTTGACCACGGGCTGTACCTCATTCTACCACAGGTGATGGCTCGACCACGGGCTGTGCAGTGCTCTACCACAGGTGATGGCTTGATCAGCCACGGAGACAGCCCTCAGTCAACCACGGGCTGTGCCTTGCTCGACGATGAGCTGTGCCTTGCTCGACCATGGGTGATGGCTTGGTTGACTGTGGAGACAGCCCTTGGTCGACCATGGGCTGTGCACTTGGTCACTGACCAGCAGTGCATCGCTCTACCACAGGCGATGCCTTGCTTGTCCACAGAGACAGCCCTCAGTCAACCACAGGCTGCACCTTGCTCTACCACAGCCAATCACATGGTCAACCACAGGCATTCCTTGCTCCACCACTGGCGACGCCTTGCTCCACCATGGGCTGTGCCTGGCTCTACTAGCAGCAATGGCCTGGTTGACCAAGGAGACAGCCCTCAGTAGACCACGTGCTGTGCCACAGGCTGTGCCTGGCAATACAACTGGTGATGGCTTGGTTGACCATGGTGACAGCCCTCAGTCTACCACCAGCTGCACCTCACTCCACCTCACTTTAAATGGGCAATGCCTTGGTTGACCACGGGTGATGCCTTGGTCAACCATGGAGATAGCCATCAGTTGACCAAGAGCTGTGCCTAGCGCAACCACAGGCAATGCCTTTCTCAACCACAGGCTGTGCCCTGCTCTACCATGAGCAATGGCTTGGTCGACCATGGAGACAGCCCTTGGTTGACCATGGGCTGTGCGCTCGGTCACTAACGGGCAGTGCTTACCTCTACCATGGGCGATGCCTTGGTTGACCATGGAGATTGCCATGGTTGACCATGAACTGTGCCTAGCACAACCACAGGCAATGCCTTGCTTGACCACGGGTGGTGCCCTGCTCTACCATGAGCGATGGCTTGGTCAACCACAGAGACACCCCTTGGTCAACCACAGGCAGTGCGCTCAGTCACTAACGGGCTATGCTTAGCTCTACCATGGGCAATGCCTTGCTCAAGCATGGGTTGTGCTCGCTCTACCACTGGTGTTGCAATGGCTTGCTTGACCACGGGTGATGCATTGCTCAACAATGGATGTGCCTTGCTTTAACATGGGGAATGGCTTGGTTGACAGCGGGCTATGCCTGGCTATACCACAGGCGATTCATTCTCAACCACGGGCTGGGCCTTGCTCTACCATGGATGACGGCTTGGGCGAGCACAAAGATAGCCCTCAGTCGGCCATGGGCTGTGCGCTCAGTCGCTCATGGGCAATGCCTTGCTTGACCCCATGCAATGCCTCACTTGACGATATGCTGTGCCTTGCTCTAGCAAGGGGAATGGCTTGGTCGACCTCGCAGACATCCCTCAGTTGATCACAGGCAATGCCTTGCTCTGCCATGGGTGATGGCTTGGTTGACCACAGAGATAGCCCTTGGTCGACCATGGGCTGTGCCTTCCTCTTCCATGGGCGATGGTTCAGTCAACCACGGGCTGGGCCTTGCTCTACTGTGTGCAATGGCTTGTTCAACCACAGGCTATGCCTCCCCCCTACCACAGGCGATGCCTTGCTCGACCACGGGCTGTGTGTACCTCTACCAAGGGCAATGGCATGTTCGACCACGGGCTGTGCCTTCGCTCTAGCATGGGCGATGCCTTGCTTGACCACGCTTGTGCCTTGCTCTACCCTGGCCCATGGCTTGGTTGACCACAGGCTATGCCTCGCTGTACCTCAGTCCACCACAGGCTGTATGCTTAGTCTCTCATGTGTAGTACCTGGTAGTACCTCTGACAATGCCTTACTCGACCACAGGCTGTGCCTTGCTCTACTAAGGGCGATGCCTTGCTCGACCATGTACTGTGTGTTGCTCTACCAAGGGCAATGCCATGTTTGACCAGAGGCTGTGCCTTGCCCAACCATGGGCGATGCGTTGCTCGACCACGGGCTGTGCCACACTATACCAAGGGTGATGGCTTGGTCGACCACAGAGACAGCCCACAGTCGGCCACAGGCAATGCCTTGCTCTGCCATGGCCAATGGGCTGGTCAACCATGGAGACAGCCCTTGGATGACCATGGGCTGCGCCTTGCTCTACCACAGCCAATCGCATGGTCAACCACAGGCTATGCGTCGTTCAAACCAGGAGCAATGCACTTGGTCACTCACAGACCGTGCCTTGCTCTACCATGTGTGATGCCTGGCCCTAACACGGGCAATGCCTTGCTCAGTCACAGGCTGTGACTTGCACTACCACAGGCAATGGCTTCATCGACCAAAGGTTGTGCCTCTCTGTATCACAGGCAATGGCTTGCCCGACCATGGCTTGAACCTTCCTCTACCACGGGAGTTGCCTTGCTGACCATGGGCTGTGCCTTACTATAC
Organism: Sonneratia alba; assembly: GCA_900174645.1. NCBI lineage: Eukaryota > Viridiplantae > Streptophyta > Magnoliopsida > Myrtales > Lythraceae > Sonneratia > Sonneratia alba. Next base: position 1,873,475 of record FWPY01000060.1, read on the forward strand.
CACAGACAATGGCTTGCTCAACCACGGGTGATGCCTTCTTGACCATGGGCTGTGCCTTGCTCTACCACGGGCATTGGCTTGGTCGAGCACGGAGACAGCTCTCAGTTGGCCATAGGCTGTGCACTTGGTCACTCACAGGCAGTGCCCTCGGTAGTTCACAGGCAGTGTCATGGGGCCGATGCGGGTCACAAAATTTTCCGTGCCCCACTAGGCGTCGACACACCATTTGTCGACCAGCCACACACACACTGCGTGTACCATCGAGGCCAAACGATCACAGAACCGAAGAAGCAACACCAAGGAACACAAGAACACAATTGGGAAAATGCAACTCGTATTCACATCTACTACAAGTACACGGAAAACCCAATCCCAGATCAGAACACTTACACGCAGTCTCACGAGCCTATGCCTCGTAGTCTCTTACTGCTTGCACTCCCTACTCGTCTTGTGTCTTCTCTCAAGAACACCGGACTGCTGCCCAACTCGACTTCTACTCCTTTGGAATCTCAGGCTCTTCGTGTTCCTCGACTGATCTGGTCGCTCCTGGTTCTCTCCTTGCCTCTGCTTGGAGTCGGGTGTCTCTCGCCTCTTGGTTGCTCCTTGGCTGCCCTACCGAATGAGGCTGACCCCCTTTATATAGAGGAGCCGAGCAAATCTGATATGGCAACTGATAGGTTTGAATTCCTTGATTCTCTCCATCAGATCTTGATCCGTTCAATCTCGGCTGTTGATCAGCAATCTCCAAGATTGTTTCCATAACAGATTGCCTTGCCATATCCCGGGAGAATCTTTCCCGGATTTGCTTGGATTGACTTGGCACCAGCTTAGCCTCGTCGTCCCGATCCATCCTCCTCTAGGGTCCACGTCCATGATCTTTTCCCCAAGATCACGGTCGTCTGAACAGGATTGCTGCGTCCACCGGTGCTCGAGCATGGTCAAGGACTTAACCGATCTCCATAAGTAGTCAACTCCCCTGCCACTAAGTGTTGAGCCTCCCTTAGCGTTTGCTGGGCCTGTTGAGTCATGCGCACTCCTAGAGTGCCTTTGCGCAGTTGTATCAGGTTCCCTGAACCTCCTAGAGCATTGCACCGTGCCTTGCTCGTGGGCATCCTCACTGCCCACCCACGCATTCACCTACTTGTGCCTTGTGGCACTTCGTGGCCACAATCTTGTCCCTCGGCACACTGCCGGGCTTTGATCAGTTGTTTCCTTCACTGGTGCCTCCGCGCACGCTTGTGTGACCATCCCCACACTTGCCCGCTTATGGACTTGCAATTCCTCCCAACACCTTGCACTTGACAGCCCATGCATCCTCGCATGCAGGCTATGCGCTACCACTACCCCGAGGTATGGCTTGTGGTGTGCATTCTCCGGGGCTTGAGCTCAAGGGTCTAACAGGCAGTACCTTGCTCTACCACAGGTGATGCCTTGCTCAACCATGGCCTATAACTTGCTCTTCTGTGGGTGATGGCTCAAACGACCACAGGCTGTATGCTCAGTGTCTCACCGGCAGTGACTAGCTCTACCTCGGGTGATCCCTTGCTCAACCATGGGCTGGGCCTTGCTCGACCAACTGCAGTGTCTTTCTATTCCAAGGGCAATGGCATGTTCCACCATGGGCTGTGCCTCGCTCTACCATGGGTGATGCCTTGCTTGACCACAAGCTATGCCTTGTTGTACCTTGATCAACCATGGGCTGTACGCTCGGTCTCTCATGGGCAGTGCCTGGTATTACCTTGGGCAATGCCTTGCTCTTCCAAAGGCAATGGCATGTTTGACCACAGGCTATGCCTTGCCCAACCACAGGTGATGCCTTGCTTGACCATGGGCTGTGCCACGCTATACCAACAGCGGTGGCTTGGTCGACCATGGCAATAGCCCCTGGTCAATCACAGGCAATGCTGAGATCGACCACGGGCTGTGCACTCGGTCACTCACAGGCAGTGCTGAGCTCAACCATGGGTGATGCCTTGCTCAACCACGACGACAACCCTTGGTTGATCATGGGTTGATGCATTGACTGACCATGGCGACAGCTCTTGGTCGACCATGGGCAGCACCTTGGCCGAAGAAGGGCAATGCATTAGTCAACCACAGGCTATGCGTCGTGCTACCATGGGCGATGCCTTGCTTGACCATGGGCTGTGCCTTGCCCAACCATGGGTGATGCCTTGCTCGACCACGGGCTGTGCCTTGCTCTACCACAGGCAGTGCCTTGCTCTACCATGGGTGATGGCTTGGTTGACCAGGGAGACAGCCCTCGGTTGACTACGGGCTGTGCACTTAGTAGCTCATGGTCTGTGCCTGGCTCTACCTCAGGTGATGCCTTGCTTGACCACAGGATGTGCCTTGCTCTACCACCAGCGATGCCTTGCTCGACCATGGGCTGTGCCCTGGTCTTCCATAGGCCATGGCTTTTTCAACCATAGCTATGCCATGCCCTACCATGGGCAATGCCTTGGTCGACCATGGGCTGTGCCTTGCTGTGCCACCAGCATTGGCTTGGTCGACCACGGAGACAGCCCTCAGTCCACCACGAGCTGTGCCCATAGTTGCTCACACCTAGTGCCTGGCTCTACCTCAGGTGATGCCCTGCTCCACCATGGGCTGTGCCTTGCTCTACCATGGGTGATGGCTTGCTTGACCAAGGGCTATGCCTCGCACTACCACGGGCAATGGCTTGTTCGACTATGGCCTGTGCCTCGCTCTACCATGGGCTATGCATTGCTCAACCACAGGTTGTGCCTTGCTCTACCAAGGGCGATGGCTTGGTTGACCATGGAGATAGGTAGCAGTCGACCATGGGCTCTGCCTTGCTCTCCCACAGGTGATGGCTTGGTCAACCATGGAGCCAGCCTCCGGTCAACCACAGGCTGTGTGCTCGGTCGCTCACAAGCAGTGTCTTGCTCTACCTCAGTTGATGCCTTGGTTGACCACAGCAACAGCCCTTGGTTGATCACAGTTGATGCGTAGATCAACCATGGACTGTCCACACAGTGGCTTATGGGCAATGCCCTGCTCGTCCACCGGCCGTGCCTTGCTCTACCATGGGTGATGGCTTGGACAACCACGGAGACAGTCCTCGGTCGACCCTGGGCTGTACCTTGCACTACCATGGGCGATGGCATGGTCGACCATGGAGATGCCTTTGGTCAACCATGGGCCATGCCTTGCCCTACCATGTGCTGTGCCTTGCTCAACCCTGGGCTGTGCCAGGCTCTACCATGGGCAATGCCCTGTTCGACCACAGGCAGTGCCTTGCTCGACCCTGGGCTGTGCCAGGCTCTACCATGGGCAATGGCCTGCTCGACCACAGGCAGTGCCTCACTCTACCACAGGCCATGGCTTCATCGACCACTGGTTGCACCTTGCTGTACCACAGGCAACGCCTTGCTTGACCACGGGTGATGCCTTGCTCGACCACGGGCGATGCCTTGCTCGACCACGCGTTATGCCTGGCTATACCATGGGAGATGCCCTGCTCCACCATGTGCTGTGCCTTGCCCTGCCACAGCCAGTGGATTGGTCGACAACGGAGGCAGCCCTCGGTCAACCATGGGCTATGTGCTCGGTCGCTCATGGGCGATGCCTTGCTCTACCATGAGCAATGCCTTGCTCCACTGTTGGCTGTGCCTTGCTCTACCATGGGCGGTGGCTTGTTCGACCACAGGCCATGCCTTGCTCAACCGTGGTTGGTGCCTCGCTCTACCCTGGGCAATGCCTTGTTTGACCATGGGCTGTTCCTCGCTCTACCCGGGGCCATGCCTTGCTCGACCAGGGGCTGTTCCTTGCTCTACCATGGGCGATGCCTTGGTTGACTGCAGAGACAGCCCTCGGTCGACCACAGGCTGTGTGCTCGGTCGCTCGCGGGCAGTGCCTTGCTGTACCATAAGCAATGCCTTGCTCCATGTCACGGGACCAATGCGGGGCACAAATTTTTCTGCGTCCTGCTGGCATTGACACTCCACTTGCTGACCAGCCACACACCACACGTACCGTCGAGGTCGTTTGATCATAGAACTGCAAAAGCAACACAAAGGAACACAAGAACACAATTGGGAAAAACGTAACTTGTATTCACATATATCACAAGTACACAAAAACCCAACCCATATTAGAACACTTACATGCAGTCACACGAGTATATACCTCATAGTCTCTCACTGCTTGCACTCCCTACCCGTCTCGTGCCTCCTCTCAAGAACATTGGACTGCTTGCTCTGACTTGACTTCCACTCTCTTGGAGTCTCTAGCTCTCTATGTCTCTCCTCTGAGAATTCTTGGTTGTCCCTGAGAATGAGACTGACCCCCTTTATATAGAGGAGCCTGGTAGACTAGATATGGCAACTGATATATCTGAATCCCTTGATTCTCTCCATCAGATCTCGATCTGTTCAATCTCGGCTGTCGATTTGCAATCTCCAAGATTGTTTCCATAACATATTGATTTGCCATATCCTAGGAGAATCCTTCCCTGATTGTCTGCTTGACTAGGTACGAATGACTTGGCGCTGACTCAGCATCGTCAATCCGATCCACTCTCCTCTAGGGCCCACGTCCATGTTCACCTCCCACGATCACAGCCGTCCAATCGGGATTGCAGCATCCAATGGTGCTCAAGCATGGTCAAGGACTTATCTGATCTCCACAAGTAGTCAACTCACCAGCCGCTAAGTGTTGAGCATTCCCTTAGCATTTGCCATGCCTATTGGGTAGTGCACACTCCTTGAGTGCCTTTGCTTGGTCACCTCTTGTTCACCGAGCATCCTTGAGCGTTGCATTGTGCCTTGCTCGTGGACATCATCACCACCCATACATGCATTTGCCTACTTGTGAATAGTGACACTCCATGGCCATAGTTTGACCCCCCAGCCACATTGCTAAGCCTTGATCGATCGTCCCCTTCACTGGTGCCTCCACGCACGCTTGTGTGACCATCTCCATACTTGCCCGCTCATGGACCTGCAATTTATCCCAACACCTTGCAAGTGTTAGCCCACGCATTGTCGCATGCTTGCTATGCGCTACCATTGCCCCAAGGCATGGCTTGTGGTACGCATTCTCCAGGGTTAGAGCTCATGGGTCTAACAAACCTCCCCCACCCGAGGGATTCAACACCCTCATCGAATGAGACACTTTGTACCGCTGAATGAGGTCTTTGTACTGCCAAAGTGTGACATCCTTCTCCCAAGTTGCCTCTGACTCGAGTTGATTCTTCCACTTGACCAAGTACTCCATCCTCCTATACATCTTGCTGTAGCCCAACACATGGTGATCAAGTATGCCTTCCACTTCTTTGTCGAGTTCCTTCCTCACGGTGAGAGGGGCGCGCTTCACCTTGTTGCGCTCTGGATGCTCCTCATCTTGGTAGTAAGGCTTGAGGAAACTGACATGGAATGTCGAGTGCAACTTCATCCTCTTTGGTAGTGCAAGCCGATAGGCTACTGCTCCGATCCTCCTGATCACTTCAAATGGCCCATCGTACCGATGGAACTAGCCCTTGTGCCAGCGCTTGCTCATGATCTTCTTCCATATCTGTGGGGTGAGCTTCAACATCACTAAGTCCCCCACCTGGAACTCCAGCGGTCTCCGGTTCTTGTCCACATACTTCTTCATTCACCTAGCAGCTTTAGCGAGGCTATCTCTCGCTTTTTCAATCATCTCCTGCTTGTCACACATGAATCGATATGCAGCTGGGCAAGGCCCTTCATTGTGCTGCAATGCCACTTCCTGCGGCATTAGCGGTTGGTAGCCCATTGCCAACTCAAATGGGCTATGACCTGTAGCAGAGGAGTGGTTCAAGTTGTAAGACAACTAAGCAGAGTCAAGCAAGTCTAACCAATTCTGTTGACTGGCTGAGACATAATGCCTCAAGTTCTCCTCCAGCAGTGCATTCACTCGTTCTGTCTAGCTTTCTGTCTATGGATGATTGGCCATCAAGAACTTCAGTTCAGATCCTAGCAGTCCGAACAAACACATCCAGAAGTTGCCTGTGAACGAGCATCTCGGTCACTCACTATCTCCGTTGGGACTCCAAAGAGCTTCACCACGGACCAATAGAATGCCTCAGCAGCAGCTTCAGCTGTGCAATTCTTGGTCATGGGGGTGAAAATCGCGTACTTGGAGAATCGGTCCACGACCACCATCACCGCCGTATAACCCTTCACTTTTGGAAATTTGGACACAAAGTCCATGGAAACTGATACCCAAGGCTTCTCTGGCACTGCCAAGGGTTGAGGAGACCGGCCTCTACTCACCTCTCCACCTTGTCTTGTTGGCACACAAGACAAGTCTTGACATATAACTCGACGTCATCGGCCATCTTTGGCCAAACATAGGACCTTGACAATAGAGCTAGCATCTGCTCACGGCCTGGATGTCCAGCCCAAGGGCTATCGTGACTCTCCTTCATTAGTTGGTAGTGCAATCCCCCTCCGCTAGGGACAAGCAAACAGCCACCTTTGCCATAAAGCAGCCCATCTTCCAGCCAATACCGCCTCATTGTCCCGTCTTTGACTTACTCCACTAGGAGTTGATAGGTCTTGTCCCCAAGTGTCGTGATCTTGACATCCTGGAGGAAGTCGGAGGTGACTTTATTCAAAGCCACCAGCTGGTACGAAGTCTTCCGACTGAGCGCATCCGCCACTAGGTTGTGCCTTCCTGGTTGGTGTTCCCACTCAAAGTCATACTCCACTAGGAACTCTTGCCACCACACTTGCCTTGGTGACAACTTTGGTTGTGACTTGAAGAAGGTATTGGCAACGTTGTCTATCTTGACCACAAATGTGGTCCCCAACAAGTACACTCGCCACACCCTCAAGCAATGTACAACAACCAGCATCTCTTTCTCATCTGCTGAATATTGCTGTTAGTGGGTTTCAGCTTCCAACTCTCGAATGCCATGGGATGTCCGTCTTGTACGAGAACTCCTCCAACAGCACGATCTGAGGCATCCGTATGTACCTCAAATGGCTTCTCAAAGTTCAGGAGCTTGAGCACGGGCTCCGACACAATAGCGGTCTTCAATTTGAAGAACGCCACGTCACAATCCTCGTCCCATGTCCATTTTTTATCTTTCCGCAGTAAATCAGTCAGGGGACTCACCCTCTTTGAGTACCCTTTGATAAACTTGCAGTAGTAGTTGGCTAGTCCGAAGAAACTCCGCAACTCAGACACCAACTTTGGTGGAGGCCAATCTTGGATCGCCTTGCACCTTCTTGGGGTCCATCTGCACCTGTCCTTGGCCAATCACATGGCCCAAAATTTGGATCTCCTGCATGCCAAACTCACACTTCTCCCTCTTGACGTATAGGGAGTGTTGCCTAAGCCATTCAAAAACACCCTGCAAGTGCTGCACATGTTGCGCCAAGTCCCTGCTATACACAACAATGTCGTCCAAATAGACTACCACAAAATGGTCTAACATGTCGTGAAACACATCATTCATCAAGTTGCAAAATGTTGCAGGGGCGTTGGTTAAACCAAAGGGCATCACCAGGAATTCAAATGATCCATAACGAGTTACCATCGTGGTCTTGGACTCGTCTCCTTCAGCGATGCAGACTTGCCAATACCCTAAACGCAAGTCAAGCTTGGAGAAGACCATCACCTCACCTAGGCGGTCAAATAGGTCTGCAATCAAGGGCATCAGGTACTTGTTCTTTACCGTGGCCTTGTTCAATCCATGGTAGTCAACACATAATCGGAGAGAGCCATCCTGCTTCTCCTGGAACAACATCAGGGCTCCACAGGGGGCTTCGGAGGGTTGGATCTTTCCAGCATCCAGCAACTCGGTCAACTGCTTCCACAGCTCTACTAGCTCCTTAGGGGGCATCCAGTACAGGGCTTTTGCTGGGGGAACTGTGCCTAGAAATAGCTCTATCTTGTGATCCATTGCTCAGTGTGGAGGTAGCCCTCTTGGCAACTCCTTAGGCATCATATCTTGGAATTGCTCGAGTACTTCCACTATCTCATGTGGAATCTTAGGGTTTGCCTCTTTCTCCTGCACTTCCACTTCCCTAATAGCCGCAAGGTAAGTGGGATACCCCTCCTTCATTCCACATGCTAACTGCATTGCAGACACCTTCTCTGTGACTACTTCCTCAGAGTGTGCAAGGCCTTTGTATCCTTGCATGAAACAGGGTCATCATGGATCTCCAATTACAATGCCTCCCACAGGAGGCATGATGGTGATTGATGCATTTGCAAAGAAGCTATTTCCAAGGATGAGATCATAATCATCCAAAGGAACCACCATCAGATTGACTGTACCCTCCCAAGCATCTATCTTGATGGGCACATCTCTTGCCAACCCGCCTATCAGTTGGCTCTTGGAGTTCACTACCTTCAATCGGTTGTGAGAGCATTCCACTCGCAACTCCAAGTGTCATACCATTCGATCAGATATGAATGTGTTGGTGGCACTAGTATCCACCAAGGCTAACATCTGCCTACCATTCAAGGTCACATCCATGAATAGTAAATTGTGGTGTACCTTTGGGTGCTCACTTCGCATAGCGCCAAGGCCTGCAGTGGGGCAACACGTTGCACGGGGTCATCATCGGAGTCATCCGATTGCAAGGCAGTAACTTTCCCTTCCCTCTTTGGGCACTCCTTTGCCTTGTGGGGTCCATTGCAGATGAAGCAGCCTGGGTGCGTATGAGGGTCCTTCTTCCCATTGGCGCCCTCGATCACTTTGGCCTTCCCTTTGTCCGGTCGAGTCAACTGCTTCTCCTTGCCCTTCTCTGACTTTCCCTTCATGTAGGACTTGGACTTCTTGTCCTTGTCCTTATGCTAGGCCTTCTTGCTCCCCTCCTTGGCACGAGCAATGCGTAAGTCCAGCAGTGCATCCACCGTAGCTAAGGCAGAAGGAAGGTCTTTCACCCCTTGCCTCCTTAGCTCAAGTTGAGCCCAAGGTTGCAATCCCTTCAGGAACGTGTGCAGCTTGTCCATCTCTAACATATTTGTCACATCTAGCATCAGTGCGCTAAACTCCTTCACATAGTCTTGCACTGGTCCACTATGCCTCAGCTTGGCCAATGCATCCCGAGCAAGCCATGTTGTGTTGCTTGGCAGGAACTGCTCTTTCAGCTCCTTCTTCAGTGCCTCCCCAGTCTCAATCCGGGGTCTACTGCACTGATATCATCTTGGACCTGCGCCCTCCACCATAGCTTCGCATCTTTGGTAAGATACATGGTGGTGATCATCACCTTCTCGGCGTCTGGGATCTTCGCAGCAGTGAAATAGTTCTCCATATCCCATATGAAGTTCTCTAGATCCTTGGAACTTCTAGTCCTTCAAATGCCTTCGGCTCTGGGACCTTCAACTTCCCACAAGGCTCAATCGTTGGCCCCGCCTGGTACACCAGTTACTGCTTGATCAAGACCACATCATCCTTCATGGTCGCTACATCAAGCTGATCTCTTTCAGCAGATCAGTTATGGTTCCTCCAAGATCATTGCCTTCACTGACATTATCCTCTAGAGCAGCAACACGTGGTTCCAGCGTGGCAGCCGGGTTTGCTCATTCATTGAGCTCTGCAATGCGGCCTTCTAGTGCTGCCAATCACTCCAGCAATGCTTCCATCACTTTGGTCCACACGGTTGCTGATTGTAAGGTACGTGTGGTCTTTGACAAAGGGTCTTCTCAACCCAAATGTAGCTTCTGATACCACTTTGTCACGGGCACCCTAGCCCTGATACCAACTCTCACAGGACCAATGCGGGGCACAAATTTTTCCACGTCCCGCTGGCGTCGACACTCCGCTTGCCAACCAGCCACACACCGCACGTACCATCGAGGTTGTCTGATCACAGAACCACAAAAGCAACACAGAGGAACACAAGAACATAATTGGAAAAAACGTAACTTGCATTCACATATATCACAAGTACACAAAAACCCAACCCAGATTAGAACGCTTACATGCAGTCACATGAGTATATGCCTCACAGTCTCTCATTGCTTGTACTCCCTACCCGTCTCGTGCCTCCTCTCAAGAACACTAGACTGCTTGCTCTAACTTGACTTCCACTCTCTTGGAGTCTCTGGCTCTGTGTGTCTCTCCTCTGAGAATTCTTGGTTGTCCCTGAGAATGAGACTGACCCCCTTGATATAGAGGAGCCTGGCAAACTAGATATGGCAACTGATCTATCTGAATCCCTTGATTCTCTCCATCATATCTTAATCTACTCAGTCTTGGCTGTTGATCTGCAATCTCCAAGATTGTTTCCATAACAGATTGATTTGCTATATCCCAGGAGAATCTTTCCCCGATTGTCTACTTGACCAGGTACTAATGACTTGGCACTGACTTAGCATCATCGATCCGATCCACTCTCCTCTAGGGCCCACATCCATGATCACAACCGTCCGATCGGGATTGCAGCATCCAACAGTGCTCAAGCATGGTCAAGGACTTATCCGATCTCCACAAGTAGTCAACTCACCAGACGCTAAGTGTTGACCATTCCCTTAGCGTCTGCCATGCCTATTGGGTAGTGCACACTCCTTGAGTGCCTTTGCTTGGTCACCTCTTGTTCACCGAGCATCCTTGAGCATTGCATTGTGCCTTGTTCGTGGACATCATCACCACCCATACGTGCATTTGCCTACTTGTGAACAGTGACACTCCATGGCCACAGTTTGACCCCTCAGCCACATTGTTGAGCCCTGATCGATCATCCCCTTCACTAGTGCCTCCACACATGCTTGCATGACCATCTTCATACTTGCCCGCTCATGGACCTATAATTTATCCCAACACCATGCAAGTGTTAGCCCGCGCATTGTCGCGTGCTTGCTATGTGCTACCACTGCCCCAAGGTATGGCTTGTGGTACGCATTCTCCAGGGTTAGAGCTCAAGGGTCTAACACTCCACCACTGGCATTGCCTTGCTCTACCATAGGCCATGGCTTGGTCAGCCACAGGCTGTGCTTCACTCTACCACGGGCGATACCTCGCTCGACCACATGCTGTGCCTTGCCCTACCATGAGCGATGGCTTGGTCAACCATGGAGACAGGCCTTGGTTGACCACGAACTGTGCACTTGGTCTCTCACGGGCAGTGCCTTGCTCTACCATAGGCGATGCCTTGCTCAACCACTGGCTGTGCCTTGCTCTACCACGGGCGATGCCTTGCTCTACCATGGGTGGTGCCTTCCTCAACCACGGTGACAGTGCTTGAACAATCAAGGGTAGATGCGTTGATCGACCATGGCAACAGCTCTTGGTTGGCCATGGGCATTTCCTCGGTCCACCATGGGCAATGCCTTGGTCAACCATGGGTTGTGCCTCATAGTACATTGGGTGATGCCTTGCTCAACCACAGGCAGTGCCTTGTTGCACCATGGGCGATCCCTTGCTCAGCCACAGGCTGTGCCTTGCTCTACCATGGGTGATGGCTTGGTTGACCATGGAGACAACCCTTGGTCGACTACGGGCTATTCACTCGGTAGCTAATGGGCATTGCCTGGCTCCTCCTTGGGTGACGCCTCGCTTGACAATGGGCTGTGCCTTGCTCTACCACAGGCGATGCCTTACTTGACCATGAGCTAAGCCTGGCTCTACCAAGGGCAATGGCATGTTTGGCCATGGGCTGTGGCTCGCCCTACCTTGGGTGATGCCTTGCGCAACCAATGGCTGTGCCTAGCTCCACCTTTGGCGATGGCTTGGTCGACCACGAAGACAGCCCTCGGTCAACCACGAGCTGTGTGCTCAGTCGCTCATGGGTAGTGCCTTGCTCCACCACCAGCAGTGCCTTGCTCTACCATGGGCCATGGCTTGGTTGGCCACAGGCTTTGCTTCACTCTACCATAGGCAATACCTCGCTCAACCATGTGCTATGCCTTGCCCTATCACGAGCGATGGCTTGGTCGACCATGGAGACAGGCCTCGGTTGACCCCAAACTATGCACTTGGCCGCTCATGGGCAGTGCCCTGCCCTACCACAGGTGATGCCTTGCTCGCCCATTGGCTGTGCCTCACTCTAGCATGGGTGGTGCCTGCAGTCAAACACAGAGACAGCCCTCGGTTGACCATGGGCTGTTTGCTCGGTCACACAATGGTAGTGCCTTGCTCCACCACAGGCGTTGCCTACCTTGACCACGGCAATAGCCCTTCATCGATTGTAGGCGATGCCTTGATCAACCATAGGCTGTGCACTTGGTGGCTAACGAGCAATGCCTTGCTCTACCACTGGCATTGCCTTCCTCGACCACCGCAAGAGCCCCTGAACAAACAAGGGTAGAAGTGTTGATCGACCACAGCAACAGCTGTTGGCTGGCCATGGGCATTGCCTTGGTCCACCACGGGCAATGCCTTGGTCGACCATGGGCTGTGCCTCAGACTACAATGGTTGATGCCTTGCTCAACCACAGGCTGTGCCTTGCCACACCACAGGCAATCCCTTGCTCAATCACGGGCTGTGCTTCTCTCTACCACAGGCGATGGCTTGGTTGACCATGGAGACAGCCCTTGGTTGACTACGGGTTGTGCGCTCTGTAGCTCATGGGCATTGCCTGGCTCTTCCTTGGGTGATGCCTTGCTTGACCACATGCTGTGCCTTGCTCTACCGCAGGCGATGCCTTACTTGACCACGGGTTGTGCCTGGCTCTACCAAGGGCAACGGCTAGTTTGACCACCGACTATGCCTTGCTCTACCATGGGCGATCGCTTGGTTGACCGCGGAGACAACCCTTGGTCGACTACGGGCTATTCACTCAGTAGCTAATGGGCATTGCCTGGCTCCTCCTTGGGTGATGCCTTGCTTGACCATGGGCTGTGCCTTGCTCTACCACAGGTGATGCCTTACTTGACCATGGGCTAAGCCTGGCTCTACCAAGGGCAATGGCATGTTTGACCACGGGCTGTGGCTCACCCTACCTTGGGCGATGCCTTGCGCAACCACTGGCTGTGCCTAGCTCCTCCTTGGGCGATGGCTTGGTCGACCACGAAGACAGCCCTCGGTTGACCACAGGCTGTGTGCTCAGTCGCTCATGGGCAGTGCCTTGCTCCACCACCAGCAGTGCCTTGCTCTACCATGGGCCATGGCTTGGTTGGCCACGGGCTTTGCTTCGCTCTACCATAGGCGATACCTCGCTCGACCACGTGCTGTGCCTTGCCCTATCATGACCGATGGCTTGGTCGACCATGGAGACAGGCCTCGGTTGACCCCAAACTATGCACTTGGTCGCTCATGGGCAATGCCTTGCCCTACCACAGGTGATGCCTTGCTCACCCACTGGCTGTGCCTCACTCTAGCATGGGCAGTGCCTGCAGTCAAACGAAGAGACAGCCCTCGGTTGACCATGGGCTGTTTGCTTGGTCACACAATGGCAGTGCCTTGCTCCACCATGGGCGTTGCCTACCTTGACCACGGCAATAGCCCTTCATCGATTGCAGGCGATGCCTTGATCAACCATAGGCTGTGCACTTGGTGGCTAACGAGCAGTGCCTTTCTCTACCACGGGCATTGCCTTCCTCGACCACCGCAAGAGCCTTGAACGAACAAGGGTAGACATGTTGATCGACCACGGCAACAGCTGTTGGCTGGCCATGGGCATTGCCTTGGTCCACCATGGGCAATGCCTTGGTCCACCATGGGCTGTGCCTCGGACTACAATGGTTGATGCCTTGCTCAACCACAAGCTGTGCCTTGCTGCACCACGGGCAATCCCTTGCTTGACCACGGGCTGTGCTTCACTCTACCACAGGCGATGGCTTGGTTGACCATGGAGACAGCCCTTGGTCGACTACGGGCTGTGCGCTCTGTAGCTCATGGGCATTGTCTGGCTCTTCCTTGGGTGATGCCTTGCTTGACCACGTGCTGTGCCTTGCTCTACCGAAGGCGATGCCTTACTTGACCACGGGTTGTGCCTGGCTCTACCAAGGGCAACAACTAGTTTGACCACTGACTGGCTTGCCCTACCTTGGGCAAAGCCTTGTGCCACCACAGGCAATGGCTTGGTCGACCACAGAAACAACCCTCAGTCGACCACAAGCTGTGCACTCGGTCTCTCATGGGCAGTACCTGTCTCTACCTAGGGCGATGCTTTGCACGACAATGGGATGTGCCTTGCTCTACCATGGGCGATGCTTTGCTTGACCACGGGCTGTGCCTTGCTCTACCAAGGGCAATGGCACGTTCGACCATGGGTTGTGCCTCACTTTACCACAGGTGATGCCTTACTTGACCATGGGCTTTGCCTTGCTCTAGCACGGGTGATGCCTTGCTTGACCACAGCCTGTGCCTTGTTCTACCATGAGCCTCGGCTTGGTCAACCACTGGTTGTATGTTTGGTTTCTCTTGGGCAGTCCCAGGTTGTAATTTGGGTGATGCCTTCCTTGACAACGGGCTCTGCCTTGCTCTACAAGGGCCATGGCATGTTTGACCTCGGGCTGTGCCTTGCCCAACCATGGGTGATGCCTTGCTCGTCCACAGGCATTGCCATGCTCTACCAAGGGTGATGGCTTGGCCGACCATAGAGACAGCCCTCAATAAGCCACAGAGATAGCCCTCGATCGACCACGGGCTGTGCCTTGCTCTACCATGGGTGATGGGTTGGCCAACCATGGAAACAACCCTCCATCAACCATGGGCTGTGCACTCAGTCGCTCATGGGCAGTGCCTTGCTCTACCACGGTTGATGCCATGGTTGACCATGGGCTGTGCACTTTGTCTCTAATGGGCAATGCCTTGCTCTACCATGGTCAATGCCTTGGTCAACCACGGGCTGTGCACTTTGTCACTCATGGGTAGTGCCTTGCACTACCACGGCCGATGCTTTGCTTGACCACAGGCTGTGCCTTGCTCTACCACAGGCGATGGCTTGATCCACCAAGGGTAATGGCTTGGTTGACCTTGGAAACAGTCCTCGATCAACTTCGGGCTTTGCACTCAGTCACAGAAGGGCAGTGCCTTGCTCCACCACTGGCGATGCCTTGCTCCACCATGGTGATATCCCTTGGTAGATCCTGGGTTGACTCGTTAATCGACCATGGTGATTAGCTCTTCGTCGACCACAGGCTGTGCCTCACACCACCACGAGCAATGCCTTGCACGACCACGGGCAGAGCCTTGCTCTACCATGGGCAATGGCTTGGTCGACCATGGAGACAGCCCTTGGTTGATCATGGGCTGTGAGCTCGGTAGCTCACAGGCAGTGCCTAGCTCTACCTCGGATGATGCCTTGCTTGACCATGGACAGTGCCTTGCTCAACCATGGGCTGTGCCAAGCTCTACCAAGGGCAAAGGCATGTTCGACCATGGGCTGTGCCTCGCTCAACCACCGGAGATTGCTTGGTAGACCACAGGGATAGCCCTCGGTTGACCACAGGCTGTGAGCTTGGTAGCTCACGGGTAGTGCCTGGCTCTACCTTGGGCAAAGCCTTGCTCGACCCCGAGCTGTGCCTTGCTCCACCATGGGCGATGCCTTGCTTGACCATGGGCTGTTCCTTGCTCTACCAAGGGCAATGGCAAGTTCAACCACAGGCTGTGCCTCACACTACCACGGGTGTTGCCTCACTCAACCACATGTTGTGCCTTGCTCTACCGTGGGCCATGGCTTGGTCAACCACAGGCTATGCCTTGCTGTACCTCAGTTGACCATGGGCTGTTCGCTCGGCCTCTCATGCAC
Source organism: Sonneratia alba (assembly GCA_900174645.1). Lineage (NCBI taxonomy): Eukaryota > Viridiplantae > Streptophyta > Magnoliopsida > Myrtales > Lythraceae > Sonneratia > Sonneratia alba. The sequence goes on from FWPY01000060.1 coordinate 1,889,114, forward strand.
AGAGCTAGGCAGTACATCAGGCAATACCTTGCTCAACCACAGGCTGTGCCTTGTGCTACCAAGGGCGGTGCCTTGCTCGACCATGGGCTGTACCTTGCTCATCCAAGGGCAATGGCATGTTTGACCATGGGCGATGGCTTGCTCAACAACGGGCTGTGCCATGCTATGCCAAGAGTGGTGGCTTGGTCGACCACAAAGACAGCCCTCAGTCCACCATGGGCAATGCCTTGGTTTGCCATGGGCGAAGGCTTGGTCAACCACAAAGATAGACATCGGGCAACCTCAGGCTGTGCCCTGCTCTACCATGGGCATTGGCTTGGTTGACCAAGGAGATAGCCCTAGGTCGCTCATGGGCAGTGCCTTGCTTCGCCATGGTCGACCATGGCAATAGCCCTAGGTCAATCATGGTTGATGCCTTGATCGACCACGGGCTGTGCACTCAGTCACTAATGGTTAGTTCCATGCTCTACCACGGGTGACACATTGATCGGCCCTGGCGACAGCATGGGGTCAACCATGGGCAGTGCCTTGCTCTACCTTGGGCGATACCCTGCATGACCACATGCTATGCCTTGCTCTACCATGGGCAATGCCCTGCTCGACCACATTCTGTGCCTGGCTCTACCACAAGCGTTGCCTTGCTCAACAATGGGCTGTGCCTCACTGTACCATGGCAATGGCTTCGTTGACCACAGGGTGTGCCATGCTCTACCTCAGGCGATGCCTTGCTCGACCACGGGCTATGTGTTGCTCAACCACGGGTGATGGCTTGGTTGGCCTCGGAGACAACCCTCGATCGAGCAGTAGCTTTGCACTCGGTCACTCATGGGCCATGCCTTGCTCTACCACGTGTGATGCCTTGCTCAACCACGGGCTGATCCTAGCTCTACCACAGGAGATGCCTTGCTCGATCACGAGCTGTGCCTTGCCCTACCATGGGCAATGGCTTGATCAGCCCAAGGTTGTGTGTTAGACCCTTGAGCTCTAGCCCCGGAAAATGCATACCACAAGCCATACCTCAGGGTAGTGGTAGCGCATAGCATGCACACGAGGGGCACAGGCAGTCAAGTGCTAGGTGTTGGGATCAATTGCAAGTCCATAAGCAGTCAAGTATGGCGATGGTCACACAAGCGTGCGTGGAGGCACCAGTGAAGGGAACGACCGATCAAGGCTCGGCAGTGTGCTGAGGGACCAGATTGTGGCCAGGAAGTGTCACAATGCACAAGTAGGCGAATGCGCGCAAGGGCAGTAAGGATGCCCACGAGCAAGGCACGATGCAATGCTCAAGGAGGTTCAGTGAACCTGATACAACTGCGCAAAGGCACTCTAGAAGTATGCACAACTCAACAGGCCCAGCAGACCCTAAGGGCAGCTCAACACTTAGCGGCTGGGGAGTTGACTACTTGTGGAGATCGGCTAAGTCCTCGACCATGCTTGAGCACCGTTGGAACGCAGCAATCCCGTTCAGACAACCATGATCCTAGGAGCTGATCATGGACGTGGACCCTAGAGGAGGATGGATCGGGTCGACGAGGCTAAGCTAGCGCCAAGTCAATCCAAGCAAACAATCCGGGAAAGTTTCTGGGAATATGGCAATCAATCTGTTATGGAAACAATCCTGGAGGGATTGGACAGATTGGAAAACTGATGGAGTGAATCAAGGGATTTGAATATATCAGTTGCCATATCGGGCTCACTAGGCTCCTCTATATAAAGGGGGTCAGTCTCATTCTGCAGAGACACACCAAGACACACGAACAGAGGCAGCAGAAGCCAGCAGAACAGCAAGAACGACCAGGGCAGTCAAGAGGCACAGATGGCCCGAGATTCCAAGCAGTTGAAGTCAAGTTGGACCTGCAGTCCGGTGTTCTTGAGAGAAGGCACGAGATGAGTAGGGAGTGCAAGCAGTGCGAGGCTGCAAGGCATAAGCTCGTGAGACTGCGTGTAAGAGTTCTGTCCTGGGTTGGGTTTTTCATGTACTTGTAATATATGTGAATACGAGTTACGTTTTCCCAATTGTGTTCTTGTGTTCCTTGGTGTTGCTTCTTTGGTTCTGTGATCATTTGGCCTCAACGGTACGTGCAGTGTGTGGCTGGTCGGCAAGTGGAGTGTTGACGCCTAGCAGGACGTGGAAACATTTGTGGTCCACATTGGTCCCATGACAGTTGGTATCAGAGCGATGTTTTGTCCGTGACAACCCAGAGTACCCGTGAAAGTGGTGCTGCGTTCGGGTTGAGAATATCCTTTGTCAAAGACCACGTGTACCCTACAATCAGCAACCATGTGGACCAGGGCGATGGAAGCGTTGCGGGAGCAATTGGCGGTGCTAGAAGGCCGTATTGCAGAGCTCAATGAACGAGCAGACCCAACCGCTACGCTGGAGCCACGTGTTGCTGCTTTGGAGGATAACGTCGGCGAAGGCAACGATCTTGGTGGAACCGTAACTGATCTGCTGAAGGCGATCAGACTTGATGTCACAACCCTGAAGGATGATGTGGTCCTTGATCAAGCAACAACTCGTGTCCCAGGCAGGGCCATCGAATGAGCCTCGTGGGAAGATGAAGGTCCCCGAGACAAAGGCATTTGAAGGAACAAGGAGTTCCAAGGATCTAGAGAACTTCATATGGGATATGGAGAACTACTTCGCTGCTGCGAAGATCCCCAACGCCGAGAGGGTGACGATCACCACCATGTATCTCGCTAAGGATGTGAAGCTATGGTGGAGGACCCGAGTCCAAGATGATCTCAGTGCAGGCAAACCCCGGATGGAGACTTGGGAGGCACTAAAGAAGGAGCTGAAAGAGCAGTTCCTGCCGAGCAACACGGCATGGCTTGCTTGGGATGCGATGGCCAAGCTGAGGCACGGCGGACCAATGCAGGACTACGTGAAGGAGTTTAGCGCACTAATACTGGACGTGACGGATAATGTCAGAGACAGACAAGCTGTACACGTTCCTGAAGGGATTGCAACCTTGGGCTCAACTCAAGCTAAGGAGGCAAGGGGTAAGAGACCTTCCTTCTACCTTAGCTGCGGCGGATGCACTGCTGGACTTACGGATTGCTCGTGCCAAGGAAGGAAGCAAGAAGGCCCAGCATATGGACAAGGACAAGAAGTCCAAGTCCCACCTGAAAGGAAAGTCAGGGAAGGGCAAGGAGAAGCAGCTGACCCAACCAGACAAGGGAAAGGCGAAGGTGATCGAGGGAGCCAACGGGAAGAAGGATCCTCGTACGCACCCAGGCTACTTCATATGTAACGGACCCCAAAGGGCAAAGGAGTGCCCAAAGAGGGAAGGGAAGGTTACTGCCCTACGGTCGGACAACTCCAACAAGGACCCTGTGCAGCGTGTTGCCCCACTGCAGGCCCTCGACGCTATGCGAAGTGAGCGCCCAAAGGTACGCCACAGTTTGCTATTTGTGGATGTGACCTTGAATGGTAGGCGGATGTCAACCTTGATGGATACTGGCGCCACCAAGACATTCGTATCAGATCGGATGGTACGACCCTTGGAGTTGTGAGTGGAACGCTCTCACAACCGATTGAAGGCGGTGAACTCCAAGAGCCAACCAATGGGCGGGTTGGCAAGGAATGTGCCCATCAAGATAGAGGCTTGGGAGAGTACAGTCAATCTGATGGTGGTTCCTTTGGATGATTATGACCTTATCCTTGGGAATAGCTTCTTTGTAGATGCATCAATCACCATCATGCCTCATGTGGGAGGCATTGTCATGGGAGATCCACGACGACCCTGTTTCGTGCAAGGATACTGAGGCCTTGCACACTCCGAGGAGGTAGCCACGGAGAAGGTATCTACAATGCAATTGGCATGAGGAATGAAGAAGGGGTATCCCACTTACCTTGCAGCTATTAGGGAAGTGGAAGTGCAGGAGACGGAGGCGGACCATAAGATTCCACACGAGGTTGTGGAAGTGCTTGAGCAATTCCGGGATGTGATGCCGGAGGAGTTGCCAAGAGGACTACCACCGCGCCGAGCAGTAGATCACAAGATAGAACTACTGCCAGGCACCATTCCCCCAGCCAAAGCCCCGTACCGGATGTCCCCCAAGGAGCTAGGAGAGCTAAGGAATCAATTGACTGAGTTGCTGGATGCTGGAAAGATCCAGCCCTCCAAAGCCCCTTACGGAGCCCCAATTTTATTCTAGGAGAAGCAGGATGGCTCTCCCCAGTTGTCTGTTGACTACCGTGGATTGAACAAGGTCACGGTAAAGAACAAGTACCCGGTGCCCTTGATTGCAGACCTGTTTGACCGCCTAGGTGAGGCGAGGGTCTTCTCCAAGCTTGACTTGCGTTCAGGATATTGGCAAGTCCGCATTGCCAAAGGAGACGAGTCCAAGACCACGATGGTAACTCGTTATGGATCCTTTGAATTCCTAGTCATGCCATTCGGTTTAACCAATGCTCCTGCCACATTCTGTAACTTGATGAATGATGTATTCCACGACATGCTAGATCAATTTGTGGTCGTCTATTTGGACGATATTTCGTGTATAGCAGGGACTTGGCACAACATGTGCAGCACTTGCAGGCTGTTTTTGAAAAGCTTAGGCAACACTCCCTATATGTCAAGAGGGAGAAGTGTGAGTTTGGCATGCAGGAGATCCGATTTCTAGGCCATGTGATTGGCCAAGGACAGGTGTGGATGGACCCTAGGAAGGTGCAGGCGATCCAGGATTGGCCTCCACCAAAATCGGTGTCCGAGTTCCTGGTCGGTGTTCCCACTTGGAGTATGACTTCAAGTGGGAACACCGACCAGGAAGGCACAACCTAGTGGTGGATGCGCTCAGTCGGAAGGCTTCGGACCAGTTGGCAGCTTTGACTCAAGTTACCTCCGACTTCCTCCAGGATGTCAAGATCGCTACACTAGGGGACAAGACCTATCAACTCCTAGTGAAGCAAGTCAAAGACGGGACAGTGAGGCGGTATTGGCTGGAAGATGGACTGCTTTATGGCAAAGGTGGCCGTTTGCTTGTCCTTAGCGGAGGGGGATTATGCTACCAGCTGATGAAGGAGAGTCACGATAGTCCTTGGGTTGGACATCCCGGCCGTGAGTGGATGCTAGCCGTATTGTCAAGGTCCTATGTGTGGCCAAAGATGGCCGATGACGTTGAGTTATATGTCAAGACTTGTCTCATGAGCCAACAAGACAAGGTGGAGAGGTGAGCAAGGGCCGGTCTCCTACAACCCTTGGCAATGCCAGAGAAGCCTTGGGTATCAGTTTCCATGGACTTTGTGTCCAGATTTCTAGAAGTAACGGGTTATATGGTAGTGATGGTGGTCGTAGATAAGTTCTCCAAGTACACAATCTTCACCCCCATGACCAAGAAGTGCACAACCAAGGCAGTGGCTGAGGCTTTCTATCGCTCCGTGGTGAAGCTCTTTGGAGTGCCGACGGAGATAGTGAGTGACCGAGATGCTCGGTTCACAGGCAACTTCTGGACATGCTTGTTCGGACTGCTAGGATCCGAACTGAAGTTCTCGACGGCCAACCATCCACAAACAGACGGCCAGACTGAGCGAGTAAATGCGCTGCTGGAGGAGTACTTGAGGCATTATGTCTCAGCCAGTCAACAGAATTGGTTGGACTTACTTGACTTGGCTCAGTTGTCTTACAACTTGAACCGCTCCTCTGCAACAGGTCATAGCCCGTTTGAGTTGGCAATGGGCTACCAACCACTAACGCCGTAGGAGGTGGCATTGCAGCGCAAGGAAGGGCCTTGCCCTGCCACATATCGATTCGTGTGTGACAAGCAAGAGATGATTGAAGAGGCAAGAGATAGCCTCGCCAAAGCTACTAAGCAGATGATGAAGTATGCGGACAAGAACCGGAGGCCGCTGGAGTTCCAGGTGGGGGACTTAGTGATGTTGAAGCTCACCCCACAGATCTGGAAGAAGATCACAAGCAAGCGCTGGCACAAGGGCTTGTTCCAACGGTACGACGGACCTTTTGAAGTGATCAAGAGAGTCAGGCCAGTAGCCTATGGCTAGCACTACCAGAAAGGACGAAGGTGCACCCGACATTCCACGTCAGTTTCCTTAAGCCTTACCATTGGGATGAGGAGCATCCGGAGCGCAACCAGGTGAAGCACACCCCTCTCACTGTAAGGAAGGAACTCGACAAGGAGGTGGAAGGCATACTTGATCATCGAGTGCTGGGTTACAGCAAGATGAACAGGAGGACAGAGTACTTGGTCAAGTGGAAGGACCTACCTGAGTCAGAGGCGACTTGGGGGAAGGATGTCACACTATGGCAGTACGAAGACCTCATCCAGCGGTACCGAGAGTCTCATTTGACGAGGGCGTCGAATCCCTTGGGTGGGGGAGGTTTGTTAGGCCCTTGAGCTCTAGCCCCAGAAAATGCATACCACAAGCCATACCTTGGGGTAGTGGTAGCGCATAGCATGCATGCGAGGAGGCGTGGGCAGTCAAGTGCGAGGTGTTGGGATCAATTGCAAGTCCATAAGCGGTCAAGTATGGCGATGGTCACACAAGCGTGCGTGGAGACACCAGTGAAGGGAACGACCGATCAAGGCTCGGCAGTGTGCTGAGGGACCAGATTGAGGCTAGGAAGTGTCACAATGCACAAGTAGGCAAATGCGCGCAAGGGCAGTAAGGATGCCCACGACCAAGGCACAATGCAACACTCAAGGAGGTTCGGTGAACCTGATACAACTGTGCAAAGGCACTCTAGAAGTGTGCACAACTCAACAGGCCCAGCAGACGCTAAGGGCGGCTCAACACTTAGCGGCTGAGGAGTTGACTACTTGTGGAGATCGGCTAAGTCCTCGACCATGCTCGAGCACCGTTGGATGCAGCAATCCTGTTCAGACGACCGTGATCCTAGGAGCTGATCATGGACGTGGACCCTAGAGGAGGATGGATCGGGTTGACAAGGCTAAGCTAGCGCCAAGTCAATCCAAGCAAACAATCCGGGAAAGTTTCTGGGAATATGGCAATCAATCTGTTATGGAAACAATCCTGGAGGGATTGGACAGATTGGAAAACTGAAGGAGTGAATCAAGGGATTCAAAATATATCAGTTGCCATATCGGGCTCGCTAGGCTCCTCTATATAAAGGGGGTCAGTCTCATTCTGTAGAGACACACCAAGACACACGAACAGAGGCAGCAGAAGCCAGCAGAACAGCAAGAACAACCAGGGCAGTCAAGAGGCACAGAGGGCCCGAGATTCCAAGGAGTGGAAGTCAAGTCGGACCTGCAGTCCGATGTTCTTGAGAGAAGGCACGAGACGAGTAGGGAGTGCAAGCAGTGCGAGGCTGCAAGGCATAGGCTCATGAGACTGTGTGTAAGAGTTCTGTCCTGGGTTGGGTTTTTCGTGTACTTGTAATATATGTGAATACAAGTTACATTTTCCCAATTGTGTTCTTGTGTTCCTTGGTGTTGCTTCTTCGGTTCTGTGATCGTTTGGCCTCAACGGTACGCGTGGTGTGTGTTTGGTTGGCAAGCGGAGTGTTGATGCCTAGTGGGACGTGGAAAATTTTGTGGTCCGCATTGGCCCCGTGACATTGTGCCTCACTGTATGATGGGCGATGGCTTGCTCGACCACGGCTTGTGCCTTGCTCTACCATGGGCTGTGCCTCACTCTACCATGGGTGTTGCCTGCTTGACCACGGGCCGTGGCTTGCTCTACCATGGGGGTTGCCTTGGTGGACCATGAAGACAGCCCTCGGCCAGCCATGGGTTGTGCACTCGGTCGGTCACAGGCAGTGCCTTGCTCTACCACTGGCAATGGCTTACTTGACCACGGGCTGTGCCTTGCTCTTCTGCCGGTGATGGATCAGACAACCTGGGGCTGTATGCTTGGTCTCCCACAGGCAGTGTCTAGCTCTACGTAGGGCAATGCCTTGCTCAACCTCCCACTGTGCCTTTCTATAGCAAGGGCAATAGCATGTTTGACCATGGGCTGTGCCTTGCTCTACCACAGGCAATGCCTTGCTCGATGATGGCAACAGCGCTGGTTCGATCATTGGGCAAATCTTGCTTGATCATGCTCCATGCCTGGCTCTATCATGAGCGTTGCCTTGCTCGACCATGGGCTATGCATCACTCAGCCATGGGCGATGGCTTCGTTGACCTCAGAGACAACCTTCGGTCGACCAGATCTGTGCACTTGGTCGGCCGCAAGTTGTCCACTCTGTCACTCACAGGCAGTGCCTCGCTCTACCAGGGGCAATGCCTTGCTCAACAACAGGCTGTGCCTTGCTCTATCATGAGCGATGTCTTGCTTGACCACCCACTATGCCTTTCTACACCAAGGGCAATACCATGTTCAACCATGGGCAGTGCCTTGCCCAACCACGGGTGATGCCTTGCTCGACCATGGGCTGTGCCTTGCTCTACAAAGGGCGATGGCTTGGTCGACCACGGAGACAGTCCTCTGTTCAACCGCAGGCAATGCTTTGCTCTGCCACAGGCAATGGCTAGGTCAACCACGGAGACAACCCTCGGTCGAACATGGGCTGTGGCTTGCTCTACCGCGGGCAATGGCTTGGTCGACCATGGAGACAGACCTCAGTCAACCATGGGCTGTGCGCTCAGTCACTCATGGGCTGTGCCTTGCTCTAAAATGGTCGTCCACAGCAACAGCCCTTGGTAGATCAAGATCGATGCCTTGATCAACCATGGGCAGTGTACATGACTGATCACAGGCAGTCCCTTGCTTGACCATGGGTGATGCCTTGGTCGACCACAGGCAGTGCCTTGCTCTACCACAGGCTGTGCCTTGTTCTACCATGGGTGATGGCTTGGTCGTCCATGGAGACAGCCCTTGGTTGACCACAGGCTATGCACTCAGTAGCTCATGGGCAGTGCCTGGCTCTACCTCGGGCGATGCCTTGCTCGACCATGGGCTGTGCCTTGCCCAACCAAGGGCAATGTCTTGCTCATCCACGGGCTGTGCCTTGCTTAACCAAGGCCTATGGCTTGGTTGGCCATGGAGACAGCCCTCGGTTGACCACGGGCATTGCCTTGCTCGACCATGGGCTGTGCCTTGCTCTACCAAGCCCAATGGCTTGGTCGACCATGGAGACAGCCCTTGGTTCAACAACAGGCAATGCCTTGCTCTACCACGAGCGATGGCTAGGTTGACCACAGAGACAATCTTCAGTTGACCATGGGCTGTGGCTTGCTCTACCATGTGCAATGGCTTGGTCAGCCATGGAGACAGCCTTCAGTCAACCATGGGCTGTGTGCTCAGTTGCTCATGGGCAGTGCCTTGCTCTAAAATGGTCAACCACAGCAACAGCCCTTGGTAGATTTTGGTTGATGCCTTGATCGACCACAGGCTGTGCACACGATCACTGACAGGCAGTCCCTTGCTCTACCATGGGTGATGCCTTGGTCGGCCACAGGCAGTGCCTTGCTCTACCACGGGTGTTGGCTTGGTCAACCACGGAGACAGCCCTTGGTTGACAACGGTCTTTGCACTTGGTAGCTGAAGGGCAGTGCTTGGCTCTACCTTGGGGTGGTGCCTTGCTCTACCATGGGTGATGCCTTGCTCGTCCACGGGCTATGCCAGGCTCTACCAAGGGCAAAGGAATGTTCAACCATGGGTTGTGCATCGCTCTACAATGGGTGATGGCTTGGTCGACCACAGAGACAGCCAGCGGTCGACAATGGGCTGTGCGCTCAGTAGCTCATGGGCAGTGCCTGGCTCAACCATGGGCAATGCCTTCCTTGACCCCAAGCTGTGCCTTACTCTATGATGGTCCAATGCCTTACCCTACCAAGGGCAATGGCATGTTCGACCATGGGCTGTGCCTCACTCTACCACGGGCAATGCCTCACTCAACCACATGCTGTGCCTTGCTCTAGCATGGGTGATACCCTGCTTGTCCCCTGGCAGTGCCTTGTTCTACCCCAGGCCATGGTTTAGTCAACCACCGGCTATGCCTCACTGTACCTCGGTTGACCACGGACTGTGCCTTGCTCTTCCGCAGGTGATAGCACAAACAACCATGGTCTATACGCTCAGTCTCTCATGGGCTGTGCCTGGCACTACCTAGGGAGATGCCTTGCTCAACCACAGGCAGGGCCTTGCTCTACCATGAGGGATGCCTTGTTTGACCACCCACTGTGCCTTTCTATACCAAGGGTAATATCATGTTTGACCACAGGCAGCACCTTGCCCAACCAGGGGTGATGCCTTGCTTGACTACAGGCTGTGCCTTGCTCTACCAAGGCCGATGGCTTGGTTGGCCATGGAGACAGCCCTCGGCCAACCATGGGCAATGTCTTGCTCGACCTGGGCTGTGCCATGCCCAACCACGGGTGATGCCTTGCTCAACCATGGGCTATGCCTTCATCTACCAAGACCAATGGCTTGGTCGACCACGGAGACAGCCCTCAGTTCAACCATGGGCAATGCCTTGCTCTGCCATGGGTGTTGGCTAGGTTGACCACAGAGACAGCCCTTGGTCGACCACGGGCTGTGGCTTGCTCTACCGATGGTGATGGCTTGGTCGACCATGGAGACAGCCCTCGGTCGACCACGTGCTGTGTGCTCGGTCGCTCACAAGCAGTGCCTTGCTCTACCATGGCCGACCACAGCAACAGCCCTAGGTAGATCACGGTCAATGCCTTGATCAATCCAGGCGATGCACATGATTGCTGACAGGCAGTCCCTTGCTCTACCATGGGTGATGCCTGGGTCGACCACAGGCTGTGCCTTGCTCTGCCATAGGCTGTACCTCTCTCTACCACAGGCGATGGCTTGGTTGACCACGGAGATAGCCCTAGTTTTACCTCGGGCATGCTTTTTGGTAGCTCACAGGATGTGCCTGGCTCTACCTCAGGCGATCCTTGCTTGACCACGGGCTGTGGCTTGCTTGTCCATGTGCTGTGCCAGGCTCTACCAAGGGCAAAGCATGTTCGACCATGGGCTGTGCATCACTCAACAATGGGTGATGGCTTGGTCAACCACGGAGACAGCCCTTGGTCAACAACGGGCTGTGCTCTCAGTAGCTCATGGGTAGTGCCTAGCTTAACCTCGTGCAATACCTTCCTCAACCCCGAGCTGTGGCTTACTCTACGACGGGCCATGCCTTGCCCTACCAAGGGCAATGGCATGTTCGACCATGGGCTGTGCCTCACTCTACCATGAGCGATGCCTTGCTCGACAACATGCTGTGCCTTTCTCTAGCACAGGTGATGCCTTGCTTGTCCATGGCCAGTCCCTTGCTCTACCCCAGGCCATGGCTTGGTCGACCACCAGCTATGCCTCGCTGTACCTTGGTCGACGACAGGCTGTACACTCAGTCTCTGAAGCGCAATGCCTTACAGTACCTCGAGCAATGCCTTGCTCAACCATGGGCTGAGCCTTGCTCTTCCATGGACAATGGCATGTTTGACTACAGGTTATGCCTTGCCCAACAACAGGTGATGCCTTGCTCAAGCACGGGCTGTGCCATGCTATACCAAGAGCGGTGGTTTGGTCAACCACAGAGACAGCCCTCAGTCAACCACGGGCAATGCCTTGGTCTGCCACAGGCAATGGCTTGGTCCACCACAGAGACAGAACCTAGATGAGCATGGGCTGTGCCTTCCTCTACCAAGGGCGTTGGCTTGGTCGACCACAGAGACAACCCTCAATTGACCATGGGCAATGGCTTGGTCCACCATGGAGATAGCCCCCTGTTGATCATGGGCTGTGCGATTGGTCACTTACTGGCAGTGCCTTGCTCCACCATGGTCGATGCCTTGGTCGACCATGGGAACAGCCCTTGGTCAATCATGGTCGATGCCTTGATCGATCACGGGCTGTGCACTCGGCACTCACAGGCTATGCCATACTCTACCACAGGTGATGCCTTGATCGACCATGGGCTGTGCACTCGGTGCTCATGGGCTATGCCATACTCTACCACGGGTGATGCCTTGATCAGCCACGGCGACAGCGCTTGGTCTACCATGGGCAGTGCCTTGCTTTACCATGGGCAATGCCCCACTCGACCACGCACTATGGCTGGCTCTACCACAGTTGTTGCATTGCACGACATTGGGCTGTGCCTCACTGTACCATGTATCAGAGGTGCAGCATTTTGGATATGAATAAATAGAGAATTCAGACTGTGGAGTTAGAAAAGAAAAGTATCAATTCATTTAGCTTGTGGAATCACCTTGATGGAGTATTTATACAGGTGTTTGTCTATCAACAGAATGCTAACTGACAGACTAAACAGACTGCTAACCAACTGACTAAACTAACTAACAAACACAAAATTCTATTTGTATTCCTCCAATACTCCTCAAGATGGGAGGTAGAGGTTTGAGGTTCCCATCTTGCTAAGTGTTGAGATATATGATCCCACATCGATTAAATGAAGAAAACGTTGTGGGCTTATAAGAAGATTGGGTACCACCATCTATCAGCTTGAGCTTTTAAGTGGAAACGGGCCCAATCCCTTATGGGCTCACAACGAATTTAACATGGTATCAGAGCTGGATTGAAGAATTTCACCCACCATCCTGCCGGACTGCTGTACTTTGGGGTTTGCTACTCTCTACTGTCACTGCTCTTTCTGTGATTGTTGTTGTCGCTGCCCTCTGCTGTGATTTTGCTGTCGCTGCAATTTTTTTGCTATCGTTGCGAGTTTTTTGCTGTCACTACTCTTTGCTGCAATTTCTGCTGTTGCTGCTCTCTGCTGCGATTTCTGCTGTTGCTGCTCTCTGTTGCGATTTTGTTGGTGCCACTCTCCGGTGTGATCTCTACTGTCGCAGCTCTCTGTTGCGATTTCTGCTGCCACTGCTCTTTCGTGCTGACCAGACGAGGCATCAGTCTGTCAATCTGCACTGCTCTCTCCATACGTTTTGAGGCTGGACATTAGGGTTCCTTTTCCTCAACCTTTTGTCCAATTTTACTGGCTTTTGTCCGGTTTGCTGTTGCCCAGATTTGCTCAGACCAGGTTTTCTTTGTTGCTGCCCGGTTCATTAAACCTATCCGGTTTGTTTCACTTAGATTGGGTCACCTCTACTGCTGTGATTCTGTCCTATTTTGGTGGCGTGGGTTTTGATTGTGGATTGTGCCCAATTCTTATTCATTATCTTGGTATCATGGTTGATGAACAGAAGCATACTATGGTGACTGATGTAATTCCAGTGCTATCTAAAATCACATAACACAAGCTTAGCGGACCTAATTATTTGGATTGGTCTAAGACAGTCAAGATTTATCTCTGCAGCTTATCAAAAGATGATCATCTTACCTCTGATCCACCAACAGATGATACCCGTAAGGAGTGGCTGAGGGATGATGCTTGCTTATTCCTACAAATCAGGAATTCCATTGATACTGAGGTAATCAGTATGATTAATCACTGTGAGTATGTCAAGGAATTGATGGGGTATTTAGAGTCCTTATTTTCTGGAAAGGGAAATCTCTCACGGATTTATGAGGTCTGTAGAAGTTTCTATCGCATTGAACAACAAGATCAGTCGCTTCAAGCATACTTTATGAATTTTAAAAGGACATATGAAGAACTAAATAATTTGTTGCCCTTTAGTCCTGATATCACAGTTCAGCAAACTCAACAAGAGAAGATGGCGGTAATGAGTTTTCTCGTAGGCCTTAACTCCCAATTTGATGTTGCTAGATCTCAAATACTCTCTAGTGTTGAGATTTCCTCTCTGCATGAGGCCTTCACCAGAGTGCTTCACACAGATACCAGGCACCCCATTACAGTTCAGGCTCCCAATGCACTTGTTGCCCGTAATGCATCTCGTAGTGCACTCAAAATGGGCCAACCTTTCCAAAGAGACCATAACAGGGGTAGTAATCAGCGTTTGGATACAGGAGGAGTTATATGCTACTATTGCCATGAGTCTGGCCATACAAAGCACTATTGTTGGAAGTTGCAGAACAAGAATATGAAGTCTCAGTCAGCTTTGGTGACTTTTGCTAATTCTGCCATTGGTGTAACGTCAGTTTCACCAAATTCTAATAGGACGGTCACAATCTCAGTCGAGGATTTTGCCAAGTTCACCTAGTACTAGGAATCTTTAAAGAATTCATTGCAATCTATCACTACCCTTGCTAAGTCAGGTAATTCAAATGTGTGTCTCCTTTCGTCCTCCAACAAATGGGTAGTTGATTAAGGTGCCACAGGCCATATGATAGGTAATCCCACCTTCTTTTCCATTTATCAATCTCATACATCTCCCACCACTGTAACCTTAGCTGATGGATCTACCTTAGCTGTTCTTGGTTCTGGCACTATCAATCCAACCCCGTCAATTACCTTATCCTCTGTATTAAGTCTACCTAAATTTGCCTTTAATCTTGTATCCATGAGTAAACTCACTCGCACTCTGAACTATTCTATCTCATTCTTCCCTGGTTACTGTCTTTTTCAAGATCTTGTGACGAAGAAGATTATTGGTGAAGGACATGAATCAGGTGGTCTCTACATTCTAGATACCCAAGCCCCAAGATCTACTGCGTGTTCCAGTATATTAAGCCCTTTTGAAGCACATTGTCGGTTGGGTCATCCTTCCCTACCTTTGTTGAAGAAATTATGTCCTGACTTTCACTCTGTGTCTTCTCTTGAGTGTGAGTCCTATCAATTTGCTAAACACCATCGTCTCCCTTCCAGTCCCCGCATTAATAAGTGAGCTAGTTGTCCATTTGAACTAGTTCATTCAGATGTTTGGGGTCCAAGTCCTGTCGTCTCTAAAACTGGGCTTCGATACTTTATCACCTTTGTTGACGATTTTTCTCGTATGACTTGGATCTATTTTATGAAGAACCGTTTTGAATTATTTTCTCACTTTATTGCCTTATGTGCCGAAATTAAGACACAATTTAATTTGTCTGTGCGTACCTTACATAGTGATAATGCCAAAGAATACTTCTCCGATGTTTTCCAACATTATATGGTTTAGAACGGTATTATCCATCAATCATCTTGTGTTGACACACCATCTCAGAATGGTGTGGCTGAAAGGAAAAATAGACACCTTCTTGAGACAGCTAGGGCACTCTTATTTTAGATGCGAGTTCCTAAACCATTTTGGGCCGATGCTGTTTCTACAGCTTGCTTTCTTATTAATCGTATGTTTTCATCTGTTCATGGTCACACTCCATATGGTCTTCTTTTCCCTACTAAGTCATTGTTTCCTATTGATCCTCGGATATTTGGCAGTACTTGTTTTGTTAGAGATGTCCGTCCCCTTGTGACTAAATTAGATCCAAAGTCATTAAAGTGTGTTTTTCTGGGGTACTCTCGCTTGCAAAAAGGGTATCGATGTTTTTGTCCTGACCTTAATAGATACCTTGTGTCAACTGATGTCACCTTTCTTGAGCATGCTCCTTTTTTCCCTACTTCTCAGTCCTTTGATAAGGGGGAGAATGATGATTTATTACAGTATCATGTCATCTACAAGACCACTGAATCACCATCATCATCAGTTCCCCCACCTCCACTACCTCCTATTATCCACACCTATTCTCGCCGTAAAGATTCACCTGCTTCATGTTTAGCACTAGTTTCTTCTTCGGCATCGGATCCCGGACCCAATGATCTTGATCTACCTATTGCACTTCGTAAAGGTAAACGGCAATGTGCCTACCCTATTTCTTCTTTCGTCACTTATGATCATTTGTCCGCCCTCTCCTCTTCCTTGTTGCCACTGTTGATTCTGTGTCTATCCCAACATCTGTCTCCGATGCCTTGTCTCATCCTGGTTGGCGTCAGGCAATGATAGAGGAGCTGAATGCTTTGGATTCTAATGGTACTTGGAACGTGGTCCCTTTACCATTTGGTAAAAAGGCTATTGGATGTAAATGGGTGTTTGCAGTTAAATTTAATGCAGATGGATTGGTTGCTCGACTAAAAGCTCGTCTTGTTGCAAAAGGGTTTGCTCAGACTTATGGAGAGGATTATTTTGATACATTTTCTCCGGTTGCCAAGCTCACCTCTGTCCGTTTATTGATCTCTCTAGCAGTGACTCATGGCTGGCACTTACACCAACTTGATATTAAAAATGCCTTCTTGCATGGTGATCTTCAGGAGGAGGTGTATATGGAGCAACCACCTAGGTTTGTTGCTCAGGGGGAGAATGGGAATGTTTGTCATCTCCGTAAATCTTTATATGGCCTCAAACAAAGCCCACGTGCTTGGTTCGGCAAATTTAGCCAGGTAATTGAGGATTTTGGCATGAGTAAGAGTAAGTTGGACCATTCAGTTTTTTATAAAAGTTCCCCTATTGGATCTATACTTTTGGTAGTATATGTGGATGATATTATTATCACCGGGAGTGATGAAATGGGAATCTTATCTTTGAAGTCCTTTCTTCATAGTCAATTCCACACAAAGGACTTAGGAGCCTTGCAGTATTTCTTGGGAATAGAAGTGATAAGAAGAAAGAGGGGCATCTTGCTATCTCAGAGAAAATATGTGCTTGATCTATTAGCTGAGACAAGGAAATTAGGAGCTAAGCCTTGTAGTGCTCCGATGCTCCCTAACCTACAGCTCACGAGAGATGGAGAATTATTTAAAGACCTAGAAAAATACCGAAGACTAGTTGGCAAATTGAACTATCTGACAGTGACTTGCCCTGATATTGCTTACTCGATTAGCATTGTCAGTCAGTTCATGTCCTCTCCAACAGTTCATCATTGGGACGCATTGGAGCATATTCTATGCTATTTTAAGGGAGCTCCGGGCCGGGGGATACTATATGGTAATCATGGACATAACCATGTTGAATGTTTCTCTTATGCAGATTGGGCAGGCTCCAAGATTGACAGAAGATCTACTACAGGCTATTGTGTATTTGTTGGAGGAAATTTGATTTCATGGAAGAGTAAGAAACAAAATGTAGTCTCTGGATCAAGTGCAGAAGCAGGGTATAGAGCCATTGCACAGTCTATAAGTGAGATTATGTGGATATGTTAGATCCTTGCTAAAATTGGTTTTGAAGCTTCTATGCCAACAAAGTTATGGTGTGACAATCAAGCGGCTCTCCATATTGCATGTAATCCTGTGTTTCACGAAAGTAGTAAACATATTGAGATAGATTGTCATTTCATTCGTGAGAAGATACAACAGAAGTTCGTCTCCACAGGGCATGTGAAAACTGGAGAACAACTAGGAGACATATTCACAAAGGCTCTTAGTGGTCCTCGAGTTGATTACATTTGTAACAAGCTAGGCATGATTAATATCTTTGCTCCAGCTTGAGGGGGAGTGTTATGAATTGTATATTAGCTAACCATTGTAGATTAGCTAAATTAGCTAAGTTTCCTATTTTAGTTTCTTTCCCAGGATAGGATTCTCTTTGTATATAAGCAATGTATTTGTACATAATCAATTGGAGAAAATATTCTTCTTCCTTGCGTCTATTAACACCTCCTTAGCTCGAGTTGAGCCCAAGGTTGCAATCCGTTCAGGAACATGTACAACTTGTCCGTTTCTGACATATCCGTCACGTCCAGCATCAGTGCGCTAAACTCCTTCACATAGTCCCGCACTGGTCCGTTGTGCCTCAGCTTGGCCATCGCATCCCGAGCAAGCCATGCTGTGTTGCTTAGCAGGAACTGCTCTTTCAGCTCCTTCTTCAGTGCCTCCCAGGTCTCCATCCGGGGTTTGCCTGCACAGAGATCATCTTGGACTTGGGTCCTCCACCATAGCTTCGCATCCTTAGTGAGATACATGGTGGTGATCGTCACCTTCTCGGCATCGGGGATCTTCACAGCAGCGAAGTAGTTCTCCATATCCCATATGAAGTTCTCTAGATCCTTGGAACTCCTTGTTCCTTCAAACACCTTTGGCTCCGAGACCTTCATCTTCCCACGAGGCTCATTCAATGGCCCCGCCTGGGACACCAGTTGTCACTTGATTAGGACCACATCATCCTTCAGGGTCGCCACATCAAGCTTGATCGCCTTCAGCAGATCAGTCATGGTTCCTCCAAGATCGTCGCCTTCGCTGACGTTGTCCTCCAAAGCAGCAACGCGGGGTTCCAGCATAGCGGTCGGGTCTGCTCATCCATTGAGCTCTGCAATACGGCCTTCTAGCATCGCCAATCGCTCTGCAACGCTTCCATCTCCCTGGTCCACATGGTTGTTGATTGTAGGGTACGCGTGGTCTTTGACAAAGGGTATTTTCCACCCGAACGCAGCACCACTCTCCTGGGTACTCTGGCTTGTCACAGACAAAACCTCACTCTAATACCAACTGTCATGGGGCCGATGCGGGTCACAAAGTTTTTTTTCGCACCCCGCTAGGCATTGACAAACCACCTTTCAACCAACCACACACATGCCACACGTACCGTCGAGGCTGAACGAACACCAAACCAAAGGAGCAACACCAAAGAACAAAGGAATGCAATTGGGAAACGTAACTGTATTCACATCTAGTACAAGTACACGAAAAACCCAACCCAGGACAGAACTCTTACATGCAGTCTCATGAGCCTATGCCCTGCAGTCTCTTACTGTTTGCACTCCCTACTCATCTTGTGTCTTCCCTCAAGAACACCAGACTGCAGCCCAACTTGACTTCCACTCCCTTGGAATCTCGGGCTCTTTGAGTCTCCCCACCGATCTGGTCACTCCTGGTTCTCTCCTCGTCTCTGCTTGGTGTCTGGCATCCCTCGCCTCTTGGCTGCTCCTTGGTTGCCCTACCGAATGGGCTGATCCTCTTTATATAGAGGAGCCAAGCAAATCTGATATGGCAACCGATAGATTTGAATTCCTTGATTCTCTCCATCAGATCTCAATCCGTTCAATCTCGGCTGTTGATCGGCAATCTCCAAGATTGTTTCCATAAAAGATTGCCTTGCCATATCCCAAGAGAATCTTTCCCGGATTTGCTTGGATTGACTTGGCGCCAGCTTAGCCTCGTCGTCCCGATCCATCCTCCTCTAGGGTCCACGTCCATGATCTTCTCCCCTAGATCACGGTCGTCTGAACAGAATTGTTGTGTCCACTGGTGCTTGAGCATGGTCAAGGATTTAACCGATCTCCACAAGTAGTCAACTCCCTTGCTGCTAAGTGTTGAGCCTCCCTTAGCATCTGCTGGGCCTGTTGAGTTGTGCACACTCCTAGAGTGCCTTTGTGCAGTTGTATCAGGTTCCCCGAACCTCCTAGAGCATTGCACCGTGCCTTGCTCGTGGGCATCCTCACTGCCCACCCGTGCATTCACCTACTTGTGCCTTGTGGCGCTTCCTGGCCACAATCTGGTCCCTTGGCACACTGCCGAGCTTTGATCGGTTGTTCCCTTTGCTGGTGCCTCCACACACGCTTGTGTGACCATCCCCACAGTTGCCCGCTCATGGACTTGCACTTCCTCCCAACACCTTGCACTTGACAGCCCGCGCATCCTCACGTGCAGGCTATGCGCTACCACTACCCCGAGGTACGGCTTGTGGTGCGCATTCTCCAGGGCTTGAGCTCAAGGGTCTAACACCCAACCACAGGTGACGCCTTGCTCAAGCACAGGCTGTGCCATGCTATACCAAGAGCAGTGGCTTGATCAACCACAGAGACAGCTCTCAGTCGACCACAGGCAATGCGTTGGTCTGCCACAGGCAATGCCTTGGTCAACCACGGAGACAGAACTTAGATGACAACGGGCTGTGCCTTCCTCTACCAAGGGCATTGGCTTGGTCGACCACAGAGACAGCCCTCAATTGACCATGGGCTGTACCTTGCTCTACCATGAGCAATGGCTTGGTCCACCACGGAGACAGCCCTCTGTTGATCACGGGCTGTGCGCTCGGTCACTTACTGGCAGTGCCTTGCTCCACCATGGTCGATGCCTTGGTTGACCATGGCAACTGCCCTTGGTCAACCATGGTCGATGCCTTGATTGACCATGGGCTGTGCACTCGGTCGTTCACGGGCTATGCCATACTCTACCACGGGTGATGCCTTGATCAGCCACGGAAACAGTGCTTGGTCTACCATGGGCAGTGCCTTGCTTTACCATAGGCAATGCCCCACTCAACCACACACTATGGCTGGCTCTACCACAGTTGTTGCATTGCACAACAATGGGCTGTGCCTCACTGTACCACGGGCAATGGCTTGGTTGACCACAGGCTATGCCTCGCTCTACCATGGGTAGTGCCTTGCTCGACCACTGGCTGTGCCATGCTCTGCCACGGGCAGTGCCTTTTTCGACCATGGGTGGTGCCTTGCTCATCCACAGTTGATGCCTTGCTCAACCACAGGCTGTGCCTGCCTGTAACACTGGCAATGGCATGTTCAACCATGGGATGTGCATCACCCTACCATGGGTGATACCTTGCTCGATGAAGGGCTGTGCCTTGCTCTACCACGGGTGATGGCTTGATCGACCACAGAGACAGCCCTCATTTGACCACCGGCTATGTGCTGGGCCACTCACGGGCAGTGCCTTGCTCAACCATGAGCAATGCCTTGCTCCACCAAGGGCTGTGCCTTGTGCTTCTACAGGCCATGGCTTGGTCTACCACGGGCTGCACCTCGCTCTACCATGGTTCATGGCTTGGTTGACCATGGGCTGTGCTTTGCTCTACCGTGGGTGATACCCTGCTCAACCACAGGCTGAGCCATGTTGTACCTTGGGGGATGGCTTGGTCGACCATGGGCTGTGCGCTCGGTCACATACAGGCACTGCCTTCCTCTACCACAGGTGATGCCTTGCTCAACAACGGGTTGCGCCTGGCTCTACCACGGGAGATGCCATGCTCAACCACGAGCTGTGCCTTGCTCTACCATGGGCAATGGCTTAATGAACCACGGGCTGTGCCTTGCTCTACCATGGGCAATGGCTTAATGAACCACGGGCTGTGCCTCACCCTACCACAGGCAATGCCTTGCTTTGCCATTGGTGATGGCATGGTCGACCACAGAGACAGCCTTCGGTCAACCATGGGCTGTGCGCTCAATCGCTCATGGCCAGTACCTAGCTCTACCTTGGGCGATGCCCTGCTTGACCACAGGCTGTGCCTTGCCCTGCCATGGGCGATGGCTTGCTGGACCATGGGCTGTGCCTAGCTTTACCATGGGCAATGGCTTGTTCAACCATGGGCTATGCGTTGCTTGACCATGGACTGTGCCTTGCTCTCCCACCAGTGATGGCTTCATTGACCATGGAGACAGCCCTCAGTTGACCATGGGCAGTGCGCTCAGTTGCTCACAGCCAGTGCTGGACTCTACCATGGGTGATGCCCTACTCCATGGCTGTGTCTTGCTCTACCATGGGCGATGGCTTGTTCAACCACGGGCCATGCCTTGCTCTACCTCGGGTGACTCCTTGCTCGACCACATGCTTTGCGTTGCTCAACCATGGGTGATTGCTTGGTTAACCTCAGAGACAGCCCTTGGTCAATCTGGTGCTGTGCACTCGGTCACTTATGGGTCATGCCTTGCTCTATGATGTGCGATGCCTTGCCCGACCATGGGCAATAGCTTGGTCAACCAAAGGTTGTGCCTCACCATATCATGGGCGATGGCTTGCTTGGCAACGGCCTGTGCCTTGCTCTACCACGGGCATTGCCATGCTCGACCATGGGCAGTGCCTTGCTCTACCACGGCCAATACCTTGCTCGAGCACGGGATGTGCTTTGATCTTGCATGGGCAATTGCTCAGATGACCATGGGCTCAATGCTTGGTCTGTCATGGGCAGCGCCTGGCTCTACCTCAGGCAACTCCTTGCTCAACCATGGGCTATGTGTCACTCAACCACGGGCAATGGCTTGGTTGACCTTGGAGACAGCCCTTGGTCGACCAGGTGCTGTGCACTTGGTCACTTAAGGGCCGTGCCTTGCTCTACCATGTGCATTGCCTTGCTCGACCACAGGCAATGGCTTGGTCTCAGGCAACTCCTTCCTCGACCACAGGCTATGCATCACTCAACCATGGGCGATGGCTTGGTCTACCTTAGAGACAGCCCTTGGTCGACCAGGAGCTGTTCACTTGGTCGCTCATTGGCGGTGCCTTGCTCTACCACGTGTGATGCCTTGCTTGACCATGGGCAATGGCTTGGTCAACCAAAGTTTGTGCCATGCTGTATCATGGGCAATGGCTTGCTCGACCACGGCCTGTGCCTTATTCTACCACAGGTGTTGCCTTGCTCTACCATGGGCGTTGCCTTGCTCTACCACAGGTGATGCCTTGCTCAACCACAGGCTGTGCCTTGCTCAACCACAGGCTGTGCCTTGCTCTTCCATGGGCAATGGCTCAGACGACCACGGGCTGTACACTCAGTCTCTCACGGGCAGTGCCTGGCTCTACCTCAGGCAATGCCTTTCTTGACCATGGGCTGGGCCTTGCTCTACCACAGGCCATGCCTTGCTCGACCACAGGCTGTACCTTGCTGAGCCAAGGGTGATGCCTTGCCTGGCCATGGGCTGTGCCTTGCTCTACCAAGGGTGATGGCTTGGTCGACCACGGAGACAGCCTTCGGTCGACAAAGGGCAATGCCATGCTCAACCAAGGGCTGTACCTTGCCTGAGCAAGGGTGATGCCTTGCCTGACCACGGGCTGTGCCTTGCTCTACCAAGGGTGATGGTTTGGTCAACCACGGAGACAGCCCTCAGTCGACAATGGGCGATGCCATGCTTGAACAAGGGCTGTGCCTTGCCCAACCACGGGCGATGCCTTGCTCGACCACGAGCTGTGGCTTGCTCTTCCAAGGGCGATGGCTGGGTTGACCATGGAGACAGCCCTCAGTTCAACCACGGGCATTGCCTTGCTCTGCCACAGGCGATGACTTTGTCGACCACAGAGACAGCCCTCGGTTGACCACGGGTTGTGGCTTGCTCTACCATGGGTGATGGCTTGGTCAACTGTGGAGACAGCCCTCGGTTGACAACAGGCTATGCGCTCGGTCGCTCATGGGCAGTCCCTTATCGACCATGGCAACAGCCCATGGTCTATCACGGTCAATGCCTTGATTGACCACAGGCGGTGCACATGGTCGCTCATGAGCAGTGCCTTGGTCTACCACGGGTGATGCCTTGGTCTACCACGGTCAATGCCTTGGTCTACCATGGTCAATGCCTTACTCTACCACAGTCGTTGTCTTGGTCGACCATGGGCAGTGCCTTGCTCAATCACAAGCCAATGTCCTGTTTGACCACGGGCTGCGCCTGGCTCTACCACGGGTGTTGCCATTATCAACCACGGGCAATCCCTTCCAGTACCCCAGACAATGGCTTGGTCAACCAGGAGTTGTGCACTCAGTTGTTCATGGGCCATGCATTGCTCTACCATGTGCGATGCATTGCTCAACCACGGGCTGTGCCTGCCTCTACCACATGCAATCCCTTGCCTGATCACAGGCTGTGCCTTGGTCTACCATGAGCAATGGCTTGGTCCACCAGAGGATGTGCCTTGCTCTACCATGGGTGTTGCCTTGCTCGACCACCAGCTGTGCCTTGTTGTACCATGGGTAGCGGCATGCTCGACCATGGGCAGTGCCTCACTCTACCACGGGCAATGCCTTCTCGACCGTGGGTAGTGCCTTGCTCTACCATGGGCGATGCCTTGCCCGACATCGGGCTATGCCCGGCTCTACCACAGGAGATGCCATGCTCAACCACAGGCTATGCCTTTCTCTACCTTGGGCAATGGCTTGTTCGACCACAGGCTGTGCCTCACCCTACCACAGGCAATCCCTTGCTCAACCACAAGCTTTGCCTCACATCACCACCAGTGATGGCTTGGTCGACCACGGAGACAGCCCTCGGTCTACCACGGGCTGTGCGCTCAGTTGCTCACGGCCAGTGCCTGGCTCTTCCTCAGGCAATGCCCTGCTCAACCACAGGCTGTGCCTTGCTCTAGCATGGGTGTTGGCATGCTCGACCACGGGCTGTGCCTTGCTGTACCATGGGCGATGGCTTGGTCAACCACACAGACAGCCCATGGTTGACCACAGGCAATGCGCTCGATAGTTCACAGGCAGTACCTGGCTCAACCTCGGGCAAGGCCTCGCTCAACCTCGGGCAAGGCCTTGCTCGACCATGGGCTGTGCCTGGCTCTACCACCAGCAATGCCTTGCTCAACCATGGGCTGTGCCTCACTCTACCAAGGGCAATGGCTTGGTCGACCATGGAGACAGCCCGTGGTCAACCACAAGCTGTGCACTCGGTCGTTCAAGGGCTGTGCCACTCTCTACCACGTGTGTTGCCTTGCTCGACCACGGGCTATGCCTTGCTCTACCACAGGTGATGCCTTGCTCAACCACGGGCTGTGCCTTGCTCAACCACGGGCTGTGCCTTGCTCTACCACCGGCAATAGCTTGGTTGACCAAAGGCTATGCCTTGCTCTACCAGGGCAATGGCATGCTCGACTACAGCCTACACCTTGCTCTGCCACAGGCGTCACCTTGCTTGACCTCGGGCTGTGCCACGGGAAATGCCTTGCTCGACCACAGGCTATGCCTTGCTCTACCATGGGTGATGCCTTGCATGACCACAGGCTGTGCCTTGCTCGACCATGGGCAATGGCTTGTTCAACCAAGGCTGTGCCTCACCCTACCACGGGCAATGCCCTGCTCAACCATGGGCTATGCCATGCTCTGCCACCAGCAATGCCTTGCTTGACCCTGGGCTATGCACTCAGTTGCTCACGGCCAGTGCCTGGCTCTACCTCGGGTGATGCCTTGCTCAACCACAGGCTGTGCCTCACTCTACCCCGGGGGATGGCTTGGTCAACCACAGAGACAGCCCTCGGTTGACCATGAGCTGTGCCTGGCCATACCACGGGCAACGGCTTGCTCAACCACGGGCTGTGCCTCGCTCTACCATGGGGGATGGCTTGGTTGATCATGGAGACAGCCCACAGTCGACCACGAGGTGTGCACTCAGTCCCTCACAGGCTGTGCGATGCTTTACCACATGCATTGCCTTGCTAGATCACAGTCTGTGCCTTGCTCTACCATGGGCAATGGCTTGGTCGAACAAAGGCTGTGCCTCAGACTATCATGTGCATTGGCTTGCTGGACTACTGCCTGGGCCTTGCTCTGCCATAGGCATTGCCTTGATCAACCACGGGCTGTGCCTTGCTTTACCTCAGGTGATGGATTGGTTGACCACAGGCTGTGCCTTGCTCTACCAGGGGCAATGCCTTCTCAATGATGGTCTATGCCATGCTCTACAACAGGCGATGGCTTGGTCGACAGTGGAGACAGCCCTTGGACGCTCACAGGCAGTGCCTTGCTCTACCACAGGCAATGCCCACGGCAGTGCCTTGCCCTACCACGGGCGATGCCATGCATGACCATGGGCATTGGCTTGTTTGAACATGGGGATAGCCCTTGGTCGACCACGAACAGTATGCATGGTCTTGAATGGGCAGGGCCTGGCTCTACCACAGGCAATGCCTTGCTCGACCACAGGCTGGGCCTTGCTTGACCACGGGCTGTGCCTTGCAATGCTAAGGGCCATGGCATGTTTGACTACAGGCTATACCTTGCTCTCCGACGGGCAATGCCATGCTTAACCACAGACTGTGCCTTTCCCAACCACAGGCGATGCCTTGGTCGACCATGGAGACAACCCTCATTTGACCATGGGCGACACCTTGCTCGACCATGGGTTGTGCCTTAACCAACCACGGGCAATGCCTGGCTCAACCACAGGCTGTACCTTGCTCTACCATGGGTGATGGCTTGGTTGACCATAGAGACAGCTCTCAGTCGAGCACGGGCTGTGTATCGCTCTCCCGTGGGCGATGGCTTCGTTGACCATGTAGCCTGCCTTCGGTCAACCACAGGCTGTGGGCTTGGTCGTTCACGAGCAGTTCCTTGCTCTACCATGGTCAATGCCTCGGTCGACCATGGCAACAGCCCTTGGTCGATCATGGTCGATGCATGGATTGACCACGGGCTGCACACACAATCGCTCACAGGCAGTGCCCTGCTCTGCCACGGGTGATCCCTTGCTCGACAGCGGCTACAGGTCTTGTTTGGCCATTGGGCGATGCCTTGATTGACCACAGGGACAGCGCTTGGTTGACTACGGGCAGTTCCATGCTTTAACATGGGCAATGCCCTGCTCGACCACGGGCTGTGCCTGGCTCTACCATGGGTGTTGCCATGCTCGACAACAGGTTGTCCCATGCTGTACCACAGCAATGGCTTGCTCGACCATGGGCCATTCCTCGCACTACCACGGGCGATGCCTTGCTCAAACACAGGTTGTGGCTTGCTCTACCACGGGTGATGGCTTGGTCGACCACGAGCTATGCCTCGATCTACCATGGGCCTTGCCTTACTCGACCATGGGATGTGCCAGGCTCTACCATGGGCGATGGCTTGTTTGACAACAAGCGGTGCGAAAACTCTACCTCAGGCAATGGCTTGGTCGACCACCAGCTATGCCTGGCTGTACCACGGGTGATGCCTTGCTTGACCACAGGCTGTGCCTGGCTCTACACAGGAGATGCCATGCTCCAACATGGGCAATGGCTTGTTCGACAATGGGCTGTGCCTTGCCTAACCATGGGCATTGCCTTGCTCGACCAAGGGCTGTGCCTTGCCCAACCACGGGCAGTGCCTTGCTTGACCACGGGCTGTGCCTTGCCCTACCATGGGTGATGGCTTGGTCAACCATGGTGACAGCCGTTGGTTGACCATGGGCTGTGTGCTCAGTCACTCTTGGGCGATGCATTGCTCTACCATGAGCAATGCCTTGCTCCACCACCGGCTGTGCTTTGCTATACCACGGGCAGTGGCTCAGTCGACCGTGGTGACAGCCCTCAGTCAACCACGAGCCGCACCTTGCTCTACAATGGGCCGTGCCTCGCTCAACCCCAGGAGATGCCTTGTTCAACCACGGGCTGTGCCTCACTCTACCCTGAGCGATGCCTTGCTCAACCATGGGCTATGCCTAACTCTAGCATGGGTGATTGCTTGGTTGACCATGGAGACAGCCCTCAGTCAACTATGGGCTATGTGCTCAGTCACTCACATGCAGTGCCTTGCTCTACCACGAGCAACACCTTACACCACCACTGACTGTGCCTTGCACAACCACAGGCCATGGTTTGGTTGACCACGGGCCATACCTTGCTCGACCACAGGCAATGGCTGGGTTGACCATGAAGACAGCCCTTGGTTGACCACGGGCTGTGTGCTCAGTCGCACAAGGGCAGTTCCTGGCTCCACCATGACCGATGCCTTGCTCGACCATGGTGATAGCCCTTCATTGATTAAGGGTAGACACGTTGATTGACCATGGCAATAGCTCCTGGTTGACCACAGGTAGCGCCTTGGTTGACCACCCAGACAGCCCTCGGTCAACCGTGGGTTGTGTGCTCACTCACTCATAGGCATTGCCTTTCTCTACCACAGTTGTTGCCTTGCTTGACCACGATCATGGGCCGATGCCTTGATCGACCAAGGCGACAGCTCCTGGTCGACCATGGGTTGTGCCTTGCTCTACCACGGGTGATGCCTTGCTCGACCATGGGCTGTGCCAGGCTCTACCATGGGCAATGGCTTGTTTGACGACGGGCGGTACCTCACTCTACCACAGGCAATGGCTTGTTCAACCACGGAGACAGCCCTCGGTCGACCACAGGCGCTGTGCTCAGTTGCTAATGGGTGATGCCTTGCTCTACCACGTGCAATGCCTTACTCCACCACTGGCTGTTCCATGCTCTACCACGGTGATGGCTTGGCTGGCCATGGAGACAGACCTTCATTGACCACAAGCCATGCCTTGCTCAACCAAGAGCAGTGCCTTGCCCAACCATGAGCAGTGCCTTGCCCTACCCTAGGTGATGCCTTGCTCGACCATGGGCTGTGCCTTTCTCTGCCATGGGTGATGGCTTGGTCAACACGGAGACAGCCCTTGGTTGACCACGGCTTGTGCACTTGGTCTCTCGTGGGCAGTGCCTTGCTCTACCACGAGCGATGCCATGCTCCACCGCCGGCTGTGCCTTGCTCTACCATGGGCCATGGCTTGGCCGACCCCAGGCTGTGCCTCACTCTAGCATGGGAGATACGTTGCTCAACTATGGGCTATGCCTTGTCCTACTATGAGCGATGCCTTGGTTGACCTTGGAGACTAGCCTCGGTTGACCACTGACTGTGCACTTGGTCGTTCATGGGCTGTGCCTTGCTCTACCATGGGCCATGGCTTGGCCGACCCCAGGCTGTGCCTCGCTCTAGCCTGGGAGATACGTTGCTCAACTATGGGCTATGCCTTGCCCTACCATGAGCGATGGCTTGGTTGACCTTGGAGACCGGCCTCGGTTGACCACTGACTGTGCAGTTGGTCATTCATGGGCAGTGCCTTGCTCTACCACAGGTGATGATGTGCTTGACCACAGGCTGTGCCTCGCTCTACCACAGGCACTGCCTTGCACCCCCACCGGTGATGACTTGGTTGACCACAGAGACAGCCCTCAATTGACCATGGGCTGTGCTCTCAGTTGCACAAGGGGAGTGCCTTGCTTGACCCTGGTGACAGTCCCTCATCAATCATGGGCGATGCCCTCATCGACCACAGGCTGTGCACTCGGTTGCTCACAGGCAGTGCCTTGCACTTCCATGGGCGATGTCTTCCTTGACCACGACGACAACCCTTGGTCAATCATGAGTCGGCACATTGATCAACCACGGGCAATACCTTGCTCAGCCACGGGCTGTGCCTTGCCCTACCACAGGCGATGCCTTGCTTGACGATGGGCTGTGCCTCGCTCTACCACAGGTGATGGCTTGGTCAACCATGGAGACAGCCCTCGGTTGACTACAGACTGTGAGCTTGGTGGCTCATGGGCAGTGCCTGGCTCTTCCTTGGCCGATGCCTTGCTTGAGCATGGGCTGTGTCCTTCTCAACCATGGGCGATGGCTTGGTCAACCACAGAGACAACCCTCAGTCATCCATGGGCTGTGCACTCAGTCTCTCGTGGGCAGTGCCTGTCTCTAACTTGGGATGCCTTGCTCTACCACAGGCTGTGCCTTGCTCTACCAAGGGCAATAGCATGTTCAACCACAGGTTGTGCCTCGCTCTACCAGGGGTAATGCCTTACTTGACCACGATTGCCCTAGCATGGGCAATGCCTTGCTTGACCATGCCTTGCTCTACCATGGGCCATGGGTTGGTCGACCACGTGCTATGCCTCAGTGTTCCTTGATTGACCATGGGCTATACACTTGGTCTCTCTCAGGCAGTGCTTGGCTGTACCTCGGTAGTGCCTTCCTCGACCATGGGCCGTGTGTTGCTCTACCAAGGACCATGGCATCTTCAACCATGGTCTGTGCCTTGCCCAACCATGGGCAATGCCTCACTCTACCAAAGGCTGGGCCTTTCTCTACCATGGGCAATGGCTTGGTCGACATGGAGATAGCCCTAGGTCAACCACGGGCTGTGTGCTCGGTCGCTCACTGGCAGTGCCTTCCTCTACCACAAGCAATGCCATGCTCCACCACTGGCTGTGCCTTGCTCTACCATGGGCCATGGCTTGTGTTAGACCCCTGAGCTCAAGCCCCGGAGAATGCACACCAAAGACAGTGCCTGGAGGTAGTGGTGGCGCATAAGCCTGCACGCAAGAATGCGCGGGCAACCAAGTGCATGGTGTTGAGAGAATTGCAAGTCCATGAAGCAAGCAAGCCAGGAGATGGTCACACATGCTTGCACGAAGGCACTTGTGAAGAGGATGGTCAACCAAAGACTTGGCAGTATGCCAAAGGACCAGGTTGTGGCCAGGGAGTGCCACAATGCACAAGTCGGTGAACGCGGGTGGGCAGTGAGGATGCCCACGAGCAAGGCACAGTGCCAAGCTCTAGGAGGTTCATGGAACCTAATACAACCTGTGCAAGGGCACTCTAGGAGTGCGCATACCTCAACAGGCCCGGCAGATGCTAAGGGAGGCTCAGCACTTAGCGGCAGGGGAGTTGACGACTTGTGGGGATCGGCTAAGTCCTTGACTAGGCGAGCACTGCTGGACGTGCAATCAGGCGACCGTGATCCTAGGAGGGGGTCAGGGACGTGGACCCTAGAGGGGATGAACCTGGACGACAAGCTCAGCTGGCGCCAAGTCAATCCAGGGAAATCCGGGAAGATCCTCCCGGGATATGGCAGGGCAATCTAGTATGGAAACAATCTTGGAGATTGCAGATCGACAGCCAGGATTGGACGGATCGCGATCAGATGGAGAGAGTCAAGGGATTCTCACCTATCGGTTGCCATATCAGATTTGCTCGGCTCCCCTATATAAAGGGGTCGGCCTCATTCGGGAAAAGGGACCAGAAGAGGCGAGAGACACCAGACTCCAAGCAGAGGCGAGGAGAGAACCAGGAGCGACCAGATCAGTTGAGGAGCACGACGAGCACGAGATTCCAAGGGAGTGGAAGTCGAGTTGGGCAGCAACCCGGTGTTCTTGAGGGAAGACACGAGACGAGTAGGATTGCAAGCAGTAGGAGACTGTGAGGCATAGGCTCGTGAGGTTGCGTGTAAGTGTTCTGATCTGGGATTGGGTTTTTTGTGTACTTGTAATAGATGTGAATACGAGTTGCGTTTTCCCAATTGTGTTCTTGTGTCACTCGGTGTTACTTCTTTGGTTCCCTAATTGTTTGGCCTCGACGGTACGTGCGGTGTGTGTGTGGCTGGTTGACAAACGGTGTGTCGACGCCTAGCGGGGTGCAGAAAAATTTGTGAGCCGCATCGGCCCCGTGACAGCTTGGCCGAACCCAGGCAGTGCCTTGCTCTAGCACAGGCAATATGTTGCTCAACTACAGGCTATGCCTTGCACTACCATGAGCAATGGGTTGGTTGACCATGGAGACTGGCCTTGGCTGACCACCAACTGTGCACTTGGTCGCTGATGAGCAGTGCCTGGCTCTACCACAGGCGATGCCTTGCTCGACCACAGGCTGTGCCTCACTCTACCACAGGCAGCACCTTGCTCCCCCATGGGCGATGGCTTGGTTGACCATGGAAACAGCCCTCGATCAACCGCGGGCTGTGCCCTCGGGTGCACAAGGGCAGTGCCTTGCTTGACCCCAGCGACAGCCCTTCATCAATCACGGGTGATGCCCTCATTGACCTGTAGGCTGTGCACTTGGTTGCTCACAGGCAGTGCCTTGCACTTCCACAGGCGATGCCTTCCTTGACCATGACGACAACCCTTGGTCAATCATGAGTCGATGCATTGACCTATGATGGCAATAGCTCTCAGTCGACCACAGGCAGTGCCTTGGTCCACCACAGTCATTGCCTTGCTCAGCCATGGGCTGTGCCTTGCCCTACCACAGGCAATGCCTTGCTCGACGATGGGCTGCACCTCGCTCTAACATGGGTGATGGCTCGGTCAACAACATCGGCAGCCCTCGGTTGACTATGGGCTGTGCACTTGGTGGCTCCTGGCTCTTCCTCGGCCAATGCCTTGCTTGAGAATGGGCTGTGCCTTGCTCGACCATGGGCGATGGCTTGGTCAACCACTGAGACAACCCTCAGTTGTCCATGGGCTGTGCACTCGTCTCTCATGGGCAGTGCTTCTCTCTACCTCAGGCAATGCCTTGCTCTACCACAGGCTGTGCCTTTCTCTACCAAGGGCAATAGCATGTTTGACCACAGGTTGTGCCTCACTCTACCACAGGCAATGCCTTACTTGACCACGGGTTATGC
This sequence comes from Sonneratia alba, assembly GCA_900174645.1. NCBI lineage: Eukaryota > Viridiplantae > Streptophyta > Magnoliopsida > Myrtales > Lythraceae > Sonneratia > Sonneratia alba. The sequence goes on from FWPY01000060.1 coordinate 1,920,717, forward strand.
CTTGCCCTAGCATGGGTGATGCCTTGTGTCACAGGGGTCGGAACTCACCCAAATTTTTCCGTTCCTGCGATGGTGCTGAGCAGTGTCCCGTACACTCTCAGGCAACCCAAACATGCACAGCGAAATAGCTTGGCGAGGTTTAGCAATCACAGATCGGGATCAAGCAATGCAAGGTAAGGGAAATCTCACTTGTATTCACAAACTAGAATTACAAGAACACGCAAAACCCTTTACACGACCTTGCACGGTCACGTCCAAGTATATGCCTCATACTCCGGCACTTGCACTCCTCACTTGGACGGGTGAACTTCGCTCCAGGAGTTCACACTTGGCTTTGGGAGAACTAGTCACAATACTGCCGACCTTCCTTTGCTCGACCTTCTGTGAAGGAGTGTTTCCTCTTAACTCTCTCCAGTTGCTCCTCTCGACCTTGAGACCCGGGGGCTATTTATACTTGCAGGTGGGGAATCCTCATCCCTAGTTTCTAGGGAACACCTCAGCTTCCATAACCACCCTTATCCCTTATTCTTAGGGATAAGATCGACTGCCAGCACAGTCCTCGGTCAGCACCTTGACTGAGACTCCCTCGTTCCACGACGGAAGTATACCGGGTCTGCCTAAGTGCCAACCGCACTTAGTTCGGTCGTGGGCACCGCGCCCGTGCCTTGGATCAGTTGCATGGAACATTAGCGTCGCTCGACCGCGAGCGACTTCCCTAGCGAGTCTTCAGGAGAACCTGCGCGCCCGTTGCTTGCCAGCTTGCCTTTGAATGGGTCTTTCGGGAGGTTAGGGCGTCCAGCCCACTTGCCCTTGACTGGGTCTTGTGGGAGTGCTTAGGCCTGCACTGCCCGCCACCTAGCGTCCGCCTTCCTCGCCCGGGAGCAAGTCTTCCGGGTGGTTAGGGCGTCCAGCTCACTCCCTGACCGAGTCTTTAGGGAGGTTGGGAAGTCCAGCTCACCTTCCCTTGACCGAGTCTTGCGGGAGTGCTCCTTCCCGCATAGCCTGGCCCTTGCCCTATATATATCCCACTGATCCTTTGGCATTCTTCCCTCGGTCCTTTCCCTAGCTGCCATGCCATCGAGGGTCCGCCTGGCAGCCATGTTCGTGTCCGAGCATCAAGGGGCTAACACCTTGCTTGACCATGGGCTGTGCCTTGCTCTACCCTGGGCAATGGATTGGTCGACCACGGGCTGTGTCTTTCTCTACGATGGGTGATGGCTTGGTTGACCGTAGAGATAGCCCTCAAACAGCCACCAGCTGTGCGCTCGGTCGCTCAGGGGCAGTGCCTTGCTCTACCATGGTAGATGCCTTGTGTTAGACCCCTGAGCTCAAGCCCCGGGAATGCGCACCACAAGCCGTACCTTGGGGTAGTGGTAGCGCATAGCCTGCACGCGAGGATGCGCGGGCTGTCAAGTGCGAGGTGTTGGGATCAATTGCAAGTCCATAAGCGGGCAAGTGTGGAGATGGTCACACAAGCATGCGTGGAGGCACCGGTGAAGGGAACAACCGATCAAGGCTCGGCAGTGTGCTGAGGAACCAGATTGTGGCCAGGAAGTGTCACAAGGCACAAGTAGGCGAATGCGCGGGTGGGCAGTGAGGATGCCCATGAGCAAGGCACGGTGCAATGCTCTAGGAGGTTCGGTGAACCTGATACAACCGCACAAAGGCACTCTAGGAGTGCGCATAACTCAACAAGCCCGGCAGACGCTAAGGGAGTTGACTACTTGTGGAGATCGGTTAAGTCCTTGACCATGCTCAAGCATCGGTGGATGCAGCAATCCCGTTCAGACGACCGTGATCTTAGGAAGGAGATCAAGGACGTGCATCCTAGAGGAGGATGGATCGGGTCGACGAGGCTTAGCTGGCGCCAAGTCAATCCGAGCAAGCAATCCGGGAAAGTTTCTCCAGGAATGGCAATTAATCTGTTATGGAAACAATCCTGCAGGGATTGGACAGATTTGGCAACCAACCAGTTATGGAAACAATCCAGGAGGGATTGGACAGGCTGGAAACTGAGGGAGTGAATCAAGGGATTCCAAGATGTCAGTTGCCATATTGGGCTCACAAGGCTCCTCTATATAAAGGGGGCAGTCTCATTCAGCAAGGAGGCACCAAGACCTCACGAGGAGAAGCCAGAGAGCAGCAAGGACGACCAGGGCAGTCAGGAGGCAGAGAGGATCCGAGATTCCAAGGAGTGGAAGCCAAGTCGGACCTGCAGTCCGGTGTTCTTAAGAGAAGGCACAAGACGGGCATGCAAGCGGCGCAAGGCTGCAAGGCGTAGGCTCGTGAGACTGCGTGTAAGAGTTCTGTCCTGGGTTGGGTTTTTCGTGTACTTGTAATATATGTGAATACGAGTTACGTTTTCCCAATTGTGTTCTGGTATTCCTTGGTGTTGCTTCTTCGGTTCGGTGATCGTTCGGCCTCGACGGTACGCACGGTGTGTGGCTGGTCGGCAAGTGGAGTGTCAACGCCTAGCGGGGTGTGGAAAAATTTGTGGTCCGCATCAGCCCCGTGACACCTTGCACGATCACAGGCTGTGCCTTGCTCTACCAAGGGCAATACCATGTTTGACGTCACGGGGCCGATGCGGGCCACAAATTTTTCCGCACCCCGCTAGGCGTCGACACTCCACTTGCCGACCAGCCACACACCGTGCGTACCGTCAAGGCCAAACGATCACCGAACCGAAGAAGCAACACCAAGGAATACAAGAACACAATTGGGAAAATGTAACTCGTATTCACATTTATTACAAGTACACGAAAAACCCAACTCAGGACAGAACTCTTACATGCAGTCTCATGAGCCTATGCCTTGCAGCCTCGCGCCGCTTGCACGCCCGTCTTGTGCCTTCTCTTAAGAACACCGGACTGCAGGTTTGACTTGGCTTCCACTCCTTGGAATCTCGGATCCTCTGTGCCTCCTGACTGCCCTGGTCGTCCTTGCTGCTCTCTGGCTTCTCCTCGTGAGTTCTTGGTGCCTTCCCTGCAGAATGAGACTGCCCCTTTATATAGAGGAGCCTTGCGAGCCCAATATGGCAACTGACATCTTGGAATCCCTTGATTCACTCCCTCAGTTTCCAGCCTGTCCAATCCCTCCTGGATTGTTTCCATAACTGGTTGGTTGCCAAATCTGTCCAATCCCTCCAGGATTGTTTCCATAACAGATTAATTGCCATTCCCGGAGAAACTTTCCCGGATTGCTCGCTCGGATTGACTTGGCGCCAGCTAAGCCTCGTTGACCCGATCCATCCTCCTCTAGGATGCACGTCCTTGATCTCCTTCCTAAGATCACGGTCGTCTGAATGGGATTGCTGCATCCACCGGTGCTCGAGCATGGTCAAGGACTTAACCGATCTCCACAAGTAGTCAACTCCCTTGCCGCTCCCTTAGCGTCTGCCGGGCTTGTTGAGTTATGCGCACTCCTAGAGTGTCTTTGCGCGGTTGTATCAGGTTCACCGAACCACCTAGAGCATTGCACCGTGCCTTGCTCATGGGCATCCTCACTGCCCACCCACGCATTCGCCTACTTGTGCCTTGTGACACTTCCTGGCCACAATCTGGTTCCCCAGCACACTGCCGAGCCTTGATCAGTTGTTCCCTTCACCAGTGCCTCCACGCATGCTTGTGTGACCATCTCCACACTTGCCCGCTTATGGACTTGCAATTGATCCCAACACCTCGCACTTGACAGCCCGCGCATCCTCGCATGCAGGCTATGCGCTACCACTACCCCAAGGTACAGCTTGTGGTGCGCATTCTCCGGGGCTTGAGCTCAGGGGTCTAACAAGCCTCCCCCACCCAAGGGATTCGACGCCCTCATCGAATGAGACTCTTGGTACCGCCGGATGAGGTCTTCGTACTGCCATAGGGTGACATCCTTCTCCCAAGTCGCCTCTGACTCGGGTAGGTCCTTCCACTTGACCAAGTACTCGTCCTCCTGTTCATCTTGTTGTATCCCAGCACTCGGTGATCAAGTATGCCTTCCACCTCCTTGTCGAGTTCCTTCCTCACGGTGAGAGGGGTGCGCTTCACCTTGTTGCGCTCCGGTTGCTCCTCGTCTCTGTGGTAAGGCTTAAGGAAACTGACGTGGAATGTCGGGTGCACCTTCATCCTCTCTGGTAGTGCTAGCCGATAGGCTACTGGCCCGACTCTCTTGATCACTTCAAAGGGTCCGTCGTACCGCTGGAACAAGCCCTTGTGCCAGCGCTTGCTCGTGATCTTCTTCCAGATCTGTGGGGTGAGCTTCAACATCACTAAGTCCCCCACCTGGAACTCCAATGGCCTCCGGTTCTTGTCCGCATACTTCTTCATCCGCTTGGTAGCCTTGGCGAGGCTATCTCTTGCCTCTTCCAGCATCTCCTGCTTGTCACGTGCGAATTGGTATGCGGCCGGGCAAGGCCCTTCCTTGCGCTGCAATGCCACCTCCTGTGGCGTTAGTGGTTGGTAGCCCATTGCCAACTCGAACGGGCTATGACCTGTTGCAGAGGAGCGGTTCAAGTTGAAGGACAACTGAGCCGAGTCAAGCAAGTCTAACCAATTCCGTTGACTTGCTGAGACATAGTGCCTCAAGTACTCCTCCAGCAGTGCATTCACTCGTTTTGTCTGGCCGTCCGTCTATGGATGATTGGCCGTCGAGAACTTCAGTTCGGATCCTAGCAGTCCGAACAAGCATGTCCAGAAGTTGCCTGTGAACCGAGCGTCTCGGTCACTCACGATCTCCGTCGGCACTCCAAAGAGCTTCACCACGGAGCGATAGAACGCCTCAGCCGCTGCCTCGGCTGTGCAATTCTTGGTCACGGGAGTGAAGATCGCATACTTGGAGAATCTGTCCATGACCACCATCACCGCCGTATAACCCTTCACCTCTGGAAATCCGGACACAAAGTCCATGGAAACTGATACCCAAGGCTTTTCTGGCACCGCCAAGGGTTGTAGGAGACCGGCCTCTGCTCGCCTCTCCACCTTGTCTTGTTGACAAACGAGACAAGTCTTGACATATAACTCCACGTCGTCGGCCATCTTTGGCCACACATAGGACCTGGACAACAGGGCTAGCGTTTGCTCACGGCCTGGATGTCCAGCCCAAGGACTGTCGTGACTTTCCTTCATCAGCTGGTAGCGCAATCCCTCTCCGCTAGGGACAAGCAAACGGCCACCTTTGCCATACAACAGCCCATCTTCCAGCCAATACCGCCTCACCGTCCCGTCCTTGACTTGCTCCACTAGGAGTTGATAGGTCTTGTCTCCTAGGGTAGCGATCTTGACCTCCTGGAGGAAGTTGGAGGTTACATGAGTTAAAGCCGCCACCTGGTCCGAAGCCTTCCGACTAAGGGCATCCGCCACTAGGTTGTGCCTCCCCGATCGGTGTTCCCACTCGAAGTCATACTCCGCTAGGAACTCTTGCCACCGCGCTTGTCTTGGTGACAACTTCGGTTGTGACTTGAAGAAGGTATTGGCGACGTTGTCCGTCTTGACCACGAATGTGGTTCCCAGCAGGTACACTCGCCACACCCTCAAGCAATGCACCACAGCCAGCATCTCCTTCTCGTGTGCTGTGTAGCGCTGTTCAGCTGGCTTCAACTTCCAACTCTCGAACGCCACGGGATGTCCGTCTTGCATGAGAACTCCTCCTACAGCACGATTTGAGGCATCCGTATGCACCTCAAACGGCCTCTCAAAGTCCGGGAGCTTGAGCACAGGCTCCGTCACAATGGCGGTCTTCACCTTGGAGAATGCCGCTTCACAATCCTCATCCCATGTCCACTTCTGCTCCTTCCGCAGCAGATCAGTCAAGGGACTCACCTTCTTTGAGTACCCCTTGATAAACTTGCAGTAGTAGTTGGCCAGCCCCAAGAAACTCCGCAACTCGGACACCAATTTTGGGGGAGGCCAATCCTGGATCGCCTGCACCTTCTTGGGGTCCATCCGCACCTGCCCTTGGCCGATCACATGGCCAAGGAATCGAATCTCCTGCATGCCAAACTCGCACTTCTCCCTCTTTACATATAGGGAGTGTTGCCTAAGCCGCTCAAAAACAGCCTGCAAGTGCTGCACATGTTGTGCCAAGTCCCTGCTATACACGACAATATCGTCCAAATAGACGACCACAAACTGATCCAGCATGTCGTGAAACACATCATTCATCAAGTTGCAGAATGTGGCAGGAGCATTGGTTAAACCAAATGGCATGACCAGAAATTCAAAGGATCCATAACGAGTTACCATTGTGGTCTTGGACTCGTCTCCTTTGGCGATGCGGACTTGCCAATATCCTGAACACAAGTCCAGCTTGGAGAAGACCCTTGCCTCACCTAAACAGGTCTGCAATCAAGGGCATCGGGTACTTGTTCTTTACCGTGACCTTGTTCAATCCACGGTAGTCGACACACAATCGGAGAGAGCCATCCTGCTTCTCCTAGAATAACACCGGGGCTCCATAAGGGGCTTTGGAGGGCTGGATCTTTCCCGCATCCAGCAACTCGGTCAGCTGACTCCGCAGCTCTACCAGCTCCTTCGGGGACATCGGTACGGGGCTTTGGCTGGGGGAACGGTGCCTGGCAGTAGTTCTATCTTGTGATCTACTGCACGGCGCGGCGGTAGCCCTCTTGGCAACTCCTCCGGCATCACATCCTGGAATTGCTCGAGTACTTCCACAACCTCATGTGGAATCTCATGGTCCGCCTCCATCTCCCGCACATCCACTTCCCTAATAGCCGCAAGGTAAGTGGCATACCCCTTCTTCATTCCTCGTGCCAACTGCATTGCAGATACCTTCTCCGTGGCTAACTCCTCGGAGCGTGCAAGGCCTCGGTATCCTTGCACAAAACAGGGTCGTTGTGGATCTCCAATGACAATGCCTCCCACATGAGGCATGATGGTGATTGCCGCATCTGCAAAGAAGCTATTCCCAAGGATGAGGTCGTAATCATCCAAAGGAACCACCATCAGATCGATTGTACCCTCCCAAGCCTCTATCTTGATGGGCACATCCCTTGCCAACCCGCCCATTGGTTGGCTCTTGGAGTTCACTGCCTTCAATCGGCTGTGAGAGCGCTCCACTCGCAACTTCAAGGTTCGTATCATCCGATCTGACACGAAGGTGTTGGTGGCGCCAGTGTCCACCAAGGCTGACAGCCGCCTGCCATTCAAGGTTACATCCACGAACAATAGACTGTGGCGTACCTTAGGGCGCTCACTCCGCATAGCGCCAAGGGCCTGCAGTGGGGCAACACGCTGCACTTGGTCCTCGTCGGAGTCATCCGACCGTAGGGCAGTAACCTTCCCCTCCCGCTTTGGGCACTCCTTTGCCCTATGGGGTCCGTTACATATGAAGCAGCCCGGGTGCGTCCGAGGATCCTTCCTTCCGTTGGCTCCCTCGATCACCTTCGCCTTCCCTTTGTCTGGTCGGGTCAGCTGCTTCTCCTTGCCCTTTCCTGACTTTCCTTTCAGGTAGGACTTAGACTTCTTGTCCTTATCCATCGGCTGGGCCTTCTTGCTCCCCTCCTTGGCACGAGCAATCCGTAAGTCCAGCAGTGCGTCCGCCACAGCTAAGGCAGAAGGAAGGTCTCTTACCCCTTGCCTCCTTAGCTCGAGTTGAGCCCAAGGTTGCAACCCCTTCAGGAACGTGTACAGCTTGTCCGTCTCTGACATATCCATCACGTTCAGCATCAGTGCGCTAAACTCCTTCACGTAGTCTCGCACTGGTCCGCTGTACCTCAGCTTGGCCATCGCGTCCAGAGCAAGCCATGCTGTGTTGCTCGGCAGGAACTGCTCTTTCAGCTCCTTCTTCAGTGCCTCCTAGGTCTCAATCCGGGGTCTGCCTGCACTGAGATCATCTTGGACTTGGGTCCTCCACCATAGCTTCGCATCCTTGGCGAGATACATGGTGGTAATCGTCACCTTCTCAGCGTCGAGGATCTTCGCAGTAGCGAAGTAGTTCTCCATATCCCATATGAAGTTCTCTAGATCCTTGGAACTCCTTGTTCCATCAAACGCCTTTGGCTCCGGGACCTTCATCTTCCCACGAGGTTCATTCGATGGCCCCGCCTGGGACACCAATTGCCGCTTGATCAGGACCACATCATCCTTCAGGGTCGCCACATCAAGCCTGATCGCCTTCAGCAGATCAGTCACGGTTCCTCCAAGATCGTTGCCTTCGCCGACGTTGTCCTCCAAAGCAGCAACGCGGGGTTCCAGAGTAGCGGTCGGGTCTGCTTGTCCATTGAGCTCTGCAATACGGCCTTCTAGCGCCGCCAATCGCTCCCGCAACGCTTCCATCGTCCTGGTCCACACGGTTGCTGATTGTAGGGTACACGTGGTCTTTCACAAAGGGGCTCCTCCACCCGAACACAGCACCACTCACACGGGTACTCCGGCTGATCACGGGCAGAACCTCGGCTCTGATACCAACTGTCATGGGGCCGATGCGGGCCACAAATTTTTCCGCACCCCGCTAGGCGTCGACACTCCACTTGCCGACCAGCCACACACCATGCGTACCGTCGAGGCCGAACGATCATCGAACCGAAGAAGCAACACCAAGGAATACAAGAACACAATTGGGAAAATGTAACTCGTATTCACATTTATTACAAGTACACGAAAAACCCAACTCAGGACAGAACTCTTACATGCAGTCTCATGAGCCTATGCCTTGCAGCCTCGCGCCGCTTGCACGCCCGTCTTGTGCCTTCTCTTAAGAACACCGGACTGCAGGTTTGACTTGGCTTCCACTCCTTGGAATCTCGGATCCTCTGTGCCTCCTGACTGCCCTGGTCGTCCTTGCTGCTCTCTGGCTTCTCCTCGTGAGTTCTTGGTGCCTTCCCTGCAGAATGAGACTGCCCCTTTATATAGAGGAGCCTTGCGAGCCCAATATGGCAACTGACATCTTGGAATCCCTTGATTCACTCCCTCAGTTTCCAGCCTGTCCAATCCCTCCTGGATTGTTTCCATAACTGGTTGGTTGCCAAATCTGTCCAATCCCTCCAGGATTGTTTCCATAACAGATTAATTGTCATTCCCGGAGAAACTTTCCCGGATTGCTCGCTCGGATTGACTTGGCGCCAGCTAAGCCTCATCGACCCAATCCATCCTCCTCTAGGATGCACGTCCTTGATCTCCTTCCTAAGATCACGGTCGTCTGAACGGGATTGCTGCATCCACCGGTGCTCGAGCATGGTCAAGGACTTAACTGATCTCCACAAGTAGTCAACTCCCTTGCCGCTCCCTTAGCATCTGCCGGGCTTGTTGAGTTATGCGCACTTCTAGAGTGTCTTTGCGTGGTTGTATCAGGTTCACCGAACCTCCTAGAGCGTTGCACCGTGCCTTGCTCGTGGGCATCCTCACTGCCCGCCCGCGCATTCGCCTACTTGTGCCTTGTGACACTTCCTGGCCACAATTTGGTTCCCCAGCACACTGCCGAGCCTTGATCGGTTGTTCCCTTCACCAGTGCCTCCACGCATGCTTGTGTGACCATCTCCACACTTGCCCGCTTATGGACTTGCAATTGATCCCAACACCTCGCACTTGACAGCCCGCACATCCTCACGTGCAGGCTATGCGCTACCACTACCCCGAGGTACGGTTGTGGTGCGCATTCTCCGGGGCTTGAGCTCAGGGGTCTAACATTTGACCACAGGTTGTGCCTCGCTCTACCATGGGCAATGCCTTACTTGACCATGGGCTATGCCTAGCCCTAGAATGGGTGGTGCCTTGATTCACCACAGCCTGTGCCTTGCTCTACCACGGGCCATGGGTTGGTCAACCACAGGCTGCACCTTGCTTTACCCCAGGCAATGGCTTGTGTCACAGGGGTCGAAACTCACCCAAATATTTTCGTTCCTGCGATGGTGCTGAGCAGTGTCCCGTACACTCTGAGCCAACCCAAACACGCACAGCGAAATAGCTTGGCGAGGTTTAGCAATCAAGGATCGGGATCAAGCAATGCAAGGTAAGGGAAATCTCACTTGTATTCACAAACTTGAATTAGAAGAACACGCAAAACCCTTACATGACCTTGCACAGTCACGCCCAAGTATATGCCTCGTGTCTCCGGCACTTGCACTCCTCACTTGGACGGGTGAACTTCGCTCCAGGAGTTCACACTTGGCTTTGAGGGAACTGGTCACAATACCGCCGGCCTTCCTTTGCTCGACCTTCTGTGATGGAGTGTTTCCTCTTGACTCTCTCCAGTTGCTCCTTTCGACCTTGAGACCCAAGTGCTATTTATCCTTGCAGGGGGCAACCACTGTCCCTGGTTTCCAGGAGACACCTCAGCTTCCATAACCACCCACTCCCACACTTTTAGGGGCTGCAGTTGGATAAGGTTGACTACTTGCCAGCACAGTCCTCGGTTAGCACCTCGACCAAGACTCCATCGTTCCACGACCGGAGTATATTGGGTCTGACTGAGTGCCACCCGCACTCAGTTCGGTCATGGGCACCGCGCCCTTGCCTTGGATCAGTTGCTAATAGCATGGAACATTAGCGCGCTCGACTGCGAGCGACTTCCCTAGCAAGTCTTTCGGGAGCAGCCGTGCGCCCGTTGCCTGCCAGCTCGCCTTGAACGGGTCTTGCGGGAGGATAGGGCGTCCAGATCACCGGCCCTTGACTGGGTCTTGCGGGCTCACCCATACCCGCATTGCCTGCCACTTGGTGTCCGCCTTGCTCGCCCGGGAGCAAGTCTCTCGGGAGGATAAGGCTTCCAAGTCGCCCTCCCTTGACCGCGGGAGGATAGGAAGTCCAGCACATCCGCCCTTGACCGAGTCTTGCGGGAGGATAGGAATTTCTAGCTGATCCCTTCCAGCACAGCCTGGCAACTCGCCCTATATATAGCTTGGCATCTCGCCCTTTCGTTCCAACTGATCGTGCAACAGTCTTCCCTCGATCCTATCTCTGGCTGCCATGCCATCAAGGGTCCGCCTGGCAGCCATGTTCGTGTCCGAGCATCAAGGGGCTAACAAACCTCCCCCACTTGAGGAAGCCGACGCCCTCATCGGAATAGAGTGGAGGTACTCCTGGATCTTGTCCTCGAACTGCCAGAGTGTTGCCTCCTTTTCCCAACTCGCTTCCGACATTGGCAAACCTTTCCATAGAACCAGATACTCCGTTCTCCGGTTCTTCTTGCTGTATCCCAACACCCGTCGGTCCAGCACGCGGTCAACCTCCCTTTCCAATTCCATGCGCACATTCAATGGGGCACGTCTTGCCCTAACGCGGTCCGCATCCGCATCCTCATGGTAGGGCTTTAGGAAGCTGACATGGAAAGTTGGATGAATCTTCATCCTCTCGGGTAATGCTAAGCGATAAGCCACTGCTCCAACTCGCTTCACTACCTCGAATGACCCATCATACCACTGAATGAGGCCCTTGTGCCATCTCTTGCTCGTCACTTTCTTCCAAATTTGGGGCGTCAATTTCAGCATGACCTTGTCACCGACCTGAAATTCTAGCGGTCGACGCCCCTGATCCACATACTTCTTCATGCGACGGACAGCTTTGGCAAGGCTGTCCTGTGCTTCCTCGAGCATCTCCTGCTTGTTCCGGGCAAAATGGTAGGCAGCAGGACATGGCCCTTCCTTCTTTTGTAGGGCCACCTCGGAAGGGGTCAATGGTTGATAGCCCAAAGCGAGCTCAAACGGACTGAACCCCGTGGCTGAGGAACGGTGCAAATTGTAACAAATTGCGCCGTGTCCAATAGTTCCAGCCAATTCCGCTGACTGGCAGTGACATAGTGTCGCAAGTATTCTTCCAGCAGCTGGTTCATCCTTTCCGTTTGTCCATCCATCTGTGGGTGGTTGGCTGTTGAGAACTTTAGCTCCGTCCCCATCATATTGAAGAGATGGGTCCAGAATCTCCCGGTGAACCGTGCATCTCGATCACTCACAATGTCCACCGGGATCCCAAATAGCTTGACCAAGTGGCGGTAGAACTCTTTTGCCACCGTTTCCGTAGAGCAATTTTTGGGGTAGGCCTAAAGATTCCATACTTCGAGAACCTATCTACCACAACCATAACTCCATCAAAACCCTTAACCTCAGGGAAGCCACTGATGAAGTCCATAGAAACCGATACCCAAGGTTTCTCTGGAATAGGCAAAGGCTGCAACAAGCCCGCCTCAATGCGCCGTTCCGTCTTGTCTTGTTGACAAACAAGGCACGTCTTGACGTAAAGCTCAACGTCATTCTCCATCTTCGGCCAGAAGTAGGAGCGTACCAACAGCGCGAGCATCCTTTCCCGTCCAGGATGTCCAGCCCATTGCGCGTCATGATGTTCACGCAACAGCTGAGTCCTCAGCCCTCCACTGGGGACGAATACGCGACCACCCTTCACGTATAGCAAGCCATCCTCAAGCCAGTACCTCCGCACAGTACCATCTTGAACTTGCACGGCCAGCTTTTGGTATACCCGATCCTCCTTTGCCTGATCCTTCAGTTTGCCCGCGAAGTCGGATTCCAGCTGGGTCAGCACAGCAATCGTCTCTACTGCCTTCCTGCTCAAAGTGTCGGCAACTTGGTTGTGGCACCCCAACCTATGCTCCCACTTGAAGTCATACTCGGCCAGGAACTCCTGCCACTGGGCCTGCCTTGGGGACAACTTCTTCTGCGTCCTAAAGAAGGTGTTTGCAACATTATCCATCTTAATTACAAAAGAAGTGCCCAACAAGTATACCCGCCACACTCGTAGGCAATGCACAACCGCCAACATCTCCTTCTCGTGTGCGGAGTAGCGTTGCTTGGCTGGCTTCAACTTCCAGCTCTCAAACGCTACCGGGTGCCCATCTTGCACCAACACTCCGCCTATGGCATGATCAGATGCATCCGTGTGGACTTCGAACGGCCTGTCGAAGTCCGGAAGCTTTAGCACAGGCTCGGCCACAATCTGGGACTTGATCTTCTTGGAGGCGTCCGCACACGCCGCATCCCAAGTCCATGGTTTGCCTTTCTGCAGTAGATCGGTGAGCGGGATACCAACTTCGAGTATCCCTTGATGAACTTGCGGTAGTAGCTTGCCAATCCAAGGAAACTCCACAATTCGCCCACCTTCGTGGGAGCCATCCACTCCCTAATGGCTTGCACCTTTCGGGGATCCATTCTCACCATGCCCCCGCCAATCACGTGGCCAAGGAAGTTGATTTCCTTGGTGCAAAACTCACACTTCTCCTTCTTTACGTACAACCTATGTTCCCTTAACCGCTGGAACACAAAACATAAATGCTCGAGATGTTCCTCTAGAGATCGGCTATAGACGACAATATCATTGAGATACACAACCACAAATTTGTCTATAACGTCATGAAACACATCATTCATGAGATTGCAAAATGTAGCTGGTGCATTGGTTAAGCCAAAAAGCATAACCTTAAACTCATATGACCCATACTGAGTCACCATTGTCGTCTTTGGCGTGTCGCCCTCCGCTATGCGAACCTGCCAATATCCCGATCTCAGGTCCAACTTGGTGAAGAAGTCAGCTCCACTGAGACGATCGAACAAGTCTGCAATCAATGGCACGGGATACTTGTTCTTCACGGTGACTTTGTTCAACCCACGGTAGTCCACGCACAACCACAACGTGTCGTCTTGCTTCTCTTGGAACAGCACTGGCGCTCCAAAAGGCGCCTTGGAAGGTTGAACTTTCCTCGAATCCAGCAAGTCCTAGAGTTGTTTCCATAACTCCTCCAGTTCTTTAGGCGACATCCGGTAAGGAGCTTTAGCTGGTGGCCTTGTCCCCGGAATCAACTCGATCTTGTGATCTACCGCCCGCCTTGGTGGTAAGCCCTTGGGCAGCTCCTCGGGCATAACGTCACAAAAGTCGCCTAGAATTCCTTGCACCACGTCAGGAACGTCCGCGTTCGTGCCCAACTCGGGCTCTGACTCATGGATCGCTGCAAGGTAAGTTGGCTGGCCCCTCTTCCAGCCTTTGGCTATTTGCATAGCGAGACCCTTTCGGTCTTAATGTCCTCTGCATGGTTGAGGCCCTTGAATCCCCGAACAAAGCAAGGCTTCTTCGGGTCTGAGATCAACAAACCAGACACATGTGGCATGACCAAAACACAAGCTTTCATGAGAAAGTTGTTACCGAGTATTACGTCAAAATCATCCATGGGAATGATCATGACGTCAATGGTCCCCGACCAATCACCAATCTGGACCGGCACTCCTTTGGCCATCCCAAGCACCGGCCTACTTTGGGAGTTGACAGCTTTGATGCGGCTAGCCTGCTTCTGGATCCACAATCCATAAGCTTGCACAACACGATCCGACACGAAGTTGTGCGTTGCGCCAGTGTCCACCATTGCCGCCACTTCCTTGGTGTTCAGGGTCATCGGTATATACATCAGTCCCTGCTCCTGTGCCTTCCTTCCCGAGCGGATGGCACCAAGTATTTGGAGAGGTGCCACTCTAGTTTGCTCATCATCTGAGTCGGAGTCGGTCCTATTCACCAAGGCCGACAACTTCTCCCTCTTCGGGCAATCTCGAGCATGATGGGGGCCATTGCAGATGAAGCATCCCGGGTGGGTCTTAGGGTCCTTAAGGGACGAACCCTCCGTCGCCTTCCCCTTCCCCTTGTCTCCCTTGGATGGCTTCCCTTTTTCGGCTTTGCCTGCACCCTTGCTAGGCTTGGCCGCCTTGTCCTTCGACTTCTCGGCCTATTTCCCCTTCGGGTCGCTCTTTGATACACGGATGTTGATCAATGCATCTTCCTTTGCCATTGCGGTCTGGAGGTCTTGGACTCCTTGCCTTCGCAGCTCAAGTTGAGCCCACAATTGAAGACCCCGCATGAAGTTGAACAACTTGTCCAACTCGGACATCTCTATGACATCAAGCAACAAGGAACTAAATTCCTTAACGTAGTCATGTACCGTACCCATCTGCCTTAGGTTGCACAATGCATCCCGAGCAGCCCACGAGGTGTTCGTGGGAAGGAACTGCTCCTTGAGTTCCTTCTTCAGCGTAGGCCAATCTCTGATGCATGGCCGCCCGCCGGTTGTAGCGTCCTGCTCACAGGTTCACCACCAGAGCTTCGCATCACCCACCAAGTACATGACCGCCATCGAGACTTGTTCCCCTTATGGAACTTTTCCTGCCTCGAAGTAATGCTCGATCTCCCACAAGAAATTTTCGAGTTCCTTAGAACTCCGAGTGCCTGTAAAGGCTTTGGGTTCAGGTATCTTTACCTTAGCCCGAGATCCCTCTACTTCGGCTACTCCAGCAGCCAGCGCACGTCGGAGGACGCTCACCTCCTCCTTCAAACGGACAACGTTTGGAACTAGCACTACCAGAACTTCCGCCACACTTCCGTTGGCTCCAGACATGTTACTGAGGGACATTTCCAAAGCCGCTACTCGATCCCTTAGTGCATCCATGCGGGACATCCACAAGTCACTGCTTGCTTGCTATTCCAATCCTCACACACCGCTTGAATGCGGCTCTGATACCAGCTGTCACAGGGGTCGGAACTCACCCAAATTTTTCCATTCCTGCAATGATGCTGAGCAGTGTCCCGTACACTCTCAGCCAACCCAAACACGCACAACAAAATAGCTTGGCGAGGTTTAGCAATCAAGGATCAGGATCAAGCAATGCAAGGTAAGGGAAATCTCACTTGTATTCACAAACTCAAATTACAAGAACACGCAAAATCCTTACATGACCTTGCACGGTCACACCCAAGTATATGCCTCGTGTCTCCGGCACTTGCACTCCTCACTTGGATGGGTGAACTTCGCTCCAGGAGTTCACACTTGGCTTTGAGGGAACTGGTCACAATACCGCCGGCCTTCCTTTGCTTGACCTTCTATGATGGAGTGTTTCCTCTTGACTCTCTCCAGTTGCTCCTTTCGACCTTGAGACCCAAGTGCTATTTATCCTTGCAGGGGGCAACCACTGTCCCTAGTTTCCAGGAGACACCTCAGCTTCCATAACCACCCACTCCCACACTTCTAGGGGCTGCAGTTGGATAAGGTTGACTACTTGCCAGCACAGTCCTTAGTCAGCACCTTGACCGAGACTCCATCATTCCACGACCGGAGTATATCGGGTCTGACTGAGTGCCACCCGCACTCAATTCGGTCATGGGCACCGCGCCCTTGCCTTGGATCAGTTGCTAATAGCATGGAACATTAGCGTCGCTCGACTGCGAGCGACTTCCCTAGCGAGTTTTTTGGGAGCAGCCGTGCGCCCAGCCATGGGCAATGCCTTGGTCCACCACAGGCAATGCATTGCCCAGCCATGGGCTGTGCCTTGCTCGACCTTGGGCTGTGCCTCACTCTACCACTGGCGATGGCTTGGTCAACCACGGAGACAGCCCTCGGTTGACTACGGGCAGTGCCTGGCTCTTCCTCAGGCGATGCCTCGCTTGACCACTGGCTGTGCCTTGCTCTACCATAGCCAATTCCTTACTCAACCATGGGCTGTGCCTGGCTCTACCAAGGCAATGGGATGTGCCTTGCACAACCATGGGTGATGGCTTGGTCGACCACAGAGATAGCCCTTGATTGACCATGGGCTATGCAATCGGTCTCCAGCGGGCAGTGCCTATCTCTACCATGGGCAATGTCTTGCTCAACCATGGGCTGTGCCTTTCTCTACCAACGGCAATAGCATGTTTGACCACAGGTTATGCCTCGCTCTACCACGGGCAATTCCTTACTAGACCATGGGTTGTGCCTTGCCTTAGCACGGGTGATGCCTTGCTTGACCATGGCCTGTGCCTTGCTCTACCATGGGCCATGGCTTGGTCGACCATGGGCTGTGCTTCACTGTACCTCGGTCGACCACTGGCTGTACACCCAGTCTCTCATGGGCAGTGGTCGGCTGTACCTTGGGAAATGCCTTCCTCGACCATGGGCTGTGTCTTGCTCTACCAGGGGCCATGGCATGTTGGACCACAGTCTGTGCCTTGCCTAACCATGGGCAATGCCTCGCTGGACCACAGGCTGTGCCAAGCTCTACCAAGGGCAATGGCTGGGTCGACCACGGAGACAGCCCTTGATAGACCACAGGCTGTGCCTTGTTCTAGCACAGGCGATGGCTTGGCCGACCATGGAGACAGCCCTCCATCGACCATGGGCTGTGTGCTCCGTCGCTCATGGGCAGTGCCCAGGTCTACAGTGGTCGATGCCTTCATTAACCATGGCAACAGCCCATGGTCGATCATAGTCGATGTGTTGATTGACCATGGGCTGTGCATTCGGTCACTCATGGGCAGTGCCTTGCTCCACCACAGGCGATAGTCCTTGGTCAATGACCGACGATGCCTAGATTGACCACGGGCGATGCCATGCTCATCCACGGTGATAGACCTTGGTCGATCATGGGTTGACGCGTTCTTCGACCACGGCGACAGCTCTTGGTTGACCATGGGCAGTGCCTTGGTCCACCAAGGGCAATGCCTTTGTCGACCATGGGTTGTGCCTCACTCTAACACAGGCAATGCCCTGTTTGACCAAAGGCTGTGCATTGCTCTACCACGGTGATGGCTTGGTGGACCATGGGCTGTGTGCTCAATTGTTCATGGGTAGTGCTTGGCTCTACCTTGGGCAATGCCTTGCTCGGCCATGGGTTGTGCTTGGCTATACCATGGGTGACGCCTTCCTTGACCATGGGCTGTGCCTCACTCTAACACAGGGGATGGCTTGGTCAACCATGGAGATAGCCCTCGGTGGACCACGAGCTATGCACTCAGTCACTCATGGGCCATGCAATACTTGACCACGTGCATTGCCTTGCTTGACCTCGGGCTGTGCCTTCCACAGGTGATGGCTTGGTCAAACAAAGGCTGTGCCTCACTCTACCATGGGCGATGGCTTGCTCAACTACAGCCTGTGCCTTGCTCTGCTATGGGTGTTGCCTTGACCGACCATGAGCTATGCCTTGCTTTACCCCGGGCAATGGCTTGGTTGACCATGGGCTGTGCCTTGCTCTACGATGGGTGATGGCTTGGTTGACCACGGAGATAGCCCTCAGTCAGCCACCAGCTGTGTGCTCAGTCGTTCACATGCAATGCCTTGCTCTGCCATGGGTGATGCCTTCCTCGACCCCGGGCTATGCCTGGCTCTACCAAGGGAGATGCCTTGCTTGACCACGGGCTGTTCCCTGCTCTAACATGGGCAATGGCTTGTTCGACCACAGCTGTGCCTCACCCTGCCATGGGTGATGGCTTGGTTGACCATGGAGATTGCCCTTGGTTGACCACGGGCTGTGCCTTGCTCTACCACGGGTGATGGCTGGGTCAACCATGGACTGTACACGTGGTCTCTCATGGGCAGTGCCTTGCTCTACCTCGGGTGACGCCTTGCTCGACCACGGGCTGGGCCTTGCAATACCAAGGGCCATGGCATGTTTGACCACAGGCTGTGCCTTGCTCTATGACGGAAGATGCCTTGCTTGACCATGGGCTGTGCCTTTGCCAACCACGGGTGATGCCTTGGTCTACCACGGAGATAGCCCTGAGTCAACCACGGGCAATGCCTTGCCCAAAAACCATGGGTGATGCCTGGCTCGACCTTGTGCTGTGCCTTGCTGTACCAAGGGCAATGGCTTGGTCAACCATGGGCTGTGCATTCTGTTGCTCATGGGTGGTGCCTTGCTCCACCATGGGCGATAGCCCTTGGTCGATGACCGGCAATGCCTAGATCGACCATGGGCTGTCCACTCAGTTGCTCACTGGCAGTGCCTTCCTCAACCATGGGTGATGCCATGCTCGTCCATGGTGATAGCCCTTGGTCGATCATGGGTTGACGCATTCATCGACCATGGTGACAGCCCTTGGTCGACCAAGTGGTCAACCACAGGCAGTGCCTTGGTCCACCACGGGCTGTGCATCACTCTACCACAGGTGATGCCTTGCTCATCCACAGCTATACCTTGCCCAACCATGGGTGATGCCTCGCTCGACCATGTGCTGTGCCTTTCTCTACCACAGGTGATGGCTTGGTCAACCAGGGAGACAGCCCTCAGTTCACCATGGGTTGTGTGCTCGGTAGCTCACCAGCAGTGCCTGGCTCTACCTCGGGCGATGCCATGCTTGACCACACGCTGTGCCTTGCTCTGCCACAGATGATGCCTTACTGACCATGACTGTGCCTTTCTCTGCCACCAGCGATGGCTTGGTCAACCTGGAGATAGCCCTTGGTCGACCATGGGCTGTGCGCTCAGTTGCTCATGGCCAGTGCCTAGCTCTACCTTAGGCGATGCCCTGCATGACCACGGGCTGTGCCTTGGCCAACCACAGGCGATGCCTCACTTGACCAAGGGCTATGCCTCGCTCTACAATGTGTGATGGCTTGGTCAACCAGGGAGACAGCCCATGGTTGAGCATGGGCTATGCGCTTGGTAGCTCACAGGCAGTGCCTGGCTCTACCTCGGGTGATGCTGTGCTCGACCACACATTGTGCATTGCTCTACCACAGATGATGCCTTGCACGGCCATGACTGTGCCTTGCTCTGCCACCAGCGATGGCTTGGTTGACCATGGAGACAGCCCTCGGTCGAGCATGGACTGTGCACTCTGTCGCTCATGGCCAGTGCCTGGCTCTACCTTAGGTGATGACCTGCATCACCTTGGGCTGTGCCTTGCCCAACCACGGGTGATGCCTCGCTCAACCACGGGCAGTGCCTCACTCTACAATGAGTGATGGCTTGGTCAACCAGGTAGACAGCCCTCGGTTGACCATGGGCTGTGCGCTCGGTAGCTCATGGGCAGTGTCTGGCTCTACCTCGGGCAATGCCGAGCATGACCACTTGTTGTGCATTGCTCTACCACGGATGATGCCTTACTTGACCACGACTGTGCCTTGCTCTGCCACCAGCGATGGCTTGGTTGACCATGGAGACAGCCCCCAGTAAACCACGAGCAGTGCCTTGCTCTACCTTGGGAGATGCCTTCCTCGACCACGGGCTGTGCCTTGCCCAACCATGGGTGATGCCCTGCTCGACCATGGGCTATGCCTTGCTCTACCACAGGCAATGGCTTGGTCAACCCTGGAGATAGTCCTTGGTCAACCATGGGCTATGTGCACGGTTGCTCACAGGCAATGCCTTGCTCGACCACAGGTTGTGCCTAGCTCTACCATGGGCGATGCATTACTTGACCATGGGCTGTGCCTGGCTCTATGTCACGGGGCCAATGTGGACCACAAATTTTTCCACACCCCGCTAGGTGTCGACACTCCATTTGCCGACCAGCCACACACACACCGCACGTACCGTCAAGGTCGTTCGATCACAGAACCGCAAAAGCAACACCAAGGAACACAAGAACACAATTGGGAAAACGTAACTCGTATTCACATCTACTACAAGTACACAAAAAACCCAATCTCATATCAGAACACTTACACGTAGTCACACGAGTATATGCCTCACAATCTCTCACTGCTTGCACTCCCCACCCGTCTTGTGCCTTCTCTCAAGAACACTGAATTGCTTGCTCTGACTTGACTTCCACTCTCTTGGAGTCTCTCCTCTGAGAATTCTTGGTTTCTTGTTATTTCTGAGAATGAGACTGACCCCCTTTATATAGAGGAGCCTGGCAAACCCGATATGGCAACTGATATATTTGAATTCCTTGATTCTCTCCATCAAATCTTGATCTGTTCAATCTTGGCCGTTGATCTGCAATCTCCAAGATTGTTTCCATAACAGATTGATTTGCCATATCCTAGGAGAATCTTTCCCCGATTGTCTGTTTGACCCGATCCGGATGACTTGGCGCTGAGTTAGCATCGTCGATCCGATCCACTCTCCTCCGGGGCCCACGTCCATGATAGCCTCCTACGATCGGGATTGCTGCATCCAATGGTGCTCGAGCATGGTCAAGGACTTATCCGATCTTCACAAGTAGTCAACTCACCAGCCACTAAGTGTTGAGCATTCCCTTAGCGTCTGTCGTGCCTATTGAGTAGTGCGCACTCCTAGAGTGCCGTTGCTCTGTCACATCTTGTTCACCGAGCATCCTTGAGCATTGCATCGTGCCTTGCTCGTGGACATCCTCACCAC
Organism: Sonneratia alba; assembly: GCA_900174645.1. Lineage (NCBI taxonomy): Eukaryota > Viridiplantae > Streptophyta > Magnoliopsida > Myrtales > Lythraceae > Sonneratia > Sonneratia alba. The sequence goes on from FWPY01000060.1 coordinate 1,941,721, forward strand.
CCATACACACATTCACCTACTTGTGAACAATGACACTCCATGGCCACAATCTGATCCCTCGGCACTCTGCCGAGCCTTGATCAATCGTCCCCTTCACTGGTGCCTCCGCGCACGCTTGTGTGACCATCTCCATACTTGTCCGCTCAGGGACCTGCAATTCATCCCAACACCTCGCACCTAACTACTTGCACATCCTCGCGTGCATGCTATGCGCTACCACTACCCCGAGGTATGGCCTGTGGTATGCATTCTCCGGGGCTAGAGCTCAGGGGTCTAACACTCTACCACAGGCGATGTCTTGTTCAACCATGGGTAGTGCCTCGCTCTACCACAGGCGATGCCTTGCTCGACTACGGGCTCTGCAAGGCTCCACCATGGGAAATGGCATGTTCGACCTTGGGTTGTGCCTCCCTCTACCACAAGTGATGCCTTGCTCGACCATGGGATGTGCCATGCTATTGCATAGGCATTGGCTTGGTCAATCATGGAGACAGCCCTCGGTCAACCACAGGCTGTTCACTCAGTCTCTCATGGGTAGTGCCTTGCTCTACCACTGGTTGTGTTTCACTCTACCAAGGGCGATGGCTTGGTCAACCACAGACACATCCCACGGTCAACCATGGGCAATGCCTTGCTCTGCCATGGACGATGGCATAGTTGACAACAGAGACAGCCCTCGGTTGACCATGGGCTGTGCCTTGCTTTCCATGGGTGATGGCTCGGTCAAGCACAGGCTGTACACTCGGTCTCTCACAAGTGGTGCCTGGCTCTAACTCGGGCAATGCCTTGCTCAACCATGGGCAGTGCCTTGCTCTACCATGGGCGATGCCTTGCTTGACCATGGGCTGTGCCTAGCTCTACCATGGGTGATGTCTTCTTCAACCACGGGCAGTGCCTTGCTCTACCACAGGCAATGCCTTGCTCAACCACGGGTGGTGCGTGGCTCCACCATGGGAAATGGCATGTTTGACCTTGGGTTGTGCCTCCCTCTACCACAAGTGATGCCTTGCTCGACCACAGGATGTGCCATGCTATTGCATAGGCATTGGCTTGGTCAATCAGGGAGATAGCCCTCAGTCGACCACAGGTTGTGCACTCGGTTGTTCACGGGCAGTGCCTTGCTCTACCATAGGTTGTGCCTTGCTCTACCAAGGGTGACGACTTGGTTGACCACAGAGACATCCCACAGTTGACCACGGGCAATGCCTTGCTCTGCCACGGACGATGGCTTGGCTTGGTTGACAATGGAGATGGCCCTTGGTTGACCATGGGTTGTGCCTTGCTCTTCCACGGGTGATGGCACGGTTGAGCACTGGCTGTATGCTCGGTCTCTCACAAGTGGTGCCTGGCTCTAACTCAGGCAATGCCTTGATCAACCATGGGCTGTGCCTTGCTCTACCATGGGTGATGCCTTGCTTGACCACAGGCTGTGCCTTGCTCTACCAAGGGCTATGCAATGTTCAACCACAGGCTGCGCCTCAATCTACCATGTGCGATGCCTTGCTCAACCACGGGCTGTGCCTTGCCCAACCATGGGCGATGGCTTGCTCAACCATGGATTCAGTGCTCAGTCAACCATGGGCTGTGTGCTCAGTTGCTCACAGGCAGTGCCTAGCTGAACCACAGGCAATGCCTTGCTCCACCACAGGTGATGCCTTGCTTGACCATGGGCAATACCTGGCTCCACCACGAGCGATGCTTTCTTGACCACGGCCTGTGCCTCGCTCTACCACTAGCGATGCCTTCTCAACCATGGGCTGTGCCTTGCTCTACTATGGGTGATGGTTTGGTTGGCCACAGAGAATGCCCTCGGTCAACCACAGGCTGCCATGCTCTGTCGCTCATGGGCAGTGCCATGCTCTGCCATGAGCAATGCCGTGCTCCACCATGGGCTATGCCTTGCTCTACCATGGGTGATGCCTTCTCAACCATGGGCTATGCCTTGCTCTACCATGGTCTATGGCTTGGTCAACCACGAGCCGTGCTCTCAGTCACTCACAGGCGGTGCCTTGCTCTACCTTGGGTGATGTCCTGCTTGACCACAGGCTGTGCCTTGTTCTACCATGGGTGACGCCTTGCTGGACCATGGGCTGTGCCTCCCTCTACCACGGGTGATGGCTTGGTCAACCACGGACACAACCCTCAGTTGACCAGGAGCTGTGCACTCAGTCGCTCATGGGTTGTGCCTTGCTCTACCAGGTGTGATGCTGTCGTCAACCATGGGCTGTGCCTTTCTTTACCAAAGGCAATGTGTTGCTTGGCCACGGGCTGTGCCTTGCTTGACCACAGGCAATGGCTTGGTTGACCAAAGGTTGTGCCTCGCTCTACTACGGGTGATGGCTTGCTCGACCATGGCCTGTGGCATCATCTACCATGGGCATTGCCTTGCTCAACCACGGGTTGTACCTTGCTCTACGACTGGTAATGGATTGGATGACCATGGGCTGTGTCTCGCTCTACCACAGGCAAGGGCTTGGACAGCCAAGGAGACAGCCCTCGGTCAGCCATGAGCTGTGTGCTCGATTGCTCATGGGCAGAGGCTTGCTCTACCATGGGCAATGCCTTGCTCGACCATGGGCTGTGCCTGGCTCTACCATGGGAGATGCCTTGCTTGACCACGGGCTGTGCCTTGCTCTACCATGTGCAATCACTTGTTCAACCACGTGCTGTGCCTCACTCTACCATGGGTGATGTGTTGCTCGACCATGGGCTGTGCCTTGCTTTAACATGGGAAATGGCTTGTTTGACTGCTGGCTGTGCCTTGCTCTACCACGGGTGATGGCTTGGGTGACCACAGAGACAGCCCTCGGTCAGCAATGGACAGGGCGCTTGGTTGCTCATGGGCAGTGCCTTGCTCTACCCTGGGTGATGCCTTTATTGACCACAGGCTGTGCCTTGCTCTACCAAGGGCAATGGCTGGGTCAACCACAGAGATAGTCCTCAGTCGACCATGGGCAATGCCTTGCTCTGGCACAAGCAATGACTTGGTCAACCATGGAGACGGCCCTTGGTTGACCACAGACCATGCCTTGCAGTTCCATGGGTGATGGCTAGGTCAAGCATGGACTGAACACTCGGTCTCTCATGGGCAGTGCCTGGCTCTATCTCGTGCAATGCCTTGATTGACCACAGGCTGTGCCTTGCTCTACCATGAGCAACACCTTGCTCTACCTAGGGCAATGGGATGTTCAACCTGCGCTGTGGCTTGATCTACCATGGGCAATGCCTTGGTTGACCACAGGCTATGCGTTACCCAACCATGGGCAATGGCTTGGTTGACCATGGAGACAGCCCTGAGTCGACCACATGCTGTGTGCTTGGTCGCTCATTTGCTGTGCCTTGCTCTGCCATGGGCAATGCCTTAATCCACCAAAGGTTGTGCCTTGCTCTACCACAGGCAATGCCTTCTTGACCACGGGCTGCACTGGCTCTACCACGGGCGATGCCTTCTCAACCACCGATTGCACCTCCCTCTACCATGGGCAATGCCTTTTCGACCACAGGCTGTGCCTTGCTCTACCACGGGCTATGAGTTGTTCGACCATGGGCCGTGCACTCGGTTGCTCACTGGCAGTGCCTCACTCTACCTTGGGCAATGCCTTGCTCCACCATAGGCTGTGGCCTGTTCTACCATGGGCAATGCCTTGCTTGACCACAGGCTGTGCCATGCTCTCACACAGGTGATGGCTTGGTCGACCATGGGCTGTGGCTTTGTGCTCGGTCACTCACAGGCAGTGCCATGCTCTAGCACGAGCAATGCCTTGCTCCACCACGGCTGATGCCTTCACAACCACAGGCTATGCCTTGCCCTACCACAGGCAATGGGATGTTCGGCCATGGCATGTGCCTTGCTCTACCACAGGCAATGGGATGTTGACCAAGGACTGTGCCTAGCTCTACCACAGGTAATGGCATGTTCAACCACAGGTTGTGCCTTGCTCTACCATGGGTGATGGCTTGGTCAACAGCAGAGAAAGCCCTTGGTCGACCACAAGCTATGTGCTCGATCACTCACAGGCAGTGCCTTCCTCTTCCACAGGCAAGGCCTTGCACCACCATGGGCTGTACCTCGCTCTACCACGGGTGATGCCTTGCTCGACCACTGGTTGTCCCTTGCTCTACCATGAGCAATCACTTGGTTGACCAAACAGACAGCCCTTAGTTGACTATGGGCTGTGCGCTTGGCCGCTCACAGGCAGTTCCTTGCTCTATGACGGTTGATGCCTAGCTTAACCATGGCAACAACCATTGGTTGATCATGGGCCAATGCCTTGATCAACCACCACGACAGCTCTTGGTTGACCATGGGCAGTTCCTTGCTCTACCATTGGTGATGCCTTGTTCAACCATGGGCTGTGCCATGCTCTACCATGATCAATGCCTTGCTCCACCATGGGCAATGGCATGGTCGACCATGGCCTGTGCCTTGCTGCTCCATGGGCGATCGCTTGCTCGACCACGGCCTGTGCCTTGCTCCACCATGGGCATTGCCTTGCTTGACGATGGGTTGTGCCTGGCTTTACCCGGGGCAATCACTTAGTTTACCAAGGGCTGTGCGTTGCTCTGCCCTGGGCAATGCCTTCACGACCATCGGCTGTGCCTTGGTCTACCACGGGCAATGGCTTAGTCAACCACACAGATAGCCCTCAATCAGCCATGGACTGTGCGCTCGGTCACTCATGGGCCATGCCTGGCTCCACCACGGGAGATGCCTTGCTAGACCACGGGCTGTGCCTTGCTCTACCATGGGCAATGGCTTGTTCGACCATGGCTGTGCCTCACCCAACCACTGGTGATGCCTTGCTCAACCACGGGCTATGCCTTGCTCTACCAAGGTGATGCCTTGCTCTACCAAGGTGATGCCTTGGTTGACCATGGAGATAGCCCTCGGTTGACCCCCGGTTGTGGCTTGCTCTACCATGAGCGATGCCTTGCTCAACCATAGGCTGGCCCTGACTCTACCACAGGATATGCCTCGCTCGACCACGGGCTGTGCCTTGCTATACCATGTGCAATGTCTTGTTTGACCACAGGTAATGCCTCGCCCTACTATGGGTGATGCCTTGCTCGACCACGGGCTATGTGTTGCTCCAACAAGGGCAATGGCATGTTCGACCATGGGCTCTGCCTTGCTCTACCACAGGTGATGCCTTACTTGACGGTGGGCTGTGCCTTGATCTAGCATGGGCGATGCATTGCTTGACCATAGCCTGTGCCTTGCTCTAACCCGGGCCATGGCTTGGTTGACCATGGGCTATGCCTCGCTCTACCTTGATTGACCACAGGCTGTACACTCAGTCTCTCATGCATAGTGCCTGGTAGTACCCATGGCGATGCCTTGCTCAACCACAGGTTGTGCCTTGCTCTACCAAGGGTGATGCCCTGCTCGACCACGTGCTGTGCGTTGCTCTACAAAGGGCAATTTTCACCATGGGCTGTGCCTCACAATACCAAGGGCAATGGCTTGGTCGACCACAGAGATAGCCCTTAGTTGATCACGGGCAATCCCTTGCTCTGCCATGGTCAATGGGTTGGTCGACCACGGTGACAGCGCTCAGATGATGATGGGTTGTGCCTTGCTCTACCACTGGCAATCACCTGGTCGACCACAGAGACAGCCCTCCATTGACTGCGGTTTGCTCTCTCAGTTGCTCATGGGCAGTGCCTTGCTCCACCACGATTGATGCCTTGGCTGACCATGGTGACAGCCCTTGGTTGATCATGATCGATACCTTGATAGACCACCGGCTATGCACTTGGTCACTCACGGGCAGTGCCATGCTCTACCACAAGCGACGTCTTGCTCAATGATGGCAACAACGCTTGTTCGATCAATGGGCAACATCTTCATTGGCGATGGGCTGTGGCTTGCTCTACCATGGGCAATGGCTTGGTCGACCATGGAGACAGCCCTCAGTCAACAACGGGCTATGCGCTCAGTCACTCATGGGCAGTGCCTTGCTCTACCATGGTCAATGCCTTGGTCAACCACGGCAACAGCCCTTGGTTGTTCACGGTCGATGCCTTGATCGACCACAGGCGGTGCACATAGTTGCTCATGGGCAGTGTCTTGCTCTACCATGGTTGACGCCTTGGTTGACCACAGGCAAGGCAAGGCGTTGCTCTACCACGGGTGATGCCTTGCTCTACAACAGTCATTGTCTTGGTCAACCATGGGCAGTGCCTTGCTCAACCACAGGCCATGCCCTGCTCGACCACAGGCCATGCCCTGCTCGACCACAGGCTGTGCCTCTCTCTACCATGGGCATTGCCATGCTCGACCATGGGCGATCACTTCCTGTACCACGGACAATGGCTTGGTCAGCCATGGGCTGTGCCTCGCACTGCCACGTGCAATACCTTGCTCAACCATGGGCTGTGCCTCACACAACCATGGGCAATGGCTTGGACAACCATGGAGACAGCCCTCAGTCAACCAGGAGCTCTGCACTCAGTTGCTCATGGGCCATGCATTTCTCTACAATGTGCGATGCCTTGCTCGACCACGGGCTGTGCCTGCCTCTACCATGTGCAATCCCTTGCTCGATCACAGGCTGTGCCTTGGTCTACCACAAGCAATGGCATGGTCCACCAGAGGTTGTGCCTTGTTCTACCATGGGTGTTGCCTTGCTCAACCACGGGCTGTGCCTTGTTGTACCATGGGCAGTGGCTTGCTTGACCATGGGCAGTGTGTCACTCTACCACGGGCAATGCCGTCTCAACTGTGGGCTGTGCCTTGCTCTACCACAGGCGACGGCTTGGTTGACCACAGAGAAAGCCCTCGATCAGCCATGGGCTGTGCTGTTGATCGCTCAAGGCCAGTGCCTTGCTCAACAACGGGCAATGCCTGGCTCTACCACGGGAGATGCCATGCTTGACCACGGGCTGTTCCTTGCTCTACCTTGGGCAATGGCTTGTTCGAGCACAGGCTGTGTCTCGCCCTACCACAGGCGATCCCTTGCTCGACCATGGGCTCCGCCTCACATTGCCATTGATGGTGGCTTTGTCGACCATGGAGACAGCCCTCGGTCAACCACAGGCTGTGCGCTCAGTCACTCATGGCCAGTGCCAGGCTCTTCCTCAGGCGGTGCCCTGCTTGACCACTGGCTGTGCCTTGACACTACCAGGGGCAATGGCATGCTCAACCACGAGCTGTGCATCACTCTACCACAGGTGATGGCTTGGTTGACCACGGAGACAGCCCAGGGTCGACCACAGGCTGTGTGCTCGATAGTTCATGGGCAGTCCATGGCTCTACCTCGGGCAAGGCCTTGCTCGACCATGGGCTGTACCTGGCTCTACCACAGGCAATGCCTTGCTCGACCATGGGCTGTGCCTCACTCTACCACAGGCAATGGCTTGGTTGACCATGGAGATAGCCCTTGGTCAAGCACGAGTTGTGCACTCGGTCCCTCACAGGCCGTGCCATGCTCTACCATGTGTGTTGCCTTGCTCGACCATGGGCTATGCCTTGCTCTACCATGGGTGATGCCTTGCTCGACCTTGAGCTGTGCCTTGCTCTACCACAGGCAATGGCTTGCTCGATTATAGCGTGTGCCTTGCTCTGCCACAGGCGTTGCCCTATTCAACCACAGGCTGTGCATTGCTTTACCACAGGCAATGGCTTGGTTGACCATGGGATGTGCCTTGCTCTACCACGGGCGATGCCTTGGTTGACCAAGGAGACAGCTCTCGGTTGACTACAGGCTGTGCGCTCGATAGCTCATGGGCAGTGCCTAGCTCTTCCTTGGGCAACGCCTTGCTTCACCACGGATTGTGCCTTGCTCTACCGCAGGCAATGCCTTACTCGACCACCAGTTGTGCCTGGCTCTACCAAGGGCAATGGCATGTTCAACTGCGGGCTGTGCCTTGCTCCACCATGGGTGATGGCTTGGTCAACCACAGAGACATGCCCCAGTTGACCACGGGCTGTGCACTCGGTCTCTCATGGCAGTGCCTGTCTCTACCTCGGGAGATGCGTTGCTCTACGATGGGCTGTGCCTTGCTCTACCATGGGTGATGCCTTGCTCGACCATGAGCTGTGCCTTGCTCTACCAAGGACAATGGCATGTTAGACCCTGGGTTGTGCCTTGTTCTACCACAGGCGATGCCTTACTCAATTACAAGCTGTGCCTTGCCCTACCACAGGCGATGCCTTGCTTTACCATGGCCTGTGCCTTGCACTACCATGGGCCATGGCTTGGTCTTCCACGTACTATGCCTCGCTGCACAATGGTTGACCATGGGCTGTATGCTCCGTCTCTCATGGGCAGTGCTTCACTGTACCTCAGGCAATGCCTCCCTTGACCATGGGCTGTGCCTTGCTCTACCAAGGGCATTGCATGTTTGACCACAATCTGTGCCTTGCCCAACCACATGCGATGCCTTGCTCAACCACAGGCTGTGCCATGCTCTACCAAGGGCAATGGCTTGGTCAACCATGGAGATAGCCCTTGATCTGCCATGGAGACAAACCTCGGTCAACCATGAGCTGTGCCTTGCTATACCACGGACGATGGCTTGGCTGGCCCTGTAGACAGCCCTCCATCGACCATGGGCTGTGCACTTGGTCACTCACAGGCGGTGCCTTCTCTCCCACAGTCGATGCCTTGGTCGACCATGGCAACAGCCCTTGGTCAATGATGGTCAATGCCTTGATTGACAATAGGCTGTGCACTTGTTTGCTCACGGGCAGTGCCTTGCTCTACCACAGATGATGGCTTGCTCCACCTCAGTCGATGGGTTGGTCGACCACAGGTCAAGCGTTTAGTCACGGAAGGGCAGTGCCATGCTTCACCATGGGCGATGCCTTGCTCCACTGCAGCAATAGCCCTTGGTTGATGATGGGTTGACGCATTGATCGACCAGGGTGATAGCACTTCGTCGACCATGGGCAGTGCCTTGGTCCAACAAGGGCATGGCCTTAGTCGATCATGGGCTGTGCATCACTCTACCACCGGCGATGCCTTGTTTGACCACAGGCTGTGCACTCAATTGCTCATGGGCAATGCCATGCTCGACCATGGGCGATGCCTTGCTCGACCACGGTGACAGCCATTGGTTGTGTTGGGAATCGATATGCGGTGGAAGCGTGCATTTCAATTTCAATTAAATTATATTCTCAAGCCCAGTATCCCTTCGATGCAATTTGAAATTCAAATACGAAGAAATAAGTAGAGAATATACATACCTACAAAGACTCCGAATCGGTCCTTGTATTTGAATCCTCAATTCGGCAATGTCCAATAGTGCCTTCATGAATGACTTCAAGAGTCGATCCTCTGACTAGACGCACACATGTACGCCCTCCATGGTATCCACACCAAGTTTTTCTCGTAAGCATTGGGAACTGTTCCCAACAATCGGTCGCCTTTTTAGTTTTGGAATAAAAGGCTTGTATATAGCACTTAGTAGAACATATCTTCTTCAATCACTCTTGGATATAGTATTTTGGGTAGCACTCTTTTCTTCTCTCAAACGGCAAAATTCTTTTTCTCCTTGTCAAACTCACACACACATGATGCCCTTCGGTTTTTTTTTCTATATATAGAACACGAAAGGGGACTTTCGTCCCGTTTGGTGGGCGAAACATTTTCACCGAAGAGAGGTGTCCCTCCTTCACCGAAGAGAGGTGTCCCTCCTTCACCGAAGAGAGGTGTCCCTCCTTTACCGAAGAGACGCGCCCTTCTTTCACCGAAGAGATGTGCCCCTCTTTCACCAAAGAGACGCACCCCTCTTTCACCAAAGAGACGCACCCCTCTTTTACCGAAGAGATGTGCTCTTCTTTCACCGAAGAGACGTGCCCTTCTTTCACCGAAGAGACGTGCCCTTCTTTCATCAAAGAGATGTGCCCCTCTTTCACCGAACAGACGCACCCCTCTTTCACCGAAGAGATGCGCCCTTCTTTCACCGAAGAGATGTGCTTTTTCACTATTGGCATACGTTATGCCATTTTCAATATTATGCCGTTGAGAATAGACCAACCGTTGGTCTACATGACATGTACTACTCATGTACATACATATAGACATGTATTTATTTAATCGAATATCATTCGATAATTAAGCATGCGTATATAGCCGAGAGTATAATTAAATTTCTATAAATTTAATTTTACAGTTAATTCCGAAACAACCTTATCTAATAAGGCGCGTAACCGATATGGACAATTTCGTGCTAGCGGAATTAACTGTCCAACACAAAATTTTAATCAATTAAATTTTGGTTATGAGAAATGACTTGTATTGTGTGTGACCCATTGGGCTCCACACTAAGCTGGTAGTGAATTAATTTATCTTATTAAACCTTTTAATAAGATCATCGATTAACTCTTAATCAATTAAGTTCACAAGTCAAGAGTAACGTCTAGCAACATATCATGACCACCCGGATAGTAAAGATTTCAATCAATGAATCGAACACCTTTTGGTGATTAGTTTTCGTGTAATTCAATCCTTCAGTTATATAATGTCCCGATAAATTAAGGTATGGATAAAATGTCAAACCCTAATTTTTATCCATATGCATCTCAATTCTCTAGTAATTAACTCAACAATGAAATATCGGAAACTGATTTATGATATTTCATCCTACTCTGGCCAGAGATTTTCTAAGTCAATACCTAAAGAATACATAGGACATTCTCTCCTCTCATGAGAAGTAACTGATCCTTTATTGATTACACACCATCTCCATAAGAGTCTTGTTGGGTCTAGAATATCCTACTCATGGTTCAAAGAACTATGTAAAGGAATAAACCAAAACACAACTTAACTCTTATAAGATGCTATGGTAATCTCAAGTCTAAGGATCATTTACACCTACTATCACCTAAGGAATAACCTATTGACATTTATTTAAAGATGCATTAAGTTAATCCTTTAAGCGGATCAGTTCAGTAAACTCATTCCATAATGAGTACCTACACTCTTACAATAGTGGCTCTTCACAAGTAACTGTGAGATCAATTACCCTTTACCTTAGAGTATGTAACAAGTGTACTAGTCTTACCAAATCACTAATCCCCTGTTGAGTGATCCTATAACTAGGAACATTTTAAACTAAAACTTGTGGATTTTAAGTCTCACTGGCATGATCTTATCATGACCTTAAAATCATTATCATAGTTTATGGGTTTCATCATAGAATATAGTAGCATATGATGAATAATAATGTCTTAATTTTATTTTATGAATAAACTTACATCAATTGTGATTGGGTTTAGAGCATTAATCCCAACAGGTTGATCATGGGTCAATGCATTGATTGACCACGGCGACAACTCTAGGTCAACCATGGGCAGTGCCTTGGTCAACCAAGGGCAATGCCATGTTCGACCACAAGTTGTGCATCACTCTACCACAAGTGATGACTTGCTTGACCACGAGTTTTGCCTTGCCCAACCACAGGCATTGCCTTGCTTGACCACGGGGTGGGCCTCGCTCTACCATGGGCGATGGCTTGGTGGACCAAGGAGACAACTGCCAGTTGACCATGGGCTGTGTGCTCAGTAGTTCACGGGCAGTGCCTGGCTCTACGAAGGGTGATGGCTTGGTCAACTGCAGAGACAGCCCTCGGTCACTCATGGGTAGTGCCTTGCTCTACCACAGGCAATGCCTTGCTTGACCACAGGCTATGCCTAGCTCTACCATGGGAGATGCCTTACACTACCACGGGCAATGGCTTGTTCCACCACGGCAGTGCCTTGCCCTACCAATGGCGATGCCATGCTTGACCACGGGCATTGGCTTGTTTGAACACAGGGAAAGTGCCCTTGGTCGACCATGGGCTGTATGCACGGTCTCTAATGGGCAGTGCCTAGGTCTACCTTGGGCAATGCCTTGCTTGACCATGGGCTGGTCCTTCTTGCTCAACCATGGGCTATGCCTTGCAAAACTAAGGGCCATGGCATGTTCAACCATGGGCTATGGCTTGCACTACAACGGGCGATGCCATGCTCGACCATGGGCATTGCCATGCTTGGCCACTGGGTTGTCCCTTGTTGTACCACAACAATGACTTGGTCGACCACAGCATGTGCCTCGCACTACCACGGGGGATGCCTTGCTCAAACACGGGCTGTGCCTTGCTCTACCATGGGCGATGTCTTGGTCAACCATGGTGGTAGCCTTTGGTAAACCATGAGCTCTGCCTCACTCTACCACGGGCCATGCCTTACTCAACCACGGGATGTGCCAAGCTCTACCACGGGTGATGGCTTGTTCAACAACAAGCAGTGCATCACTCTACCTCAGGCAATGGCTTGGTTGACCACCAGCTGTGCCTGGCTGTACCACGGGCGATGCCTTGCTTGACCACAGGCTCTGCCATGCTCCACCACAGGAGATGCCATGCTCCACTACAGGCAATGGCTTGTTCGACAATGGGCTATGCCTTGCCCAACCATGGGTGATGCCTTGTCAACCACAGGTTGTGCCTTGCCCTACCACAGGCGATGGCTGGGTCGACCATGGAGGCCACCCTCGGTTGACCATGGGTAGTGTGCTCAGTTGCTCTTGGGCAATGCATTGCTCTAGCATGAGCAATGCCTTGCTCCACCACAGGCTATGCTTTGCTGTACCATGGGCAGTGGCTTGGTCAACCACGGTGATAGCCCTCGATCAACCACAAGCTGTGCCTTGTTCTACCATGGGCCGTGCCTTGCTTGACCACGGGCAGTGCCTCACTCAACCTTGGCTGATGCATTGTTCAACCACAGGCTGTGCCTCACTCTACCCCAAGCAATGCCTTGCTCAACCATGGGCTATGCCTTGCTCTATCATGGGCAATGGCTTGGTTGACCACATAGACAGCCCTTGGTCAACTATGGGCTGTGTGCTTGGTCAATCACAGGCAGTGCCTTGCTCTACCACAAGCAACGCCTTGCTCCACCGCCAACTGTGCCTTGCGCTACCACAAGCTATGGTTTGGTTGACCATGGGCTGTGCCTCACTCTACCACAAGTGATGCCTTCCTCTACTATGGGACAGCCCTTGGTCAATCAAACCATGGCCTGCGTGTATCAACTATGGCAATAGCTTTTGGTTGACCACGGGCAGTGCCTTGGTCGACCACGGAGACATCCCTCAGTTGACCGTGGGCTGTGTGGTCAGTCACTCACGGGCATTGCCCTGCTCTACCATGGTCATTGCCTTGCTCGACCACGGCGACAGCCCTTGGTCGATCATGGGGTGACGCCATCATCAACCACAGTAATAGCTCTAGGTTGACCACTAGCAGTGGCATGCTCTACTGGGGATGAGGCCTTGCTCGACCACGGGTTGTGCCTCGCTCTACCATGGGCAATGGCTTGCTTGACCATTGGCAGTGCCTTACTCTAACAATAGCGATGGCTTAGTCAACCATGGGCTGTGCCTTGCTCAGCCACAGGCTATGCCTTTCTCTGCCATGTGCAATGGCTTGGACGACCACAGAGACTGCCCTCAGTCGGCCATGGGCCGTGCCTTGCTAAACCACAAAGACAGCCCTCGGTTAGCCACAAGCGATGGCTCATTTGACCATGGTCGGTGCCTCGCTCTACCATGGGCAATGGCTTGTTCAACCACAGAGACAGGCCTCGGTTGACCACAGGCAATGTGCTCGGTCGCTAACAAGCAATGCCTTGCTCTACTACAGGCAATGCCTTGCTCTACCACAGGCAATGCCTTGCTCTACCACAAGCAATGCCTTGCTCCACCACCAGCTGTGCCATGCTCTACGATGGGTGATGGCTTGGTCGACCTTGGACACAGCCCTCAGTCGACCACCAGCCATGCCTTGCTTGACCATAGGCAGTGGCTCACCTACCTCCAGTGATGCCTTGCTTGAGGACAGGCTGTGCCTTGCTCTACCATGGGTGATGGCTTGGTTGAAATGGAGACAGCCCTCGGTCAACCATGGGTTGTGTGCCTTGCCACTCATGGGTAGTGCCTTGCTCTACCATGAGCGATGCCATGCTCCACAACCGGCTGTGCCTTGCTCTACCACGAGCCATGGCTTGGCCGACCCCAGGCTGTGCCTTGCTCTTGCAGGGGTGATACATTGCTAGAACATGGGCTAAGCCTTTTCCTACCATGGAGGTGGCCCCGGTTGACCATGGAGACAGGCCTCGGTTGACCACCGACTGTGCACTTGGTCGCTCATGAACAGTGCCTTGCTCTACCACGGGCGATGCCTTGCTTGACCACAGGTTGTGGTTTGCTCTACCACGGGTGGCGCCTTGCTCCCCCACTGGTGATGTGTTACGTGACTGGACATGAATGCACTAGTGGGAAAGTAGGAAAAGTTTGATAGAAGGGGGTCAATTGTAATAAACGGAAGGTTGGGGAAGTCTAGTAGAAGATACAGAAATAGGCAGTTATAACAAACTCTAGAAACAGAACTGGCCGGTCTGTAACAGTTGTGAAGGGCGCCCTTTAGAAAGGTAGCAACCCCCACCATCAGAGGGTGTGATGAATAATAACGAGAATTTTCTCTCTCTCCCTCTTGAACTGACTCCTCTACCCCCCTCTCATCAATTCTCCTTGTCGTTCTCTTCCATTTGTGGCTTTGATCTGTAACAGTGGTATCAGAGCCACACGACCCTAGGACCTTGCTGTAATGGCTGTGGAAACCAGGGCACAGGAGCATCGGAGGTTCAAAGTGACCATGAAGGAACACGAGCAGATGCTCCACAAGCTCCAGGAACAATTGAGGGCACAAGGTGAAAAATGGGATGAACTCTGTGCAGCAGTTACTAACCTTACATACCAGGTACAGAATTTGGGGGGATCTCAGCCCTCCTTGGATCATTCAGGGGAGCATTCTGCTACACGAATGCGTGAGTTTAATGGGTAGGGTGATGGCCTAGGAGCGTTGAAGCGGATTGGGCAAATTGATTTCCCTAAATTTGCGGGCGAAGAGTTCGATGAATGGATATACAAGGTTAACCAGTTCTTCGAATTTGTGGTTGTCCCAGATGAATTGAAGGTTAAGATTGCAGCAGTACACCTCGATGGGGAAGCCTTGCATTGGCACCAATCTTATATGAAGGGTCGGAGGGCAGCTTGGGGACAGATCATATGGCTAGGCTATATTGAATCCATGGCAGCCCGTTTCAGCAACCAGGGATACGATGATCCTATGGGCGAACTCAAAACTTTGTTCCAGCAAGGTACTGTGCAGGACTACCTTAAGCAATTTGAGAAACTTCTCCATCGAGTGGAGGTATCTGAGGAGCACGCAGTAAGTTTCTTTTTGGCTGGTCTAAACCCAAGTATTGGCAATCCTGCGCAGATGTTTAATCCGCATAATCTGCGGGAGTGTTACACCTTAGCCAAAATCCAAGAAACCATCATCACTAAGCCCACTGGGCAGCATCCCTCCAAGTCAACTTCCAGTGGACCCACCCCATTCAGACCCCCTAGCTCCGCCAGTCAGGCTGTGACCCCAGATGCTGGAAAACAAGCGGGCATCCTTCCCTTACCCCCACACACAGTAAACCGTTACCACCTAAGAAACTTTACCCCGGGCGCCACACCCACACCCTCACAGCAAAGGAGATTGAGGAAAGAAGAGCCAAAGGGTTGTGTTTTGGGTGCGAAAGAAAACTTTACCCCCAGACACCAATGCTCGAAGAAGCATCTCTATGCAGTGCAGGTTGAAGAACAGGAGGAGGAAGGGGAGGAGGTGCAAACTGGGGAAGATGAGGTTTCACCTGAAATTTCCATTCACACCCTCTCGGGGACACCCCATAACCAAACCATTAAGGTTGAGGGTCAGATGGGAAACAAGAGGCTATACATCCTGTTGACCCTAAGCACTGTTATGGGCCAATTCAGCAACTCAGCCGCTGGCAGAGAACTGAGGCTGGTTTGGGGGGAGAAAGAGGAATCAGAAGAGGAAGAGAAGGAGGGATCAAGGAAGAAGGTGGCATGAAAGGGAGAAGAAGAAGAATCAAGAAGGGGAAGAGAAGGAGGAGTCGATAAAGAGGGAGAAGCCACAAGAGAGAGAAGAGAAAAACTGTTCATTCATTTCCTTCCTCTCAACGGGTTCTGTTACCAAGTTATAATCCCTGCAATGGCTTCAACGGCCAAGAACCACCCATTTACAATTTACTCCCTCAAGTTCTTCACTTGTTACAAAGAACACCCCTTTTCTTTTATCTTTATTTACAGATTGACCCCTCAACTAAATTGACCATAACAATTCTCCCCCCTTAAGAAAACCTTGTCCTCAAGGTTTGCATTAGGAATAGGAAGGCAATACGAGAGCCGTAATATGGCAACTACAAGAGGTGTATTGACTAGAATACTTCCAGCTTGCAACTTAGAGGCCTTGAGGAATCATTCTTCTTTCTCAAATGATAATGGGGTTGGATTTCCACCTTCGGCATTGTGCACATTGCAAGGATACCACAATTCCTTTCTCTGAAAGTAGCATACACCTGGATCAAATTGAAGTCAAACCTTTTGTGTCTTGAATATGTTGCATTCTTCCTTGAAAACAACCATCTTAGCTCTCATTGACTTTACATGATGAGATACACAGAACACAGAAATGCAAGCTTTGTTCATGGCCGCATCATGTATTTCAAGATGGAAGATAAATCCCTCAAAAGCAAGAGGAGTTCCCATAGCATCAAGCATCCCTTTAGTGGTGAGGAGAGCAACATCAAAGGTTTTGGCTCTACCTTCGGGATCGAAGATCAACACATACTTCTCACCACAAGTAGTGACCTCCCTTATATTACTAATCGTATTCATATCAACAATAACTCCAACATTCCATGTGGCTCGGCTCTGATAATCTTTGTAGCAAGACATATTTGGGAAAACCATGGGAAATATCTCTTCAACGGCAAGTTGTCTTACATCATCATGAACCAAGGAACTATTGACCTTGAACTTCAATTCCTCATGTGGCACTTTCTCAACATCAGTCTCCAAGAAAATAGTTACAAGATTTTTATCAGCAATTGGTGCCTCTAAAATTTCAATTGAACTCACTTCTATTTTGCTTTCTTCATCAGAGTTCTTCAAATTGATCATATCTAGTTGTTGCTTGCCTTCGGTCTTAAAAGGAAAATGTAACTGTGTTTCAGAGATTACCTCTGCTGGTTGGTCCTCCATCTGGCTTTTAATGTTTGAAACACAATCATCATCTTCGACATTTTCCTTGTCAACCTCTATATGTCCTCCAGTTACTGAAATACAGTCCTCTTCACCTTTGTAGTCACTGTTAGAAGGGCCTGACAATTCATGTGCATCACTCCTTCTATGCAGAGTCATGTCCTTGAGTCGGGCAAAGGCATAAGCCTCGTGTAAGGTTCGGGGTTCAATCCAATGAACAGACTCCTCAATCTCTAATTTCAAGCCATTCAAGAACCAACCACCTCTTGAAGGTCACGCACATCTATACCACCCAAAAACAATTCAAAGAAATGTATGTATTCTTCAAGATCACCTGTTTGTTGTAAACTCTCGGCGGCAAAAGCTCTAGGGATTGACATATCATATCCCCAACTTTCCTTGAGTTCAATGACTGCAAGTCAATCCTCATTGCGGATCCTTGCTATTTGGGCAACTCCCATCTCAACTTGCTCATCAGTGTTCTTCATTTCGCTACCGGTCTGAGGAACGTGGCTCTAATACCAATGTTACGGGCCAATTCAGCAACTCAGCCGCTGGCAGAGAACCGAGGCTGGTTCAGGGGGAGAAAGAGGAATCAGAAGAGGAAGAGAAGGAGGGATCAAGGAAGAAGGTGGCATGAAAGGGAGAAGAAGAAGAATCAAGAAGAGGAAGAGGAGGAGTCGAGAAAGAGGGAGAAGCCACAAGAGAGAGAAGAGAAAAACTGTTCATTCATTTCCTTCCTCTCAACGGGTTATGTTACCAAGTTATAATCCCTGCAATGGCTTCAACGGCCAAGAACCACCCATTTACAATTTACTCCCTCAAGTTCTTCACTTGTTACAAAGAACACCCCTTTTCTTTTATCTTTATTTACAGATTGACCCCTCAACTAAATTGACCATAACAAGCACCCACAATTTCATTGACAAGGAGCTTGGATTACGGCTGTGCCGGGATATTTCGAAGATTCTGCCCCTCAAGGTAACATTGGCCGTTGGAGGGAACTTGCCTCGTACAGAGATGAGCAGGGACTTTGAGTGGAGAATGCAGGGAGAAGCTTATGTTGCAAATGTCTTCCTAATATCATTAGGTAGCTACGACATGATCTTGGGTGTGCAGTGGCTGTCAACACTGGGAAAGACTACATGGGACTTCAATACCCTTGAAATAAGCTTTCTCAAGGAGGGACAAGCAAGGGTAAGCAGAGGGGAAAACCGGGCAGCATTGCAACTGGTCACAGGAACGGGCTTTGACAAGTTACTGAGGAAGAAGAAGTAGGTGCACACCCTGCACCTCTGCAGTCTTGAGGGAAGGGACCTGCTGCGAGTCCCTTAGGCAGCTTCTTCGGGTGACTATCCAGAATTAGAACGGGTGCTTAATGAATTCCGAGATGTGTTTGATGAACCGACGAGCCTAACTCCGAAGTGGACACATGATCATCGGATCCCCCTTAAGGAAGGAAGTCAGCCTACCAACATCTGGCCCTACCATTTCCCCTCCTTACAAAAGACCATTGTAGAGCAGATGGTTAGGGAAATGCTCAATATGGGAGTCATCTGGCCAAGCTGCAGCCCATACTCCTCACCCATCCTTCTAGTTAAAAAGAAGGACCAGACTTGGCGGCTATGCGTCGACTTCAGATCCCTGAACCAGCTTACTATCAAGGATAAATTCCCCATTCCTATCATTGAGGAGCTCCTGGATTAGCTGCATGGCTCAAAGGTGTTTTCAAAAATTGACCTACGATTGGGTTACCACCAAATTCTGATGTATGAAGATGACATCCAAAAGACCGCTTTTCAAATGCATGAGGGACACTGCGAATTTGTTGTAATGCCATTTGGGCTGACTAACGCTCCCTCAACATTCCAAAGCCTAATGAATCAGGTCTTCAAACCTTATTTGTGCAAGTTCATCTCAGTATTCTTTGACGATATTCTCGTGTACAGTCAGGAACTAGGAGACATGTGATCCACCTACGATGGACCCTTCAACTGTTAAGGGAAAACCAACTGTTCGCCAAGCGTAGCAAGTGCAATTTTGCATCTCCTTGTGTGGAATACCTGGGACATTTCATCTCTGCGGAGGGAGTGACAATGGACCCTGCCAAAATCTAGGCAGTTCGGGAATGGCCTACTCCACAAAGTGTAAAGCAATTGCGAGGATTCCTGGGACTTGTGGGCTACTATAGACAGTTCATGAAGTCATACGGCACCATTAGTCGCCCCTTGACAGATCTCCTGAGGAAGGACGCCTTCTGTTGGGGTTTAGAAGCTGCTGTCGCATTTGAACAACTCAAGATAGCCCTAACCACAGCTCCTGTCTTAGCACTCCCTGACTTCACACAGCCATTCAAATTAGAAACTGACGCCTCGGGGCATGGCGTGGGAGCTGTATTGATGCAGAAGGGACACCCTATTGCCTCCTCAGCAAATCCTTAAGCCTGTACCAACAGGCCAAACCTGTGTATGACAGGGAATTGCTGGCCATCCTCCTCGCAGTCAAGCGATGGAACCAATACCTGGTAGGAAGGCCCTTTATCATTAGAACGGACCATCGCAGCCTAAAATTTTTGCTGGAACAACGGCTCTCAACTCCATTGCAACATACCTGGCTAGCCAAACTTGTCGGGTATGACTTCACAATAGTCTACAAAAAGGGGAGTGAAAATGAAGTGGCAGATGCTCTCTCCCGCGTGACATCCCAAGAAGTGGCCACGTGTCCAATCTCTTGCATCACCTCAGACTTGTACCAACAGATCCACCGCACTTGGCAGGAGGATCCCAAAATACAGGAATTGATAAAACAGCTTACACAGGACCCGGCAAGCCACCCAAGCTATAGTTGGATCCACGAGCAACTTCGAAAGAAGGGAAGGTTGATGATTGGACAGAATTGGTAGCTACAGCAGTCCATTATCCAATTGTGTCATTCAAGTTCCTTGGGGGGCCATTCGGGGGTCCAGGAAACGACCCAATGAGTAACGTCCTTGTTCTACTGGAAGGGACTGAGATGGCACATCCAAACCTTCATCAGAGGATGTGAGGTTTGCCTACAACACAAGACGGAGACAGTGGCCTGTTCCTGAGGGCATCTTCCAAGACGTAAGCATGGATTTTGTCGAGGGACTACCCAGGTCAGAGGGCCGTAGTGTGATTCTAGTGGTAGTGGATAGACTGATAAAGTATGCTCATTTCATGGGGCTTGCCCACCCCTACACCGCAGTTCAGGTGGCCCGCACCTATATAGACCATGTCCTCAAATTGCACGGACTCCCAAAGACCATTGTAAGTGATCGTGACCGGGTGTTCCTAAGCTCCTTCTGGCAGGAGCTGTTCTGCAGCCAAGGAGTAGCCCTCCACATTTCATCAGCTTACCACCCGCAAAGCGATGGTCAGACAGAGGTGGTGAACAGGGGGCTGGAGTGTTATCTGCATTGCATGTGCAGTAAATGTCCCTCCAAGTGGCTCCAGTGGCTTCCCCTTGCTGAATGGTGGTATATCACCACCCATCACTCGGCTATCAACTGCTCACCCTATCAGGCCCTCTACGGGCGTCCTCCTCCAATACACATCCCTTATGTCCCAGGGGATTCAGCTAATGCAGCTGTAGACAGCCAACTACGTGACCAAGAGGCTATGATCAAGGAGCTACAGCACCAGCTACGAAAAAGCCAGCAGCAATTGAAACAGCAGGCTGACAAGAGGCGGTCAGAGAGGGTGCTTGAACCGGGCCAATGGGTGTACCTTAAGCTTCAACCCTATCGGCAGCAGACCTTCGCCTCCAGGAACAATCATAAGCTGAGTCCGAGGTACTATAGTCCCTATATGGTTTTGGAGAAGATCGGGAAAGTGGCCTACCGCCTTGATCTTCTGGAATCCACTCGTACCCACCCTGTATTCCATGTCTCTCTACTAAAACCTGCTCTGGGCCCACCAATAGAAGTCATTCATATTCCAACAAATTGGAGTATTGAGATGACTCCAAGGCTAGTGGCCATCCTCAGTCACTGCCTGGTCCAGCGGGGAAGGAAGGCAGTAACACAGGTCCTTACCCAGTGGTCAAATGGGAGGTCAGAGGATGCTACCTGGGAGTACCTCTTTGACCTCAAGCTAGGATTTCCAGAATGGAAGCTTGAGGACAAGGTTTCCGGAAGGCAGGAGTAATGTTACATGACTGGACATGAATGCACTAGTGGGAAAGTAGGAAAAGTTTGATAGAAGGGGGCCAATTGTAATAAACGGAAGGTTGGGGAAGTCTAGTAGAAGATACAGAAATAGGCAGTTATAACAAACTCTAGAAATAGAATTGGCCGGTTTGTAACAGTTGTGAAGGGCGCCCTTTAAAAAGGTAGCAACCCCCACCATCAGAGGGTGTGATGAATAATAACGAGAATTTTCTCTCTCTCCCTCTTGAACTGACTCTTCTACCCCCCTCTCGTCAATTCTCCTTGTTGTTCTCTTCCATTTGTGGCTTCAATCTGTAACATGATGACTTGGTCGACCATGAAGACAGTAATCAGTCGACCACGGGCTCTATGCTCAGTTTCACAAGGGCAGTGCCTTGCTAGACCTCAGCGATAGCCATTAGTCAATCATGGGTGATGCCCTCATCGACCACAGGCTATGCCCTTGGTCGCTAACAGGCAGTGTCTTGCGCTTCCATGGGCAATGCCTTCCTCAACCATGGTGACAACCCTTGGTTGATCATGGGTCGACGTGTTCATCGACCATGGGCAGTGCCTTGGTCCTCCATGGGCAAAACCTTGCTCACCCATGGGCTGTGCCCTGCCCAACCATAGGCAATGCCTTGCTCAACCATGGGCTGTGCCTCGCTCTACCACAGGCGATGACTTGGTCGACCATAGAGACAGGCCTCGGTTGACTACAGGCTGTGCGCTCAGTGGCTGGCTATTCCTCAGGCGATGCCTTGCTTGACCACAGGTTGTGCCTTGCTCTACCACAGGCGATTCCTTACTCAACCACGGGTTGTGCCTGGCTCTACCAAGGCAATGGCATGTTCAACCATGGGTGATGCCTTGCTCAGCCATAGGCGATGGCTTGGTCGACCACATAGACAGCCCTCGGTCAACCACAAGCTGTGTGCTAGGTCTCTCACAGGCAATGCCTATCTCTATCTCAGGAGATGCCTTGCACTACCATGGGCTGTGCCTTGCTCTACCAAGGGCAATACCATGTTTGACCATAGGTTGTGCATCACTCTACCACAGGCAATGCCTTACTTGACCACGGCCTGTGCCTTGCCCTAGCATGGGCAATGCGTTGCTTGACCACGGCCTGTGCTTTGCTCTGCCACAAGTCATTGCTTGGTCAACCACGGGCTATGCCTTGCTGTACCTTGGTCAACCATGGTCTGTACACTCAGTCTCTCATGGGAAGTGCTGGGCTGTACCTCAGGTGATGCCTTCCTCGATTATGGGCTGTGCCTTGCTCTACCAAGGGCCATGGCATGTTCGACCATGGCTGTGCCTTGTCAAACCATGGGCAATGCCTCACTTGACCATGTTGTTGTGCCAAGCTCTACCAAGGGCAATGGCTGGGTCGACCATGGAGATAGCCCTCGATTGGCCATGGACATAGCCCTCAGTCAACCACAGGCTGTGTCTTTTTCTAGCATGGGCAATGGCTTAGCTGACCATCGAGACAGCCCTCCATTGACCATGGGCTGTGCGCTCAGTTGCTCAAGGGCAGTGCCTTGCTCTACAATGGTCGATGCCTTGGTCAACCACGACCATGAGCTGTGCCTCACTCTACCACGGGTGATGGCTTGCTTGACCACAGGCTGTGCCTCGCTCTACCATGGGCAATGGCTTGTTTGATTATGGGCTGTGCCTCGCTCCACCGTGGGCTATGCATTGCTCAACTATGGGTAGTGACTTGGTTTACAACAGGCAATGCCTTGGTCACCCATGGGCTGTGCACTTGGTCGTTCATGGGCAGTGCCTGTCTCTACCTCAGGCAATGCCTTGCTCGACCACGGGCTGTGCCCAACTATACCACAGGCAACACCTTACTCGACCATGGGCTGTGCCTCACTCTACCACAGGGGATGGCTTCGTCAACCATGGAGACAGCCCTCAATTGACCACAGGTTGTGTACTTGGTCTCCCGCAGGCAGTGCCTATCTCTACCTTGGGCGATGCCTTGCTCTACCATGGGCTATGCCTTGCTCTACCAAGTGCAATAACATGTTCGACCACAGGTTGTGCCACGCTCTACCCCGGGCAATGCCTTACTAGACCACAGCCTGTGCCTTGCTCTACCACGGGCCATGGCTTGGTTGACCATGGGCTGTGCCTCACTGTACCTCAGTCGTCCACGGGCTGTACACTCTGTCTTTCACAGGCAGTGCTTGGTTGTACCTCGGGCAATGCCTTCCTCAACCATGGGCTATGTCTTGCTCTACCAAGGGCCATGGCATGTTCGACCACGGTCCGTACCTTGCCCAACCGTGGGTGATGCCTCGCTTGACCACAGGCTGTGCCAAGCTCTACCAAGGGCGATGGCTGGGTCGACCATGGAGACAGTGTTCAATCGGCCATGGAGACAGCCCTCGGTTGACCACAGGTTGTGCCTTGTTCTAGCACGGGTGGTTGACTTGGCCGACCATGGAGACAGTCCCCTGTTGACCATGGGCTATGCACTTGGTCACACGGGCAGTGCCTTGGTCTACAAAGGTCGATGCCTTCATCGACCGCAGCAACAGCCCTTGGTCAATCATGGTTGATGCCTTGATTGACTATGAGCTATGCACTCGGTCACTCACAGGCAGTGCCTTGCTCCACCACAGGCGATAGCCCTTCGTCAATGACCAGCGATACCTAGAACAACCACAGGCTATGCATCACTCTACCATGGGCAATGCCTTGCTCATCCATGGGCTATGCCTTGCCCAACCACAGGCGATGCCTCGCTCGACCACGGGCTGTGCCTTGCTCTACCATGGGTGATGGCTAGGTGAACCAGGGAGACATCCCTCGGTTCACCATGGGCTGTGCGCATGGTAGCTCATGGGCAGTGCCTGGCTCTACCTTGGGGAATGCTGTGCTTGACCATACACTGTGCATTGCACTACCACAGACAATGCCTTGCTCGACCACGACTGTGCCACCAGTGATGGCTTGGTTGACCCTGGAGACAGTGCTCGGTTGACCATGGGCTGTGCGCTCAGTCGCTTAGGGCCAGTGCCTGGCTCTACCTCAGGTGATGCCCTACATGACCGCAGGCTTTGCCTTGCCCAACCATGGGCAGTGCCTTGCTCTACCACAGGCCATGGCTTGGTCGACCACAGGCTGTACACTTGATCTCTCACAGGTAGTGCTTGGTTGTACCTCAGGCAATGCCTTCCTCGACCATGGGCGATGGCCTGGTTGACCCTGGAGACAGCCCTTGGTCGACCATGGGCTGTGAGCTCAGTCGCTCATGGCCAGTGCCTGGCTCTACCTCAGGCAATGCCCTACATGACCGCGGGCTGTGCCTTGCCCAACCACGGGCAATGCCTCACTTGACCATGGGCTGTGCCTCTCTCTACCATGAGTAATGGCTTGGTCAACCAGGGAGATAGCCCTCAGTTGACCATGGGCTATGCGCTTGGTAGCTCACAGGCAGTGCCTGGCTCTACCTCAGGCGATGCCATGCTCGACCACACATTGTGCAATGCTCTACCACAGCTGACGCCTTGCTCAACCACGACTGTGCCTTGCTCTGCCACTGGCGATGGCTTGGTCAACCATGCATACATCCCTTGGTCAACCATCAGCTGTGCCTTACTCTACCATGGGTGATGGCTTGGTCTACCATGGAGATAGCCCTTGGTGGACCACGAGCAGTGCACTTGGTCGCTCACGGGCCGTGCAATGCTCGACGACGTGTGTTGCCTTGCTTGAGCTCGGGCTGTGCCTTGCTCTTCCACTGGCAATGGCTTGGTCGAACAAAGGTTGTGCCTCACTCTACCCCGGGCGATGGCTTGCTCAACTACAGCCTGGGCCTTGCTCTACTACAAGCGTTGCCTTGATCGACAATGGGCTGTGCCTTGCTTTACCCCGGGCAATGGCTTGGTTGACCACAGGCTGTGCCTCGCTCTATGATGGGTGATGGCTTTGTTGACCATGGAGATAGCCCTCGGTCAGCCACCAGCTGTGTGCTCGCTTGCACATGGGCAATGCCTTGCTCTGCCATGGGTGATGCCTTGCTTGACCCCAGGCTGTGCCTGGCTCTACCATGGGAGATGCCTTGCTTGACCCCAGGTTGTGCCTTCCTCTACCATGGGCAATGGCTTGTTCGACCATGGCTGTGCCTCACTCTACCATGGGCGATGCCATGCTTGACCATGGGCGATGGCTTGGTTGACCACAGAGGTCACCCTTGGTCAACCACGGGCTGTGCCTTGCTATACCATGGGTGATGGCTTGATCAACCACAGGCTGTACTTGTGGTCTCTCATGGGCAGTGCCTTGCTCTACCTCGGGCAATGCTTTGCTTCGACCATGTGCTGGGCCTTGCAATACCAAGGGCAATGGCATGTTTGACCATGGGCTGTGCCTTGCTCTACAATGGGCAATGACAAGCTCGACCACGGGCTATGCCTTTGCCAACCACAGGCGATGCCTTGGTCTACCATGGAGACAGCCTCAGTCGACCACAGGCAATGCCTTGCTCCACCACTGGCTGTGCCTTCCCCAACAACCATGGTCGATGCCTGGCTTGACCTCGGGCTGTGCCTTGCTATACCAAGGGCGATGGCTTGCTCGAACACAGAGACAGCTCTCAGTCCACCACCGGCTGTGTGTCACTTTCCCACAGGCGATGGCTTGATCAACCATGGAGCCAGCCCTCGGTCGACCATGAGCTGTGCGCTCAGTCACTCACAGGTAGTGCCTTGCTCTACCACGATCGATGCACTGGTCAACCACGGCGACAGCCCTTGGTCAATGATGAACGATGCATAGATCAACCATGGGCTATGCAAATAGTCACTGATGGGCAGTGCCCTGCTCGACCATGGGCGATGCCTTGCTTGGCCATGGCGACAGCTCTTATTCGATCATTGGGTGACACCTCGATCAACCACAGCAACAGTGCTTCGTTGACTATGGGCAGTGACTTGCTCTACCATGGGCGATGCGCTGCTTAGCCATTGGCTGTGCCTAGCACTACCAATAGCGTTGCCATGCTCAACCATGGGTTGTGCCTCGCACTACCACAAGCAATGCCTTGCTCGAACACTGGTTGTGCCTTGCTCTACCACAGGTGATGCCTTGCTCCACAATGAGTTGTGCCTTGCTCTACTATGGGCCATGGCTTCCTTGACCATGGACTGTGCCTCGATCTACCATGGGCGATGATGCCTTGGTCAACCACGGAGACAGCCCTCGGTAGGGCATGGGTTGTGCGCACAGTCACTCATGGGCAGTGCCTTCCTCTGCCACGGTCATTGGCTTGCTTGACCATGGTGACAGCTCTTGGTCGACCATAGGCAGTGCCTTGCTCTACCATGGGTGATGCCATGCTCCACCACAGACAATGGCATGGTCGACCATGGGCTGTGTCCTGCTCTACCACAGGCAATAGCTTGGCCGGCCATGGAGGCAGCCCCCGGTCAACCACTAGGAGTGCCTTGCTCTACCTCGGGTGATGCCTTCCTTGACCACAGGCTGTGCCTTGCCCAACCACAGGTGATGCCCTGCTTGACCATGGTCTGTGCGCACGGTCACTCATGGGCAATGCCTGTCACTTCCTCAGGCGATGCCTTGCTCGACCATGGGCTGTGCCTATCTCTACCATAGGCGATGCCTTACTCGACCACAGGCTGTGCCTGGCTCTACCATGGGCGATATCTTGTTCAACCACAGGCGGTGCCTCACTCTACCACAGGTGATGCCTTGCTCGACCACTGGCTGTCCTTGGCTCTGACACAGGCTGTGCCTTGGTCCACCACAGGCAATAGCATGTTCGACCTTGGGTTGTGGCTCCATCTACCATGGGCGACACCCTGC
The DNA here is from genome assembly GCA_900174645.1 of Sonneratia alba. Classification (NCBI taxonomy): domain Eukaryota; kingdom Viridiplantae; phylum Streptophyta; class Magnoliopsida; order Myrtales; family Lythraceae; genus Sonneratia; species Sonneratia alba. The sequence goes on from FWPY01000060.1 coordinate 1,968,844, forward strand.
TAAACCATGGGATGTGCCATGCTATTCCACAGGCGTTGGCTTGGTCGATCACAGAGACAGCCCTTGGTTGACCACAGACTGTGCACTCGGTCACTCACAGGCAGTGCCTTGCTCTACCAAGGGCGATGGCTTGGTTGACCACAGAGACATCCCTTGGTCAACCACGGGCAATGCCTTGCTCTGTCACGGGCGATGGCTTGGTCAACAATGGAGACAACCCTTGGTTGACCACAGGCTGTGCCTTGCTTTTCCATGGGTGATGGCTCAGTCAAACACAGGCTGTACGCTCGGTCTCTCACAGGCGGTGCCTGGCTCTAACTAAGGCAATGCCTTGCTTCACCATGGGCTGTGCCTTTCTCTATCAAGGGCTATGGGATGTTCAACCACAGGCTGTGCCTCACTCTACCAGAGGTGATGCCTTGCTCAATCACGGGCTATGCCTTGCCCAACCATGGGCTGTGTGCTTGGTCACTCACAAGCAGTGCCTAGCTGAACCACAGGCAATGCCTTGCTCCACCACAAGCTGTGCCTTGCTCTACCACAGGTGACCCCTTGCTTCACCATGTGTGATGCCTTCTTGACCACGGACTGTGCCTCGCTCAACCACAAGCAATGGCTTCTCAATCATGGGTTGTGCCTTGCTCTACCACGGGCAATGGTGTGGTCGACCACGGAGAAAGCCCTCGGTTAACCACAGGCTGTGTGCTCGATCGCTCATAGGCAGTGCCATGCTCTGCCACGAGCAATGCCATGCTCTGCCACGAGCAATGCCATGCTCCACCATGGGCTGTGCCTCTCTCTACCTCAGGCGATGCCTTCTTGACCATGGGCTGTGCCTTGCTCTACCAAGGGCTATGGCTTGGTCGACCACCAGCTGTGCGCTTAGTCGCTCATGGGCAATGCCTTGCTCTACCTTGGGTGATGCCTTGCTCAACAACAGGTTGTGCCTTGTTCTACCTCAGGCAATGCCTTGCTCGACCATGGGCTATACCTCCCTCTACCACAGGCAATGGCTTGGTTGACCACAGAGATAGCCCTCAGTCAACTAGGAGCTGTGCACTCAGTCGCTTATGGGCTGTGCCTTGCTCTACCACTTGTGATGCTGTTGTCAACCATGGGCAGTGCGCTACTTGACTTTCTTAACTTGCAAGTCTGACTTTCTTAACCTCCGAGTATTTCTGGCACCCAAATATTTGCTCAACTTGCATTTCCCATTCCAGATATGCCTCAAGATCACTCTTGCCCTGAAATGAAGGAATTTTGAATTTGATTCCTCCAAAGTCTTCTCCTACATTCGTCATACCTCGTCTAGGTCAATTGCGAGGTCTCATTCTGTGCTTGAATTCTTCATCCTCTTCTTCTTCTTTTTATTTGGCTCAGAGAAAATATGCTATAGAATAGATGGAAATATGTGTCAAGGAGTCGAGGAAACATATGTTCAAAGAGGAATTTTTTTTTAGATGAAGGGATGAGGGGATATGATAGATAGATAACCTACTGTGGAAACCGTGCTCTGATACGGGTTTGAGGGGGGTTGGTCCTGATCTTCACAGCGTAGGATGAAAGGATAGGATTTTGTTCGAAACCAAGCGGGTGCAAATAGCCAACTACTGAAAGAAAATGTGACTTGCTACTTAGACCACTCGCCTAACCACAAACTTGAAGACCAATCCACACAACGACTTACCTAGGTCGAGGCATGAATTGGGGGATTTGGGAAACTTGAATCACCAAACTAAAAACATTAGTTCGACAAAAGCAAGGTTTCACGAGAGCAAAGGAGAGATAATTACCTCACAAGGAGAGCACACTTTGTATTTGTGGGATTCAATGTCAAAAAGCTGAATTACATAGTGAATGAGAGCCCATGTATATAGATGCTTGGCTAATAAATAGTTTCCTCTTATACTAGATAGCAATCAGCCAAAAATATGGTACGCCAAAAATATGGTACTCGACTCCATTATAGAAATCCCAAATTAGGAAACTCTATAAATACTGAAATTGCTAATTTTGATTATAACAACTAATTATATACTAATTTAACTCCTTTGGTAGCCATAAATCATGCTTATTGGTCAAGTTCCTTGTGTGCAAGCTAAGTAGCTCTAATCGGCCTTGGGATTAAAGAATAGGAGACAATGCCTCCTTTGTCTTGGTCTTCAACCTCTTGGGCCAAATATCCATTAGTGAGGATGCCAATAGCTTCTTGCAATCTCTTCATCCTTCCTCTTGGTAGAGCAATGCACAGCCCATGGTCAAGCAAGGCATCACCCGTGTTAGGATGAGGCAGTGCATGTCAATGACTGAGCGCACAGCCCATGGTCGACTAAGGGCTGTCTATGTAGTCGACCAAGCCATTGCTTGTGGTAGAGCAAGGCATAGCCAGTGGTTGAGTAGGGCACCACCTGTGGAAGAGCAAGGCACAACCCATGGTCAACGAAGGGCTGTCTCTATGGTAGACCAAGCCATCACCCCTGGTAGAGCGAGGCACAGCCTGTGGTGGACCAAGGCATTGCCTGTGGTATAGCGAGGCACAGCCTGTGGTGGACTGAGGGCTGTCTTCGTGGTTGAGCATGGCATCACCCATGGTAGAGCAAGGCACACGCCATGGTCAAGCAAGGCATCGCCCATGGTAGAGCAAGGTGCAGCCCATGGTCGACCTCGGGCTGTCTTCGTGGTTGAGCAAGGCATCACCTGTGGTAGAGCGAGGCACAGCTAGTGGTAGAGCTAGGCATTGCCCATCAGTGACTGAGCACACTACCTGTAGTCAACCGAGGGCTGTCTCAGCGGCAGACCAAGCCATCACTTGTGGTAGAGCAAGGGACAGCCTGTGGTCGAGCAAGGCATCACCTGTGGCAGAGCGAGGCACAACCAATGGTCAATTGAGGGTTGTCTCCGTGGTCGACCAAGCCAACGCCCATGGTAGAGTGAGGCATAGCCCATGGTCAAGCATGGCATCATTAGTGATAGAGAGAGGCACTACCCACGGTAGAGCGAGGTGCAGCCTGGGGTCAACCGAGGGCTGTCTCTGTGGTTGAGCAAGGCATCACCCGTGGTAGAGCAAGGCACAGCCTGTGGTAGAGCTAGGCACTGCCCACTAGTGACCAAGCACACTGCCTTCAGTTGACTGAGGGCTATCTCAGTGGCCAACCAAGTCATCGCCTGTGGTCGAGCAAGGGACAGCCCGTGGTCGAGCAAGGCATTGCTCGTGGTAGAGCAAGGCATAGCCAGTAGTCGACCAAGTCAACGCCCGTGGTAGAGTGAGGCACAGCCCATGGTCAAGCATGGCATCACTCGTGATAGAGTGAGGCGCTACCCGTGGTCTACCGAGGGCTATCTCCATGGCCAACCAATCCATCATCTATGGTAGGATGAGGCTCTGCCCATGGTCGACCGAGGCCTGTCTCTATGGTCGATCAAGCCATCACCCATGGTAGAGCCAGGCACTACCCGTGGTTGACCTAGGGTTGTCTCCGTGGTTGACCAAGCCATCGCCTGCGGTAGAGCTAGGCACAGCCTATGGTCAAGCAAGGCATCGCCCATGGTAGAGCGAGGCACTGCTCATGATCGATGAAGGGCTATCCCCATGGTCGACCAAGCCATCGCTTGTGATAGAGCCAGGCCCAGCCCCTGGTCGAGCAAGGCATCGCCCATCGTAGAGCGTGGCACTGCTCATGGTTGACCAAGGGCTATCTCTATCGTGGACCAAGCCTTCACCCATGGAAGGGCAGGGCAAAGCCTGTGGTCAAGCAAGGCACATCCCCTGGTAGACCAAGCCATAGCCCGTGGTAGAGCAAGGCCTAGCCCGTGGTTGAGTGAGGCATCACCTATGGTGGAGCGAGGCACTGCCTGTCAGCAGCGAAGTGCACAGCATGTGGTTGAGCAAGCCACTGCTACTGGTAGAGCCAGGCACAGCCCGTGGTCAAGCAACACATCATCCTTGGTAGAGTGAGGCATGGCCAATGGTCAACCAAGGGCATTCTCTGTGGTCGACAAACCCATCGCTAGTGGCAGGGTGAAGCACAGCCCAGAGTCAACAAAGGAATGTCTCCGTGGTCGACCAAGACATCACCCGTGCTAGAGCCAGGCACAGCTCATGGTCAAGCAAGGCATCGCCCGTGATAGAGCTAGGCACTGCAGATGGTCAACTGAGGGTTGTCTCCGTGGTCGACCAAGACATTGCCCGTGGTATGACCAGGCACAACACTTGGTCGAGCAAGGCATCACCTGTGTTAGGGTAAGGCAGAAATGGTGGTCACCCGAGGGTTGTCACTGTGGTCAACCAAGCTGTCACCCATGGTAGAGCAAGGCACAGCCTGTGGTCGATCAAGGCATTGCCTGTGGTAGAGCGAGGTGCGGCCAGTGGTCGACCAAGGGCAGTTTTCATGGTCAAGAGGCATCACCCTGTGGTAGAGTGTGGCATAGCCCATGATCGAGTGATGCATCGCCTATGGAAGAGCTAGGTGCTTCTCATAATCGAGTGAGGCATCACCTGTGGTAGAGTGAGGAACAGCCCGTGTTCGACCGAGGGTTGTCTTCATGGTCAAGTAAGGCAATGCCCATGGTAGAGCAAGGCACAACCGGTGATTGAGCGAGGCATCACTCGTCATAGAGCTAAGCACAACTAGTAGTTGAGACAGGCATCGCTCATCATAGAACTACGCACAGCCAATAGTCGAGACAGGCATCGCCTGTGGACAAGATCAGTACTTACTGCCCGTCAGTGATTGAGCGCACAGCCCATGGTTGAGCATGGCATCCCCCATGGTAGAGTGAGGGGCAGCCCATGGTCAACCAAGGGTAGTTTCCGTGGTCGACCAAGCTATCGCCTATGGTAGAGTGAGTCACTGCCCGTGGTCAGGCAAGGCATCACCCGTGGTAGAGTGAGGCACTGTCCGTGGTAGAGCTAGGCACTACATGTCAGCGATTGAGCGAGCAACCTATGGCCGACCGAGGGTTGTCTCTGTGGTCAACCAAGCCATCACCTGTGGTAGAGCAAGGCACAACCTGTGGTCGAGCATGACATTGCTTGTCATAGAGAGAGCCACAGCCTGTGGTCGACCTAGGGCTGTCTCCATGGTTGACCAAACCATTGCCCATGGTTGGGCCAGGATAGCCTGTCCTCAAGCAAGGCATCGCTTATGGTAGAGTGCGGCATATCCAGCAATCAACCAAGGTCTATCTCCATGGTCAACCAAGCCATTGCCCATGGTGGAACCAAGCACAACCTGTGCTCAAGCAAGGTGTTAGACCCTTGAGCTATAACCATGGAGAATGTGTACCACAAGTCATACCTTGGGGCAGTGGTAGCGCATAACAAGCACGCGACAATGGACAGGCTAACACTTGCAAGGTGTTGGGATAAATTGCAGGTCCATGAGTGGGCAAGTAGGGAGATGGTCACGCAGGCATGCGTAGAGGCACCAGTGGAGTGGATGACTGATCAAGGCTCAGCAAAGGAGCTGAGGGATCAAAGGGTGGCCATGGAGTGTCACATTTCACAAGTAGGCAAATGCGTGTATGGGTGGTGATGATGTCCATGAGCAAGGCAAGATGCGGTGCTCAAGGATGCTCGGTGAACAAGATGTGACCGAGCAAAGGCACTCAAGGAGTGCACACTACCCAATAGGCATGGCAAACGCTAAGGGAATGCTCAACACTTAGCGACTAGTGAGTTGACTACTTGTGGAGATTGGATAATTCCTTGACCATGCTCAAGCACTATTGGATGCTGCAATCCCAATCAAACAGCTGTGATCGTGGGAGGCAATCATGGACATGGGCCCTAGAGGAGAGTGGATTGGATCAACGATGCTGAGTTAGCGCCAAGTCATCCGTACCTGGTCAAGTAGACAATTAGGGAAAGAGTCTCCTAGGATATGGCAAATCAATCTATTATTGAAACAATCTTGGAGATTGCAGTTTGACGGCCGAGATTGAATAGATCAAGAGCTGATGGAGAGAATCAAGGGATTCAAATATATTTGTTGCCATATCTAGTCTGCTAGGCTCCTCCATATAAAGGGGGCTCAGTCTCATTCTTAGAGAAAACCTAGAATTTCAGAGGTGAGACACAAAGAGCCAGAGACTCCAAGAGAGTGGAAGTCAAGTTAGAGCAAGCTGTTTGGTGTTCTTGAGAGGAGGCATGAGATGGGTTAGGGTGTGCAAGTAGTGAGAGACTATGAGGCATGTACTCGTGTAACTGCGTATAAGTGTTCTGATCTGGGTTGGGTTTTTGTGTACTTGTGATATATGTGAATACAAGTTACATTTTTCCCAATTGTGTTCTTGTGTCCCTCTGTGTTGTTTTTGTGGTTCTGTGATTGAACGACCTCAATGGTACGTGCAGTGTGTGGCTGGTCGGCAAGCAGAGTGTTGATGCTAGTGGGACACGGAAAAACATTTGTGCCCTGCGTTGGTCCCGTGACAGTGGTATCAGAGCTGCATTTGGGTTGAGAAGACCCTTTGTCAAAGACCATGCATACCTTATGATTAGCAACCATGTGGACCAGAGCAATGGAAGCATTGCAGGAGCAATTGGCAGTGCTAGAAGGCCACATTGCAGAGCTCCATGAACAAGCAAACCTGGCCACTATGCTGGAACCATGTGTTGTTGTTCTGGAAGATAATGTCAGCAAAGGCAACAATCTTGGTGGAACCATAACTAATTTGCTGAAAGAGATCAGACTTGATATAGTGACCTTGAAGGATGATGTGGTCTTGATCAAGCGGCAACTTGTGTCCCAAGAGGGGCCAATGACTGAGCCTCGTGGGAAGATGAAGGTCCCGGAGCCAAAGGCGTTTGAAGGGACTAGGAGTTCCAAGGATCTAGAGAACTTCATATGGGATATGGAGAACTACTTCGCTGCTGCGAAGATCCCAGATGTTGTGAAGGTGATGATCACCACTATGTATCTCACCAAGGATGCGAAGCTATGGTGGAGGACACGGGTCCAAGATGATATCAGTGATGGCAGACCCTGGATTGAAATCTGGGAGGCACTGAAGAAGGAGCTAAAAGAGCAGTTCCTGCCAAGCAACATAGCATGGCTTGCTCGTGATGCATTGGCCAAGCTGAGGCACAGTGGACCAGTGTGAGACTATGTGAAGGAGTTTAGTGCACTGATACTGGACGTGATAGATATGTTAGAGATGGAAAAGCTGTACACATTCCCAAAGGGATTGCAACTTTGGGCTCAACTTGAGCTAAGGAGGCAGGGTGTGAAAGACCTTCCTTCTGCCTTAGCTACGGCGGATGCACTGTTGGACTTATGCATTGTTCGTACCAAGGAGGGGAGCAAAAAGGCCCAGCATAAGGACAAGGACAAGAAGTCCAAGTCCAACATGAAAGGAAAGTTAGAGAAGGGCAAGGAGAAGCAGCTGACTCGATCGGACAAAGGGAAGGCGAAACTGATCGAGGGCACCAATGGGAAGAAAGACCCTCGTACGCACCTAGGCTGCTTTATTTGCAACGGGCCCCACAAGGTGAAGGAGTGCCCAAAGAGGGAGGGGAAAGTTACTGCCTTGTGATCGAATGACTCCAACGATGACCCCGTGCAACGTGTTGCCCCACTGTAGGCCCTTGGCACTATGTGAAGTGAGCGCCTAAAGGTACACCACAGTTTGCTATTTGTGGATGTGACCTTGAATGGTAGGCAGATGTCGGCCTTGGTGGATATTGGCGCCACCAACACATTCGTATATGATCAAATGGTACGCCACTTGGAGTTGCAAGTGGAGCACTCTCACAACCGATTGAAGGTGGTGAACTCCAAGAAGCCAACCGATGGGGGGGTTGGCAAGAGATGTGCCCATCAAAATAGATGCATGGGAGGGTACAGTCAATTTGATGGTGGTTCCTTTGGATGATTACGATCTCATCCTTGGAAATAGCTTCTCTGCAGATGCATCAATCACCATCATGCCTCATGTGGGAGGCATTGTAATTGGAGATCCACGACGACCCTGCTTCATGCAAGGATATAAAGGCCTTGCACAATCTGAGGAAGTAGCCACGGAGAAGGTATCTGCAATACAGTTAGCACATGGAATGAAGAAGGGGTATCCCACTTACCTTGCGGCTATTAGGGAAGTGGAAGCATAAGAGAAGGAGGCAGACCCTAAGATTCCACATGAGATAGTGGAAGTGCTCAAGCAATTCTAGGATGTGATGCCTGAGGAGTTGCCAAGAGGGATACCTCCATGCCGAGTGATAGATCACAAGATAGAGCTATTGCCATGCACAGTTCCCCCAGCAAAAGTGCCGTACCAGATGTCCCCTAAGGAGTTAGTAGAGCTGCGGAAGCAATTGACCAAGTTGCTGGATGTTGGAAAGATCCAACCATCCAAAGCCCCTTACGGAGCCTTGGTGTTGTTCTCGGAGAAGCAGGATGGCTCTCTCTGATTACGTGTTGACTTATGTGGATTGAACAAGGTCATGGTAAAGAACAAGTACCTGATGCCCTTGATTGTAGACCTGTTTGACTGCCTAAGTGAGGTGATGGTCTTCTCCAAGCTTGACTTGCATTCAGGGTATTGGCAAGTCAGCATCATCGAAGGAGATGAGTCCAAGACTATGATGGTAACTCATTATGGATCATTTGAATTCTTGGTAATGCCCTTTAACCAATGCCCCTACAACATTTTGCAACTTAATGAATGATGTGTTTCATGACATGCTAGACCATTTTGTGGTTGTCTATTTGGATGACATTGTTGTGTATAGTAGGGACTTGGCACAACATGTGCAGCACTTGCAGGCTATTTTTGAACAGCTTAGGCAACACTCCCTATACGTCAAGAGGGAGAAGTGCGAATTTGGCATGCAGGTGATCCGATTTCTAGGCCATGTCATTGGCTAGGGACATGTGCGGATGGACCCCAAGAAGGTGCAGGCAATCCAGGATTGGCCTCCACCAAAGTTGGTGTTTGAGTTGCGGAGTTTCTTGGGACTAGCCAACTACTACTGCAAGTTTATCAAAGGGTACTCGAAGAGGGCGAGTCCCCTGACTGATCTGTTGCGGAAAGATCAGAAATGGACTTGGGATGAGGAATGTGATGTGGCGTTCTCCAAATTGAAGACCGCTATCATGTTCGGAGCCCGTGCTCAAGCTCCTAGACTTTGAGAAGCCATTTGAGGTACACATAGATGCCTCAAATCATGTTGTTGGAGGAGTTCTCATACAAGATAGACATCCAGTGGCGTTCAAGAGTTGGAAGCTAAAACCCGTTGAACAACAATATTTAGCAGACGAGAAAGAGATGCTGGCTGTCATACATTGCTTGAGGGTGTGGCGAGTGTACTTGTTGGGGACCACATTCATGGTCAAGATGGATAATGTCACCAATACCTTCTTCAAGTCACAACCGAAGTTGTCACCAAGGCAAGCGCGGTGGCAAGAGTTCCTAGCAGAGTATGACTTCGAGTGGGAACACCAACCAGGAAGGCACAACCTAGTGGTGGATGCACTCAGTTGGAAGACTTTCGAACCTGCTGGCAGCTTTGACTCAAGACACCTCCGACTTCCGTCCAAGATGTCAAGATCGATACACTAGGGGACAAGACATATCAACTCCTAGTGGAGCAAGTCAAAGACAGGACCATGAGGCAGTATTGGCTGGAAGATGGGCTGCTTTATGGCAAAGGTGGCCGTTTGCTTGTCTCTAGCGGAGGGGGAATGCGCTACTAGCTAATGAAGGAGAGTCATGATAGTCCTTGGGCTGGACATCCTGGCCATGAGCGGATGCTAGCTCTATTGCTTGGCCAAAGATGGCCGATGACGTTGAATTATACGTCAAGACTTGTCTTGTGTGCCAACAAGACAAGGTGGAGAGGCGAGCAGAGGCCGGTCTCCTACAACCCTTGGCAGTGCCAGAGAAGCTTTGGGTATCAGTTTCCATGGACTTTGTGTCTGGGTTTCCTGAAGTAAAGGGTTATATGGTGCTGATGGTGGTCATGGACCAATTCTCCAAGTATGTGATTTTCACCCATGTGACCAAGAATTGCACTGCCTGAAGCTGCTGCTGAGGTATTCTATCGCCCCGTGGTGAAGCTCTTTAGAGTCCCAATGGAGATAGTGAGTGACCGAGATGCTCGGTTCACAGGCAACTTCTGGATGTGTTTGTTCAGACTGCTGGGATCTGAACTGAAGTTCTTGATGGCCAATCATCTGTAGACGGACGGCTAGATAGAATGAGTGAATGCGTTGCTGGAGGAGTACTTGAGGCATTATGTCTCAGCCAGTCAATGGAATTGGTTAGACTTGCTCGACTCTGCTCAGTTGTCTTACAACTCGAACCACTCCTCTGCTATAGGTCATAGCCCATTTGAGTTGGCAATGGGCTACCAACTGCTAACGCTGCATGAAGTGGCATTACAGCACAAAGAAGGACCTTGCCTAGCCGCATATCGATTTGCACGTGACAAGCAGGAGATGATTGAAGAAGTGAGAGATAGCCTTGCTAAAGCTGCTAGGCGGATGAAGAAGTATGTGGACAAGACCTGGAGACCACTGAAGTTCTAGGTGGTGGGGACTTAGTGATGTTGAAGCTCACCCCACATATATGGAAGAAGATCACGAGCAAGCACTGGCACAAGGGCTTGTTCCAGCGATATGATAGGCCATTTGAAGTGATCAAGAGGGTTGAGGCAGTAGCCTATCAACTCGCACTACCAGAGAGGATGAAGGTGCACCCGACATTCCATGTCAATTTCCTCAAGCCTTACTATCTGGACAAGGAGCATCCAGAGCGCAACAAGGTGAAGCGCACCCCTCTCACTGTGAGGAAGGAACTTGACAAAGAAGTGGAAGGCATACTTGATCACTGTGTGCTGGGCTACAGCAAGATGAATAGGAGGACGAAGTACTTGGTCAAGTGGAAGGACCAACCTGAGTCAGAGGCAACTTGGGAGAAGGATGTCACATTTTGGCAGTATGAAGACCTCATTTGGCAGTATAGAGAGTCTCATTTGATGAGGGTGTCGAATCCCCCGGGTGGGGGAGGTTTGTTAGAACCTTGAGCTCTTACCCCAGAGAATGTGTGCCACAAGCCATACCTTGGGGTAGTGGTAGCGCATAGCAAGCACGTGACAATGTGCAGGCTAACACTTGCAAGTGTTGGGATAAATTGTAGGTCCATGAGGGGGCAAGTAGGGAGATGGTCCTGCAGGTGTGTGCAGAGGCACCAGTGGAGTGGACGACCGATCAAGGCTTAGCAAAGGAGCTGAGGGATCAAAGGGTGGCCATGGAGTGTCACATTTCACAAGTAGGCAAATGCGCGTATGGGTGGTGATGATGTCCATGAGCAAGGCATGATGTGATGCTCAAGGATGCTTGGTGAACAAGATCTGACCAAGCAAAGGCACTCAAGGAGTTCACACTAACTGATAGGCATGGCAGATGCTAAGGGATTGCTCAACAACTTAGCGGCTGGTGAGTTGACTACTTACAGAGATCGGATAAGTCCTTGACCATGCTCGAGCACCATTGGATGCTGCAATCCCGATTGGACAATTGTGATCATGGACATGGGCCCTAGAGGAGAGTGGATCAAATCGATGAAGCTGAGTCAGCACCAAGTCATCCATACCTAGTCAAGCAAACAATCAGGGAAAGATTCTCCAGGATATGGCAAATCAATCTATTATGGAAACAATCTTGGAGATTGCAGATTAACGGCCGAGATTGAACAAATTGAGATTTGATGGAGAGAATCAAGGGATTCATATATATTGGTTGCCATATCTAGTCTACCAGGCTCCTCTATGTAAAGGGGGCTCAGTCTCATTCTTAGAGAAAACCCAGAATTCTCAGAGGAGAGACACGGAGAGCTAGAGACTCCAAGAGAGTGGAAGTCAAGTCAGAGCAAGTAGTCTGGTGTTCTTGAGAGGAGGCATGAGACGGGTTAGGGAGTGCAAGTAGTGAGAGACTGTGAGGCATATACTCGTGTGACTGTATGTAAGTGTTCTGATCTAGGTTGGGTTTTTGTGTACTTGTGATATATGTGAACACTAGTTACGTTTTTCCCAATTGTGTTCTTGTTTTCATCTATGTTGTTTTTGTGGTTCTGTGATTGAATGACCTCAACGGTACGTGCGGTGTGTGGCTGGTCAGCAAGTGGAGTGTCGACGCTAGCGGGATGCGGAAAACATTTGTGCCCTGCATTGGTCCTGTGACACAAGGCATCACTCATGGTTGAGCGAGGCGGAGCCAGTGGTCGACCGAGGGCTGTCCCCATGGTTGACCCACCCATCACCTGTGGTAGAACGAAGCGTTGCCCATGGTCAACCATGGGCTATCCTATCTCCGTGGTTGACCAAGCCATTGCCTAGGGTAGAGCGAGGAATAGCCTGTGGTTATGCAAGGTATCGCCTGTGGTAGTGTGAGGCACAGCCCGGGGTTGACCGAGGGCTGTCTCTGTGGTCGACCAAGCCATTGCTCATGGTGGAACCAGGCACAACTTGTGGTCTGGCAAGGCATCGCCCATGGTAGGGAGAGGCATAGCCCCTGGTTGAGTGAGTCATCACCCGTGGTGGAGCTAGGCCCAGCCCGTGGTCGAGCGAGGCACCACCCATGTTAGAGCTCAGTACTGCCTGTCAGCGACCTAACGCACCGCCCGTGGTCGACTGTGGGCTGTCTCTATAGCTGACCAAGCCAATGCCCATGGTTGAGCAATGCATCACCGGTGGTAGAGCGAGGGGCAGCCCATGGTCGATCGAGGGCAGTCTCCGTGGTTGACCAAGCCATCGCCCATGGTGGAGCAAGGCACAGCCAGTGGTGGAGCAAGGCATCACCCGTAGTGGGGGAAGGCCCAGCTCTTGGTCGTCCAAGGCCTGTCTCCGTGTTCAACCAAGACATCACCCGTGGCAGGGCGTGGCACAGCCTGTGGTCAAGTAAGGCATTGCCTGTGGTAGAGATAAGCATTGCCCATGGGGCCAGCTGGAGCTTGTGCTCGAGCAAGGCATTGCTCATCGTAGAGTGAGGCACATCTAGTGGTCGAGCTAGGTGTCACCCGTAGTAGAGTGAGGTGCAGCCCATGGTCTTCCAAGGGCAGTTTCCATGGCAGAGAAAGGCACAGCCCGAGGTCTAGCAAGGCACCACCCATGGTCGACCGAGGGCTGTCTCCGTGGACGAGCAAGGCTTCACCAGTGGAAGAGCTAGGCACTACCCATTAGTGACCGAGTGCACAGGTTGTGGTTGACTGAGGGCTATCTCTATGGTCGAGCAAGCCATCACCTGTGGTAGAGCAAGGCACAGCCCGTGGTCGACCATGGCAACACCCGTGGTAAACCAAGCCGTCGCCTCTGGTAGAGCCAGGCACAGCCCATTGTCTTGCATGGCATCATGCGTGATAGTGCAAGGTGCTGCCTGTGTTCGACTGAGGCCTGTCTCCATGGTCAACCAAGCCATCACCTGTGGTAGAGTGAGGCACTGCCCATTGTTGAGCTAGGTGCTGCCCATGGTTGACCAAGGGTTGTCTTCATGGTCGACCAAGCCATCGCCCGTGATAGAGCTAGGCACAGCCCATGGTTGACCAAGGGCTGTCTTCGCGGTCGACCAAGCCATTGCCAGTGGTAGAGCAAGGCACCACCTGTGGTCGAGCTAGGCATCACCCATGGCAGAGTGAGGTGCCGCCCGTGGTCGACTGAGGACTGTCTCCATGATTGACAAAGCCTTTGCCTTTGGTAGAGCAGGGCATAGCCCATGGTTGAACAAGGCATCCTCCATGGTAGGGCGAGCTGCAGCCTGTGGTCAGCCAAGTGCGTTCTCCATGATTGAGCAAGCCAACACCCATAGTAGGGCAAGGCACATCCCGTGGTAGAGTGAGGCACAGCCAGTGGTAGAGCATGGCATGGCCCGTGGTCAAGCATGGCATTGCCTATGGTTGGGCAAGCCACAACCAGTGGTCGGGCTCTACCAACCCATCAGCAATTGAGTGCACAGCCTGTGGTCGACTGAGGGCTATCTCTGTGGTCAACCAAGTCATCGCCCATGGTAGAGCAAGGCACTGCCCGTGGTTGAGCAATGCATCTCCTATGGAAATGCAAGGCACAGCCCGTGGTGGCGCCAGGCACAGCCCATGGTTAGGGATGGCATCACACATGATAGAGCAAGGCACTGCCCATCGTCGATTGAGGGATGTTGTTAGACCCTTGAGCTCTAGCCCTGGAGAATGCATACCACAAGCCGTACCTCGGGGTAGTGGTAGCACATAGCATGCACGCGAGGATGCTGTGTTGGGATAAATTGCAGGTCCATGAGCGGGCAAGTATGGAGATGGTCACACAAGCATGCATGGAGGCATCAGTGAAGGGGACGATCGATCAAGGCTTCGCAATGTGTTGAGGGATCAGATTGTGGCAATGGAGTGTCACTGTCCACAAGTAGGCGAATGCGCATATGGGTGGTGAGGATGTCCATGAGCAAGGCACGATGCAATGCTCAAGGATGCTCGATGAACAAGATGTGACCAAGCAACGGCACTCTAGGAGTGCGCACTACTCGATAGGCACGGCAAGCGCTAAGGGAATGCTCAACACTTAGCGACTGGTGAGTTGACTACTTGTGAAGATCGGATAAGTCCTTGACCATGCTCGAGCACCGTTGGATGCAGCAATCTTGATTGGACGCCTGTGATCATAGGAGGTGATCAATGGACGTGGGCCCCGGAGGAGAGTGGATCGGATCGATGATGCTGAGTTAGTGCCAAGTCATTTGTACTTGGTGAAGCAAACAATTGGGGAAAGATTCTCCCGGGATATGGCAAATCAATCTATTATGGAAACAATCATGGAGATTGCAGATCAACGGCCGAGATTGAACAAATTGAGATATGATGGAGAGAATCAAGGGATTCAAATATATCAGTTGCCATATCGGGTTTGCCAGGCTCCTCTATATAAAGGGGGTCAGTCTCATTCTCAGGGACAACCAAGAATTCTTAGAGGAGAGACACAGAGAGCCAGAGACTCCAAGAGAGTGGAAGTCAAGTCAGAGCAAGCAGTCTGGTGTTCTTGAGAGAAGATACAAGACGAGTAGGGAGTGCAAGCAGTAAGAGACTGCGAGGCATAGGCTCGTGAGACTGCGTGTAAGTGTTATGATCTGGGATTGGGTTTTTCGTGTACTTGTAGTAGATGTGAATACAAGTTGCGTTTTCCCAATTGTGTTCTTGTGTTCCTTTGTGTTGCTTTTGCGGTTCTGTGATTGAACGACCTCGATAGTACGCGGTGTGTGTATGGCTGGTCGACATACGGAGTGTTGACGCCTAGCGGGGTGCAGAAAAATTTGTGACCCGCATTGGCCCCGTGACAGTTGGTATCAGAGCGCAAGGTTGGCCGTGATAGTGGTATCAGGGCTGTGTTCGGGTTGAGAAGACCCTTTGTCAGAGACCACACATGCCATACAATCAGCAACCGTGTGGACTAGAGCGATGGAAGCGTTGTGGGTGTGAGTGGCGGCACTAGAGGGCCGTGTTGTCGAGCTCAATGAACGAGCACAACCGGCTGCTACGCTGGAACCACGCATTGCTGCTCTGGAGGATAATGTCGGTGAGGGCAACGATCTTGGAGGAACCATAACTGATCTGCTGAAAGAGATCAGGCTTGATGTAGTGACCTTGAAGGATGATGTGGTCCTGATCAAGCGGCAACTAGCATCCCAGGTGGGGCCAACGATTGAGCCTTGTGGGAAGATGAAGGTCCATGAGCCGAAGGCGTTTGAAGGAACAAGGAGTTCCAAGGATTTAGAGAACTTCATATGGGATATAGAGAACTACTTAGCTGCTGCGAAGATCCCAGACGCTGAGAAGGTGATGATCACCACCATGTATCTTGCCAAGGATGCAAAGCTATGGTGGAGGACCCGGGTCCAAGATGATATCAGTGCAGGCAGACCCCTGATGGAGACTTGGGAGGCACTGAAGAAGGAACTGAAAGAGTAGTTCCTACTGAGCAACACAGCCTGGCTTGCTCGGGATGCGTTGGCCAAGCTGAGGCACAGTGGACCAATGCGAGACTACATGTAGGAGTTTAGCGCACTGATGCTGGATGTGACGGATATGTCAGAGGTAGACAAGCTGTACACGTTCCTGAAGGGATTGCAACCTTGGGCTCAACTAGAGCTAAGGAGGCAAGGGGTAAGAGACCTTCCTTCTACCTTAGCTGCTGTGGACGCACTGCTGGAATTATGCATTGCATGTGTCGAGGGGGGGAGCAAGAAGTCCCAGCATAAGGACAAGGACAAGAAGTCCAAGTCCTACATGAAAGGAAAGCCAGAGAAGGGCAAGGAGAAGCAGCTGACCCAACCAGACAAAGGAAAGGCGATGGTGATCGAGGGAGCCAATGGGAAGAAGCATCCTCGTACGCACCTAGGCTGCTTCATCTGCAACGGACCCCACAAGGCAAAGGAGTGCCCAAAGAGGGAGGGGAAAGTGACGGCCCTAAGATCGGATGACTTCGATGATGACCCCATGTAGCGTGCTGCCCCACTGCAAGCCCTAGGTGCTATGCGAAGTGAGTACCCGAAGGTACGCCACAATTTGTTATTTGTGGATGTGACCTTGAATGGTAGGTAGATGTCAGCCTTGGTGGATACTAGCACCACCAACACATTCGTATTAGATCAGATGGTACGACCCTTGGAGTTGCGAGTGGAACGCTCTCACAACCGATTGAAGGCGGTGAACTCCAAGAGCCAACCGATGGGCGGGTTGGCAAGGGATGTGCCCATCAAGATAGATGCTTGGGAGGGTACAGTCAATCTCATGGTGGTTCCTTTGGATGATTACGATCTCATCCTTGGGAATAGCTTCTTTGTAGATGCATCAATCACCATCATGCCTCAGGTGGGAGGCATTGTCATTGGATATCCACGATGACCCTGCTTCGTGCAAGGATACCAAGGCCTTGCACACTCTGAGGAAGTAGCCACGGAGAAGGTATCTGCAATGCAATTGGCACGAGGAATGAAGAAGGGGTATCCCACTTACCTTGTGGCTATCAGGGAAGTGGAAGTGCAAGAGACGGAGGCGGACCCTAAGATTCCACATGAGGTAGCGGAAGTGCTCGAGCAATTCCAGGATGTGATGCCAAAGGAGTTGCCAAGAGGGCTACCGCTGCGCTGAGTGGTAGATCACAAGATAGAACTACTGCTAGGCACTGTTCCCCCAGCCAAAGCCCCGTACCGGATGTCCCCTAAGGAGTTGGTAGAGCTACGAAGTCAATTGACCGAGTTGCTGGATGCGGGAAAGATCCAACCATCCAAAGCCCCTTATGGAGCCCCGGTGTTATTCCAAGAGAAGCAGGAGGGCTCTCTCTGGTTGTGTGTTGGGTCTTCTCCAAGCTTGACTTGCATTTAGGGTATTGGCAAGTCCGCATCACCGAAGGAGACGAGTCCAAGACCATGATGGTAACTCGTTATGGATCCTTTGAATTCCTAGTAATGCCATTTGGTTTAACCAATGCCCCTGCTACATTCTGCAACTTGATGAATGATGTGTTTCACGACATGCTAGACTATTTTGTGGTAGTCTATTTGGACGACATTGTCATGTATAGCAAGGACTTGGCACAACATGTGCAGCACTTGCAGGCTGTTTTTGAACGGCTGAGGCAACATTCCCTATATGTCAAGAGGGAGAAGTGTGAGTTTGGCATGCAAGAGATCGATTTTCTGGGCCATGTGATTGGCCAAGGATAGGTGCGGATGGACCCCAAGAAGGTGCAGGCAATCCAGGATTGGCCTCCACCAAAGTCAGTGTCCGAGTTGCAGAGTTTCTTGGGATTGGCCAACTACTACCGCAAGTTTATCAAGGGGTACTCGAAGAAGGTGAGTCCCTTGACTGATTTGTTGCGGAAAGATTCAGAAGTGGACATGGGTCGAGGATTGTGAAGTGGCATTCTCCAAATTGAAGACCGCTATTGTGTTGGAGCCCATGCTCAAGCTCCCAGATTTTGAGAAGCCATTTGAGGTACAGATAGATGCCTCAGATCATGCTGTTGGAGGAGTTCTCGTGCAAGAGAGACATCCCGTGGCGTTCGAGAGTTGGAAGTTGAAGCCTGCCAAACAACGCTACTCAGCACACGAGAAGGAGATGCTGGCTGTGGTGCATTGCTTGAGGGTGTGGTGAGTGTACTTGCTGGGAACCACATTTCGTGGTCAAGACGGACAATGTCACCAATACCTTCTTCAAGTCACAACCGAAGTTGTCACCAAGGCAAGCGTGGTGGCAAGAGTTCCTAGCGGAGTATGACTTCAAGTGGGAACACTGACCGGGAAGGCACAACCTAGTGGCGGATGCGCTCAGTCGGAAGACTTCGGACCAGTTGGCGGCTTTGACTCAGGTTACCTCCAACTTCCTCCAGGATGTCAAGATTGCTACACTAGGGGACAAGACCTATCAACTCCTAGTGGAGCAAGTAAAAAATGGGATAGTGAGGTGGTATTGGCTGGAAGATGGGCTACTTTATGGCAAAGGTGGCCATTTGCTTGTCCCTAGCAGAGGGGGATTGCGCTACCAGCTGATGAAGAAGTATGCGGACAGGAACCGAAGACTGTTGGAGTTCCAAGTGGGGGACTTAGTGATGTTGAAGCTCACCCCACAGATATGGAAGAAGATCACAAGCAAGCGTTGGCACTACCAGAGAGGATGAAGGTGCACCCGACATTCCACGTCAGTTTCCTTAAGCCTTACCATAGAGACGAGGAGCATCCGGAGCACAACCAGGTGAAGCACGCCCCTCTCACCATGAGGAAGGAACTTGACAAGGAGGTGGAAGGCATACTTGATCACCGAGTGTTGGGTTACAACAAGATGAACAGGAGGACGGAGTACTTGGTCAAGTGGAAGGACCTACCCGAGTTAGAGGCAACTTGGGAGAAGGATGTCACACTATGGCAGTACGAAGACCTCATCCGGTGGTACCAAGAGTCTCATTCAATGAGGGCGTCGAATCCCTTGGGTGGGGGAGGTTTGTTAGACCCTTGAGCTCTAGCCCCGGAGAATGCATACCGCAAGCCGTACCTCGAGGTAGTGGTAGCACATAGCATGCACGCAAGGATGTGCGGGCAGTCAGGTGTGAGGTGTTGGGATAAATTGCAGGTCCATGAGCGGGCAAGTATGGAGATGGTCACACAAGTGTGTGCAGAGGCACCAATGAAGGGGACGATTGATCAAGGCTTGGCAGTGTGCTGAGGGATCAGATTGTGGCCATGGAGTGTCACTATCCACAAGTAGGTGAATGTGTGTATGGGTGGTGAGGATGTCCATGAGCAAGGCATGATGCAAGGCTCAAGGATGCTCGGTAAACAAGATGTGACCGAGCAATGGCACTCTAGGAGTGCACACTACTCGATAGGCACGGCAGGCGCTATGGGAATGCTCAACACTTAGCGGCTGGTGAGTTGACTACTTGTGAAGACCGGATAAGTCCTTGACCATGCTCGAGCACTGTTGGATGCAACAATCCCGATCGGACGGCTGTGATCGTAGGAGGCAATCATGGACGTGGGCCCCAGAGGAGAGTGGACTGGATCAACAATGCTGAGTCAGCATCAAGTCATTTGTACTTGGTCAAGCAAACAATCGGGGAAAGATTCTCCCGGGATATGGCAAATCAATCTGTTATGGAAACAATCTTGGAGATTGCAGATCTACAGCCGAGATTGAACAGATCGAGATATGATGGAGAGAATCCAGGGATTCAAATATATCAGTTGCCATATCGGGTTTGCCAGGCTCCTCTATATAAAGGGGGTCAGTCTCATTCTCAAGGACAACCAAGAATTCTCAGAGGAGAGACATAGAGAACCAGAGACTCCAAGAGAGTGGAAGTCAAGTCAGAGCAAGCAATCTGGTATTCTTGAGAGAAGACACAAGATGAGTAGGGAGTGCAAGCAGTAAGAGACTACGAGGCATAGGCTCGTGAGACTGCATGTAAGTGTTCTGATCTGGGATTGGGTTTTTCGTGTACTTGTAGTAGATGTGAATATGAGTTGCGTTTTCCCAATTGTGTTCTTGTGTTCCTTTGTGTTGCTTTTGTGGTTCTGTGATCGAATGACCTCGATAGTACGCGCGGTGTGTGTGTGGCTGGTCGACATACGGAGTGTCGACGCCTAGCGGGGTGCAGAAAAATTTGTGACCCGCATTGGCCCCATGACAGATGTCTCCGTGCTCAACCATTGCCTGTGGTAGAGCAAGGCACTGCCCATGGTCAAGCTAGGTGTCACCCGTAGTAGATTGAGGAGCAGCCCATGGTCAACCAAGGCCAGTCTCCATGGTAGAGTAAGGCAAAACCTGTGGTAGAGCAAGGCATGGCCTGTGGTTGAGCAAGGAACCACCAGTGGTAGAGTGAGGCACAGCCCATGGTCGATTGACGATTGTCTCCAGGGCCAACCCAGCCATTGTCCGTGGAATAGAAGGCACAACCCATGGTTGATCAAGGCATCACCCGTGGTAGAGTGAGGCATAGCCTGTGGTCAACCAATGGCTGTCTTCGTGGTCTAGCAAGCCATTGCCTGTGGTAGAACAAGGAACAGCCCGTGGTTGATGAAGGCATCGCTCATGGTAGGGTGAGGCACAGCCAGTGGTCAACTGAGGGCTGTCTCCCTAGTTGACCAAGCCATCACCAGTGGTAGAGCTTGGCACAGCCCATTGTCGAGCAAGGCATCGCTGGTGGTAGGGCGGGGCATAGCCAGTGGTCAATTGAGGGTTGTCTCCGTGGTTGACCAACCCATCACAAGTGGTTGAGCTGGGCATAACCAGGGGTTGAGCAAGGCATCACCCTACTTAGAGCGAGGGACACCTAGTGGTTGACCAAAGGCTGTCTCCATGGTTGACCAAGCCAGTGCCCATGGTTGGGCAAGGCATAGCCTGTGGTTGGGCAAGGCGGTGCTGGTGGTAGAGCAAGGTGCAACCCGTGGTAGAGTGAGGTGCAGCCTGTGGTCAACCAAGCCATCACCCATGGATGAGCAAGGCATCGCCCATGGTAGAGCTAGGCACAGCTCGTGGTCTACCAAGGGCAGTCTCCATGGTTGAGCATGGCAACACTTGTGGTTGAGCAAGGCATAGCACATGGTAGAGCCAGGCACAGCCTGTGGTCAAGCAAGGCATCACCCATGGTAGAGATAGGCAAAACCCATGGTCGAGAAAGGCATCGCCATTGGTAGAGCAACACACAACTCATGGTCGACCAAGGGCAGTCTCCATGGTCGACCAAGCCATCGCCCGTGGTAGAGTGAGGCACAGTCTGTGGTTGAGCAAGGCATTGCCCATGATAGAGCGAGTGTCATGGGACCAATGAGGGGATCGAATTTTTCCACATCCCACTGGCGTTGACAGCTCCGCCTGCCAACCAGCCCTCACTCGTAACCAGGGTTTGATGTCACCTGGCACATGATCACATCACAACAAAACGAACATGAGCAATATACAAAGGGAAAGTATTCACAATTGTACAAGTATGAAAACCCTTTACAAGAGCAAACTCACTCAGCTTGTCGAGTATATGCCTCACGACCTTCGCGCCGCTTACACTCCTCACTTGACACACCCTAGCTTGACACACTTCGACGTTACAAGGGTAAACGGGACTCACTGCTGAGCTACAACTTGCAGCAGCAACTCTATGCTCTACCTCCCATGCTCTCCCTTGTGTTTCCCAGCTCTCTCTAGCTGCTCTCTTTGGCTCTCCTCTCTGAGACGCCTTCAGACCTTTGTGGTTTCTCCTTGAGAATTCTGGATCGCTCCCCTTGGCTCTCCCCTCTCGAATGAGACTGAACCCCCTTTATATAGAGGTGCTTGACATACTAGATATGGCAGCTGATATACTAGAATCCCTTGATTCTCTCTATCGGATATCAATCCATCCAATCTTGGCCCTCAATCTGCAATCTCCAAGATTGTTTCCATAACAAATTGATTTGCCATATCCTGGGAGAATCTTTCCTTGATTGTCTGTTATCACATGATCTTCTATCTTGATCATGTTCGTCATACCTGGACAGCTTCTCGGACGCACCTGGACAACTGCGCCCCACTTGGTTCCTAATTGATCACTAGCCGCTCCGCATAAGGAAACAATCGATCCTTTCCATGTTGGTGTCAGTGATCTTTATCCTGTGAGCACTGATCCTACGCTCCACAGCATCCCGTGCACCTTTTGTGAGTAGTCACACTCCATGCACTCAATCATCGGGTCCCGCATGATCAAGACTCCACTTGCATGTTTGCATCTCCACTCGTCCACCGTGCACTGTCGCTAACCGGCAACACATGGCTCCTTCAATTGACCCCGGCATGAAGTGATCAAGCGCCTCTCGATCACTCTCTACTCATGCCTTAGCATTCCCAGGCTGTCTTTAGCAATCATCCACCTTGCATTGGTTGACCAGCATTGACCCCAAGGCAACAGCACTTGCCTTCAGTCCACCAAGTCCTTGCTCCGCACTACTCCGCTTGGTTGCTCGAGCAAGTCTCTCGTCCAGCTTAGCCTTGCTCGAGCTGTCACCTTGGTCGAGCAAGGCATCACCCATGGTAGAGTAAGTCACTGCTGGTCAGTGATCGCACACACAATATGTGGTCAACCAAGGGCAATGTCCGTCGACCAACCCATCGCCCGTGGTAGGATGAGGCACTACCCATGGTCAACCAAGACATCACACATCATAGAGCGAGGCACGGCCCATGGTCAACCGAGGCCTATCTCTGTGGCTGACCAAGCCAACACCTGTGGTGTAGCTTGGCACAATCCGTGGACAAGCAAGGGATCACCTGTGGTACAGTGAGGTGCAGCCTGTGGTCGACCGAGGGCTGTCTCCATGGTCAACCAAGCCATCGCCCATCATAGAGCTAGGCACAGCCCATGGTGGAGCAAGGCATCGCACATGGTAGAGCGAGGCACAGCCCGTGGTTGACTGAGGGCTATCTCCATGGTCAACCAAGCCATCACCCATGGTAGAGATAGGCACAACTCGTGGACGAGCAAGTCACTGCCCGTGGTACAACAAGGCAAAGCCCGTGGTTGACCAAGGCATCGCCCATGGTATAATAAGGCACTGCCCATGGTCGACCTAGCATTGTTGCCGTGGTTGATCAGGGCATTGCCCCATGATCAACCAAGGGCTGTCACCGTGGTACAACAAGGCACTGCCCATGACTGATCAAGTGCACAACCCATGGTCGATCAAGACATCACTCGTCATCCACCAAGAGCTGTTGCCTTGGCAAGCAAGGCATCACCCATGGTAGACCAAGGCACAGTCCATGGTCAACTGAGACCTGTCTCCCTGGTCAACCAAGCCATCACCCATCGTAGAGCAAGGCACTGCCTGTGATAGTGCAAGGCAACGCCGATGGTAGAGTGAGGCACTGCCCGTGGTCGACCGAGGGTTGTCTCTACAGTTGACCAAGCCATTGCCCATGGTAGATCAAGGCATAGCCTATGGTCGAGCAAGGCATCACCCATGGTAGAGTGAGGCATAGCCTGTGGTAGAGCGAGGCAATGCCCATGGTAGAGTGAGGCGCAGCCCATGGTTGACCGGGGGATCTCTCCATGGTCAATGAAGCCATCGCCCATGGTAGAGGGAGGCACAGCTCATGGTTGAGCAAGGTATCACCCATGGTCAAGTGAGGGCTGTCTCCATGCTCAACCAAGCCATCACTTGTGGTAGAGCAAGGCATCATCCGTGGTAGAGCAAGGTGCAGCCCGTGGTAGAGCGAGGCACAGCCTGTGGTAGAGCGAGGCATAGCCCGTGGTCGACTGAGGGCTGTCTCCGTGGTCAACCCTGCCCATCCACGACCAAGCGCATGGCCTGTTGTCGACCGAGGGCAATCTCTATGGTTGACCAAGCCATTGCCCGTGGTAGAGCTAGGCACAGCCCATGGTCGAGCGAGGCATCGCCTGTGGTAGAGCAAGGCATAGCCTGTGGTCAACCAATGTCAGTCTTCATGGCCAACAAAGCCATTGCCCATGGTTGAGCCAGGCACAGCCTGTGGTCGAGGAAGGCATCACTCATGGCAGAGAGAGGCACAGCCAGTGGTTGACCGAGGACTATCACCCTGGTCAACCAAGCCAAAACCTATGGTAAAGCGAGGCACCACCTGTGGTTGAGCAAGGCATTGCCTGTGGTGGAG
Organism: Sonneratia alba; assembly: GCA_900174645.1. Taxonomy (NCBI): domain Eukaryota; kingdom Viridiplantae; phylum Streptophyta; class Magnoliopsida; order Myrtales; family Lythraceae; genus Sonneratia; species Sonneratia alba. The sequence continues at coordinate 1,992,976 of FWPY01000060.1, forward strand.
TGAGGCACAGCCCGTGGGTGACCGATGGCTGTCTCCCTGGTCGACCCTGCCATCGCCCGTGGTAGAGCATGTCACAGCCCATGGTTGAGTATGGCATCGCCCGTGATGGAGCAAGGAACTACCCATCAGTGACCAAACACACAGCATGTGGTCGACGAAGGGCTGTCTCCATGGTTGACAAAGCCATTGCCCATGGTAGAGTATCGCACAGCCCATGGCCGAGCAAGCCATCGCCCATCATAGAGCAAGGCACAGCCCGTGGTTGACCAAGCCACTGCTACTGGTAGAGCCAGGCACAACTGGTGGTTGAGCAAGGTATCATCCATGTAGAGAGAGGCGCAGCCCGGGGTCAACCGAGGGATGTCTCCATGGTCGATGAAGCCACCAATGGGGGTAGAGCGAGGCACAACCCATGGTCAATCAAGGGCTGTCTCCATGGTCGACCAAGCCATCGCCTGTGGTAGAGTGAGGCATAGCCTGTCATCGAGCATGGCATCACATGTCTGAGAGTGAGGTGCTACCCATGGTCAACCAAGGGCTGTCTCCATGGTTGACCAGGCCATCACCGGTGGTTGAGTGAGGCACTGCCCATGGTGGAGCAAGGCATCGCCCGTGGTAGAGTGAGGCACTGCCCATGGTCAACTGAGGATTGTCTCCATCGTCGACTGAGCATGGCATTGCACGTGTTAGAGCGAGGTGCTGCTCATGGTCGATGAGGCCATCACCAGTGGTATAGTGAGGCAGAGCCCCTGGTAGAGCAAGGCATCACCCGTGGTAGAGGGGGCGCAGCCCATGATTGAGCAAGGCATTGCCTGTGGTAGAATGAGGCACAGCCCGTGGTCGACCGAGGGCTCTCTCCATGGTCAATGAAGCCATCGCCCATGGTAGAGCAAGGAGCAACCTGTGGTCGGCTGAGGGCTGTCTCCATGCTCGACCAAGGCATCACCCTTGGTAGAGGGAGCCACAGCCCGTGGTTGAGCAAGGCATCTCCCATGGTAGAGTGAGGGACAGCCCGTGGTTGACCAAGGGCTCTCTCCATGGTCAATGGAGCCATTGTCCATGGTAGATGAGGCAAAGCCCATGGTTGAGCAAGACATCGCCCGTGGTAGAGCAAGTCACAGCCCGTGGTCGGCCGAGGGCTGTCTCTGTGGTTGACCAAGCCATCACCTGTAGTAGAGGAAGGCACAGCCCGTGGTCAAGCAGGGCATCCTCTGTGGTAGAGTGAGGCACAACCCATGGTCAATCGGGGGCTGTCTATAATGGCCAACCAGCCATCGCCTGTGTTAGAGTATGTCACAGCCTGTGGTGGATCGAGTTCTGTCTTCGTGGTCGACCCTGCCATCACACATGGTAGAGCATGGCCCAGCCCGTGGTCAAGCCAGGTAATGGCCGTAGTAGAGCGAGGCATAGCCTGTGCTTGACCATGGGCTATCTCCACGGTTGAGCAAGCCATTGCCCATCGTAGAGCAAGACACAGCCCATCGTTGACTGAGGCATCTCCTGTGGTGGAGCAGGGCACTGCCCGTCAGCGACCAAGTGCACAGCATGTGGTCGACCAGTGGCTGTCTCCACTTTCCTCCAACGCATCACCTGTGGTAGAGAAAGGCACCGCCCATGGTCGTGCAAGGCATCACCGGTGGTCTAGCAAGGCATCGCCCGTGGTAGAGTGAGGCACAGCCCATGGTCAACTGAGGGCTGTCTCCATGCTCAACCAAGCCAACACACATGGTAGAGCAAGGCTCAGCCCATGGTCGAGCAAGGCACTGCCCATGAGCAACCGAGTGCACAACCAATGGTTGATCAAGGCATCACCCGTGATCGCACAAGGCATCACCCATGGTAGATCAAGGCACTGCCCATGGTCGATCGAGAGCTGTCTCCCTGGTCGACCAAGCCATCGCCCATCATAGAGCATGGTGTAGCCTGTGGTTGACCGAGGGTTGTCTCCATGCTTGACCAAGCCATCACCCATGGCAGAGCTAGGCACAGCCCATGGTCGAGTGAGGCACTGTCTGTTCTCGACCAAGCCATCACCCATGGTAGGCCGAGGCAAAGCCCGTGGTAGAGCTAGGCACAGCCCGTGGTCAAGCAAGGCATCGGCAATGGTAGAGCAAGGCACATCCCGTGGTCAACCAAGCCATTGCCTGTGGTAGAGCAATACCCAGCCCGTGGTTGAGTGAGGCATCACCCGTGGAAGAGCAACACACAGCCCGTTGTTGACCAAGCCATCACCCATGGAAGAGCAAAGCATAACCTGTGGTCGACCACAGAATCGCCCGTGGTAGTGCGAGGCGCTGCCCGTTGCCAACCAAGCCATAACCCATGGTAGAGCCAGGCATTGCCCATGGTCTAGCAAGGCATCACCCGTGGTAGAGCCAGGCATAGCCCGTGGTTGACCAAGGGCTGTCTCCGTGATCGGCCAAGGCATCACCCATGGTAGAACGAGGCACAGCCCATGGTTGAGCAAGGCATCGCCCGTGGTGGAGTGAGTCACAGCCAGTGGCCAACCGAGGGCTGTCTCCATGGTCAACCCATCCATCACCCGTGGAAGAGCGAGGCACAGCCCGTGGTCAAGCATGGCATCGCTCATGCTAGAGTGAGGCACTGCCCATGGTCGACCGAGGGTTGTCTCCATGGTCCACCAAGCCATCGCCGGTGGTAGAGCATGGCACTACCCATGGTCGACCAAGCCATCACCCATGGTTGAGCGTGGCACTACCCGTGGTTGAGGAAGGCATTGCCCGTGGTAGAGTGAGGTGCTGCCTGTGGTCGACTGAGGGCTGTCTCCATTGTTGACTAAGCCATCGCCCATGGTCGAGCAAGTTACATCCCATGGTCAACCAAGCCATTGTCCATGGTAGAGCGAGGCCCAGCCCGTGGTTGAGTGAGGCAACTCCAGTGGTAGAGCAACACACAGCCCGTCATTGACCAAGTCATCACCTATGGTAGAGAGTGGCATAGCCTGTGGTCGACCATAGAATCGCTGGTGGTAGTGCAAGGTGCTGCCTGTGGTCGACCAAGCCATCGCCCGTGGTAGAGCCAAGCACTGCCCGTGGTCTAGCAAGGCATTGCCCATGGTAGAGTGAGGCATAGTCCATGGTAGACCTGGGGCTGTCTCCATCGTCGACCAAGCCATTACTCATGATAGAGCAAGGCACAGCCTGGTGTTGACCGAAAGCTGTCTCCATGGTTGAGCAAGGCATCGCCTGTGGTAGAGTGAGGCACAGCCCGTGGTTGAGCCAGGCATAGCCATGGTTGACCAAGGGCTGTCTCCATGATCGACCAAGCCATCACCCATGGTAGAATGAGGCACAGCCCATGGTTGAGCAAGTCATTGCCAATGGTGGAGTGAGTCACAGCCAGTGGCCAACCAAGGGCTGTCTCTGTGGTCGACCCATCCATCACCCATGGAAGAGCGAGGCACAGCCCATGGTCAAGCATGGCATCGCTCGTGCTAGAGTGAGGCACTGCCCATGGTTGACCAAGGGTTGTCTCCATGGTCCACCAAGCCATCGCCAGTGGTAGAGCGTGGTACTACCCGTGGTCGACCAAGCCATCGCCCGTGGTAGAGCGTGGCACTACCCATGGTCGAGCAAGGCATCACCTATGGTAGAGCGAGGCACTGCCTGTGGTCGACCGAGGGCTGTCTCCATTGTTGACTAAGCCATCGCCCATGGTCGAGCAAGGCATTGGCAATGGTAGAGCAAGTTACATCCCATGGTCAACCAAGCCATTGTCCATGGTAGAGTGAGGCCCAGCCCGTGGTTGAGTAAGGCATCGCCAGTGGTAGAGTGACACACAGCCCATCATTGACCAAGCCATCACACATGGTAGAGAGTGGCAATGCCTGTGGTCGACCATAGAATTGCTGGTGGTAGTGCAAGGTGCTACAGTGGTCTAGCAAGGCATTGCCCATGGTAGAGTGAGACATAGCCCGTGGTTGACCTAGGGCTGTCTCCTTCGTCGACCAAGCCATTGCTTGTGATAGAGCAAGGCACAGCCCAGTGTTGACCAAAAGCTGTCTCCATGGTTGAGCAAGGCATCGCCTGTGGTAGAGTGAGGCACAGCCCATGGTTGGGCAAGGCATCGCCCATGGTAGAAGCAAGGCAATGCCCATCAGTGACTGAGCGCATAGCCCACGGTCAACTGACAATTGTTTCCTTGGTCAAGCAAGCCATTGCTGCTGGTAGAGCAAGGCACAGCCCAGTATTGACCGAGGGCTGTCTCTGTGGTTGAGCAAGGCATTGCCCATGGTAGAGCGACATGCAGCCCGTGGTTGACTGAGGGCTTTCTCTGTGGTCAAGCAAGGCATCGCCCATGATTGAGCGAGGCACAGCCCGTGGTCAACTGAGAGCTGTCTCCGTGGTCAAGCAAAGCCATCGCCAGTGGTAGAGCGAGGCACAGCCTGTGGCCGAGCAAGGCATCTGCCGTGGTAGGGCTAGGCACAGCCCATGGTTGACCTAGGCATCACCCATGGTTAAGCCAAGCACTGCCCATGGTCGAGCAAGGCATCGGTCGTGGTAGGGTGAGGGGCAGCACGTGGTTGACCAAGGGCTGTCTCCGTGATCGACCTAGCCATCACCCGTGGTAGAATGAGGCACAGCCCATGGTCGACCAAGGGCTGTCTCCATGCTCGACCAACCTATTGCCTGCAGTAGAGCAAGTCATAGCTCATGGTCGAGCAGGGCATCACCCATGGTAGAGCGAGGTGTTATTCATAGTCAACCAAGCCATCACCCGTGGTAGAGGAAGGCACATCCTGTGGTCAAGCAAGGCATCGCCCATGGTAGAGCAAGGCGCTTCCCATGGTTGACTGAAGGCTGTCTTCGTCGTCGAGCAAGGCATTGCCCTTGGTAGAGTGAGGCATAGCCTGTGGTCGAGCAAGGCACAGCCTGTGGTCGACCAAGCCATCACACATTGTAGAGCGAGGCACAGCCCATGGTCAACCAAGCCATCGACCGTGGTAGGGAGAGGCACTGCCTGTGGTCTAGGGAGGCATTGCACTTTGTACAGTGAGGCACAGCCGTGGTCGACCAAGGCATCGCTGGTGGTTGAGCAAGGCATATCCCATGGTCGACTAAACCATGGCCCATGGTAGATCGAGGCACAGCCCATGGACAAGCAAGGCATTGCCCATGGTAGAGCAAGGCACGGCCCTTGTTCGAGCAAGGCACGGCCTGTGGTTGACCAAGGCATTGCCCATGGTAGAATAAGGCATTGCCCATGGTCGACCAAGTGCTGTCACCGTGGCCGAACAAGCCATTGCCTGTGGTAGAGCAAGGCATCACCTGTAGTAGAGCCAGGTGCAGCCCTCCATGGTCGACCGAGGACTGTCTCCATGGTCAACCAAGCCATTGCCTGAGGTAGAGTGAGGCACAGCCCGTGAGGGAGCAAGGCATCGCCGGTGGTAGAGTGAGGTGTGGCCTGTGCCAGACCAGGGGTTGTCTCCACGGTTGACCAAGTCATCACCTGTGGTAGGGCGAGGCACAGCCAGTGGTCGAGCAAGGCATCGCCCGTGGTAGAGCATTGCACAGCACATAGTAGACTGAGGGCTATCTTCATGGTCAACCAAGCAATTGCCAATGGTAGAGTGAGGCACAGCTTGTGGTCCAGCCAGGCATTGCCCATGTTAGAGCAACGGCACATCCCGTGGTCAGCCAAGCCATACCCCATGGTAGACAAGGCACAGCCCATGGTCAACCAAGCCATCGACCGTGGTAGGGAGAGGCACTGCCTGTGGTCTAGGGAGGCATTGCACTTTGTACAGTGAGGCACAGCCGTGGTCGACCAAGGCATCGCTGGTGGTTGAGCAAGGCATATCCCATGGTCGACTAAACCATGGCCCATGGTAGAGCGAGGCACAGCCCATGGACAAGCAAGGCATTGCCCATGGTAGAGCAAGGCACGGCCCTTGTTCGAGCAAGGCACGGCCTGTGGTTGACCAAGGCATTGCCCATGGTAGAATAAGGCATTGCCCATGGTCGACCAAGTGCTGTCACCGTGGCCAAACAAGCCATTGCCTGTGGTAGAGCAAGGCATCACCTGTAGTAGAGCCAGGTGCAGCCCTCCATGGTCGACCGAGGACTGTCTCCATGGTCGACCGAGCCATTGCCTGAGGTAGAGTGAGGCACAGCCCGTGAGGGAGCAAGGCATCGCCGGTGGTAGAGTGAGGTGTGGCCTGTGCCAGACCAGGGGTTGTCTCCACAGTTGACCAAGTCATCACCTGTGGTAGGGCGAGGCACAGCCAGTGGTCGAGCAAGGCATCGCCCGTGGTAGAGCATTGCACAGCACATAGTAGACTGAGGGCTATCTTCATGGTCAACCAAGCAATTGCCAATGGTAGAGTGAGGCACAGCTTGTGGTCCAGCCAGGCATTGCCCATGTTAGAGCAACGGCACATCCCGTGGTCAGCCAAGCCATACCCCATGGTAGACCAAGGCACAGCCCGTGGTCAAGCAAGGCATCAGCCATGGTACAGTAAGGCACAGCCCATGGTAGAGTGAAGCACTGTCTGTGGTCAACTGAGGGTTGTCTCCATGGGTGACCAAGCCATCGCCTGTGGTAGAACAAGGCACAGCCTGTGGTCAACCAAGGGCTGTCTCCATGGTCGACGAAACCATCACCCCCGGTAGAGCAAGGCACAGCCCATGGTTGAGCAAGGCATCGCCCATGGTAGTGCAAGGTAGTGCGCATGGTAGAGCAAGGCACTGCCAGTCAGCGACCAAGTGCATGGGCCATGGTTGACCGAGGGCTATCTCCGTAGTCAACCAAGCCATCGCCCGTGGTAGAGCAACACACCACCCATGGTCAAGCAAGGCATCGCCAGTGTTAGAGTGAGACACAGCCCATGGTTGATCAAGGGCTGTCTCCATGGTGAAACAAGCCATTGCCCATGGTAGAGTGAGGCACATCCCATGGTCGACAAAGCCATAGCCTGTGGTAGAGCAAGGCATAGCCTGTGGTTGACTGAGGGCTGTCTCCATGGTCAACCAAGGCATTGCCTGCAGTAGAACATTGCACAGCCTGTGGTCAACTGAGGCATAGCCCATGCTAAAGCGATGCACAAGCCGTGGTTGAGCAAGGCATAGCCCTTGGTAGAGCGAGGCACAGCCCATGGTCCACTGAGGGCTGTCTCCAAGGTCAACCAAGCGATTGCCCGTGGTAGAGCAAGGCATCGCCCATGGTAGAGTGTGGCACAGCCCGTGGTCAACCGAGGACTGTCTCAGTGGTCAACCAAGCCATTGCCTGTGGTAGAGCAAGGCACGGACCACAGTCAATCAAGGCATTGCCTGTTGTAGAGCAAGGCACATCCTGTGGTCGACAAAGCCACAGCCTGTGGTAGAGCGAGGCACAGCCCGTGGTTGGCCGAGGCATGTCTCCACGGTTGACCAAGCCATTGCCCGTGCTAGAGCAAGGCACAGCCAGTGGTCGAACGAGGGCTGTCTTGATGGTTGACCAAGACATCGCCAGTGGTAGAGTGAGGCACAGCCTGTGGTTGGGCAAGGCATCACCTGTGGTAGAGCAAAGCATGGCCTGTGGTCGACCAAGGAATTGCCTGTGGTAGAGGCAGGCAGAGCCCATGGTCTAGCAAGGCGTCACCCATGGTAGGGCGAGGCACAGCCTGTGGTCGACCAACGGCTGTCTCCATGGTCGACCAAGGCATCACCCCTGGTAGAGCAATGTACACCCCGTGGTCAAGCAATTCATCGCCCATGGTAGAGCATGGTAAATCCCGTGGTCGACCAGCGCATAGCCCATGGAAGAGCAAGGCACAGCCTGTGGTCGAGCAAGGCACAGCCTGTGGTCCAGCAAGGCTTCATCCATGGTAGAGCAAGGCACAGGCTGTGGTTGGGCAAGGCATCACCCTTGGTAGAGCGAGGCATAGCCACAGGTCAACCGAGGGCTGTCTCCAAGGTCGACCAAGCCATTGCCCATGGTAGAGCAAGGCATAGCCTGTGGTCGAGAAAGGCATCGCCCATGGTAGAGCATGGCACAGCCTGTGGTCGACCGAGGACTGTCTCGATGGTCAACAAAGCCATTGCTTGTGGTAGAGCAAGGCACAGCCTGTTGTCCATCAAGGCATCGCCCATGGTAGTGCAAGGCACTGCCTGTCAGTGACCGTGTGCACAACCCATGGTTGATCGATGGCTGTCTCCATGGTCAACCAAGCCATCGCCAGTGGCAGAGCAAGGTATTACCCGTGAGTGACCGAGCACATGACCCGTGGTTGACCAAGGGCTGTCTCTGAGGTTGACCTAGCCATCGCCTGGGGTATTGCAAGGCACAGCCCATGGAAGAGCAAGGCACAGCCCATGGTAGAGCAAGGCATCGCCCATGGAAGAGCGACACACAGCCCATGGTCGAGGAAGGCATCGCTTGAGGTAGAGCCGGGCATGGCCCCTGGTCAAGCAAGGCGTCACCCTTGGTATAGCGTGGCACAGCCTGTGGACGACCAAGCCATGGCTCGCCGTAGAGCAAGGCACAACCAGTGGTCAAGCAAGGTACAGACCATGGTCGACCAAGGCATTGCCCATGGTTGAGTATGGCACTGCCCGTGGTCGACCTACCTAGCGTTGTCGCTGCAGTTGATCAGGGTGTCACCACATGATTGGCCAAGGGCTGTTGCCGTGGTAGAGCAAGGCACTCCCCATGAGTGACTGAGTGCACAACCCAGGGTTGCTCAAGGCATCACCCATCATCGACCTAGGGCTGTCACCTTGGTCAAACAAGGCACTGCCCATCAGCAATCATGCACACAGCCCATGGTCGAACAATTGCTGTCTCCTTGGTCGACCAAGCCATCACCAGTGGTAGAGCAAGGCAGTACCCATGAGCGACCGAGCAGACATCTTGTGGTCAACCAAGGGTTGTCTCTAAGGTCAACCAAGCCATCACCCATGGTAGAGCTTGCCACAGCCCATGGAAGAGTGAGGCACAGCCCGTGGTAGAGCAAGGCATTGCCTGTGGTTGAGCAAGGTGCAGCACTTGGTCCACGGGCTGTGCGTTGCTCTAGGACAGGTGATACCTTGCTCGACCATGGGCTGTGCCTTGCTCTACCACGGGTGATACCTTGATCGACCACGGCGATAGCGCATGGTCAACCACAGGCCATGCCTCGCTCTACCACGGGTGATACCTTGCTTGACCACGGCCTGTGCCTGCTCTACCACAGGCTGTGCCATGCTCTAACACGAGCAATGCCTTGGTTGATCAAGGGCTGTGCATCGCTCTACCATGGGCAATGCCTTGTTCAACCATGGGTTGTGCCTTGCTCTACCATGGGCTTTGCCTTGCTCAACCATGGGCTTTGCCCTGCTCTACCATGGGCAATGGCTTGGTTGACCACTTGCTGTACCATGCTCTACCATGGGTGATGCCTTGCTTGCTCAGGGGTAGTGCCTTGCTCTACCACAGGCTATACCTTGCTCCACCATGGCTTGTGCCTTGCTCTACCATGGCCAATGGCCTGGTTGATGAAGGGCTGTGCATTGCTCTGCCACAGGCGATGGTTTGTTCGAACTCAGAGGCAGCCCTTGGTTGACCACGGGTTGTGCACTCGGTCACCCATGGGCAGCACCTTGCTCTACCACAGGTGATGCCTTGCTCGACCATGGCAACAGCCCTTGGTTGAAGGCGGGTGATGCCTTGCTCAACCACAGGTTGGGCAGCGGCTTGCTCTACCACAGGCAATGCCTTGGTCAACCATGGTGACATCCCATGGTCGACCACAGGCAGTGCCTTGCTGTACCACGGGCGATGCCTTTGTCAACCATGAGCTGTGCCTTGCTCTACTGCAGGCCATGGCCTGGTTGACCACGGGCTGTGCCTCGCTCTACCAAGGGTGATGCCTTCGACCACAGGCAATGCCTGGCTCTACAACAGGCGATGCCATGCTCGACTATGGGTTGTGCCTTGTACTACCAGAGGTGAGGGCTTGGTCAACCATGGGATGTGCCTAGACCTACCACGGGCAATGGCTCGGTCGACCATGGAGATAGCCCTCGGTCGACCATGGAGATAGCCCTCGGTCGACTATAGGCTATGTGCTCGCTCGCTCATGGGCAGTGCCTTGCTCTACCATGGGTTGCTCGACCACAAGCTGTACCCTGCTCTACCACGGGTAATGTCTTGGTTGACCATGGGCTGTGCCACGCTCTACCATGGGGGAGGGCTTGGTTAACCACAGGATGTACCTTGCCCTACCATGGGTGATCCCTTGCTTGACCATGGAGACAGCCCTTGGTTGACCATGGGCTGCGCCTCGCTCTACCATGGGCGATGCCTTGGTCAACCAAGGAGATAGCCATCGGTTGACCACGAGCTGTGCCTAGTGCAACCATGGGCAATGCCTTGCTTGACCACGGGGTGTGCCCTGATCTACCACGAGCGATGGCTTGGTTGACCACAGAGACAGCCCTTGGTCGACCACGGGCTGTGCACTCGGTTGCTAATGGGAGGTGCTTACCTCTATCATGGGCGATGCCTTGGTTGACCATGGAGATTGCCATGGTTGACCACGAACTGTGCCTAGCGCAACCACGGGCGATGCCTTGCTTGACCACGGGCTGTGCCCTGCTCTACCATGAGCGATGGCTTGGTCAACCACGGAGACACCCCTTGGTCAACCACGGGCAGTGTGCTTGGTCGCTAACAGGCTGTGCTTAGCTCTAACACGGGCGATGCCTTGCTCAAGCATGGGTTGTGCCTCACTCTACCACTGGTGCTGGAATGGCTTGTTTGACCATGGGTGATGTATTGCTCGACCATGTCTGTGCCTTGCTTTAACATGGGCAATGGCTTGGTTGACCACGGGCTATGCCTTGCTATACCATAGATGATGCATTCTCAACCAATGGGCTGTGCCTTGCTCTACCATGGGTGATGGCTTGGGCGAGCATGGAGATAGCCCTCAGTTGGCCATGGGCTGTGTGCTCAGTCGCTCATGGGCAGTGCCTTGCTTGACCCCATGCGATGCCTCACTTGACGATATGCTGTGCCTTGCTCTAGCAAGGGCAATGGCTTGGTCGACCTCGAAGACATCCCTCAGTTGATCACAGGCAATGCCTTGCTCTGCCACGGGTGATGGCTTGGTCGACCATGGAGATAGCCCTTGGTCAACCACGGGCTGTGCCTTCCTCTTCCATGGGCAATGGTTTGGTCGATCATGGGCTGTGCCTGGCACTACCTCAGGCGATGCCTTGCTCGACCAAGGGCTGAGCCTTGCTCTACCATGGGCAATGGGATGTTCGACCATGAGTTGTGCCTCACTCTACCATGGGTGAAGTCTTGCTCAACCATGAGCTGTGCCTTGTCCAACCATGGGTGATGGCTTGGTTGGCCATGGATGCTGTTATGAATTGTATATTAGTTGATTAGCTAAATTAGCCAAGTTTCCTATTTTAGTTTCTTTCCCAGGATAGGATTCTCTTTGTATACAAGCAATGTATTTGTACATAATCAATGGAGAAAATATACTTCTTCCTTGCGTCTATTAACATGGTATCAGAGCTGGATTTGAAGAATTTCACCCACCATCCCGCCAGACTGCTGTACTTTGGGGTCCGCTTGCTCTCTGCTGTCGCTACTCTCTGCCGTCGCTGCTCTCTGCTGTGATCGTTGTTGTCGCTGCCCTCTGCTGCAATTTTGCTGTCACTGAAAATTTTTGCTATCGCTGTGATTTTTTTGCTGTCACTACTCTCTGTTGCAACTTCTGCTGTCACTGCTCGCTGCCGTGATTTCTGCTGTCACTGCTCTCTGTTGCAATTTTGCTGTTGCTACTCTCCAGTGTGATCTCTACTGTTGCTGCTCTCTGTTGTGATTTCTGCTGCCACTGCTCTTTCGTGCTGTTCAGACGAGGCATCAGTCTGTCAATCTGCACTGCTCTCTCCATACGTTTTGAGGCTGGACATTAGGGTTTCTTTTCCTCAACCTTTTGTCCAATTTTATTGGCTTTTGTCCGGTTTTGCTCAGACCAGGTTGTCTTTGTTGCTGCCTGGTTCATTAAACCTATCTGGTTTGTTTCGCTTAGACTGGGTCACCTCTGCTGCTATGATTCTGTCCTATTTTGGTGGCTTGGTTTTGATTGTGGATTGTGCTCAATTCTTATTCATTATCTTGGTATCATGGTTGATGAACAAAAGCATACTATTGTGACTGATGTAATTCCAATGCTATCTAAAATCACAGAACACAAGCTTAGCGAACCTAATTATTTGGATTGGTCTAAGACAGTCAGGATTTATCTCCGCAGCTTATCGAAAGATGATCATCTTACCTCTGATCCACCAACAGATGATACCTGTAAGGAGTGGCTGAGGGATGATGCTTGCTTGTTCCTGCAGATCAGGAATTCCATTAATACTGAGGTAATCAGTGTGATTAATCACTGTGAGTATGTCAAGGAATTGATGGAGTATTTAGAGTTCTTATTTTCTAGAAAGGGAAATCTCTCACAAATTTATGAGGTATGTAGAAGTTTCTATTGCACTAAACAACAGGATCAGTTGCTTCAAGCATACTTTATGAATTTTAAAAGGACATATGAAGAACTAAATAATTTGTTGCCCTTTAGTTATGATATCATAGTTCAGCAGACTCAATGAGAGAAGATGGTGGTAATGACTTTTCTTGCAGGCCTTAACTCCCAGTTTGATGTTGCCATATCTCAAATACTCTCTAGTGATGAGATTTCCTCTCTGCATGAGGCCTTCGCCAGAGTGCTTCACATAGATACCAGGAACTCCATTATTGTTCAGGCTCCCAATGCACTTGTCACCCATAATGCATCTCGTAGTGCACTTGAAATGGGCCAACCTTTCCAGAGAGACCATAACAGGGGTAGTAATCAGCGTTTGGATACAGGGGGAGTTATATGCTACTATTGCCATGAGTTTGGTCATACAAAGCACTATTGTTGGAAGTTGCAGAACAAGAATATGAAGCCTCGGTTAGGTTTGGTGGCTTCTGCTAATTCTGACATTGGTGTAACATCAGTTTCACCAAATTCTAATAGGACGGTCACAATCTCAGTCGAGGATTTTGCCAAGTTCACCCAATACCAGGAATCTTTAAAGAATTCATCGCATTCTATCACTACCCTTGCTAAGTCAGATAATTCAAATGCGTGTCTCCTTTCATCCTCCAACAAATGGGAAGTTGATTCAGGTGCCACAAACCATATGACAGGTAATCCCACCCTCTTTTCCATTTATCAATCTCATACATCTCCCACCACTGTAACCTTAGCTGATAGATCTACCTCAGCTGTTCTTGGTTTTGGCACTGTCAATCCAACCCTGTATCCTTTGTATTAAGTCTACCTAAATTTGCCTTTAATCTTGTATTTGTGAGTAAACTCACTCGCATTTTGAACTGTTTTGTCTCATTCTTCTTTGGTTACTGTCTTTTTAAGGATCTTGTGATGAAGGATATGAATCAGGTGGTCTCTACATTCTAGATACCCAGGCTCCAAGATCTACTATTGTGTTCCAGTACATTAAGCCCTTTCGAAGCACATTGTCAGTTGGGTCATCCTTCCCTACCTTTGTTGAAGAAATTATGTCTTGAATTTCACTCCGTGTCTTCTCTTGAGTGTGAGTCCTATCAATTTGCTAAACACCATCATCTCCCTTCTAGTCCCCACATTAATAAGCGAGCTAGTTGTCCATTTGAACTAGTTCATTCAGATATTTGGGGTCCAAGTCCTGTCGTCTCTAAAACTGGGCTTCAATATTTTGTCACCTTTGTTGATGATTTTTCTCGTATGACTTGGATCTATTTTATGAAGAACCGTTCTGAATTATTTTCTCACTTTATTGCCTTATGTGCCGAAATTAAGACAATTTAATTTGTCTGTGTGTGCCTTACGCAGTGATAATGCCAAAGAATACTTCTCCGATGTTTTCCAACATTATATGGTTTAGAACAGTATTATCCATCAATCATCTTGTGTTGACACACCATCTCAGAATGGTGTGGCCGAAAGAAAAAATAGACACCTTCTCAAGACTGGTAAGGCACTCTTATTTCAAATGCGAGTTCCTAAACCATTTTGGGCCGATGCTATTTCTATAGCTTGCTTTCTTATTAATCGTATGTTTTCATCTGTTCATGGTCACACTCCATATGGTCTTCTTTTCCCTACTAAGCCATTGTTTCCTATTGATCCTCAGATATTTGCAAGTACTTGTTTTGTTAGAGATGTTCATCCCCTTGTGACTAAATTAGATCCAAAGTCATTAAAGTGTGTTTTTCTGGGGTACTCTCGCTTGCAAAAAGGGTATCAATGTTTTTGTCCTGACCTTAATAGATACCTTGTGTCAACTGATGTCACCTTTCTTGAGCACACTCCTTTTTTCCCTACTTCTCAGTCCTTTGATAAGGGGGAGAATGATGATCTATGACAGTATCATGTCATCTACATGACCACTGAATCACCATCATCATCAGTTCCCCCACCTCCACTACCTCCTATTACCCACACCTATTCTCGCAGTAAAGATTCACCTGCTTCATGTTCAGCACCGGTTTCTTCTTCAACGTCGGATCCCAAACCTAGTGATCTTGATTTACCTATTGCACTTCGTAAAGGTAAACAGCAATGTGCCTACCCTATTTCTTCTTTTGTCAATTATGATCATTTGTCCTCCTCCTCTTCTTCCTTTGTTGCCACTATTGATTCTGTGTCTATCCCAACATCTGTCTCCAATGCCTTGTCTCATCCTGGTTGGCGTCAGGCAATGATAGAGGAGATGAATGCTTTGGATTCTAATGGTACTTGGAACTTGGTCCCTTTACCATATGGTAAAAAGGCTATTGGATGTAAATGGGTGTTTGCAGTTAAATTTAATGCAGATGGATTGGTTGCTCGACTAAAAGCTCGTCTTGTTGCAAAAGGGTTTGCTCAGACTTATGGAGAGGATTATTTTGATACATTTTCTCCCATTGCCAAGCTCACCTATGTTCATTTATTGATCTCTCTGGCACGTCTCATGGCTGGCACTTACACCAACTTGATATTAAAAATGCCTTCTTGCATGGTGATCTTTAGTTGGAGGTGTATATGGAGCAACCACCTAGGTTTGTTGCTCAGGGGGAGAATGGGAATGTTTGTCATCTTTGTAAATCTTTATATGGCCTCAAACAGAGCCCACGTGCTTGGTTCGGCAAATTTAGCCAGGCAATTGAGGATTTTGGCATGAGTAAGAGTAAGTCGGATCATTTAGTTTTTTATAAAAGTTCCCCTATCGGGTCCATACTTTTGGTGGTATATGTGGATGATATTGTTATCACTGGGAGTGATGAAATGGGAATCCTATCTTTGAAGTCCTTTCTTCATAGTCAATTCCACACAAAGGACTTAGGAGCCTTGTAGTATTTCTTGGGAATAGAAGTGATAAGAAGAAAGAGGGGCATCTTGCTATCTCAGAGAAAATATGTGCTTGATCTATTAGCTGAGACAGGGAAGTTAGGAGCTAAGCCTTGTAGTGCTCTGATGCTCTCTAATCTATAGCTCACGAGAGATGGAGAATTATTTGAAGACCCGGAGAAATACCGAAGCCTAGTTGGCAAATTGAACTATTTGACAGTGACTTGCCCTGATATTGCTTACTCAGTTAGCATTGTCAGTCAATTCATGTCTTCTCCAACAGTTCATCATTGGGAAGCATTGGAGCATATTCTATGCTACTTGAAGAGAGCTCCAGACCAGGGGATACTATATAGTAATCATGGACATAACCATTTTGAATGTTTCTCTGATGCAGATTGGGCAGGCTCCAAGATTGACAGAAGATCTACTACAGGCTATTGTGTATTTGTTGGAGGAAATTTGATTTCGTGGAAGAGTAAGAAACAAAATGTAGTCTCCCAACCAAGTGCAGAAGTAGAGTATAGAGCCATGGCACAGTCTATAAGTGAGATTATGTGGATATGTCAGATCCTAGCTGAAATTGGTTTTGAAGCTTCTATGTCGACAAAGTTATGGTGTGACAATCAAGCTGCTCTCCATATTGCATGTAATCCTATGTTTCACGAAAGAACTAAACATATTGAGATAGATTGTCATTTCATTCCTGAGAAGATACAATAGAAGTTGGTCTCCACAGGGCATGTGAAAACTGGAGAACAACTAGGAGACATATTCACAAAGGCTCTTAGTGGTCCTCGAGTTGATTACATTTGTAACAAGCTGGGCATGATTAATATCTATGCTCCAGCTTGAGGGGGAGTTATGAATTGTATATTAGCTAACTATTGTAGATTAGCTAAATTAGCTAAGTTTCCTATTTTAGTTTCCTTCCTAGGATAGGATTCTCCTTCCTATTTTAGTTTTTTTCCTAGGATAGGATTCTCTTTGTATATAAGCAATGTATTTGTACATAATCAATGGAGAAAATATACTTCTTCCTGCATCTATTAACAGATACAGCCCTCGGTTGACCACGGGCAGTGTGCTCAGTTGCTCATGAGTAGTGCCTAGCTCTACCATGGGCAATGGCTTGGTTGACCACTGGTTGTGCCTCACTCTACCACAGGCGATGGCTTGGGCAACCAAGGAGACAGCCCTCAGTCGGCCACAAGCTGTGCGCTTGGTCGCTCATGGGCAGTGGCTTGCTCTACCATGGGCGATGCCTTGCTCGACCATGGGAGTTGCCTTGCTCGACCGCGGGCTGTGAGTTGCTCTACCAAGGGAAATGGCTTGTTCAACCATGGGCTGTGCCTCACCCTAGCACAGGTGATCTGTTGCTTGACCACAGGCTGTGCATTGCTTTAACATGGGCAAAGGTTGTCTGACTGCGGGCTGTGCCTCGCTCTACCGCGGGTGATGCCTTCATGACCACAGGCTGTGCCTTGGTCTACCCTAGGCGATGGCCTGGGTGACAACAGAGACAGCCCTCAGTTGGCCACGGGCTATGTGCTCGGTCGCTCATGGGCAGTACCTTGCACCACCTCGGGTGATGCCTTGCTTGACCATGGGCTGTGCCTTGCTCTTCGAAGGGTGATGGCTTGGTCTACCACAGAGACAGCCCGAGGTCGACCACAGGCAATGGCTTGCTCTGGCTTGGTCAACCCTGGAGACAGCCCTCTGTTGACCATTGGCTGTGCCTTGCACTTCCATGGGCAATGGCTCGGTTGAGCACAGGCTGTACGCTCAGTCTCTCACAGGCAGTGCCTGGCTCTACCTCAGGCAATGCCTTGCTCGACCCCAGGCTGTGCCTTGCTTTACCAAGGGCAATGGGATTTTCAACCATAGGCTGTGCCTCGCTCTACCACGGGTGATGGGTTGCTCAACCGCGGGCTGTGCCTTGCCCAACCACGGGCGATGGCTTGGTTGACCATGGTGACAGCCATTGGTTGACCATGGGCTATGTGCTCGGTTGCTCACGGGCAGTGGCTTGCTCTACCACTGGCAATGCCCTGCTCCACCACGGGCTGTGTTTTGCTCTACCGCGGGCGATGCCATCTCAACCAAGGGCTGTGCCTCACTCTTCCACGGGCAATGCCTTCTCCACAACGGGCTGTGCCTCACTCTACCATGGGCGATGCCTTCTCAACCACTGGCTGTGCCTTGCTCTACCTCGGGCAATGGCTTGGTCGACCATGCCCGTGGTCGACCACGGACTATGTGCTTGGTCGCTCACAGGCAGTGCGATATGCTCTACCATGGGCAATGCCTTGCTCCACCATCAGCCTATGCCTTGCGCTACCACAGGCGAAGCCTTCACGACCACAGGCCGTGCCTCACTCTACCACAGAGACAGCCCTCGGTCGACCATGGGCTGTGTGCTCGGTTGCTCACGGGCAGTGCCTTACTCTACCACGGACAATGCCTTGCTCCACCATGGCTGTACCTTGCTCCACCATGGGCTGTCCCTTGCTCTACAACAGGTGATGCCTTGCTTGACCACTGGCTGTGCCTGGCTCTTCCACAGGCGATGTCTTCTCGACCATGAGCTGTGCCTTGCTCTACCACAGGCTGTGCCTGGTTCTTCCATGGGCGATGTCTTCTTGACCACAAGCTGTGCCTCACTCTACCATGGGTGATGCCTTCTTGACCACGGGCTGTGCCTTGCTCTACCATGGGTGATGCCTTGCTTGACGACAAGCTGTGCCTTGCTCTACCACAGCAATGCCTTGCTTGATGACGAGCGATGCCTTCTCGAACACGGTTTGTGCCTGTCTCTTCCATGGGCAATGTCTTGTCAACCATGGGATGTGCCTCGCTCTACCATGGGTGATGCCTTCTTGACCATGGGCTGTGCCTTGCTCTACCACGGGCGATACTTGGGTCAACCATGGAGAAAGCCCTCGGTCGACCACAGGCTATGTGCTTGGTTGGTCACAGGTAGTGCGATGCTCTACCATGGGCAATGCCTTGCTCCACCATCAGCCTATGCCTTGCTCTACCACAGGTGATGCCTTCACGACCATGGGCTGTGCCTCGCTCTACCACAGAGACAGCCCTCAGTTGACCATGGGCTGTGTGCTTGGTTGCACACAGGCAGTGCCCTCAGTCGACCATGGGCTATGTGCTCGGTCGCTCACAGGTTGTGCCACACTCTAGCATGGGCAATGCATTGCTCCACCATGGGCTTTGCCTCACTCTACCACGAGCGATGCCTTCTCTACCACAGGCTGCACCTGGCTCTACCATGAGCAATGCCTTCTCGACCACGGGCCATGCCTTGCTCTACCACGGGGGATGCGGTGCAGTCTCGACCACTGGCTGTGACTTGCTATACCATGGGCGATGGCTTGGTCAACCACAGAAAAAGCCCTCAATCGACCACAGGCTATGTGGTCAGTTGCTCACAGGCTGTGCCATGCTCTAGCACAGGCAATGCCTTGCTCCACCTTGGGCTATGCCCCCCTCTACCACGGGCGATGCCTTCATGACCATGGGTTGAGGCTCACTCTACCATGGGCAATGGGATGTTCGACACGGGCTGTGCATTGCTCTACCACAGGCTATGGCTTGGTCGACTGCGGGCTATGTCGTCAGTTGCTCACAGGCAGTGCCTTGCTCCACCCTGGGCTGTGCCTCACTCTACCCCGAGTGATGCCTTGCTCAATCACTGGCTGTCCCCAGCTCTACCATGGGAAATCACTTGCTTGACCAGGGAGACAGCCCTTAGTCGACCACAGGCTGTGTGCTCAGTCACTCATGGGCAGTGCCTCACTCTACCATGGTCCATGCCATGCTTGACCACCACAACAACCCTTGATAGATCATGGGGCAATGCCTTGATTGACCACCCCGACAGCTCTTGGTCGACCATGGGCAGTGCCTTGCTCTACCACGAGTGATGCCTTGCTCCACCACAGGCAATGGCTTGGTTGACCAAAGGCTATGCCTCGCTCTACCACGGGCGATCGCTTCCTCGACAATGGCCTGTGCCTTGATCTACCATGGGTGTTGCCTTGCTCGACCACGAGTTGTGCCTGGCTTTACCCCAGGAAATGGCTTGGTTGACCATGGGCTGTGCCTTGCTCTACCCCGGGCGATGCCTTCTTGACCATCAGCTGTGCCTTGCTCTACCATGGGCGATGGCTTGGTCGACCACAGAGACAGCCCTTGGTTGGCTCACGGGTGATGCCTTGCTCGACCACAGGCTGTGCCTAGCGTCACCATGGGAGATGCCTTGCTCGACCATGGAGACAGCCCTCGGTTGACCACGGGCTGTGCCTCACCCTACCACGTGTGATGCCTTGCTCGACGATGGGCTGTGCCTTGCTTTACTACTTGCAATGGCTTGGTGGACCCTGGGCTGTGCCTTGCTCTACCATGGGCAATGCCCTCTTGACCATGGGCTGTGCCTTGCTCTACCATGAGCAATGCCTTGCTCGACTATGGGCTGGGCCTGTCTCTACCATGGTACATGCCTCGCTTGACCACGGGCTGGGCCTTGCTTTACCGTGTGCAATGGCTTGTTCAACCATGGGCTATGCCTCCCCCCTACCACGGGCAATGCCTTGCTTGACCACGGGCTGTGTGTACCTCTACCAAGGGCAATGGCATGTTTGACCATGGGCTGTGCCTTGCTCTACCAGGGGCAATGCCTTGCTTGACCAAGGGCTGTGCCTTGATCTAGCATGGGTGATACCTTGCTTGACCATGGCTAGTGCCTTGCTCTACCTTGGGCCATGGCTTGGTTGACCACAGGCTATGCCTCACTGTACCTTGGTCCACCACAGGCTGTATGCTCGGTCTCTCATGTGTACTACCTCTGGAGATGCCTTACTCGACCACGGGCTATGCCTTGCTCTACTAAGGGTGATGCCTTGCTTGACCATGTACTGTGTGTTGCTCGACCAAGGGCAATGCCATGGTTGACCACAGGCTCTGCCTTGCCCAACCATGGGTGATGCGTTGCTCGACCACGGGCTGTGCCACACTATACCAAGGGTGATGGCTTGGTGACCACAGAGACAGCCCACAGTTGACCATGGGCAATGCCTTGCTCTGCCACGGCTGATAGGTTGGTCAACCATGGAGACAACCCTCGGATGACCATGGGCTGCACCTTGCTCTACCACAGCCAATCACTTGGTCAACCACAGGCTATTCATCGCTCAAGCAGGAGCAATGCACTTGGTCACTCACAGACCGTGCCTTGCTCTACCACGTGTGATTCCTGGCTCTAACACAGGCGATGCTTGGTCATGGGCTGTGCCTTGCACTACCACAGGCAATGGCTTCATTGACCAAAGGTTGTGCCTTGCTGTATCATGGGCAATGGCTTGCCTGACCACGGCTTGTGCCTTCCTCTACCATGGGAGTTGTCTAGCTGACCATGGGCTGTGCCTTACTATACCATGGGCAATGGCTTGCTCAAACATGGGCGATGCCTTCTTGACCATGGGCTGTGCCTTGCTCTACCATGGATGTTGGCTTGGTTGAACACAGAGACAGCTCTTGGTCGGCCACAGGCTGTGCTCTTGGTTGCTCACAGGCAGTGCCCTCGGTCGTTCACAAGCAGTGCCTTGCTCTACCATGGGTGATGCCTTGCTCGACCATGGCCTATAACTTGCTCTTCCGTGGGAGATGGCTCAAACGATGATGGGATGTATGCTCAATCTCTCATCGGCAGTGACTAGCTCTACCTCAGGTGATGCCTTGCTCAACCACAGGCAATGCCTTGCTCAATCAACTGCAGTGCCTTTCTATACCAAGGGCAATGGCATGTTCAACCATGGGCTGTGCCTCGCTCTACCACAGGTGATGCCTTGCTTGACCATGAGCTATGCCTTGCTGTACCTTGATCAACCATGGGCTATATGCTCGGTCTCTCATGGGCAGTGCCTGGTATTTCCTTGGGCAATGCCTTGCTCAACCATGGGCTATGCCTTGCTTTTCCAAGGGCAATGGCATGTTTGACCACGGGCTATGCCTTGCCCAACCACGGGTGATGCCTTGCCCAACCATGGGCGATGCCTTGCTTGACTATGGGCTGTGCCACCCTATACCAACAGCGGTGGCTTGGTCAACCATGGCAATAGCCCCTGGTCAATCACGGGTGATGCCAAGATCGACCACGGGCTGTGCACTCAGTCACTCACTGGCAGTGTCGAGCTCAACCACGGGTGATGCCTTGCTCAACCACGATGAAAGCCTTGGTCGATCATGGGTCGACACGTTGATCGACCATGGTGACAGCTCTTGGTTGACCACGGGCATTGCCTTGGTCGAACAAGGGCAATGCGTTAGTCGACCACAGGCTATGCGTCATGCTACCATGGGTGATGCCTTACTCAACCACGGGCAGTACCATGGGCGATGCCTTACTCAACCACAGGCTATGTGTCATGCTACCATGGGTGATGGCTTGGTTGAGCAGGGAGACAGCCCTTGGTAGACTACGGGCTGTGCACTTAGCAGCTCACGATCTCTGCCTGGCTCTACCTCGGGTGATGCCTTGCTTGACCACAGGATGTGCCTTGCTCAACCACCGACAATGCCTTGCTTGACCACAGGCTGTGCCTTGGTCTTCCATAGGTCATGGCTTTTTTTACCACAGCTATGCCATACCCTACCATGGGCAATGCCTTGGTTGACCATGGGCTGTGCCTTGCTGTGCCACCAGCAATGGCTTGGTCGACCATGGAGACAGCCCTCAGTCCACCACGAGCTGTGCCCATAGTTGCTCACACCTAGTGCCTGGCTCTACCTCAGGCGATGCTCTGCACCACCACAGGCTGTGCCCTGCTCTACCATGGGCGATGGCTTGCTTGACCAAGGGCTATGCCTCGCACTACCACAGGCAATGGCTTGTTCGACTATGGCCTGTGCCTCGCTCTACCGTGGGCTATGCGTTGCTCAACCACAGGTTGTGCCTTGCTCTACCAAGGGAGATGGCTTGGTTGACCATGGAGACAGGTAGCAGTGACCGTGGGCTCTGCCTTGCTCTCCCACAGGTGATGGCTTGGTCAACCATGGAGCCAGCCTCCAGTCAACCACAGGCTGTGTGCTCGGTCACTCATAAGCAGCGCCTTGCTCTACCTCGGTCGATGCCTTGGTTGACCACAGCAACAACCCTTGGTTGATCACAGTCGATGCGTAGATCAACCATGGACTGTCCACACAGTGGCTTATGGGCAGTGCCCTGCTCGGCAACAGTGACAGCGCTTGTTCGATCATTGGGCGATGCCTTGATCGTCCATGGTGATAGCGCTAGGTTGACTATGGGCAGTGCTTGGCTCTAGCAGGGGTGATGCCCTGCTCATCCACGGGCTGTGCCTTGCTCTACCATGGACAATGACTTGGACGACCACGGAGACAGTCCTCGGTCAACCCTGGGCTGTACCTTGCTCTACCACGGGTGATGGCATGGTCGACCACTGAGACAGCCTTTGGTCAACCATGGGCTGTGCCTTGCCCTACCACGGGCTGTGCCAGGCTCTACCATGGGCAATGGCCTGTTCGACCACAGGTGGTGCCTCACTCTACCACAGGCGATGGCTTCATCAACCACTGGTTGTGCCTTGCTGCACCACGGGCAATGCCTTGCTTGACCATAGGGTGTGCCTTGCCCGACCACAGGCAGCCTGCCTCCACCACGGACAATGCCTTGCTCAACCATGCACTATACCTGGCTATACCATTGGAGATGCCTTGCTCCACCATGCGCTGTGCCTTGCCCTGCCACTGGCAATGGATGGGTTGATGATGGAGGCAGCCCTTGGTCGACCATGGGCTGTGTGCTCGGTCGCTGATGGGTGATGCCTTGCTCTACCATGAGCAATGCCTTGCTCCAACATTGGCTGTGCCTTGCTCTACAATGGGCGGTGGATTTTTTGACCATGGGCTGTTCCTTGCTCTACCATGGGTGATGCCTTGGTCGACTGTGGAGACAGCCCATGGTCGACCATGGGCTGTGTGCTCGGTCACTCACAGGCAGTGCCTTGCTGTACCACTGGCAATGCCTTTCTCCACCACTGGCAATGCCTTGCTCCACCACTGGCAATGCCTTGCTCTACCACAGGCCATGGCTTGGTGGGCCATGGGCTGTGCTTTGCTCTACCACAGGCAATACCTCGCTCAACCACGTGCTGTGCCTTGCCCTACCGTGAGTGATGGCTTGGTTGACCATAGAGACAGGCCTTGGTTGACCACAAACTGTGCACTTGGTCTCTCATGGGCAGTGCCTTGCCCTACGACAGGCGATGCCTTGCTCAACCACTGGCTGTGCCTTGCTCTACCACAGCAGTGCCTTGCTCTAACACAGGCAGTGCCTTGCTTTACCATGGGCAGTGCCTTCCACAACCACGGTGACAGCACTTGAACGACCAGGGTAGATGTGTTGATCAACCACGGCAACAGCTCTTGGTTGGCCATGGGCATTTCCTTGGTCCACCATGGGCAATGCCTTGGTCAACCACGGGCTGTGCCTCGGACTACATTGGGTGATGCCTTGCTCAACCACAGGCTGTGCCTTGCTGCACCATGGCCTATCCCTTGCTCGGCCACAGGCTGTGCCTTGCTCTACCATGGGTGATGGCTTGGTCGACCACAGAGACAGCCCTTGGTCGACTATGGGCTATTCACTCGGTAGCTCACGGGCATTGCCTGGCTTCTCCATGGGTGATGCCTTGCTTGACCATGGGCTGTGCCTTGCTCTACCACAGGCGATGCCTTACATGACCATGGGCTGAGCCTGGCTCTACCAATGGCAATGGCATGTTTGACCACGGGCTGTGGCTCGCCCTACCTTGGGCAATCCCTTGCACAACCACTGGCTGTGCCTTGCTCCACCACAGGCGATGGCTTGGTTGACCACAAAGACAGCCCTCAGTCGACCATGGGCTGTGTGCTTGGTTGCTCATGAGCAGTGTCTTGCTCTACCATGAGCAATGCCTTGCTCTACCATGGGCCATGGCTTGGTTGGCCACAGGCTTTGCGTTTCTCTACCACGGGCAATACCTCGCTCGACCACGTGCTGTGCCTTGCCCTAGCACGAGCGATGGCTTGGTCAACCATGGAGACAGGCCTTGGTTGACCCTGAACTATGCACTTAGTCGCTCGCGGGCAGTGAGTGGCTTGCTCTACCACAGGTGATGCCTTAATCGCCCACTGGCTGTGCCTCGCTCTACCACGGGCAGTGCCCTACTCCACCACAGGCGATGGCTTGGGCAAACACAGAGACAGCCCTCGGTCAACCACGGGCTGTTCGCTTGTCGCACAATGGCAGTGCCTTGCTCCACCACGGGCGATGCCTACCTCGACCATGGCAATAGTCCTTCGTCAATCATGGGCGATGCCTTGATTGACCATAGGCTGTGCACTCTGTGGCTAACGAGCAGTGCCTTGCTCTACCACAGGCATTGCCTTCCTCGACCACTGCAAGAGCCCTTGAACGATCAAGGGTAGACGTGTTGATCGACCACGGCAACAGCTGTTGGCTGGCCATGGGCATTGCCTTGGTCCACCACGGAGCAATGCCTTGGTCGACCATGGGCTGTGCCTCGGAATACAATGGTTGATGCCTTGCTCGACCACAGGCTGTGCCTTGCTGCACCACGGGCAATCCCTTGCTTGACCACGGGCTGTGCTTCACTCAACCACAGGCGATGGCTTGGTCAACCACAGAGACAGCCCTTGGTCGACTACAGGCTGTGTGCTCGGTAGCTCATGGGCATTGCCTGGCTCTTCCTTGGGTGATGCCTTGCTTGACCACGTGCTGTGCCTTGCTCTACCACAGGCGATGCCTTACTTGACCACGGGTTGTGCCTGGCTCTACCAAGGGCAACGGCATGTTTGACCACAGACTGTGGCTCGCCCTACCTTGGGCAATGCCTTGTGCAACCACTGGCCGTGCCTTGCTACGGACAATGGCTTGGTCGACCACAAAAACAACCCTTGGTCGACCATAGGCTGTGCACTCAGTCTCTCATGGGCAGTGCCTGGCTCTACCTAGGGCGATGCTTTGCACGACAATGGGATGTGCCTTGCTCTACCACGGGTGATGCCATGCTCTACCATGGGTGATGCCTTGCTCGACCATGGGCTGTGCCTTGCTCTACCAAGGGCAATGGCATGTTCGACCATGGGTTGTACTTTGCTCTACCATGGGCGATGCCTTACTTGACCATGGGCTGTGCCTTGCTCTAGCATGGGAGATGCCTTGCTTGACCAAAGCCTGTGCCTTGTTCTACCATGAGCCTCGGCTTGGTCAACCAACGGTTTTATGTTCAGTTTCTCTTGGGCAGTCCCAGGTTGTAATTTGGGCAATGCCTTTCTCAACCATGGGCTATGCCTTGCTCTACAAGGGCCATGGCATGTTCGACCTTGGGCTGTGCCTTGCCCAACCACGGGTGATGCCTTGCCCAACCACGGGTGATGCCTTGCTCATCCACAGGCATTGCCATGCTCTACCAAGGGCGATGGCTTGGCTGACCACAGAGACAGCCCTCGATAAGCCATGGAGATAGCCCTCGATCGGCCATGGGCTGTGCCTTGCTCTACCATGGGTGATGGGTTGGCCAACCATAGAGCCAACCCTCCATTGACCACGGGCTGTGCACTCAGTCGCTCATGGGCAGTGCCTTGCTCTACCTCGGTCGATGCCTTGGTTGACCATGGGCTGTGCACTCTGTCTCTCATGGGCAATGCCTTGCTCTACCATGGTCGACCACGGGCTGTGCACTTTGTCACTCTTGGGTAGTGCCTTGCACTACCATGGCTGATGCCTTGCTCGACCACAGGCTGTGCCTTGCTCTACCACAGGTGATGGCTTGATCCACCAAGGGTGATGGCTTGGTCGACCTTGGAAATAGTCCTCGATCAACTTCGGGCTGTGCGCTGAGTCACAGAAGGGCAGTGCCTTGCTCCACCACAGGCGATGCCTTGCTTGACCACAGGCTGTGCCTTGCTCTTCTGCAGGTGAGGGCTCAAACGACCACAGGCTATATGCTAGGTCTCTCACAGGCACTGCCTGGCTCTACCTAGGGTGATGCCTTGGTTGACCATGGGCTGGGCCTTGCTCTACCATTAGCGATGCCTTGCTTGACCACCCACTGTGCCTTTCTATACCAAGGGCAATACCGTGTTCAATCAGGGGCTGCAACTTGCCCAACCAGGGGCGATGCCTTCCTCAACCAAGGGCTGTGCCTTGCTCTACCAAGGCCGATGGCTTGGTCGACCAAAGAGACAGCCCTTGGTCAAACACAGAAGATGCCTTGCTTGACCATGGGCTGTGCCTTGCTCAACCACAGGTGACACCTTGCTCGACCAAGGGCTGTGCCTTGCTCTACCAAGGCCGATGGCCTGGTCAACCATGGAGACAACCCTCGGTTCAACCATAGGCAATGCCTTGCTCTGCCACAGAGACAGCCCTTGGTCAATGACAAGCTGTGTGCTCGGTCGCTCACGGGCAGTGCCTTTCTCTAAAATGGCCAACCATAGCAACAGCCCTTGGCAAATCACGATTGATGCCTTGGTAGAGCATGGGCAGTGCACACGATCACTCACAGGCAGTCCCTTGCTCTACCATGGGCGATGCCTTGGTTGACCACAGGCAGTGCCTTGCTTTAGCATGGGCTGTGCCTCACTCTACCACAGGCGATGGCTTGGGTGACCACAGAGACAGCCCTCGGTTGACCATGGGCTATGTGCTCGGTAGCTCATGAGCATTGCCAGGCTCTACCTTGGTGATGCCTTGCTCGACCATGGGCTGTGCCTTGCTCTACCATGGGCGATGCCATGCTCATCACAGGCTGTGCTAGGCTCTACCAAGGGCAAAGGCATGTTCAACCATGGGCTGTGCATCACTCTACAACAGGTGATGGCTTGGTAAACCACAGAGACAGCCCTTGGTTGACAACGGGTTGTGCGCTCTGTAGCTCACAGGCAGTGCCTGGCTCTACCTTGGGCAATGCCTTCCTCGACCCTGAGCTGTGCCTCACTCTACGATGGGCCATGCCTTGCCCTACCAAGGGCAATGGCATGTTTGACCATGGGTTGTGCCTCACTCTGCCATGGGCGTTCCCTCAGTTGACCCCTTGCTGTGCCCTGCTCTAGCTCAGGCAATGCCTTGCTTGTCCACAGCCAGAGCCTTGCTCTACCCTGTGCCATGGCTTGGTCAACCACCAGCTATGCCTAGCTGTACCTCAGTCAACAACGGGCTGTGCCTTGCTCTACCACAGGCGATCGCTTGGTCGACCACGAAGACAACCCTCAGTAGACCACGGGTCGTACCTTGCTCTACCTGCGATGATGGCTTGGTCGTCATGGAAACAACCCTCCATCGACCATGGGCTGCTTGCTCAGTCGCTCACTGGCAGTGCTTTGCTCCACCACGGTTGATGCCTTGATTGACCATGGGCTGTGCACTCTGTCACTCAAAAGCAGTGCCATGCTCTACCATGGGCAATGCCTTGCTTGATGATGGTGACAGTGATTGTTCGGTCATTGGGTGACACCTTGATTGGCCACGGCAACAACACTTGTTTGACAACAGGCTGTGCCTTGCTCTACCATGGGCGATGCCCTGCTCAACCACATTCTGTGCCTGTCTCTACCACGAGCATTGCCTTGCTCAACAATGGGCTGTGCCTCACTGTACCATGGCAATGGCTTGGTCAACCACAGGGTGTGCCTCGCTCTACCTCGGGCGATGCCTTGCTTGACCACAGGCTATGTGTTGCTCAACCACGGGCGATGGCTTGGTTGACCTCGGAGACAACCCTCAGTCGAGCAGTAGCTTTGCACTTGGTCACTCATGGGCCATGCCTTGCTCTACCACGTGTGATGCCTTGCTCAACCATGGGCTGTGCCTAGCTCTACTACAGGTGATGCCTTGCTCGATCACAAGCTGTGCCTTGCTCTACCATGGGCAATGGCTTGATCAGCCAAAGGTTGTGCCTCACTGTATGACGGGCAATGGCTTGCTCGACCATGGCCTGTGCCTTGCTCTACCATGGGTGTTGCCTTGCTCGACCATGGGCTGTGCCTCGCTCTACCATGGGTGTTGCCTGCTCGACCACAGGCTGTGGCTTGCTCTACCACGGGCATTGCCTTGGTCGACCATGAAGACAGCCCTCGGCCGGCCATGGGTTGTGCACTCAGTCGGTCACAGGCAGTGCCTTGCTCTACCACTGGCGATGGCTTGCTTGACCATGGGCTGTGCCTTGCCCTTCCACCGGTGATGGCTTAGACAACCTCGGGCTGTATGCTCGGTCTCTCACAGGCAGTGCCTAGCTCTACCTTGGGCGATGCCTTGCTCAACCTCCTACTGTACCTTTCTATAGCAAGGGCAATAGCATGTTTGACCATGGGCTGTGCCTCGCTCTACCATGGGTGATGCCTTGCTCAATGGTGGCAACAGGGATTGCTTGATCATTGGGCGAATCTTGCTTGATCACGCTCTGTGCCTGGCTCTATCATGAGCATTGCCTTGCTCGACCATGGGCTATGCATCGCTCAACCATGGGCAATGGCTTTGTTGACCTTGGAGAGAACCTTTGGTCGACCAGGATTTGTGCACTTGGTCGGCCCTAAGTTGTCTGCTCTGTTACTCACAGGCAGTGCCTTGCTCTATCATGAGCGATGCCTTGCTTGACCAGCCACTATGCCTTTCTATACCAAGGGCAATACCATGTTCAACCATGGGCTGCGCCTTGCCCAACCAAGGGCGATGCCTTGCTCAACCATGGGCTGTGCCCTGCTCTACAAAGGGCGATGGCTTGGTCGACCATGGAGACAGCCCTCGGTTCAACCATGGGCAATGCCTTGCTTTGCCACGGGCAATGGCTAGGTCAACCACGGAGACAACCCTTGGTTGAACGCTGTGGCTTGCTCTACCGCAGGCGATGGCTTGGTCGACCATGGGCTGTGCGCTCGGTCACTCATGGGCTGTGCCTTGCTCTAAAATGGTCGTCCACAGCAACAGCCCTTGGTAGATCTCAATCGATGCCTTGATTGACCACGGGCGGTGCACATAATTGATCACAGGCAGTCCCTTGCTCTACCATGGGTGATGCCTTGGTCGACCACAGGCAGTGCCTTGCTCTACCATGGGCTGTGCCTCGCTCTACCACAGGTGATGGCTTGGTAGTCCATGGAGACAGCCCTTGGTTGACCACAGGCTATGCACTCAGTAGCTCACAGGCAGTGCCTGGCTCTACCTTGGGTGGTGCCTTGCTTGACCACAGGCTGTGCCTTGTTGCCCAACCAAGGACGATGTCTTGCTTGTCCACAGGCTGTGCCTTGCTCAACCAAGGCCGATGGCTTGGTTGACCATGGAGACAGCCTTCGGTTGACCACGGGCGATGCCTTGCTCGACCATGGGCTGTGCCTTGCTCCACCAAGGCCAATGGCTTGGTCGACCATGGGGACAACCCTCGGTTCAACCACGGGCAATGCCTTGCCCTACCACTGCCAATGGCTAGATTGACCACGGAGACAATCCTCAGTTGACCATGGGCTGTGGCTTGCTCTACCATGTGCGATGGCTTGGTCGGCCATGGAGACAGCCCTCAGTCAACCATGGGCTGTGCATTCGGTCACTCATGGGCTGTGCCTTGCTCTAAAATGGTCATCCACAGCAACAGCCCTTGGTAGATCTCAATCGATGCCTTGATCGACCACAGGCGGTGCACATGATTGATCACAGGCAGTCCCTTGCTCTACCATGGGCGATGCCTTGGTTGACCACAGGCCGTGCCTTGCTCTACCACGGGCTGTGCCTTGCTCTACCACAGGTGATGGCTTGGTAGTCCATGGAGACAGCCCTCAGTTGACCACAGGCTGTGCACTCGGTAGCTCACGGGCAGTGGTTTGGCTCTACCTCAGGTGGTGCCTTGCTTGACCACAGGCTGTGCCTTGCCCAACCAAGGGCGATGTCTTGCTTGTCCACGGGCTGTGCCTTGCTCAACCAAGGCCGATGGCTTGGTTGACCATGGAGACAGCCCTCGGTTGACCACGGGGAATGCCTTGCTCGACCATGGGCTGTGCCTTGCTCTACCAAGGCCAATGGCTTGGTCGACCATGGAGACAGCCCTCGGTTCAACCACGGGCAATGCCTTGCTCTACCACGGCCGATGGCTAGATTGACCACGGAGACAATCCTCAGTCGACCACGGGCTGTGGCTTGCTCTACCATGTGCAATGGCTGGGTCGGCCATGGTGACAGCCCTCAGTCAACCATGGGCTGCGCACTCGGCCGTTCATGGGCAGTGCCTTGCTGTAAAATGGTCAACCACAGCAACAGCCCTTGGTAGATCTCAGTCGTTGCCTTGATCAACCATGGGTGGTGCACATGATTGCTGACAGGCAGTCCCTTGCTCTACCATGGGCGATGCCTTCATCAGCCACAGGCAGTGCCTTGCTTTACCACGGGCAATGGCTTGGTTGATCATGGAGCCAGCCCTCGGTTGACCACGGGCTTTGTGCTTGGTAGCTCAAGGGCAGTGCTTGGCTCTACCTCGGGCGATGCCTTGCTCCACCACGGGTTGTGCCTTGCTCTACCACGGGCGATGCCTTGCTTGTCCACAGGCTATGCCAGGCTCTACCAAGGGCAAAGGCATGTTCGACCATGGGTTGTGCATCGCTCTACAATGGGCGATGGCTTGGTCAACCACAGAGATGGCCCTCAGTTGACAACAGGCTGTGTGCTCAGTAGCTCACGGGCACTCCCTGGCTCAACCTCAGGCAATGCCTTCCTTGACCCCAAGCTGTGCCTTACTATATGAGGGGCCAATGCCTTACCCTACCAAGGGCAATGGCATGGTCAACCATGGGCTGTGCCTCACTCTACCACGGGCGATGCCTCACTCAACCACATACTGTGCCTTGCTCTAGCACAGGTGATACCCTGCTTGTCCCCGGGCAGTGCCTTGTTCTACCCCAGGCCATGGCTTAGTCAACCTCTGGCTATGCCTCGCTGTACCTTGGTTGACCATGGGCTGTGCGTTGCTCTTCCACAGGTGATGGCACAAGCAACCATGGTCTATATGCTCGGTCTCTCATGGGCTGTGCCTGGCTCTACCTAGGGAGATGCCTTGCTCTACCATGAGGGATGCCTTGCTGAACCACCCACTGTGCCTTTCTATACCAAGGGCAATACCATGTTTGACCACAGGCAGCACCTTGCCCAACCAGGGGCGATGCCTTGCTCGACTATGGGCTGTGCCTTGCTCTACCAAGGCCAATGGCTTGGTCAGCCAAGGAGAAAGCCCTCGGTTGACCACGGGCGATGTCTTGCTCGACCATGGGCTGTGCCATGCCCAACCATGGGTGATGCCTTGCTCAGCCATGGGCTATGCCTTGCTCTACAAAGACCAATGGTGTGGTCGACCGTGGAGACAGCCCTCGGTTCAACCATGGGCAATGCCTTGCTCTGCCATGGGCACTGGCTAGGTCGACCACAGAGACAGCCCTCGGTCAACCATGGGCTGTGCCTTGCTCTACCACCGGTGATGGCTTGGTTGACCATGGAGACAGCCCTTGGTCGACCACAGGCTGTGTGCTCAGTCGCTCACAAGCAGTGCCTTGCTCTACCATGGCCAACCACAGCAACAGCCCTTGGTAGTTCACGGTTGATGCCTTGATCAATCTGGGTGGTGCACATGATTGCTGACAGGCAGTCCCTTGCTCTACCATGGGCAATGCTTGGGTCGACCACAGGCTGTGCCTTGCTCTGCCATAGGCTATACCTTGCTCTACCACGGGCGATGGCTTGGTTGACCATGGAGATAGCCCTAGGTTTATCTCGAGGATGCTTTTTGGTAGCTCACAGGATGTGCCTGTCTCTACCTTGGGCGATCCTTGCTTGACCACGGGCTGTGGCTTGCTCTACCACATGCGGTGCCTTGCTTGTCCATGTGCTGTGCCAGGCTCCACCAAGGGCAAAGCATGTTGACCACGGGCTGTGCATCACTCTACAATAGGTGATGGCTTGGTCGATCACAGAGACAGCCCTCGGTCAACAACAGGCTGTGCTCTCAGTAGCTCATGGGTAGTGCCAAGCTTAACCTCATGCAATACCTTCCTCAACCCCGAGCTGTGGCTTACTCTATGATGGGCCATGCCTTGCCCTATCAAGGGCAATGGCATGTTCAACCATGGGTTGTGCCTCAGTCTACCACAAGCAATGTCTTGCTCGACCACATGCGGTGCCTTGCTCTAGCACAGGCGATGCCTTGCTTGTCCATGGCCAGTCCCTTGCTCTACCCCAGGCCATGGCTTGGTCAACCACCAGCTATGCCTTGCTGTACCTTGGTCGACGACAGGCTGTACGCTCAGTCTCTCAAGCGCAATGCCTGACAGTACCTTGGGCGATGCCTTGCTCAACCATGGGCTGTGCCTTGCTCTTCCAAGGACAATGGCATGTTTGACCACAGGCTATGCCTTACCCAACCACAGGTGATGCCTTGCTCGAGTGCGGGCTGTGCCATGCTATACCAAGAGCGGTGGCTTGGTTGACCACAGAGACAGCCCTCAGTCGACCATGGGCAATGCCTTGGTCTGACACAGGCAATGGCTTGGTTGACCATGGAGACAGCCCTCAATTGACCATGGGCTGTACGTTGCTCTACCATGGGCAATGGCTTGGTCCACCATGGAGACAGCCCTCTGTTGATCACGGGCTGTGCGCTCGGTCACTTACTGGCAGTGCCTTGCTCCACCATGGTTGATGCCTTGGTCGACCATAGCAACAGCCCTTGGTTGATCATGGTTGATGCCTTGATTGACCACGGGCTGTGCACTCGGTTGCTCACGGACTATGCCATACTCTACCACAGGTGATGCCTTGATCAGCCACGGCGACAGTGCTTGGTCTACCATGGGCAGTGCCTTGCTTTACCATGGGCAATGCCCCACTCGACCACGCACTATGGCTGGCTCTACCACGGTCGTTGCATTGCACAGCAATGGGCTGTGCCTCACTGTACCACGGGCAATGGCTTGGTCAACCACGGGCTGTGCCTCGCTCTACCATGGGTAGTGCCTTGCTCAACCACTGGCTGTGCCATGCTCTGCCGTGGGTGATGCCTTTTTCAACCATGGGTGGTGCCTTGCTCATCCACAATTGATGCCTTGCTCGACCACGGGCTGTGCCTACCTGTAACACTGGCAATGGTATGTTCAACCAGGGGATGTGCATCGCCCTACCATGGGTGATACCTCGCTCGATGAAGGGCTGTGCCTTGTTCTACCACAGGCGATGGCTTGATCGACCACAGAGACAGCCCTCATTTGACCACGGGCCATGTGCTGGGTTGCTCACGGGCAGTGCCTCGCTCAACCACGAGCAATGCCTTGCTCCACCACGGGCTGTGCCTTGCTCTACCACGGTTCTTGGCTTGGTTAACCATGGGCTGTTCTTCGCTCTACTGTGGGCGATACCCTGCTCAACCACAGGCTGAGCCATGCTGTACCTTGGGCGATGGCTTGGTTGACCATGGGCTGTGCGCTCGGTCACATACAGGCAGTGCCTTCCTCTACCACAGGCGATGCCGTGCTTGACAACGGGTTGTGCCTGGCTCTACCACAGGAGATGCCACGCTCAACCATGAGCTGTGCCTTGCTCTGCCATGGGCAATGGCTTAATGAACCACGGGCTGTGCCTCACCCTACCACAGGCAATGCCTTGCTTTGCCATCGGCGATGGCTTGGTTGACCACGGAGACAGCCCTCGGTCAACCATGCGCTGTGCACTCAATTGCTCACAGCCAGTGCCTGGCTCTACCTTGGGTGATGCCCTGCTTGACTACAGGCTGTGCCTTGCTCTACCATGGGCGATGGCTTGCTGGACCATGGGCTGTGCGTAGCTTTACCACAGGCAATGGCTTGTTCGACCGTGGGCTATGCCTCGCTCTACCACAGGCTATGCGTTGCTTGACTATGGACTGTGCCTTGCTCTCCCACCGGCGATGGCTTGGTTGACCATGGAGACAGCCCTTGGTTGACCATGGGCAGTGCGCTCAGTTGCTCACGGCCAGTGCCAGGGTCTACCACAGGCGATGCCTTGCTCAACCATGGCTGTGCCTTGCTCTACCATGGGCAATGGCTTGCTCAACCACGGGCCCTGCCTTGCTCTACCTCGGGTGACTCCTTGCTCGACCATGTGCTTTGCATCACTCAACCATGGTTCATTGCTTGGTTAACCTCAGAGACAGCCCTTGGTCAATCTGGTGCTGTGCACTCGGTCACTCATGAGTCATGCCTTGCTCTATGATGTGCGAAGCCTTGCCCGACCATGGGCAATGGCTTGGTCAACCAAAGGTTGTGCCTCACTGTATCATGGGCGATGGCTTGCTCGGCAACGGCCTGTGCCTTGCTCTACCATGGGCATTGCCTTGCTCTACCGTGGGCAGTGCCTTGCTCTACCGTGGGCAGTGCCTTGCTCTATCACAGGTGATACCTTGCTCGAGCATGGGATGTGCCTTGCTCTTCCAGGGGCGATGGCTCAGACGACCATCGGCTGAACGCCTGGTCTGTCACGGGCAGTGCCTTACTCTACCTTGGGCAATGCCTTGCTTGACCACAGGCTGGGCCTTGCTCTACCATGGGTGAAGCCTTGCTCGACCACCCGCATTGCCTTTCTTTTCCATGGGCAATGGCAAGTTCAACCAGGGGCTGTGCCTCGCTCTACCACGGGTAATGCCTTGCTTGACCACAGGCTGCGCCTTGCCCGACCAGGGGCGATGCCTTGCTCCACCACGGGCTGTACCCTGCTCTACCAAGGGAGATGCCTTGCTTGACCATGGGCTGCGCCCTGCTCTACCAAGGGCGATGCCTTGCTCAACCATGGGCTGTGCCTTGCCCAACCACAGGCAATGCTTTGCTCAACTACAGGCTGTGGGTTGCTCTACAAAGGGTGATGGCCTGGTGGACCTTGGAGACAGCCCTCGGTTCAACCACAGGAAATGCCTTCATCTGCCATGGAAGATGGCATTGCACCCCTGATGCCTCTAATCATTGGCTTTACCCGATAGAACTCGCCCTCGAGCTCCAGCTATCCTGAGGGAAACTTTGGAGGGAACCAGCTACTAGACGGTTCTATTAGTCTTTCGCCCCTATACCCAAGTCAGATGAATGATTTGCACGTCAGTATCGCTGTGGGCCTCCACCAGAGTTTCCTCTGGCTTTGCCCCGCTCAGGCATAGTTCACCATCTTTCGGGTCCCGACAGGCATGCTCTCACTCGAACCCTTCTCAGAAGATCAAGGTCGGTCGATGGTGCACCCACAGGGGATC